>JAGFMF010012281.1:4013846-4048107 GCA_019455555.1 Galemys pyrenaicus | reverse complement strand
TACACGATGGAATATTATTCAGCAATCAGAAATGAGAAATTAGGGGCATTTATAGAAACATGGATGGAACTAGAAGGAATTCTACTCAGTGAAACAAGTGAGAAGGCAAGAGAAAAATATAGGATGGCTTCACTATTAGGAGGAATATGAAAGAACAACAACAACAATAAAGAATAAGCTCAAGGAATTGGGCAATTATAACCAAAAGCAAACAACAACAACAACAAAAACTTAATAAGACCAAAAAGCCGGGATAAACCAAAGGGACCATGGTGAGGGGGGGAGGGGAAGATGCCAGAGGGTGCACAAGGGACTGAGGTGAAGGTGCACGGGTGAAATGGTTGTGGGTACTCCCTGGGGACTACAAATGATGTCAAATATAACTAATAATAAAAAAAAGAAAAAAAAAAGAACAGTTTAGAAAAAAAATTTTTGATAATTTAACTCAGCAGATGAATATGAGAAATTAGCCACTATCATCATTCTTATTTACACACAGTGAGACTGCTTACACAGCAGTGTGTTGAGTTACATCATAGTAATTCCTGGGAATCATAGGAAATGCCTTTGGAATACAAAGGCAGATGAAAAAACCTAACGAGACCCAGTGACTACCACCATCCTTGCAAGAGGAGAAAAACATGAGACAGCATGCAAATACCTTAAGATGTTAGCAAAGAAAATAAACCAAAGTTTTAATGTGGGAAGCTGTATATGTTAAAGAACTCCTAGTTCCTGTAGTAGATAGAGTATGGATTTAATAGTTCATTCACCTAGTAATTACTGTTGTGTATTTATACTAAAGGGTTATCTGTATGTGTGTGTGTATGTTTTTTACAGATTTCCTTAAGAAGGAATTAACAGTCATAGCAGGAATTAGAAGAACTTATAAACGCTTCCAAGATACATGTAAGGAAGTTCTCCTTCTCAAAAATAACTATATCTGATGGGAGATTAAAAAAATATGTCATTAAGCTGATGAAATTTACTAAGCAATAAGAATGTATTTTCAGGAATGAAAACAAAACTTGAATAAAGGCAGAAGACTGTCCATGCTAAGATTCCTAATACACCTGGGTGACATACCTCCTATTATTTCTCACAGAAATTAGACTTTGTTTTGAATAGAAGCAGCAGAAATTTATTTAGGGACTTTGATAAGCATACAAAATATTAATTATCATCACAGATATATATAGAGATGATGTTGTAGTAGATAACAAAGCTACAGTTGAAAAGACATTACTTAAATGATTTTATTATCTTATGCGTAGTTCATATTCTGAACTATATGGAAAAAATGACGTAAAATTAGTAGCTTTTTTAGTGCACCCTTTGGCAAAAAAAGAAAAATTTAAAACAAAAGTGACTTTATATATCAGATATTAATTGTAAATTACAAATTCCTAAAGCAGAGTTCACCTGTCTAATGAAAGGGCTAACCATGTAATCCAGGATAGACAGTTCTATAAGTAAAAGAAAATAAAGTTTGGTCTGTTACTAAGTCTTCAACATCATCACGTAATAGCAAAATACCGCCTTACCCAAAATATTGGTTAAAATAATTTTCTCTCTCACTACATATCTATTGTCTAAGATGGTATAAAAGTGTTGCAGAGAATGATTCTACACTGACCAACATATCATCTTCCTCACATCCAGACACTGGTAATCACCATTCTATTCTTCATTTTCACAAATTTAACTTACCTTTGGCAAGCCTATCGTGATGGGTCAGTAGAGGTCAAATCGGTATGCTCAGGAAAGGGTACTTAAAACTGGAGAGAAATTATAATTTGTTATACCATCTTTCCTCCAAAAGTTTACCCTTCTCTTTCATCTTACCTGCTTGCTTGCTTTTTTTATATATCTCCTTCCCTTCTTTCTTTTAATTCATTCATTCCTTTGTTCAACTAGACAAAGAAGTGGGCTGCTTTCTTTAAAGGAATTTAATGGAATCTTGAATCGTGTCAAATTATATATCGCTCTGAAAATACTATTCAGCCTCTAACAAGAAAAGTATACACACATACAATGTTTTAAAACAATTTCTGGGAACACACAGTCCCTTTGAATTTTAGTCATTAAGTTCTAAACTTTTAGTGGATGCCTAGTTAAGAATCTCTGCTAGCAAAAACTTGGATCTATGCTGTATGTGTATGCATACAGTGGAGTATGGGGGCTTGTGTGTGTGTGTGTGTGTGTGTGTGTGAGTGAGTGATAGAAGAACCTAAATTTATATATATTAAAGGGAAAGAGCCATTTGAAAAGAAAATGTTATTCTCCTCAGATGATAATTCTTATATACTAATTTCATATAAAGTATATAAATTTTCTGTCATTTCTCTCTTTGTTTGTAATAAAATATAAATGGGCTTTAGCTCAGTAGATTGGAAACATTCATTTAATAAGCATTTATTGAACATTCCCTAAGAGCCAGGTGATAGACTAGATGCTTGGAATATAAATGAGAATAAAATGTTTCCGGTGCCCTCAAAATGCTCACAGATTCTCTGGGAGATGAGATGTAAACAAATGAGGATGAAGCAACTTGTGTGCTATATATCAAATCTATGTACATTATGTATTCTCATGCAAATGAGGAACTGCCTCAGAGAATTGCAAACTTAACTCTTTGATATTTTCTTTGTATGTGCGGTTACAATACAATTTTTTTCTTTTCCCACAACACCTCTTTATCCCTGGTCCCTTTCCCTTCTTGCCCTCTTAACCTCAGAACTGTCATAGAGTTCACTATTGTATAACAGCTTTTTATTTTACATTATTAAGTCCTCTGCAGTGTAAATGCCCAGTACTTGTTTTTATCTTTATGACTTGATTTACTATACATGATTATCTAAATCTCCCTCCATTCCCTAAACCCTCCCTCCATTGAAAATGGCTCCATTTCATCTTTGTTTATGATTGAATAGTATTCCATAGTGTGGAGATATCATATCTTCTTGATTCAATAGTCTACTGACGGAAATTTGTAATCCCCAATATTGCAATTGTTAGGTTGTAAATTTTTAGTTTTTTAAGGTAAATCCAGATTGATTTCCATAATGGTTGTACCAGTTTACATTTCTACCAACAGTATAATAGAGTTTCTCTTTCTCCATATCCTCTCCAGTACTTGTTATTGGATGTCTTTCTAATACGTGCCATTCTCATTTGTTGTGACAAAGTATTTTGTTGTGATTTTATTCTGTATTCTTCTTTTTGGAAGTAATGAGAAATTTTTTTCACATGTCTATTGACCTTCTACATATAATCTTTGATGAATTTTCTGTTAGTCTCTGCTGCTAATTTACTTACTGGGTTGTCTGTTTTCTTATTATAGAGTTATATGATGTTTTTTAAAATATATCTTAGATATTAACTATTTGTTATTTTTATATTGTGTGAATATTTTCTTCCATTTAACAGTATATCTTTTTATCTGGTATTTTCTTTCACTGTGTAAAAGCTTTTAACTTGAGGTAATAACAATCATTTATTTTTGCTTTTATTTCCCTTGGCATAACAATCAATTATCTAAAAGCATCTTTATCAGTGATGTCATCAAACATATTACCAAAGTTTTCTTCTATGTATTTTTTGTTGCAGGACTTATATCTAAATCTCAAACCAATATCCTTTAAGGATATATATGCAAACAATCCAAACAAAATACTAACGAACTAAATTTCATAGCTTATTTTAAAAAATCACACTTACAACCAAGTTAGATTTATAACAACTCAAGAGCTGTTCAACATAATATAATAATAAAACCCATTACTATAATACACTACATTTATATAACAAAGGAAAAAATCTTGATTTCTCAAATGATTCATAAAAACAATTGACCAAATCAAATCTCCTTTTATGATAAAAATACTAATAAAACTAGAAATAGGAGGAAACTCTTCAATATAAAACATTCATGAAAAGTCTTCATACTCTGAAATATTGAATTTCAAGATAAAATAATTGTAAAGGAAGGGAAACTATATCTATATACAAATAGGAAACTTTTATATATAAAAATATCCTGAAGAATATACAGACTACTAATGAAAAGAAAGTAATTCAGCAAAATTGAAGAGTATAAGGTCAATATAGAAACACTGTGTTTGTGCACATAATCAATACATACTCTGAAAGTGTAATTAAGATAACAATTTAATTTGTAATGTAATTCAAGAAAGACAGGAATTAAGTTAACAAAGAGGGTGAAAGTTGTGTAACAGTAAGGTATGTACAAAACATTGCTGAAAGAAATTAAAGACCTAATAAATGGAAAGACATTCTATATTCATGGATTGGGACACTACATTTTTTAAAAAGATTTATTTATTTATGCATACAAGAACTGGGGTACAGGCCAGAGAAACAGGGGTGGTGTGAGGATTCACCAGAGACAGAGTGAAGAGCAGAACAGGCAGATGGACCAAAATACACCACTGAGGGGAGCAGCCGGCATTGCAGTAGAGGTCTGCTGCACCATGTTGTTCCCCCCCAGCCGGCAGCAGGGATCGAACTCATGCTGCAGTGACTGCGGTTTGCTTCATAGTGTGTTGCTTAACCCGCTGCGCCACCAGGGAGGCCCAGGACACTACATTTTTAAGTTGCCAATACTTCTTGGAGTTATTTGTTTACATAATTAATGCACTTCCTATAAAAATATATCCATAGTCAACTAATTTTCAGCAAGAATGGTAACACTATTTAATAGAAGAATAATAACTCTTCAATAAACAGCTCTAGGACAACAGGATAGCCACATGCAAAAGAATGTCACTGCACCAGCCCCTGCATCACAACATATACAAAAATTACTAAAATGATTCAATATAATAAGAAATGTGAAAATAGAAATATGAAGAAAAATAACAGATAAGCCTTTTTTACTTTGGATTTGGCAATGAGTTCTCAGATATAACACCAAAAGCCTGAACAGAAATATTAAAAATAGAGACATTCAATCACTAAAATTAAAAACTTTTGTGTAACAAAGGACATTATCAAGAAAGTGAAGAGATTAAACAGTAGAAGAAAATATTTTCAATTCATAAATCTAATAAGGGTCTTGAATATATAAACAGCACTTAAAATTCAACAATTAAAAGACAAAACAACCCATTAATAAATGAGGCTAGGGGCCTCCCTGGTGGCGCAGCGGGTTAAGCAACACACTATGAAGCAAACTACAGCCACTGCAGCACAAATTCGATCCCTGCCGCAGGCCAGGGAGGGGACCCACATGGCACAGCAGACCTCTCCTGCCTCGCCCGCTGCTGCCCTCTGCAGTGTGTTTCAGTCAGTCTGCCTGTTCTGCTTCCCACTCTGTCTCTGGTGGATCCTCTCACCTTCCGTGACTCTGTCCTGTACCCTAGCTCTTGTATGCATAAATTAATAAATCTAAAAAAATAATAATAAAATAAATGAGGCTAAGTCTTAAAATCCTAATCAAGTCATTGCCTTGAAATGCTGCTCCTTCCAGGAATAGAATCTGCTTTCCTTTTTCCCATGCTACTTCTAAGCCATTCTCAGCACTCAGCAATGATGGCACTTTTTGAAGGAAGCCCTCACTGAGCATCAGACTAGGACCCCAGTTATGGGTTCAGGCTGTGGTTGCCTCCTCTTTTTAACAAATACAATTTTTTTTTAAAACTCTAGCCCCCCTCATCACCACTAATTTTTGCTTCATTAACAAAAGTATCATATTCACAATTTTTTGTTCCTATATAACTTACACCAAAGACAGTGTCTGCCAAAAATCAGGCATACAAAAAGTATTTGTTGACCATAAACTACTAGAGATACACTTACCTGAGTGCTCATTTAAAGAACTTTTACTCAGATCCTGGTGTGTCATATACACTTTATAAGACACAAAATATATATGAAAAATTAAAATGGAAAGCACTTTGTAATTTGTTTTATAATGAACTTGACTGAAGATATTTCATTGTATGTATGATATGTATCAAACACTATGTAAATTACTCTGATGTTTCTGCAGCCTAAATTTATCTATGCTTGATAACCTTTTTCTTTACTGTATAACTGTAAATGTATTTTAAAGTAATTTGAAAATAAACCCAAAGATATATTTTTAAACAATGGAGAATTCTCAATGGTGATTAATTTGACATCATTATTGAGTTTAGGTGAGATTTTTAATAATTTTAAGGATTTTATTTTTTGAGTAGGTAATTTTTTAAAAAAGATTTTATTTATCATACAATTTCTGGGGTACAAGCCAGATGCAGGGATTGGGAGTGGATGAGAGGATTCACCAGAGACAGGCAGATCCACTGAAATACGCTGCTGAGGGGAGCAGCTTGTAAGACAGGAGAGGTCTGCTACATCACGTAGGTCTCCTCCCTGGCCAGGGATCAAACTTGCAGTGCAGTGGCTGCAGAAGCCCCACAGCGTGGCACTCAACCCCTTGAGACACCAGGGAAATCCCTGAGTAGGTTGGTAACTTCAACCTGATTGGGTGGTAACTTCAAGATGAGAGTAAATTCATAGGAGTAACATTTATTTTATGAAATAAATATATACTTATCTAAGTTCCTTTTATCCATGCTAGAGAAAAATTGTAACTGAAAAGGTACAATGTTGGATAAAGTGTGATCCTGTCACTTAAGGCACATTCTACTCCTGTCCCAGTTCTGTACATGCTTCTTATCTGTGATACCTCATCTCTTCATTCAAATCATGAATGTAAAAATGATCTTGTACAACCATTCCCAGCAATGGTGACTTCTGGGGCTGTCATGAAGTGTCAGCAAACATGATGACTATTGGAGTATGACACAAAATATATATATATAAAACTATATATATATAACTAAATAAAGACCAAGGACTTAGTAAAACACCTGGACACAGAAAACTATACATCATCTCCTTTGCTTCCTTTTTGAAAGTTTATACAGTATATTTTTAGCAGAAGGGGACTGGAATGATTTTGCTTAATGCTCGACAGCTGCTCATTAGATCAGAGAGCAATAAGAAGGATAAGATATTGGCTAGAATTGCAGAGTAGGTGCCAGGAGTACTAGATTTCAAGTCTTGCTCACTAACCTTGAGTGACCTTGAGGACTTATTTTCCTCTTGCTGTTCCTGATTTTGTAGTTTTTGAGTGGGGACAAGAACATTTGCCCATGGGCCTCCCTAGTGGCACAGTAGGTTGAGCGCCGCACTGTGAAGCATCCGCAGCACAGCAATGCGAGTTCAATCCCTGGCCAGAGAGGGACCCACATGTCGCAGCAGACCTCTCCTGCCTCGCCCACTGCTCCCCTCAGCAGTGTATTTAGTTCAATCTGCCTGTTCTGCTCCCCACTGTCTCTGGTGAATCATCTCACCTCCCATGACTCTAGCCTGTACTTCAGCTCTTGTATGCATAAATAAATAAACTTTAAAAAAAAGAACTCTTGCCCAACATTTCAATGGCTCGCATAGCAATCTATAAAACTTTGAGATTCTTGAAGCCTCAAGTTCCCCTTAAAATTACCGACCATAAAAGATGCTTCAGTGGTGCTTTCATGTTGACATGATCCTCATAATGTATGAAGCAGGAGAGCAATGTAGGCAATGGAGGCATAGAACTATTGAGAAAGTAAAATTCACTTTAGTTGAATTTCAAATTACTTTTAATCAAATAGCTCTCCTATGGATATTCTATCATAGGTAATTTTATTTTATCTCAACCAAATTGTGTGCATCTAAACACGAGATGTATCAAATATATATTTTGATCAAACCGAGTAAAAATAGTCAGTTGCAGAGACTAATCGCTCTTGGCTACCTACAATTTAATGTGTTTTCATCTAGTCACTTGTTCCACTTGGTCCCTTCTCTTAAGTTGAGACTTCTGCAGGCAATGAAACTTTCATTTATTAAATAACCAAGTTTAGCAAAAAATGAATCCATTTAGCTGTCAGTATTTTTAAAAAAATTTTGATCTATAACCTGGGTGACTTTCTTTTACAGACCCTTGGATAACAAAATGATAAGATAATAAGGATGATAACTGTTTCTTTCAAAGGCATTTCTCCATGTTGCAGAAAGATGCAAGTTCATAAGGATATTGTATTTCTTCAAAAGAGATAGCTATAATGAATATTTCACTTCAGTTTTTATTTCTTTTCAGCACAATGTGATACTGGTAATATTGATTTAATTGTTGAGAGAAATGTGCAACTTGTTTTTAGTTTGTTAACGTAATTTTTTTAAAAATAGCTTTGGCCTCTTTCATGTTTTATGACTTATAATATTGATTTGAATGAGTGATAGTAAAAGCAAGCTCTGGGAGTGAACATGAACATGTGATAGAGCTGCAGCTTGAGCCATCTAAATGCGCTTTGTGGTGGACTCTGTTACAGTGGATCACCTGGGGAGACAGCAGGAGCAGGAGCGGTCAGCCATGCTGATTATGTAGCCTGCTGAGAATAGGGGAAGCGAACACAGAGCCAACGTTAGCTGTTGGTTTCCACAAATAAGTTGCCTATGGTCAGCATTTATGATTCCAGAGAGCCTCCGTTGCCAATATTTGAGATGCCATGGGCCTATGCCAACATTCGGGCATGGTCTGTGCCAGAGTTCCTCAGTACCCTTCATGGCCTGGGTACATTTCTGTGGAAAGAAATGACTTGTTGTATACATTTCCATTATAATGGGTGACAGTAATAAATCCATTTCTTCTTAAAACAACTATTTTTATAAATCCTCTCGAATAAAAGTCTGTAGTTGAAAGCTATCCTCATGCAGCCAGACACCAATTCTGTGCATTTTCCTCAGAAATGCAGTTCAGTTTTCCATATCCTACAAAGACAGAGGAAGTAAAAGGAGTAGAAATCCATCTCAGGGGCAGTTGACACATAAGCATTTGATGATAATGGTGCTGGGTAAATTGTCATAGCATGTGAATAAGTCATAGGTCAAATTCATTCTTTTTCTAAGATTTATTTATTTATGCATTTAAAAGCTGGGGTACAGGCCAGAGGTGCAAGGCAAGGGGTGGTGAAATGACTCACTAAATACAGAGTAGGGAGAGAAGAGGTGGATAGACAGAAATATATTGCTGAGGGGAGCAGGGGGCCAGACAGGAGAGGTCTGCTTCACCATGTGGGTCACCTTCATGGCCTGGGATCGAACTCATGCTGCAGTGGCTGCAGATAGCTTCATAGTGCTGTGACCTAACCCCTTGCACCACCAAGGAGGCCCCTACATTCATTCTTTCTGCAATTTCGTTCAAGCTGGTTTCTGGTATTCAACCCCATTGTGGGAAATGCTTCAAAATTCCTAGCCTGGGGCCAGTATGAGTAGGGGGAGTAAAATACCATTGACTAACTAAGAACATTTGAGGAAAATAAAATTTATATTTTTAGCAATACATATTTTCCTTAGGAGATAAAGTTTGTTAATATTTTGGAAAAATTCAAATTTTCACTAAAATGTTAAATTTTATCTGATCAGCAGCTAATTCTTGCCACAAAAGTCAGTCATTATCATTTTTTTCCACAGAAAAATCACATAGGATATAAGCCAGCTTCTTAATGAAAATCTGGCTGTAGCTAACCACAGAGGGTGGAGGGGCCATAGGTAAAATGAGTTAACTCCTCTGTACTAGATCCAACTGATTTTTTTCCTTTTACATACAGCCCTCACAGCCCAGGGCAGGCTGCTCTTTGAAAAACGTTTCTCTCAGAAGCAGAGTAAAATGTTTTTCTCCAAGGTGAGGACTGCAATAGGCTTGGACTAAGGCACTTTGTCCTCCAGAGTACAGGTGACCAGGAAACTACACTTTATTCAGGTTCAATCAATCCATTGCTTGGTCAAATATCAACCATATGATCTAAAGCAAGATTCCACAGAAGAGACATAGAATCTCCATGAGATGGAGTTTAATTCTGCTGCCCCTGATTGTGGAGTGGATTTTTAACTCTAATGAATAGCTAAAGTGATTTATGACACTAATATGTTTTGGTTATAAAAAAATCTGTGACTTCTGTCTTGAAATTCTCTCTCTCTTGGGAAGGGGAGATAAGCTGGCAGGTTTGAAGTAGGCTACTGTGAGGCCAATGTGATGATACCCTGAAATTTCTGATCAATAGATGGTGAAGAACTGAGTTGACCAGCAACTTCAGTAAGTAGGGAGTTCACAGATTCTCCAAGTAGAGTTGAACCTAACGATGAGTGTAGCCCTAGACAAGAACTTGATTGAAGCCTTGTTAAAGATCCTGAGACAGAACCATTCAGATAAGAAACATCTAGATTCATGACCTCCAGAAACTATTTGATTACTGTTTGAAGACTAAGCTTAGTTTTGGGGTAATTCCTTACATAGCAATAACTAAGACATTTGGTTTCAATGAGAAATCATGGAGTGTAATTTTTGTACCCATTTCATCTGGTAATTCCTTGTCAGTTTGTTTTGAAAGCATCCCCTCTCCTCCACTTGATTTTTAGTCATTAGGATATCTTCAGACTCTGTTTTTGTTTCTCTTCTCCTCATACTCTATCATCTTAGGTGACCTTATTTGCCTACATAACTTCAAATCCCATTCCAGAACTTACATTATTTATTCCATTTTCTAGACCAGAATTCTCAACCATATCAAATTCAAAATTTTGATAGGATGATTCCTTGTAAGGGGCCATCCTATGCATTGTAGAATGAAGTAGCATCTAAGTTCCTTTACTCCAATGCTAGGAACACCACACCATAGTTACTGAAAACCAAAAATTCCATGGTGTTGTCAAATATCTCTGTTAGTTTGGGGAGTCATTAAAGTGACCAACTGATCTAGATCTTTAGTCAGATATTCAGATCCAAGTATCCAACCACCTACCTAAGATTTATTGGTACAAACTCATGTAGTATAATCTCATGGCATCTCAAACTTTTCATGTTAAAAATTGAAATACATAATATCCAACCTTTCCTCCCCACTGACTTTTTCAGCACATCTTGTTACCTTGTGAGTTTACCATCTCCTTAGATGTTTACACAGTGGGTTGGCTGCTCCATGCTCCATGCCTAAATGTAAAAATCACCACTGTCAACGAGACCCAGGTATTCTGTTGCTTATCTGTTGTTCTAACTTCATCTCAGATGACTGTGCCTTGTAGTCATTGCCTTCTTAGCGATTGTCTTTTCCAGAACATCTTTTGTGACCATCTCCATCTATGTCATCTCCTTCTATGTCATTGCCCTGCACATGCCTCTCTTACCTGGAGTAGCATCTACTTTCCTTTCTCCTTTGCTAGTTTTAAGTCATTCTCAGATTTCAACAAAGATGTCAGTTTTTGAAGGAAGACACTTTGGAGCCTCAGACTAGATACTCAGCCGTAGGCTCAGACAGTAGTTGCCTCTTCTTTTTAGCAATTATAATTTTTTTTAAATGTTAGTTTGCCCCTCCATCTCCAATGACTTTTGCTTCACGAATGAAGATTTCATGTTCATGTTCCTCTGTTTTTACATAACTTATATCAAAGATACTGTCTGCCAAAAAATAGGCACACAAAATATTTGTTGATTTAAAACATAAATGACTGAAAAGTGAATAAGCCAAGAGGTAACAGGAATGTTGCTATTCATGCTTCTGAAGTCTGGAGATGACCCAACAGGGTCATCTTATGAGATGCTAAGTATTTCAATAATTCTTTTATACAAATATCTCTTATTTTTATAATTTTTAAAAAAATATGCTAAATTTAGGTGTGAGTTTCATTGTTCCTATAAGAAACAAAAATACATTATTGAATAATCAATTTTATAAATTTTATCAAAGTTAATGAACCATTTGGTACAGACATTTAATATGAGTAGTAATCAATAAATGGAGTGAAATTTTTTCTGAAAATTGTAAAAATACTTCAATTTACAAGTATAAATAAAACTTTTCTCATGAATTAAAATAAAAATATATTTCAATGCATTAAAAATTTCTAAAAATGACATCACAATTAAAAGTTTCTTAACTAACAAATATAAGGTAAAATATTGCTGTCATTGTATTTGAGCAATTTTCACAGTTGAATAAGAAAAAAGCAAATAATTTACTAGAATTCACGGAAAAAGTAGTATAGAGTATACAAAAATAGAAATGAATAATAAATAATACTCAAGAACAAAGGGTTATATAAGTAACTGTATATCTCTAAAATACATGTCTATTCAGGAAACAAAATTGAGAACATAAATATTTGTTGTTATAACAGTATGTATGTATTTACAAATGTATAGTCCCACAACCTTGACATTTCACATTGGTCACTGAAAAGGAGGAAAATTACAAAATACGGATAGTATGATACCGTTTTCTAAAAATGCATATTGTCTATATGTCCATGGTAATAGGCAAGACATAAAACAAATTAGTGTGGTTATGTTTAGATGATGGAATTCTATTATTACATAAGCTCTGTGTATCAGTCTAAGCTGTTTATGATGCATATTTATACCTTCATGATCAGAAAAATGTGAAATTATTTTGGAGAAACAATCCCAAAATCAACTGTAAAAATAGATGTTTATTCAGCAGAATGCAATATATTCTTGCCCTGAGTTTCTGTCTTCTAGAAATATAATTTCTTTAAAATAAATGTGTCTTTGCTACCATATACTATTCCAAAGCTTTGCTCCAGAGATGCCCCCCCCCCACCAAAAGCAAAAAAGAGAAAAAAACCCAGATACTGGCTTTTAATAATATCATTTTGCATTCTTTATGCAAGTATCAAAGTTAAATTTAGAATTTTAAATCTTCCTAAAGCTCATCCATCATATTAGTAAGGAAAATTGGGATATGCCTTACTATCCCAAATGAAAATTAAAGCCATCTGCTAATTCCATAGCATACTTCATCTAAATGTTTTGCAAAATCTTGTTGTAACTTGAGTAAAAACAAGAAAAGATGCAAACACATTCTCAGACCCTCTTTAATCTTTGACTGAGGACTATGCAATGGGGCCCATGCCATCAACAGAGGAATGCCTTTTGCACAGGGGGCTTCTTCACAAAATAAATTGTCTTGTTTGTCCCTGAATTTTGTTTCAGTTTCATAATGGTTAGCAAATGAGTGGGGTTCCTTTGGTGGATCAGAGGAAGACTGTTAAAGCACCGTTTTATCTTTCTTTTGCCACAAATTTTCTGTTGCACCCTAAGGGCCAAATTTAGAAATGTAGATAAACCAGATGTGCTCATAAAATTGAATGCATACCTGTGCTGCCTACCAAGAAACCTCAAAAAGTTTCCCATTGCACAATGTTTTGATTTTCTAGCACTGCCTGTAATGGTCCCAGCAGGCAAAGTTTCTTCCCCATCTTCTGAGCGGGCTGGCAGCCCCAGTTTGGAGAATGTTAGTGATGAGGCCTTTGCAAATAAGCACAAGTTACATTATGTCAACTTCAAATGAAATCATAACACAAAAACAAAACATTCATAAATTGATAGAAATTATAGAGCATCAAATGAGATACAAGAATTTTATCTCCTCATTTGTATATTCTTGTCTCCCTGTCTATAAACATATGTTTGCACATGCTGTGTATTGATAGATTAACATATAAAATTACAACACTGCATTTGCAACACTGTAGTTAAGGTTGTCTTCACATTTATATTTCTGAGGTTTTATATCTGAACCATAAACATCTTCTCTGGGCTGAAACTTGGCATGTAGTGCAAAACTAGACTTGTGTTTATCTTTCTCCCAAACACCAGGCAAGTTTCACAGAAATGCTTAGGGATTTTCTTAGCATTTTTTTAAGTTGACCTAATAAAACGATTTTAAATCGATTTTTAAAAATGTAGAGCTTATGATTCATAACATTGATTTAAAACAGAAAACAATCAGGGAGTTTACTTTCTACGTGAGAGAGAACAGATTATGTGATAATTTGAAAAAATTATTATAGCCAGGCTCGTCTGGCTAGAAAAGGAGTTTGTTAATGGCACTTAAGTGAAACAATTTTCAAACTATCTGAAAGCAACACAAGACATTCATTTAACTTTTGCTGAAGTAATTCAATATTGTGTATGACATAATTGACTTAAATTTTCTTCCCAAAGGACACTACAGAGTAATTATGAAGCCTGTTTAAAAGTATATATTCACACTTATGTTTTTAAAATACTATTTTAGAGTAAATACATCAATGGAGTTCATCAGCAGCATTTATATCATTTTGAATTTGAAGGAATTTAATGTTTTATTCTGAAGTAATTTTTTTCAAAAGATTTATAAATTTGAGTCAAAAATAAAACCTCGAACGTCAAATATATTTTGGGTTAAATATTTCCTGTACAATGTTGAAATTCTTATTATCATCTAGTAATTCCAGACACTGATATTTTAACCAAGTTCTTTGTGTAGTCCTGGCTTTCATAAAACAGAAAAGCATGCTTTGAAATTGAATTTCTTCGTATAATAATGAAAACACTCTTCAAATCATATAAAACCTGTTTTATAATTTCAGGATAACTCTAAGTCATTTTCAATACTTTTAAAGCACCTTTGGAAAACTTTCATTTACTTTTCTTTTTAATATTGAAAGTGATAAATATGTGTATTTTATGGAAAGCCAGTTGCTTATTTACAATTTGCTGTGAACCATAGTGAAAACATTTCTTTTCTGGTCCACCTTTAGAAGTTAAGATTGGGAAATGTATATCTGAAACACTTAGGTGATTTGCACAATGAATTTGCAAAACCACTGTTGATATTCAGTGATATTAATATGTTCAGTTCCAACACTGAAATTATATCCAGTAAACCACATGCAGTGATTCACAGCATTGGGGATGAAGTAAATGAGCAATTTCCCAGAACTGACAATACTGACTTTTGACTTATTACTCCAAAGTGAAGTTCTACACTCATCTTCAAAGGCTCAATTTCCCTGTTTCCTAACTTCCGCTCTTGCAGCCTCCTAGAAGTGGTGATGTTACCTGGGTTTCACTGCCCTGGAGCCTGCACTGTATGATTTAGTTAACTCTACACCCTTCACCACCCAGCATGTTAAGCATTTGGACTTGCTTACACGTTACTGCCTAGAAGCAAATGCTTTGTGTTGCCGTTCCTTGAGAAGTGAATTAGAATAAGTCACTCACCTTTCATGCAGCAAAGCTAATTATGGGTCTGAGTCAGGAAGAGCCAACGATCATAATACAGGCAGAAAGTTGATATTATCCAAAAGTATAGAGATAGACTGTTCTGTAAAAGTCACTTAACAATCTTATTGCTTTTATTTTCCTCAGGACACAATTTTTCCCCCTTTCTTCATGGAAGTACTTTATAGATGCAGAAAGACTGAAAACACTTCCTATGCGTATCCTGTAATTTTTATTAGGGAAAACAGGTGATTTCTGGAATGTTTATCTTCTTCTTATAGCAAGTAGGCATTGAAGGAAGAAGGGATTCCTCTAACAAATGGAAATAGCCTTGGATTTGTAGAAAATAAAAAATGTTATTTTTCTATCTATCCTTCTATAACCTAAAAGATAATTAAATGTCTGAAAGGTAATAGTTGAATCCCTTTCTCAGAAAATAATAATTGATGCTGATATCTTTTTATGGATACAGGATAAAACATCATGCTAGTTGAGAACATCAATAATAATACATATAATATTTAACATAGTACTTAGCATATGGGTAAATATATGAGTATAGGTGTGAGTGAACAAATAAGAGCTTTTTTTGTTTGTTTTTGTTTTTTAAGATAGGTAGGCACTTTACCTATATATCTCCCAGAAATACTTCCAAATCACATGCCTCTTAGATATTCAACAACTGTAGATGTTGTTCTGTTTGACTCACTGCTGTTTTTGTATATGTTGTCACAGGATGGCTACCTTAGCCACTATGTAGACTAACAATTTAAAGGGTAGGCTCTACATATTTTTGTTTTGTATACACCTTAGTCTGTTGCTAATACAGAGGGAAATTAAATTCACTGAACTGATGGCATTAACTATTGAAGATAATTTATGTGGAATGTGTATTATAAAGGCATCACTGTAAAATATTTGTCTTACTGGATGAATGTAATGTAGCCATTTTCCTGCTAATCAGGACACTATTACCAAACATTCCTTTATATTTGCAAAGTCTTCAGATCATCATTCCATTTCACGATTGGAAATGCTGAGGTTATTAGATGATAAGTGACATGACAAAGATGTTGGTTTACATCCTAATATGCTGTCTTTTAAGTTGAAAACCCATCACCTGCTATCAGTGTTGTTTATCGTCTAGCACATCACTTTTGAATATAAAATGATTTTCTAAAAAGTCTCTGTCCTTTCCTGTTGCTTTCTCTAACTTCTTGTTATCGCGCTTGCTAACAAGATTTTTAAAGACCTAGATTTCTTTAAAAAACTGTTTCTCTTTTTCTATTAAATATAGTATTATATATGCATCACAAGTCTTATGTATATCACACATTTTTATATTCAAATAATTGTGTATTTTGCTTGTACTTATTAAGTATATGTATAAATGAAAGTATTGTTTTCACTTAAAGAATAGTATCATGACAGTGTCTGTTCATTAATGCCAAGATAGCAGTCACATAATTGACCTGGGTTTGACAACACCATTATACTCTCCTACTCCAGTCTAATCTCCCAAACTTCTTTGGCAGAGAAGTTTTTATTATAAGCTAATGAATCTATTTACTACCTCCAACAACTTCAATTTATGAAGCATAGGCAAAGACTAATGGCAGAATCTATATAATTTTATTCCTCCTTGTATTCGCACATAAAAAGTAGCAAATACAGTGACTGCTAAGAAGAGGATCTTTATTTGCCCACTAAAGGGCATTTCCTCTTAAGGATATTTACAGAAACTGAAAAAAAAAAAGCAAAATAAGATCAATATTGCTTATAACCAAAATAGATGTTCCTTTTTATTGAACACCAACAGAACTTAATCTAGGTATCTTCAGCAACTCCACATTAGGTTCCATTCCTTAATCGAATTTGCATTCAAAGCAGATTGGAGTATACACTATGGAAACAAACCACTCAATGAAATTATCAAACCCAGTCTTGTTGAGGATGCCTCCTTCCCCAGACCCAGGAAAAAGAAGCTCTGTTGCACAACACAGAACTGCTCATCTGGTACAGATAATCTCCAGAACCTAGTAGGGGAAAGCAGAATGTATTTTTAAAGGAATTTTAGATGTCTTATAATAAATCTGGATGTGCTTAAAAATTCCCTGAGGAGTTTAAAAAAGTCTGGATGTGTTTTCTCAAATAACTATTTAAAGCATATTAGAGTTTTTTTAATTGCACTGGGGACTTTTCAAAGCATATCAGGACAAAACAGTAGAGTATAGGCCCCAATATGCTAATTAATAGATAGCTAGACCCCTGAAATAATCCTGCAACACTCCATTAATCAGGCAGTAATTGAATTGGCACAGTGCTTTTGTGCAAACTACATGATAATTGAAAAACCAAACCTGGCAGCAGGGAGGGTAAGGTTCTCCACAATGGTATATAACAGGCCCTCCTGTTTACTGTTGTCTGTGGGCAGTTGGCCCCATTGCCAGAGATTTTACATAAGGAGAAAGTTGGCTAATCTCTGAGTCCAGTGGAACTTTGTCTCTTGCTGAGTTGGTCTTCTAGGTGTGTGATATCCAGTGGCCATAAGCATAACCCCATGGAAATACAAGTAATGGTTGATATACTTTTCTCTGTTACCTAAAGACATCTGCCAATTAATGTGATTATAAAATAATAGTGAGGAACAGATGTTTCATTTGCTAATTTTATATCTGACTGTTTGAAAGCTAACTACCTGGGGATTTAACTGGCAAATACTACTTTGCCTACGAAAAAAGAAACAATGCATGTATTTTTCCCACACAGCTGATGTGGTATAATTCTGGATATTGGTTGCCTATAGTAAGAGCTCAGTGAGAGGGAGACGGATTGCTTCTAAATGAAGAGAAGAAAAATAGCATTTTAAGCTTTTTACTACAAACAGAACATTAAGCATATTGCTATAGCAAGAAAAGGCTGTTGCAATGAAAGAGTTTAGCTTGTCATACTGTGATGATAATGGGTGGAAAAAAAGATGTGGGTAAAATGAGGATTGACATGCATTTTCCACCTAGAACTTTAAAACAAATCATCTTGAATAGCTCAAAGGCCCCTTCCATTTGCCAGCCTGTAATGATGCAGGTGAAGCATAAAGAACATGAAATCTTGGTCAAAGAGTGAGTTTTTGTGGCTATGGGAGTATGGCGAGACATATTTTAAGAAAGTTAGATTTAAAAAAAATAAGTAATATTTTAATTAAATATTTACCTTTGAACTCATTCATTTGTCTCCCCATTGAGGGTGTATACAGGATAAAATATACCTGAGATATCTATTTCTTAGTCCGGATAGTTTAGTCTCTTATCTAAATCATACCCTTCTTACCCTGGTGGCCCCTTGCTATCTGATACAGGTCAGCTTCAGGGGAGAGTTCCTTTTTCTTACAAGGCTATTAAATATGACTTTATTAAGAACAACACTTGGCTTTGAGCACTGGCTATGTCTTTAGCTGTCTGTGATGTTAATCAAGTTACTTAACCATTCTGCTTCATTTCCTTTACTTGTCCAAAGAGAAGTCACTATAGGATTAGGGTTTCAGAACTTTTTTAAATTCATGTCCCCTTTTTCAAAAGTAAAACCCTTGATTTCCTTTTAAAATTTTCAAATAAAGTAATATATGTATGGGATTTAAAAGATATCCTAAATCAAAGTTATATAACAATAACTTTATTTTCAAACCTTCACCTCTTCCAACTTTTTGGGAAGTAGCAGAACTTATAGAAAGACCATTCAGGCCCCAAGTATTCCTGTTTGCTCTGCAAGATAGGGGATCGGGAGGGCCAAACTTTGAGCCAGTTTCAGAACCACAGAACTTAGAAAGGGGTTCCTACTATGCCAGGCTGCCATGTGGTCCTTGCTGCCTCTTGCTCACAAATTAAAAGTTTTAGCAAAATTATAAATGCATTTAATTTTCCCTGTAATGTGATTGAACATTAGCCAGTGTCTATCAAGGGTCATCAACTCAAAAGTTCATCTCTGTGCTAGCAATTGAATCTCTCTTCTCTGAAACAAAATAATTAAAAAAATACCTGATGCTTGTTTTTCTTATTTAGGACTCTTATTAAGTCCTAAGACACTTGGTTTTAGTTTTCTATCTCAAGAAATGGCCCAGTGAGCTTTTATGTTCTTGTTAGCCAGAGTGTTTTTGTTTTGTGTTGTGGTGTGTGTTATGTTGGATTTCATAACATCTGCTTGGGTTCCCTTTTCTCTTAGAAGCTGAGGTCATTTTGAGTTTAGTGACGAATCCACATCTTCATTCTCTATAACTTCTGTTTCTAGCACTGCTAGGGCTGAACTTTCTCTCCCCCCAATCTACTTTTATTTCAATATATTGACTGGAAATGAATGGGCTTGATATCATTTTCAGAAATTTGGTTACTCTAACTTGAATCCTCCACTCCTTTTTTTTTTTTTTTTTCTTAAATCCCACGTCCAAGATTTTCAGCTTTACCTCCAACACATAAGTCATATCTTCCCACTTTTTGCCATCTGTGGAGTCCCAGTTTGTCATTTCTTGCCTGCATATCTGCAGTAGCCCCCAAGGCCTCTCTGCTTCCTCTCTTGCAACCATAGACTCACTGTATAAATATTGATGGCACTCTTGAAAATGTGAAAATGTGTCACTTCCCTCACCCTATTTAAAAATCTGTAAGTTGCTTCCCATTGTGTTTGGAATAAAATTCATGCTCTTCACTGGATGTAAAAGACATCAAATCAAGCTTCTGTCCCTATTTTTGTCCTTATCATTCCCCCCTTTAGACCCCCATTCCTGTGGTTCAGTAACATACTTACTCTTCCTCAGATACTGCCAGGCCTGTCTTTCTATGCCCCTGGCCAGTATATATTTTTTGGACTTTGAGCAAGGCCAACTTCGTTTACCCTTCAGACTTTGATTCAAGGATCATTTTCTCAGAGACTTTTCCTATCTTTTTAAGCTACCATATTCCATCCAAGTCCTCTCAAACTATGTGTATCACCCTTCACAATCTCAAGTCATCTGGTTCTTTGCCTTATTTACTGTTTGTCTTCCACAGAAAGAACCTCCCCTCTGAGAGGATAAGGACCTTGTCCTTTTCCCTGCCATCCTCGCAAAGCTTTGGACATTCTAAATAAATACTTGTGAAATGGATTAAAAAATGTTTCCACTAAGAACATATGCTGAGAGTCTGTGCAACTGTTGAGGAGATACTAGCCCAGTAGACACAAGCTAAGAGGCTGGGTCTTTTCCAAGTGTTTTTAGAAATAGAGAAATCAATAACCACCCCGAATTATGATTTCCTTTTTCAAAAATACCAATCACAATTTTAAATGCAAGTCTGTGTCAATCAAACTTGATTCCATGGGAATAGATATAGGGAGATCAATCTATTTTAAAGGAAAATAAAGAAACTTCTTATTTAGGAGTTGCCAAATTATTCCATAAAGGGCCAGAAAATAGAAACGTTTTAGGCTTTGCAAACTGTATGCTTTCTGCTGCATCTACTCAGCATGATTGTTACAGTAAAGGAGAAGATGAAGATGAAATGAACTAGTGAGGCCATGTACCGTTACAAGTTTATTTTTTGACACTGAAATTGAATTTTATATAACTTTTAAATTTCATGAAATATTATTCTTGTGTTGACTTTTCTGCTATTAAAAGTATAAATTCAGTCTTAGCTCCTGACCAGATTTGACCTGCTTGGCACTGTTTTCCAGGCTCTTCTTTGACCTTCCAAGAATTGAAGTTTCTTTAACTTAGAATTTCCAGGTTGTTTTCACTTTGTGTGTAAGTCTAGGTTTCAGAAGATATTTGCATCTCTCTTTTTATTGCTGAGACTCCTCTATGAATATCAAGTGATAAATCCTTAAAAAAAAGCTTTAGTGACTTTATTTCTTGATACCCCTAAACATCTCACCTGTATAGTAATCGAAGAAATGCTTCTTTTGCCCTAGCTTTCCCAAAGGGTGGCACCTGCTTTTGTAAAATGATTTCCATAAATTTACATCAATCTACATACACTCTATTTTCTTTCACTCTGCTGTACTACTCTGTGTTTCTCTATGTATTCAATTTTTCCTTCCTTGCCTGCAAGATACTTGGGATTGGAAAGTAGAAAAAAATAGGTCATATATGTTCCATGCCTTTGAGACCTAAAAGAGAAACTCCTCTTTCTTTATAATCACTTAAAAGTTAATCACTGAATGCCAACTAAAGAACACTTGCAACAGCTGATTTCACAATTGGGTTCTTCTTTAAAAATCTTTCAGTTACTTAAAGTTACCACTTTCATTCTGAGAGGGGGCTATGCTTAGGTTTTCCTTTCTGAAGCAAAATTTATCACCTGTATTAGGGATCTTTTCCCACTGTACTGTCTGTCTCCTTTTGTTGACCGAATAATTGCCGTTATCGTCTGTTGTACTGTCTTTACCGTCCTGTATTCTCCTTGCTTGAGTCTCCCAAATATTTATAAACCTTAATCTCTATCCTGGCTTCCTTCAAACCATAGTTCTATTCAACGCTTCCTTTGTTGTTGTTTTTTTTGGTTTACCTACTAGAAAAGACATTTATATATCATTTTGTTACCAGACCTACCAGTCCTTGTTGCTGTATAATACACCTCTGCAATCTACGTCTTGAAGTGATATTTATTTTGTTCATAAATGCTCAATTTGAGTAGTGCTTTCCAGGGATTTCTCATCTCTGCCCCATTCAGCTGGAATGGCTCCACTCTCCAGTGTAACCAGAGGTTCTTCTTGTAAGGGCTTCCACTTAGTCTGGCAGCTGGCTTCTTAAGTGTCTTATAACATGATATCTGGGTGTCCAAATCAGACATCCAAGAAAGAGGCAATGGAGATTCCAGTTTTTAAGAAGAGCAGAATATTAATACTTACACGTTCTGCTGGTGAATAAATCACAAAGCACAGACAGAAAAAGGGACATAGATCCCAACTTTGATTAGAGGAACATCAAAGAATTTGGTGTTCATGTTCTAAAATTTCTCTTCAAACATTCTTTTGGTAATGATGCTATTAGCCTCCATGTTACCAAATTCAGTGGCTTCTTTTTAGTGTTTATTTCTATGTGTCCTCTCCTCCTAGCTGATAGTCTGGGGCTTCTTTTCTCTATGTACTTCTACTTCTCTTAGCACACAGGATACTGTGTCCTCTTCAACTTGTTTTAACCTTTAGCTTATTACTCTACTTGTCTGTTAACTTCTTATTCACGCATCTTAAATATTGGCAGTCTCCTGGGTTTAATCTCCCATTTTCAGCTCTTCCATGAGACCCATAACACCAATTAATATCTATACTCTAATAATACTTACTCTATATTTCAAACCTTATTTTACTGAACGCTATAAGTCTGCCATACTTTATATTGCATATATTCCACCATTTATATTACCATATTCAACCAAGCTCCACTCTGGCACTGTTGACCTCTACTCCTGTTAGCTCCTCAACCTTGACTGAATATGTCATTGTACATGTGCTCTATACTCACATTGCTTTTTGCTCATTGGGAGAAACTCCTACTCTTTCCTTAAAACCAAACTGAAATAGCTGGTACTCCGGAATTTTCAAGCAGAGTTTCCAAATACTTTGTTCTCTGACATTTGAGAGATATTGTTGCTGCAATTTTATTTTATTACAACTTTCTGTTCTATTCACAGATGCTCAACTCCTGTTCACTTATTGCTCATAGAGCATGATTAAAGGAAGATTAAATATGCCTTTAAGTTAAAAAAAAAGTGTGGAGTTATTTTTGTAGAATTACACAGAAATGAATTTAAGAGATTCAATTACTTGGGAATTTCTATAGTTGTGTGAAACTGGAGTTTTCTTCTTTCATATGGTAGGAAAGTGGGAGTGAGTTAATCTTCAAGATGTGCAACAAAGTCTATTCTTTAAACTAGAATAATGTGTCTTTGAATTTAATAACTAAAATGGCCAAAACAGTTTTATTGATAGAAAATAAAAATTCCTACCTTACTAACTTTTGAAAAATATGGAAAGTGTCATGTGGTCACTTTTCCACTCCTGATATTCAAATTGCTTTACATTAAAAGTGAGACTGATAGATACTCAGTGTGCTCTATGCTCTGCTTGGAGAGCTAACATATCAAGTTGTCATGTGGCCAATTCCTGCAAAGAGACCTCAGCCAAAATTGTTAGTAAATATTTTGAAACTGTCAATATCTGGCTTAGCTCTTTAATGCCACAATATAAACGTTAGCTACACAGAGGATCCTAGTATAGCAAACGGTGATGATGGTCACATAAAGTATCAGAAGAAGTCACAGTTCTTTGATCCAAAAGACAAAGAAACCTATATAGTGTTTTTTCAACAAACAGTTTCATCCTGTTAGGCATTTTGAACTCCCAGGCTAATACAAAGAAACTCTATACTTAGAGTTGGCCTGTTAAAAAAATTTAGTAACACATTGGGGAATATTTTCTTGAGATATCTTGTTTCTTCTAATCATTGTCCCCCTCCACTGGAGAATTTCTCATTATTCAGCAACATATGGATGAAACATTTTTTCAGTAATCATGTCTGAACAAAGTAATCATTCTCTCATTAACCAATTATTCTTCAGAATCAAATGCAACAGACGTATTTGCTAAGACAATTTACTTTAATGAACCCTGTGAAATCAATGCACATCTCATGTTCAAATGTTTTATTTCAAAGATATGGTGTAGATAACAGAAGTGGTTTTCTTTTGTGTGTTTTAAATTTCTATTTATTTATTTACTCACTTAGGTGCACTGATAGCATACCATCTCAATAAACCAGCTAGTGATGGGATAAAAATTAGATTTTTAGGAGGACAAGACTAAATTCCTGGCTATATACAGAAATCCTTAACAGATGAAAACTTTTTTCTCCTATATTATTAAAAGTCTTTATATCAGTTCTACTGTTTTTTAGAAGATATCAGATAAACAGTTTGACCAAAGAAATGAAGTTTTATGTCCAGATATGTTTTCAGAAATATCAAACACAAGGGTTGGGAAAGGTCAGTCATCCCAGAGTTTTGATAATCTCTAGTTTTGAAGGGGGGTGCATCTCAAAACCTTGGGAAAATGAGAATTCATTTTCACAGTACCGGCATGTTGCAGGTGTGGGAGAAGGAACTCAATATTCTTTCCTTTTTTCTTTTTTTTTTTTGCTCTCTGATATTTACTTCATGGTTTGTATGTTGTGTGTGTCTCTGTGTGTGAATATATATATATATATCACATATAAACATTTCATTGAATTCTGATGTGATAACTTTGATACAAGTTGTTTCGTTTTATTTCTCTCTGTGGTTGACTTTCTTGGAGTCTACTTTGGAGATTCAGCTTTTCAGTTTCTGGCTTTTGGCTTCACAATCAGAATGCACATCTACAGAATTGTGGATTTCTTGCCATAATTCAAGGAACACCAAGCATTTTCAGTAAACACCCCAATTTTTACTCAAGTTATCAAAATAATACTGGATTCACTATTATATAACTATATAGCACAGAAATTATATAAGCATAGAAAGCTTGTAAATTGCAATTCTTTCTCTGCTGTTAATTGGTTGGAAAAGTGTTATCTAGAAATTTACCTTCTCTGAACTTCAGGTTTCTTTCTTGTAAAATTGTCTTTTGTACTGAAGAATTCTATGATTCGTTTTGATTGTCACAGTGTGATTTTTGTACATTTTGTAATTCAGCAAATAAGAACAAATATGCCAACATCAAAAGTAACAGTAACAAAATATGTAGTCCTTTCAATTTCAACTTTTGCCTACTCAAAAGTGGGAAAGACACATTTAAACTACACAATAATATCAATATCAATATTTTACATAATTACTAAAATGATGTCACATCCCTATGCAGCTTTTCCACTATCAACAGGGTGATGTTTTACTTCTAATAAGTTCTTTTTTTTAAATTTTCTTGTCTACATTGTTAAACACTAAAACCTAGTCACACATTTAAGTCATTAGTGACCATAGCCACAGTTCTTCACACTGGGTAGATTTGGGGTGACAGCTGTCATTGCAGCAGAACACATTTTTTTTATAATAGTTTTATGATTTGCCCTTTGAGATGAAGATCTGGACACTTGATACCAGCTTGTTATTTCCTCCCTGTAATTTTCAGAATGGGTAAAGCCAAATAGCAGCCTCCAGGACTCACAGGTCTTATACCAAGTGTTTCAAAAATGACATCAGGGGGAATTGAAAACCTTATTTATTTTTTCCAGTGTATGCTGGTCTCTTTCATTTGCTAGTTCTGGCTGATGATGGGAGTAGGTGGAGGCTGGCTTTCCTTCAACGTCATAGCAAAGCTATAGTTTTTCTCCCCAATTCACTTTCACATTATTACAAAGGTGTTTACCAATGTTGTGTCTCTTCAGTATCATCAGTTTCTATGACAAATAGGTGGACCATGAAAAGAATCTTTTTAACACTGTACTGAGCATGGCCTCTTTACAATCCACGATATTCTTTTTTAAATTTTTTTAAGATTTATTTTTATTTATGCATACAACAATTAGAGTATAGGCCAAGGCTGCTGGGGATGAGAGGATTCACCAGAGACACACTGGGGAACAGAAAAGGCAAATCTACTGAAATATACTGATGAGGGGAGCAGTGTACCAGACATGTGGGTCAGCTCCCTGGATTGGGATTGAACTCATGCTACAGTGTCTGGCGATAGCTTGATAGTGTTGACTTTAATCCCTACACCACCAGGGAGGCCCTAATCCACAGTATTCTTAAAAGTACTTGGCTTGTATATATGGGCAATTTAAATACAATTAAGAAAGACTATAAAGAAGTTAGAGTTTTTGTATGTGGCTTCATACTGGCAATACACAAACTGACTTCCTGCATTTAAGACAGACTCAGGACTTGGGGTTCTGAGAAGTCTGTCTTCAACCTTGGTTCAAAGTGCGTATTATCCCTACATTTGTAGGACACCCTCATTCATCACCCAGACCTCCCTCTTCTCCTCTAAGACCCATTTCCTAAAAAATATTAAACCACTGACTTATTTTGGAGGATTGCATTTGATGAACTACCAAAGCAGGTATCATCATCCTCATGGAAAGATCAAGAATGTATTCAGCTTTCTTCAGGAGCTGAGATGATAAACTTAATGCAATCAGAGTTGCACAAAAGAAGGCTGATGATTTGTGGAAATGGAGCATATTTTACATGACCGCTTAGAACTGGAGCCTGTGTTAAGAAGTGAAGGCAACAATGGCTGAAGTGAATAGAATTGCTAAAATAAAGAATCCCTTAAAGTTAAAAGAACTTTAAGTGGATGGAAGAGGTATACCAAAGTCCTCTCAATAAAAGGGGAAAAAAAGAAAAAGTAAACTATGCTCATATGTTCCTCAAGGGTGAGCCAGACCTCTCAAACACAAAATTCTCAACCTGCTTCTGCTTAGCAGGAGACATTCTGGAATCAGATTTTTTGGCCATGCAACAGTATTAGAAATAGTTCTGATGAAAGGAAGATATGTGGAGAAGACAGTATGGAATGGGGAAGCAGTGAGAACCTGACTTCCTGGTGTGGGAAATAGAACGGGAATGATTGTGAGAAGCTTCAGATGAAATAGGAACTTAAGAGCATGATCGTGAGGAAAAATAAAGAGAGTCAAACTGCTACTTCTTAGTAATAGTGATAGTAACTGGCATGTGAATAAGATTGTGCAATTTAAAGGGGATCCATAATGGTAGAAAGTCCACACCTCCTCTTCTGAAGCCCAGTGTTCTTCAATGGCACAAAGATAGTCCAGGCCAAGGCTTGATGACCTGGTAAGTGCTGTCAGTTGCTGACTCCACTAGAGTTTCTGCTGTGATTCTCTGTATTCACTTTTGCACTTTTGTGATGATAGTTTGTCCTCAGACTTCAGGCCTCTGATGGCTCTAAAAAGAGCTGATTTTCATTTTGTTTAGTTTTTTCTTGTTGTGATAATAGGAATGCTGGCTTCTAAAATCTTTAGCTGTTGAACCTGATACCCATTAATAGCTTGTTCTTTGCCATGTGACCTGGTACGAAGATGTTTACCTAAAACCTTTGTATTAGACCTGGAACATAATAAGGAAGACCTTTTGTAAACACCTTAGCTCCCTTTTTGTCATTTCAGTTTTACAATATTTTATTTCCTTTATATAAATATGGCAATAAAGAATTGATTTTCTTTAGTGAGGTACTCTTATTTTACATCTGCCTAAATTTCTTCACAATGTAGGATTTCTCTCCACTGGTGTGCTCACCTTAATTCTCCCACCACCCATAAGTTAGCTCCTTTTTATAAATCCTTTAATCACAAAGTTGAAAATGTAGGATGAATTATGATAACACTATTTAAGAAACACAGATAGATCAGGAATCAACATATGTAGTCAAAACTATTTTGATAAAATCTGCTTCTCTTGCCTTTCTTATGATTTATGGCTTATGGATCTTACTTAGTAATAACTAAATATTTACCTTCTTGAAGCAAAAATAAAAGCTTGACAGAAATGGACAAAACTCCTGGGTGATCATGAGACAGTTGCATTTTGGCAACTGCACATTCGAAGAGCCCATACCTACCCTCAGCTTTAGTCCATATATGTAACATATTCAGAGTGACCATGTCAAAGTGTGACCTTAGAGAGTCAAAGTGGAGAGACTCTAATTCATTGTCAATTTCCACTGTGAAAAAGCAAAATGTATCCATCCATCCATCCATCCATCCATCCATCCATCCATCCATCCATCATCTAACTTATATATCTAAGAAATTCTTTGGCTGTATCTTATCTTGTGTTCTCTTGAATGAAAACTACTAGTGTTGTAAAAGAAATCAAATAGAAAATATAATGATTTTGGCCATCACTAAGGATACTCATTATCTGAACTTTTAGAGAGTTTTATAAAATGTAACTTAGAGTCCTAGTAAGAGATGAAAGGGAGAATTTAATATTGGGTCTCATCTCCAATTCTGATGAGCACTTCATATTCCTGATAATCTGGTGGATTCCTGTCTCATTCTGAGACTTCAGGGAATCATGGCAGGAGAAACAGGATTTGGGTAGAAAACCCATTCAAACTACACTTGTATGAACCTGGTTCTAATAATATTTGGTTTATAAGTGGGACTAAGCGGTTTTCACTTCACAATACCAGGTAGTATGATACCTGTAGTAACACACAAATGCTGTTCAGAGGAGTCAATCTATTTCCTGGTGGCCCAGCAATAATTTAATACATATTGAAAATACAGTGGAGTCAGAAGAGCTATCTTTTTTCCATCTATTTTTTCTAAATATAAAGATGTAAATAACAATTAGATTATGTTTATCAGTGTCTCAAAGACCTGGATGGAATCATTTTATAAGCAGTTGTTTTGAGGATAAATGTGGTGTCAAAATAAACCAGTCAGTACATTTTACTCACTTATTTACAATAGCCAAGTTATATAAGCAGCTTAAGTGCCCAACTACAGATGAGTGATAAAGAAGCTGCAATATATATGTATGCTTGAATACTACTCAGCAATGAAAAAGGATACATTCTTGATATTTGGAATAGCATGAATGGAACTGGAGGGAATTGTGCTAAGTGAAATAAGCCAGTAGGAGAAAGACAAATACTGGATGATTTCACTCTTGTATGGAAATAGAGAAACAAACCAAAGGAAATAACAAAACTAAACCCAAAGTAAGGTGGAAATATGACTACAAAAGTTAAGCTACTAGAAGGGTATATGATGAAGGGATATGGTTGCTCTGGTAGTAGGTGTGGCATGGAGGTATCCATCTGTGCAAGTGTGAACTTATTCACCTGAATCATACACAATGATGTAAACCAATGTTACATCAATACTATAAACAAAAATAAAATAAAATAATTCAGAGTGTGTAATCAAAAATCAAGAGTAAGAGTTTCTTAATTTGTTAAGTTTAGAATTGTTTTCATCTCCAAATACAAATTCCCATACTCTCTTTCTGTGTGTATGTACTGTGTGTATGTGTTTACATTTAAAAGAGAGATACATATACATATATGTCCACACAAATAAATGTTTATATATGTAGAGAAAGATTTACTTTTGTATATGTGAAAGAGTTTTGTGCACCATATGCACATAAATGTATGTGTGTGAGAGATTTTTTATTAAAATGGGGCAACTTATGAATAATAACATAAACAAGATGCTTTTATGTAAATGTAAACAAGGGAGCTTTAAAAGATAAGATATAAAGAATTTAGTTTTCATTTTCAGATATATTTTTCCTTAGGTGTTTGATACCTAAGATTTACTATTTATTCATGTCTTTTAACTAAAAGAAAAAAAAAAAAACCAGAAGCTTCTTCACTTTTATATTTTTGGGTTCCTTAATCATCTTTTGAAACATATCTCATTCCATCAAGGACAACTGGAATCTTCCTATCTCCCACCTAATCCTTTGTGTGTGTGTGTGTGTGTGTGTGTGAAAAATAAGTACAAGTTTACATTTAATTCTCAATATTACACTATTTTGACAATAATTTAGCTGCCCTGGTCTTTCAACATTTTATCATCTTCTAGGTTGACCTCTTGACTCTTACTTCTTTGAAAAATGTTCTAATGTTTATCTAAACTTTTCTGTAATCGTCCTTTTCATTTTTCACTTTTGCTTTTCAAAGATATATATTTTACACTTGAATTCATTCTATAATCATCTCAGTTACCTCTATATGTAGTGTTTTATATTTCACATATTCTTCTCTGTAACTTACCTTGATTACTTTCTGCACCTCTTTATTTTTCCATGTTGACCTTTATCCACTTTGAGTGTATTCATTGTTATGTGACATTCCTAACCCTTGGGTATACTTTAATTTGTCATCAAATATTTTCCATTTCCCCTTTCTTGCCTTTGTAGAATTCCATTACTTTATCCTACTGGATTGCTCTCAACTCTTATCACACTTTTGCAAAGAATGTATCCTCCTGAAATCTACTTTTTGTTGTTGTTGTTACTTAGTGTTTGGATCCAAACCAGGATCATTTACATGATTGGAGTCACTATTTTGTAGTGAGCTATCCCTGAGGAAGATTCTAAACTTATCAGAACTATCATATTTCAGTTGCTTCTCTTCCATCCAGAAATGTACATTATGCCATTTTAATAAGCTTATTTTCACTTTCCAGTAGGGGACATGTGATGAACAGATTCATCATCCTATAGTAAAGAACATGTTTGCAATTCGATCCACGCACATAACCACTGGATCTATTAACAAATACCCTACTTATTTTTCTCCTTTCCTACAGTGACCATCTGTGCAAGATCAGTCACTCATTGCTTCACTTGACCACAAACTAACATTAAGTCTTGGTCTTACATACTTTTGGGGCCTGTAAGTAACTTTAAAAGTTTTGACAGAATTTGATACTAATCAAATATATTTACATTCCTACATCCATATATTTATGGCTTGCTTAAAAATATAAATTTGTATATACACAAAAATCAATTCAAAATAAATAAAAAACATAGATGTAAGTCTTAAAACTATAAAATATATAGAAGAAAATATAGGTAAAATATTTCATGTTATAGATTTCAGAATTATCTTAAGTACCTATCTTCAGAACAAAGGAAAACAAATGAGAATATAAACAGCTGGGACTACCTGAAACTAAAAAGCTTCTGTACACAGAAGTGACACCAGCTAAAATATAGGTACATCATTCTGAATAGGAGAATGTATTTGTATATTTGTATACTACACAATGGATAAGGGACTGATATCAAAGTTCTAAAAAGAACTCATACAACTTTACCAAAAGCAAACAATGCAATCAAAAAATGGGCAGCAGAGCTCAACAGACAATTCTCCAAAAAGGAAATACAAATGGTCAACAAGCTAACAGCTATATAAAATTTTTTTCAACATCACTTATTATCAGAGAAATACAAATCAAAACCACAATGAAATACCAACTCACACTACTGAGACTGGTCCATGCTAAAAACAAACAAACAGAAACAAGAGCTAGTGAGGGTGTGGTGAAAAAAGAACCTTCTTAAACTGCTGCTGGGAATGTAAATTGGTCCAGACACTGAGGAAAGCTGTGTGAAGATTGTTCAAAGTGTGAAATATTGATCTATCAAATTTATCAAAAAACCCAGCTATTCTACTCTTATGAATCTACCCAAAGTACACAAAAGCACTAATTTAAAAAGAAACCTGCGTTTCTATGTTTATTGCAACACTATTTACAGTAGCCAATATATGGAAACAACCTAATGTCCCAAAACAAATGAGTGGATCAAAAATATATATGTGTGTGTGTACATATATACACACACATACGTACATACATACATATATATCCACCATGGAGTTCTGTTCAGTTATAAAAAAATATAAATTCATACCATTTGCATCAAAAAGATGGAGCTACAATGGATTGTGCCAAGTGAACTAAGTCAAAAGAAAAGAAGATAAATATGGGATGGCTTCCCTATTATGTGGAATATAGAAAAACCAAAAAGTGAGAAAAAAAATGAAACTTGCAAGCTGATCAAGATTTGAGTCATCTAGGAGTTGGGAGGAAGAGGTCAAAACATGGGTGGGGCCAGCATAGTAGACTATGGTGATGGTTCACCAGGGCTGTAGTGGTAGGAGAACTATGGAGACTATACCTGAGGAGAGAAATCAAATACTGTCTACAAATTAAAAACATTGTGAGAAAAAAATACTTCATCTAAAAATAAACTAAAAACAAGAGAAATTTGCTTCTTATCTGAGGCTATTTACTACAAAGTCAGCCTATTACTGACATCTTTTTTCTCCCAATAATCACCTGTAAGCATGTTTTTATCTACTTTATACAGCTAAAATTAACTTAATTCTGTTCTTTAAAAATAAACTTATAAAATATTGCCAGTGTCAAGAAGTGGTTTACTAAAACTGAGTTTAACAGGCATATGAAAAATTGCTCAACATCTCTCATAATCAGGGAAATGCAAATTAAAACCACAATGAGGTACCACCTTACACAGGTAAAAAATGGCATACATAAAAATAAAACCAACAACAATAAATGTTGGCGAGGATGTGGAGAAAATGGAACTCTACTACACTGCTGGTGGGAATGCAAGTTAATCCAACCACTATGGAAAGCCGTATGGAGGTTCCTCAGTCTAATAGGGATGGAACTACCATATGATCCGGCAATCCCACTCCTAGGGATCTACCCAAAGGACACAAAAACACTGATCCAAAAGAGTACCTGTACCCCCATGTTTATTGCAGCACTATTTATAATTGGTAAGACCTGGAAACAACCCAAATGCCCAAAAGTAGAGGACTAGATTAAGAAGATGTGGTACATATACACAATGGGATACTATTCAGCAATAAAAAAATATGATGAACTAGGGCCATTTATAGAAAATTGATAGAGTTAGAAGGAATTGTTCTTAGTGAAACAAGTCAGAAGGCAAGAGAAAAATATCAGATAGCTTCACTTTTAGGAGGAATGTGAAAGAACAACAACTACAACAAAAAAAAAAAAAAAGAAGAAAAAAAGAGAAAGCTCAAGGAAATGGGCAATTACAACCAAAAACAAACAAACGAACAAACAAACTCAACAAGATCAAAAGGTTAAAGACAGATCAAAGGGAACATGGGGGGGGGGGGAGGGCAAAAACATGGAGGAGGGCATAAAGAACACAAGGGTCTGAGGTGATGGTGCATGGGTAAATGGTGGTGGGAACTCCCTGGGAACTACAAATGTTGTCAAATAAAATTAAATAAATCTAATAAAAAATAAAGTTAATAACTTGATAACTTGAACATGTTTTAAACTGAAATCTTACTAAGAAAATTAGCTAATAATTTTTTTCTTGGTGTTCAATAAGTGTTCTTGTGACTGAAAAAGCTCAGAGGTACAGTTATAGTGAAGAGTGTTTTGTTAAGTATATCCTGGCTTGTTTAAATCTGATCTCAGTCACCCCCAGGTAATTTAGCTTACTTCTCAGATTCAGCACATCCATACAGATAGATAATTGTCTGTCCTGCAAAGTTCTTGTGAAGTTTAGAGATAGTGTGTGTAGTTAATTGTCATGGGGAGTTGTCAAATATAAAAATGGCAAGTTTAATGTTGAACCTATTAATAAAATAATTGATTGTGCTACTCAAACCTATTTATGAGGCTCTTGAGGTGTTTCACAGATCTTTCGAGTAAGTTATATTGTATAATCTAAAAAAGTCCTGTGAGCAGACAGAAATACAGATCAATTTTCCATTATTTAAAGTTACTTTGAATTTAAATATGACCTTAAATTTAACTTTCTAAAGTTTCAATTTAGATCTGGGACTACAAAGTGAATGAACATCATACATCTGGTATTATTTTAGTGATTGCTTTTCTGAATTTGAATGCACAACATTAATGCTTAATGACCTTGCATATATTACTCTATGAAAGAATCTTTTGGGCACAAAAATGTATGAGACCTGTGAAATTGTCACACTACACTCATATGAATATGAACCTGCAAGGAGAATATAGTCTTCTTTCATTTATATTCATGTTTTCTTTCAAGATTGAGATTTACTGGCTCTGGACAGGGTTCTCAAAGTAAAATACAAACCATGTGGCCTAATTTAAGGGTACCAGATTCAGCAGATCTATAGTAGGAGAATTTGCATTTTTAATGATGGTGATGCTGATTTTGCTGTAGGCTTAGGTAACCACTGTCACAATCAAAATACAGAATTTTTTCCATCACCCTAAAGATTTTTTTCTGGAACTAACACTTTATATTTATACTCACCCATTTCTCCCTTCCTAACCATCACAAATCAAAGACCCTACAAAAATCTAAATGATATGGACTACTGACATCAATTCTATCCACATAAATTTGATAAAAGAAGAGGGTCAATTGCTCAAAAGTCACAAATGAGAAAATCACCCAATAAAAATAATTTGAATAGTCCTATAACTATTTGGGACATGTATTTAGTGAATTTGTAAAAATTTTCAGATCCAAGTACTTTTTTTTTTTTTAGATTTTTTTTTTAATTTTTTTTTATTAGTTATATTTGACATCATTTGTAGTCCCCAGGGGGTACCCACCACCATTTCACCCGTGCACCATCACCTCAGTC
>JAGFMF010012281.1:3975301-4013067 GCA_019455555.1 Galemys pyrenaicus | reverse complement strand
GGGACTGCCACCTCGAAGGCACTGTTGAGGTGTATGTCTTTCAGTGTTTTACCTATGTTTTCCTCTATGTATTTTATAGTTTCGGGTCTTACATTTAGCAGATCCAAGTACTTTTATTGAAAGGAGCTATCAAATATCTAAAGAAGAATCTGCACCAATTTTACACATTCTCTTCCCGAAAATATTCCCAACTCATCATATGAAGTTAAGACTACCTTGATATCAAAGTCAGAAAATATCAAAACTAAAATCTACAGACTTATTTAATTCTTGAATTTCAAAGCCTATAGTGTTAATCAGGAATGGTGGGGGTTGAAGAAATTCTACTATCTTTTTACATTCTATACTTACTCTTAGGTTTTGATGAGTGACTTCCCATTACTGTTGGTGGGAGTGGGAAGTTCAGTCCCCCCCACTTGATCACCAAGGACACCATAAATGAAGGGATTGAATTTAGCTCATTATCACCTTACAGAGTTGGAATTCCTGACTCTCCACAATGGTTGACTCCTCCTTGATATCACTCCAGGGAGAGTGGATGAAAGTCTGAGATCCTCACCTGGTTTCCTTCGGTATGGGAATGTGGTGTGAGGACAGTGTTGTACAACTTATTATCACCAAGCAGCCATGAAAGTATCAAGCTTCCTCCTCAGTCTTTTCTGACATCACCAAGTTGTGTGGTTGGATTGCCTCATTACAATCTCTCCTGGTAGAAGTTTAGATATCACACTAGTCTTCTACTTTTTGTGCTCACTTGTGTATGTTCTTTTAGTTTTGGCAGAGCAAAGTGGTTATTATTTAAAAGTTTTCTGTCTTTCTAGGCTGTCTTTACTTTTTATTTCATTATAGAAAGCAGACTTTTCTTGGATTTTATTGATTGCTCTTTGACATTTACTGGTTGCCAGTTTCCCCAATATATAACTGAGGATACAGACTGAATAAAGGAAACTCAAGGAATTTACCACAATATCGTTCTTTCCCCAGCCAGTCTAGCCAGATTCTCTAGGCAGTCTTCCTCTTTGCACCTTTTTGAAGTATAGTTATGCTCCCTTTACATTTAATGGTCAGTGTTTATAGCTGTGTTTAGTAGAAGGAATAGTGAAAACTACATTTATTCCAATTTTCTGCAAGAGTAGTTATTTTTATAGATCTCTATTGGTGCTTATTTAGAGTTCTGTAGCAATTGTGTGTATTTTATAACACCACTGTTCCATCGAATCTTCACTTAATGGCGCAATGGGGGTTGGAAAATATAACAATATACAACAGCTATGGAGTATTTTACATAGGTTCTTATGAAATTTTCAGTACAGAGATCATCCTAACATATTTTCTTATTTTCACTCATTTTGTGTACTTTATACCACACACTTCTTAATTAACCTCATCATTTATTTATTTTAATTTTATGTATTAGGAACACTTAATCTTTTCTATGCCAAATAGCGCACCTGTCTATTTATTCTTTCATATTTTTTATTTGTTTATATTGATTAATATGTTCCTTTATAACTTCTAACCTCTGTGTATTTTTTCTTGTTAGTTTTTATTTTTGACCTAGTCCCTTGAATAGTATTAAAAGATGGGGAAAATGTGATATCTATTGATCTAATACTAATTCTTCCTTGTCCACCCATCTGTTTCTCTAGTACGGACTTTTGTATAGACTTGAAACATATGCCTTCAAAATATGTGCAAGAATATCTAGTACAAAATAGGAACAAAATGGGATGGAGAGAATGGTCATAGATTTTCACCTCACTTTATCATCTGAATTACCTCTGAACAAGAGAGAATTGTCTCAACTTTTCTTTTTCCTTTTCTGTTTTGCCAAGCTCTATCTCTAAATTTTAAGCAACTCTTGAAATTCAAGTCTGTTGCTTGAAGCTATCTCAGTATAAGAACACAGTGATAGTTTTCTATAATTCCAACAATGTTGCATACATATTTGATGTTTTAATCTTTTGTTTAAAGGGATTTTGCCCTATCAATGGATGAATTATTTCTCTTTTTCCATAATGAACTTGACTTCCCTTTTCTACTTGGGATCTTCATTGAAAACATAGACTTATGCTATTCATGTCATAGCACAATACCCAAGGGGAGATAATTATAAATCTTTTTTAATAGTGATATTTGTTGTGCTTGGGGAGATTACAAAATATTACTCAGGAGACAGTTCTTGTAGGTGACATGAATGTAATAACTTACTTGAATCTTCTTTTGGTAATTTCACCAACACAAACAATAAGCATAGTGATAATGTTATCCAGACTTCAGCAGAAGGAAAATCTATAATTTAGTAATTCTATCAAAGTGGTAAATGTATTTGAACATTTTTATGTGTTTCCTCCAAAAAGCAGACCTTAGCAGGATAGTGGGAGTGTATAGACACTGCTTCTAAACACTTAACAAAGTGGAGGCAACACAAAGCCAAAACCCCTGAGGTGAACAATGAATATCAGCAGACACAAGAGCATCATCAACCCAACTTAAAAGAGTGGGGAAAACTTAAGTGCATTGTGTTTAAATTAATAAAGGGACAGTATAACACAAAATGGGGGGAGCACAGATTCCTCTGCTCAGCAAGATTATCAATCAAGATAGAAGAAAGAGTAGGGAGTTTCACTGAAAAGCAAAACTTAAAAGAAATTATCAATACCAACTGTATATGAAAGAAATGCTATAGGGGTTATTACATATGAATATAACAAGGATCATCTAGGTAAAGACACATAAACACCTAACGTGGAGGAGGGAGAGGAAAAGGAAAGTGACAGTTTGAGCCATGAGAACCATTCAGGGATTAGTTAGTCCAGTAATGGGTCACATAAATAGTCCATCATATACTAACTTCAGTAGAACCTTCAAACAAAAAATAATACAACACTTAAGACAACAGAAGTGGAACCTATATAAAACATAATATCAGGCCCTCAGAAAGAAAACTAAAACACAAGACAAACAAAAACATAAAAAAAGTTAAAAAATCTTTTATCTCAATACCCAACATCAATATATTAAATGGCATAAATTCATCAGTCAAAAGATAGAGAGTGGATGAATGAATTTCTAAATAAAATCAACCTCCTGCTGTTTATAAGAAACTTACAAACAAAGGCAAACAGGGTTAGAATTAAAGGTTGGAAGACAGTTTTACAGGACAGGTAATCAAAAATATCAGGATCAACAATATTTATATCAGATAGACTTTCAATTATAGGAGAAAAAGAGATAAGGAAGGAAAACATATTATAGTTGAGGTCTGATGTAAGAAGATATAACACATAAATATTTTTACTTCAAATTATGCATCACAAGGATGCAAAAGACAATAAGAGAACTTAAAAGGAATATTGATAACAATGATTCTAAACTAGAAACTAGATCAAATAGGACTCTCTCTCTCTCTCTCTCTATATATATATATACACACATATATATACACACACACACTAATATATATAAAACACTATACCAAAAATTATATATAATAAATTATATCTATATATAATAATAAATTATTATATATAATAAAATAAATTGTAATATAAATTATATATAATAAATATATATATAAAACACTATACCAAAAATTACTATTGCATAAGCATTTTATTCACTAGACATGGAACAGCTTCAAAAACAGATGATATTTAGGGCCACAAGTCAATTGTCAATAAAAACACAAAAATTGGAAAGGATAATGCTAAACAAAACAAGTCAGAAGGAGAAGGAAAAATACTGGGTGATGTCAATTATAGGTAAAATACACTGAAACCAAAGGGTCAAATAAAGCCAAACTAAGAACTACCACCAGAAGGCTGACTATAGCACTGAGGCTGCCCGAGGGCAGGGGAAGGGGGATAGTCAGGAAAAATGTGGGGATGGAGCACAATGGACTATGTTGGCAAACTGTGGGTGTCTTGCTGATAGGTGCAATGGGCTAAGAACACCTGAGTGGGAGACCCTATACTTATAATCTATAAACAGAGATGTAAACAAAATGCAAGAAAGGAAAAGAACAACACAATAACCAAGTCTCAGAAAAGTTGGGAAAAGAGAGAATTTATAAATTTTCAAATATGAACAAGAAAGTGAAAAATGTTTGAGGGTATTCTTTATATAGTAAATATTTCATGTTGATGTACTTTGAGGAAATAAATCATCACTTATTCTTTTTAGAAAGATGTCATGTTTATGACCTCTGTATAAGTGATAAAGGATTGAAAATTGGTGTGGATTGCCAACTTTCCAGAGGTTTAATGGACCTATGAAAGCTATGCTGACCAAGACGTCCTTTAAAAGATTGATTATGCCAGCATTGTCCAACCACTCTCTGAGATCATGAATACTTTCTATATCTGCTCTGTGGAATGGCATAGCCACTGGTCACATGGAGTGTTTGAACACTTGAAATATTTCTTGACTAAAAGAGCTAAAATTTAAATAGAATGACACCATTTGTGAAAATATAAATGTAAACACCACATGTAGCAAGTGGCTATCATATTGGACAGCACACAGTTAAACAAATGCTAAGTTTTAAGCAGGTCATTCGGAATTGTTTAAGCAAAATTTCTTTCAGAGAATTGTAGAAACTCAGAAGAGTAGTTAATGCTTTATTAAAACTCCAAGCTGATTGTCTGGTATATAGAAGTCATTTTTTTTAAGTGTCTTATTTTTTCTTTCTTTTTTTTCTTCCTTTTACTGTGTTATTATAACACAATATCCATATTGATGAGAGTAAAGCAACATTTAAATTTTGTACTTAGTTTAATCATGATAAAAATATGCAGTACTGAAAAGAAAGACCATTTGAGTCAGTATATATAGACAAATATATAAATATATGAATAAATATAAATCTATTTATATACACGTTTGTGTATATACATATATACATATATCTCTACATGTCAAATTAGGTATTAGAAAGAAAGAATTGCCCTCTCTTTTTCTCCAATATGAAGTCAGGATGTCATGACCTTCCTCCCATCTAGTACAGTGATTTAAATGAACCATATGAAATTGCAATTTTTATAGTTTAAAAACAATTAACTACAGGCAATTTTAGCTTAATAGATGAATTATAGAAATATATGCTGGTCTGAAGTAAGGGAAATATCATTTTAAAGTGTAGTTACTTGCAAACTATTATACAAAAGTTATTTCCAGAAATTTTGGGAACAAAAACAAGGAAATGAAAGTATCTATATTACTGTCTCTATGCCCATATGAATGTCTAAATATGCCATAACTTGCCTCCAAATTACAACATCCATACAAAACCATGACCTTAAAAAAAACTATTTCTCCTTGTTAATATATAGATTAAATTTTGCATGCAGCTGATACAGATTAAAATCTAAAATCTCCTTGTAAAGAATTTAGCATTTAATTGCATGCACCTCTGTAAACCTGCAAAAAGAAGTAACAGAATTTTCAGCAGGACAATCAAACTGATGCTTGGGACTTTAGAAGTTATTCTAGTGGTCTGGAAGTACACAACTGATGATGTTCATTTACAGATAAAACAATTTTATAGATGCTGAAAGCCCAGAAGACAGCAGAATGATTGTAGCTACCATTTCAAGGGAAAAAAAATAATTGACTGTGGAGAGAGGAGTCTTAGATCTGTGCCAGCTGTTTTTGGGTTCCCTTCTCCTTTGTGGGTGTGTGGCACAACATGCCACCAAATGAGGGTTTATGAAAGGGAAAAAAAAGCAATATGACCAACCTGAAGACACTTGCCTGGGAAATGTCTGTGGGATGCTGCTGAGAACCGGGAGGGTATTTCAGAGAAAGAAGAAAATAGTAATAAAAATGTGAAGGTGCCCCAGGGTGTGAGGGGAGGCTGGGAGGCAGATTTGAAGCACAGCAGGAGCTCCGAGGGCAGGGCTGTGCCCATGAGCTGCTTCCCCCCTGACTGCACATATCTGCGGGCTAAAACCTGGGCTCACCCTTCATGTGGCCAATGAAAATTGACATTTCCCATATCCCAAGGTTAGCTTAACAGTAATTAAAGCATCACATTGCTCATGATTCTTTCCATTATAATTTAAGTGGATTTTATGCTATTTTAAAAACCATTCTAGTTCCAACTGTGAATAATGAATACAAATAAAGTTGAATGTCAGACCTGGAATACAAATCAAATAAGAAAAACCTATAAGTATCCCAAACATCTGCCCCCTCCACTCCCCTCCAACCCCCCAGTCTCAGGAGCGCTGCTGCCAGCCCCGCATCCTCAGAAACAGGTGCTCTGGTTTGTGTTTGATGTCAGGCCACCTCAATGGGCCACATCTGCTCCACGAAGAATGATAAGGGGCTTCACATTCCGGGACATCATTCCAGATTCTACAGAATTTCGAGAAATTCATTCATCTTTCTAAGCAACTATATCAGACAGTGCCAAAAAGAATTCTGAGAAGATAGACAGACACACCTACTCTGAATCACAAGGTTTTTCAGACATAACGATTGCTTTTTACCGTTGAAAGAATGGGGATTTTGTTCAATTCATTTTTTCCACCATCAGTCAATGTGCTTAAAAATGTCCCTGCTCTCTGAATCCCTGGGAGGGGCTAGTTAGGCTCTCCTCCAATTGTGGATGTGATGTTGTCATGTTCTGACTTTCAGCAACACAACAGAAGGTTTACATCAGCACAGTTCACTCATCTAGTTGTTCCATGAAATAAGAAGAGAAATTGGAAACAGCTTCACAGGGTATAATCTTGAAGGATAGTGCAAAAATGGTTGTGTTCTTATAGCACCATTTATTAATGCATGAAGAGGGGACAAATTTGGATGTCTCTTGCCTTTCATCACGGATATGAATGGGTCAGAGGTAGAAACCAGGGGAAAAACACTGTAGCTCAGCCCCCACTCATTGTATTGCAGAAAAGCCTGGTAGCGGGGAGCTGATTTTAGTTTTTTATTATTACTAGACTGAAAAGCATTAATATTGTTATACAGATGGTCACCTATGTTGGAAGCTTATGAAAGAATTCTAAATTGTGGAAAGATTATTCTAAATTTAGGAAAGCATCAACTCCCTAATGCTAAAGGTGGAGCCATGCTGCTAAACATATTAGTATTTCTTAATTCAAACACCTGTTCTGCCCGTACGATACATAAAAAAGCTCTTATTTATTGCTTGCATCTCCAGTTCAGATTTAATCTCACTATAAATTCATCTCATGTTAATTTATGTGCAAACAAAGACACACACATTTTAAATATCCGAAATGCTGGAAATAAACTTATTTTTAATTTTGTGCTTGTTTTCCATTTGTCAACCAGCAAATGAAAGGACTGAATAAATCATGCACTAATTGCCAGCGGTGCTAAATTTAGTGTGAGATCTGGAATCCTTTTGATCAAAACCGCTGAATATGAAATCATCCTCAGCTCTCTAGGCAACTTTATCCGCCTTTCTATTCTCCATCTGTCAGTCACCTGGGAATTTGTGAACTATTCCATATGTCAGGCTTGTCAATCACAATGGGATGTGGGAACTATCTGCCTACTGCATAGGAATTCTTGTTAAAAAATTAATCTGTATTTAACTAGTAGTTCTATATTTTGAATACCATGTTGTTTGGTACTTTAAAAATTTTTCCCTCTATATAAGGTTAATGGAAATAGATTTTATTTAAATAGTATAGATCAAAAGTCTTCATTTAAATAACATTTACAACTCTGTGACTGTTACACATATATCCCAGGTTATATATAGTTGGTATAATGTGAATGTACAATATAACATTTAAAATAGAACATCCCTTTTATAGGAGCACTGAGTCTGACAGAAATCTATCTTAAGGGCTGACATTCTAAATATATATAAGTTAAAAAGTAATAAACACATGGACATCCTACTATTTTGAGATCCACAAATTTATCAAGATGGTGCTAAGAAAGAATTTTTTCACTAATGGTGCTGTATTTTAAGCTAAAATGTATCTAATTCAAATATCAAATATCTCATTTAAATAAAGTTGTGAATAGTATTGTTTTCATCACAACATCATTGCAAATGTATTCTATTTAAAACAATTAGGACAATTTAGAAAACCTGTAAATCATATATGTAAGATGTTTAATATCAACTGACTTAAACTGAAACATATCATATATTTTAACTCCATTTATTTCTGAGAGAAGTTGAGATGAAGTAGAGCAGAACTAATGAAATATTCGAAAAAATGATCAAAATAACATCATGGAAAAATGATAATGATGCTTAAAATCCAAATTATTTTACAGATCTTATGACTATATGATCTTAAACAAGTTACTTCCATTTTTGGTATGTAAGATTCCACATCTAAGCTTAAGTATATGAAGGCAAGGATAGAAACTAAACTATAAAATCTAGGGTAAATGAGGTAAAGCACTTAAGAAAATTCTGGGAGACAATTCCGAGTAAGTAGTACTGTTTCATAAGGATCAGTAACTATACCAAGCTGTTTAAAAGGGGGAATTTAATACAAGGAACTAACTATAGAGAATTGTAGGTAGAAAGAATTGGAATTAAAGAACAGAGGACATTGGACTTATTTTTCGCATTGCAACATGCAGAAATCAACCATTTTCTCTTGCATTTATATCCTTCCAAATTTTCTTGTTGTTCTGAAGAGGAAATCTTTTAAATGACCTACAAGGCCCAGAGAGCAAAAGTTCACATCAATTCTGCTATTGTACAGCGTCTTCTGTTAAAGTCTCCACTATTTTATTTTCCACAAAGTACCAATCTTCCTCCTACAAGGCCTACTCCCATGTATCATTTCTTCCTCCCTTTACTGAAAAATTCTTTAATTTCAAGTAGCACTTCACCACCTTCTTCCTTTGCCTATGTCCAGCATTTTGGATATTTAAAATGTGTGTGTCTTTGTTTGCACATAAATTAACATGTTGCACACAAATCTTCCTGTCCTTTAGTAATACACTTTATATATATATATATATTTTTTTTTTGATGGACTGCTCTTATGTCCCAATAGAGAGTAAATCTTATAAGGTTAGGGATTCAATCTTCTGTGTTCTCATTTTGCCCTCATAAGGGCACATAATAGGTGGCCACTATACATGGATTAAATAAATGGCCATGATGAATGAGTACATGATTATACAGCCAAATTTTAAGACATAATTATCTGTGTATATAAATGAAAATGTCCTAAATAAAATAGCAAGTTAGTTTTATAAATAAAATGAACATGATTGTTTTCAAACAAATGTAGCCAGTGCCATGATGTCATAATCAGATGAAATCCCAGAGCACTGTGGAACTTTTCCCAATCGCCACGGTCGACGTCTGTGTCACCTTGAACTTTTTGCCAAAACCATTTTAACTTTTATTTTTTAAAAAAACAAGGTCATGTTATACATGCATATAATACTTTATATTTTAGTAAATCTCTGATTATTTGTATGGCCTCCCTGAAAAGCTATTAGTTTTTGTATAATTGACCTGAATCTTTTACTCCTTTGTTTTTGGAGTGCCTAGCACAGCGCCTAATACATACCAGATTCCTATTACATTTTGTTTAATGAAATTATCATCTTCAGAACATTAATGCTTTTCTGTAGCCACTTAGCTCAGATTCTGATATGCTGCTGCAGCATCCCTGACCACAGTGAGTTTGCATTATATTCTCCAGCTACAGTCTGCATTATACTCTCCAGCTACAGAGTGCATATTCTTGCTATATTTTCTTGGTCATCCATTTGATACTATATTCCACTATTTACAATGAAGCTTGAAAAACAGTCAGTTCAAATCAAACTCATATTACTCTAAGAAAATAAAGGAAGCAGAAAGAGAGAGAAAGAGAAGGAAGGAATGGAGGAATGAATTAATGAAGCAAGCAAAATAAATTTTAGTAATTATTCTTTTATTTCTCAATAGTATTAGAAAAAAACTATAATCTTGCTTTTAAAAGACATATTTGTTATTTGACTTAATATAAAATGGGAAAAATGAAGAAAATTATATATTATTTTAGATATATTGAATAAAATTCTTGAAAACTATTATGTTTCAGTATATATTTTTATTTATACAAAAATAGAATAGGAGGTAGAAAATGTAATTAAAAAATATAAATTTTAGAATAATTTTGTCTTAGGGTTGTCTTTAATTTATGGGATATGTGTCAAATAAAATTGACACTAGATATAAGAATGTGTTAATTATAAAAATCAATAATTGTTTTATAAAGAATTTATAAATTTGTGCTAAATAAAACACAAGATGACATCAGGTTAGAAAATTGTCTATATAACATGACTGGTTAAAAGATAAAGAATATTAATAGACACAAAGAGTTTTGATTTTAATTATCTTCTAAGATGAGCATTCTAAACATGGCAAAAATAGAAGAAAACATCTTTAATTTGAGAAAAATGGCATTAACATCTTCATCAAAATCATCTGAATTCAAATTAAAATAGCTTTAAATAAAAAAGGGAAAGATAAGAACAGTTTTTGCCCTAATGCTAGTCAACACTGCCATGGATTTCCTGGCCAATGCAGTATGATAAGAAAAAACAACATTAGAATGAAAAAGATACACTGTTATTATTTTGGATCATGTGACAGGTTATTCTACAGAAATAAAATTTCTAAAAGAAAAAAATGAAAATCTATTAGAACAAGAAAGACTAGGGCTGAATCCCCATAGAATTCCACACTAAAGATTCACTTTATCAAGAAAAAAAAAACTGTAGAAAATGTATAAAATAACCAACAATAGATTTGATTTACCGGTGCAACACAAATTATAGAACACCTGCAACTAAATTGGATTGGGAATGTTCACAATATATCTAAAGCAATCTATACATTATTTTAAAGGCCATGATAAAAAAAATTCAGAAACATACCTTGTAAGAAAACAGGGCCAATATTTAAGTCTTCAATTCATGAGAAAATCTATAAATTCAGGTAATCCCAATAACTACTTCAAAAGAAATATTTTTAAGGGGATTGACAAGTAAATTCTAACCATCTGGAAAAGAAAATTTATAGCAAATGTTTTAAAAATTTGGAGATAACAATGATTCTGGACTTCTCAAAAAATTAAAAAAATATATATTTTAATGTCAAAGTAAATTAGCAATGTATTAGCATACAAACAAATAGAACAATAATGGAATATTATGGCTAGTATTAAAATGAAATCAAGTATGATAAAAGGGTGCTCAAATCAATGGGAGAAATGAACTAAAATAAATGTGTTGAGAATTTTGACTATCTTTTGGATAAAAAAATGATACTATCATATAAAAGTTTATAAGGTATAAGTGGAGTAATACTTGAAATGCATCCAAAAATAACAATGTTTTACTCTTCTCATCATTATTTTTATAAAACCTTAAGAATACCTATTTCCACAATAGGAAAATTATCCTTGGTATTATATACAAATGCTTGGACAAAGACACTAAGATTTATCGGTCAATAATATGACTTTAATGCCTTTCTAAGCCACTAAGCTAGACTGATGCATAAGTAATGTAAAACTTTTCACATAGAAAAGGCACCAAACCTTAAATAAGTAGTAAAAATTTTGGAAACAGCATTTCTAAGATACAGAATATTCAAATAATCCAAGATCATAATTTGTTAAAGGGTGTTTTAAAGTCTAAAAGAAAAAAAAAAAGAGATACACTTGAAAAATGGAAAATAACATCAATATGTAATATAAAGAATAAAATTACAATTTTGAAGTTGATAATACAATTTTCACAAAAATGTTAAATATTGTTATTTAACAATAACAATAATATAATAATATTTTTGCCGAAATGAAAGGCTAATTAAATTTTGTACTACCAAGTGCCACTGAATGTATGTCCAAATAGACAGTTCCATATATATACATTCTTCAATTAACCAATACTGAATATCTATGTGAGATCAATAGCATATATGTACAACAAACATAAGGTATTTTTAATATTTTCTTTGAAAACTGGAAAATTAAATATATCTATCAGTAGGGTAATTAATATAATTGATAATTAATATCAATAATGAATATTATAAATTTAAAATTCATACTTTATTCATTTTTTCTTAGTTTTTACTAAATGAAATGGAATAGAGTGTTATTTTTGATTTTCAAGGACTTTATCCAAGTTATCACATCACATTCAATCATTGTATCTCCTTTACTTCCTAGTTTTCTCATAATGAACAATTTATAAATTGTGACAAAATACACAAAACATATGATTTACCATTTTAAGCTATTTGAATGCCCAATCTATAAAATTAAATGCATTTGCTTTATTGTGCTAACATCACCACTATAATTTCCATATCATATATCAGACTGAAACTTTGTACCTACCAAACAACAATTCCCCATTTCCACCTCTCCTCTGCTTCTGGCAATTTCCACTCCACCTTTTGTCTTTTTGATTTTGTCTGTTCCATATACCTCATGCATGTGGAATCACACAGTAATTGTCCTTTTGTGTCTGGTTTATTCCACATAGTTTATTTTCTCTCAAGGTTCAGTCATGTTGTAGCATGTGTCAGAATTTAATTCCTTTTCAAGGTTTAATGATATTCTTTATTATGTATATGCCAAATTTTATTTATCCTATCAATTACTGGTGAACCTTTTGGCTAATGTGAATAATGTTATAAACAGTTGTGTATAAATAGCTACTCATACTCTTTTCAGTTCTTTTGTGTATATAGAGGTAGAATCGGGGCCTCTCTTGTGGCACAAGAAGTTGAACTCTGCACCGTGAGGCTTCTGCAGCTGCTGTGGCACTAGTTCAATCCCAGCCAGGGAAGGGACCCACATGGTGCAGCAGACCTCTCCTGCCTCACCCATTGCCTTGCTCAGTAGTGTCCTTCAGTCTATCTTCTTGTTCTGCTCTCCCCTCTGTCTCTGGTGGATCCTCTCACTCCCCTCACCTCTGGCCTGTACCCTAGCTCTTGTGTGCATAAATAAATAAAATATTTTTTTAAAAAATAGAATTGCTGGGTTACAGGGCAATAAAAGTGTTAATTTTTGAGAAATTATTTGTACTGTTTTCTATATTGCCTGCACTAGCTTACATTTCTTCCAGCAATGCACAAACAAGAGTTTTAATTTCTCCAACATTTATTATTTTTTGCCATTTTTGTTAATAGCTATTTTAAGTGTGTAAAATAGGATCTCATTTTGATTTTCTTAATAATTAGAAGCATTAAATGTAATTTTATGTATTTATTGACCATATTCACATATCATATTTATAAATGTATTATTTTAGTATGTGCAAAATTTGAGTTACTGAAATTTATTCCATTTATTTTATTCTACCTTTAAACCTTTTCTAGAACTTTTATCATCAATATTGATTATTTAAATCTGGAATTATTATCTTCTGCTCATTAATTTTATTTTACAGGACATTCATTTGATCTTATGAGTAGATTGTAGATCTTTAATCAGCTTTCTGTGTTGTCTTCCATTTCTCTGAATTTCCTTATCATGGCAATTTTGAACATTGTATGTTATAGGAAGAAGAGTTCTTCCATATTTTTGTGGTTGGGTTCTGAAGATTTAGCATCTCTGTGTGGTAAAATATTCCCTTGAAGACTCAAGTGCCATGTATTATATTTTTCTGTCTCCCCATTTTGTAGCTTACTAGGTTGCTATTTGTTTAAGTGCCCTGAGGGTGCAGAACTTCCACTCTTCCAGCAGATGGCAATATATGTCAAGGAGAACTGATCTACAGCTTCTGAGTTGGGTTGCGGGGGAAGGGCCTGGAGTTTGAAATCACTGATTACATGGTATAGAGAAGTGGTTTGATATTGGTACTGTTAATAGTTCTCCTCTCCAGGTTTCCAGACCCACATTTCTACAGTCTGCAGGCTAGGCTTTCAGTGCTGCTTGACAGGATTAGCTCAAGTCCCAAGGAGTTTTAAGAGGGGCAGCACTGCTACACATGTAGTCTTCTCTGGGAAACCCGCTAACCTAGTTCACCACAATACCTCCATATGCATATCCCCACAGTCAAAGATGTATCTCTGCAACTAGTAGTTCCCCATTTGCCAAGATTACAAGCCAAGCAGGGTAGTTCAATCTTGCTTTGCTGGTTCTCAACTTGTCAGTTTCCAAGCACCTCTGTCCACTCGTCTTTGTTGAACAGTATTGTATTTTCTCAGTGTCCCTTTTGTTGTGACAAGAGATAGTCTCCAATGTCTAGGATGCACCCCAGTTTTATACCATGTTATAGGATCCTCCATATCTAGTCTCTAGACCAAGACTGAGGCAGGGAAACTCCTCTGATGCCACCTTCCCCGTAGTTTCTAAATATTATTGATTTTTATTTACATTTAAAAATGAATAATTTTCTAATAGCGACTTTCTATAATATAAAGTTGTGTTAGTGTATTTTCTGTGCTACCACAATGTTCAGTAAAGAAATTGATGATCATACAGAACATAACGATCTATAGGTCATGAGCTCATTCATGCAATTCCCTAATACTTTTCATTTTTATAAATAAAAATAAACCTAGCATACAACAAGAAAAAGATAAATGTACATTAAACTCATTTATTTAATGAAAAAAAATGATTCCATCTTTTTTTTTCCTGAAAATATCATACATGGTAATTGGTACTGAAAAACAGAAAGGTAAAGAAGATATGACATCTATACTCATTTAATTCAGATTTTAAATGTAGTATAATTGTTTCAATGTCTTTACCAAATAGGTATATTTCAAGTTGTGTTACCAAGAAAAAGAGCAAGACATTTTCAGAGTAGTAATAAGGCCCTACTTTTTTGAATGAAGAGTGAATAAATATATTTAAGCAGTTGTAATTTAATTGTAAAGAATTCTATCAATAATTTGAAATAACTATTTAAAAAACAAAGTCCAAATAGACCAATATTAGTTCAATTACTTACAGTGAGACAGGAAGCTTCATAAATTCAATTAATGGCAGAAGGTGTAAAATTAATGAAGGTCATTTAAGGAAGTCAGACAATTTTCTTAAGAGTCCTATTCTCTAAATTGGTCTCTTTTGCACAGTGTGATAAGTTCCAGTTGTTCTTTGGTTGATTGGGTACAGACCTCAGGGACCATGTGATGAAACTTACCCATCTAAGATAGACTCAGTAATGGATATGCATTCATGTAGTGAACTCTAGCGGTAATATTGCTTTACCTGGCAATCAGAAATCTGCTCTATTAGAGTAAGCACAGATTTTCTCAAAATACCATTGATGTTCCTACAGAAATTCTTCTCAGATATAATGATTGTGATCAGCTCTAAGACCATGTCTTGTTCCTCTTTGCTGCTCTACTATCTGCCAATTGCCCTACATTAAGTTGATATTCAACAAATGTTTGTGAATAACTATTGGTAATTCTATACAATATAAATATATTTGGTATTCTGCATTAAGTATATATGTACATAATTTATAATTCTATAATTTACAAAATAAGTTGATAAATCATTAAATATAAAATTTGTAAGCTGAGAATTTGTACTTTATGTTCGTTTTTGCATTGCCACACAATAATATACAAGCAATTGTAGTATATAGGTTTATATGCAAAAGTTTGCACACAAAAGTTTAAATATACCTATAATATATGCAGGTATTTTAAATTGTACTCATGTGTGTATAGATATAACACACATATACAAGCATACCTAGTATTATTTTGTATTAGAAACATTACCAAAAAGCACATGGAGTATACATTACAGAGTATGTATAATCACTCACTGATAAAGTCTTAGGACACTCAAGCCACAGTGGAAAACCTTGAGTAGAGTTTTGAAAATTATTTAGGTCCATAGGATTTTTGCTAACAATTATAATAAATTCTGAGTGAAAAGTTTGCTTACCTTAAATCATTTTATTTGAGCTTCATGTCCTTTTGAGGTATAATTGAAAGTAACTGTCACAACACTTCTAAATATTTTCCAATGTTATTATAAACTAGTGGAAAGTCATGTGTTAATATCTATTGCTTGCTAAGAAAATTCCATATATGTAGTCCATAATGGAATATGTAATAGAAAATTCAAGTGTAAACATGTTTTACTCAAATACAGATAAAGCACATATTCAAACCTCATAAAAAATTATTCCTCTTTTTATTTGACAAAAGGCTTATCTCTCCAAGATTCTGGTACTGCCAAATAACCCACCCTGTAACACCACTAGAATGTGTGTTGTTTTTTTTAATTGAAAAGGATAGACTGAGGAAGGATAGTGCTTTCATCTGTTTTTATATCTCCTTTATTCTTTTTTCTAATTATTCTGTAACATTTTATTTCTTATTCCCACAATTTCTATTTGCAAATATCAGGACTTTTTTATATTCTAAAAGGTATAGAATGTCAAGATGATAATGACACTCTATGCTCAAATTCAAGAAACTAGAGACATTGCAATATATCTTGTATTTTTTTTTTAATTGAGATACATTTGGTTACAACACTGTACTTAATTTAAAGGAATAGGTTCACACATCCTCAGTGCAGGTCGCCACACCACACAGAGTACCCAAAGTCCTATACCTTTGGATCCACTCCCCTCCTTGCTCCTATTCACACATTCCCTCCCCATCCAGTAGCCTCAATTGTGCAATGTTTTTACAAACTGGATATTTACCATTATATAGGTTATATAATCTATAATTAGTTTTCAAAGTCATATGCTTTTTAAAACTACAAACAGATTTCAGTATTTGTTTATATTTAGGTTTTAAATTGTAGCTAATAAAGTAAAATATAAATGTGATGTATTTTAAAATCTTATGGAACTTATTATTTCTAGCTAGGTGAAATTTTTGGAAGACAAAATTACGTGAAGATATTTAATGCAACTTCTGCCAGGTTCCATATTCTTGCCCTACATACAGGATGATTGAAAACAAAATGCTTTAAATTAATGACACTATCAAAATCAAAAGATATTTATCAGTGTCTGCTAGTATGCAACATGTATAGGATGCCTTTATGATATGTATCCTATAGTTCCAGTTATTGATTTTTAGCCCTTTTCTGGAAATTCATTGGAATTTTATATGGATTATATATTAGCAGCATAGAAGCATTATAAAAAGAAATGAAACTATTATAGTCCTAGAAAACTAGACCATTTGTCTTTAAAGAGTTAGAGTATTTAAACTCATTTCTCTACTAAACTCCCTTCTTATCCATTCTAAATTGTCTATTGAAGGATCTTTTCTTGATCATTGGACATCTTTAAGGAATAATCCTGCAATATAGCTTGAGAAAATAGGAGGGAATAAAGAGATAGGACCCACTCAATTAGATTCCACAGTTGAGATAAAAAAAAAAAAAAAAGCTTTATTAAATTCTCACAAATTTCCCTCCTCTTCTGTCTTTCAATTCAAATTTACACAGTTAAAGTTCACATACATTTTACAGCGTCCCCCACCCCCACCAATATCCTTTTAACATACCTGGTTGCTAGAAGTTTAAGTACTTCCTAATCGACCAATTTCTAAATGATTCTCTGCACATAAATACAAACACATTTCTTTTGTATACATCAAAATACATATTTAAATTGGCATCTTTCTGCCCCATATTTATATGTGGTATCTCATTATGAGAGGCAGACACAAGAGTTGATTTCAGCAGAAATTTAACATTGAAGGACAATAAAAAATCTATGTTTGTTGCAAAAGTAGAAAAGTATTATTGGGATATGGAGCATGCAAACGTTACTTTACTCTGGAAATAAAACCTATAATTAGGATGTTTTTGAGAAGAGTTACCAGAATGAAACTGAAGATGGTTGAATGAGTCATAAAAGGCTGAGAAATTTGGGTCAGTAATATAGATACCAAGAGAAATCAGTTCAATCTTTTTCTTTATCTATTTCTATCATCTTAAAAATGATACTTCCTTCCTGTACTAGTTTTTCAAAGTTACCTTGATCTTTATTTTCCATTCAACCTTGTTGCAGTTGAGTTCTATTAAGTTGCTATTTAACTATTAATAACCAAAGAGCATCAAGAAACCAATGGAAGGTAAAACAAATGTGCCATCTTCTTCCTTGTCAGTCTACAAGATGGCTAAATAGGATAATTCTTTCTTCCTTCTTCCTTACTCCTTTCCTTCTTTCTTCCCTCCTTTCCACAAATAATTGTTGATGGAATACTCTAGGTCAGTCATATTTTAGATTTTGGATAGATAGTAGGGAGGAAAACTCATAAGTCCCTTCCTTTATGAAATTTACATTTCAGAGATAGGAGAAGACCATTAAGAACATTTTAAAAATTCTAAGATCAGTATTTTTTTTATCTTTGACATTAAGATACACTTTACAGTACTGTTGGCCAGGTGAGATTTATGTTTGTAGTGTAATTACAGCTTTTGCATATTTTCAATACTTTCACAAAGTTATATGAATTATGTACATTCTGAATTTGTCTGTCATGGAAAAACATTTTCCATGAGGTTACATGATGACATAACATCAAAATTAAAGCTGTTTTTGTGCAAAAAGTCACAGACACAGAGTAGTAAGGTAGATGTTTTATATTAGTTACATATTATCATTAGAGAATATCCTGAGTTCCTTATTATCTTGCAGATAATCATATGTATTATATGATGAAAGAAAAGAAGATGGTGACACACAAATGAAGATTATATTTTATTTTATGTTTCAACTGAGATGTGTGCAAAAGACATTGGACTAGTATAGACCAAGCAATTCAACGGAAAGTACTATCAAGCCCCAAATACAAGACAAGGTCGAGGTGAAAGTCTGATTTAACCAGTAAACATATCAGACATTTTTAGATCAGGAAATTTATTACCTAGATAACTGGTAGATTGGATAATATACAAAGTGAGAGCTCTCCATCCTAGCTAACAAAAAAGACAATGCCAAAACCAAAGGGTACACATAAAAATCCATTGTGATTTGTGTGGCACCAGTATGCTCAGGAGCATGCTGAAGACCTCAGTTGAGTAGCTGTATAGTCTAAATATTTAAAATTGGGTGGGTGGAGTAGAAAGTAGAGACAATGAAAAATTATTTCACAGCATTCTCCCAGAAGGGGTATAGAGACAAGTGGAAGGTGGGTTGGGGGGCAACTCATCACACACCTCCTATTATTTCTTACTCTGAAGAGATTACAAGGTGGTCAGCTCTACTTAGATAAAATGTAGTGAATTATTTTGCATGTGTGGCTTTATGGATATGAACAAGATCACCACAGGGCTATGGATTGAACAGTTTTCCTATACACAGCAAATATTGCCAAATTCCTTGGAGTTTAAAAAACAAAAACAAAAACTTCTTCAAAGAAATAAGAGGCTGGAGTGCGGATTCATGCATTTGATTTTACTTAAGAAAATATTTTATTTATCTTGTACAACAGATAGTTGCTAAGAATAAAAAAAAAGGAGCAGAGCATCATTTCAAGAAATGTTAAATTACCAAAGTTCTTGAATATACAAGGGGTGATAGTGTATAGAAAACATGGATATAGATAATTCATTGTTTCTATTTTTTAAGATTTATTTACTTACGCATACAAGAACTGGGGTGTAGGTCAGAGGTGAGGGGTAGGGAGAGGTGAAAGGAGTCACCAGAGACAGAGTGGGAAGCAGAACAGGTAGATTTACTAAAACATACTGCTGGGTGAGACAGGAGAGGTCTGCTGCACCATGTGGGTCACCTCCTTGGTTGGGGATCGAACTCATACTGCAGTGGCTGTGGATAGCTTCATGGTGCTGTCACCCAACCACTTGTGCCACCAGGGAGGCCCCAGATAATATATTATTTCTGAAAGTGAAGAAGTTTTAAGGCTAGCTAACCATTTTCTTTTAGCTGTATTTTTTAATATTTATGTATTTTTTAATATTTATGCTTAAATCTGAGTTATTTCAGTGCGATTAATATAAAAGTTCTAAGTCAAGAGTTGTTTCACTATTTAATTGGCAGCGTGTTCTCTTTCTTAGTGACACATAAAACAACCATCTATCTTATGATCTTTGCAACTTATATTCAATTAAATGGCTTATGTAAGGGGATAATAAATACTATGGAGATAAATGAAGTGGGATAAGAAGGATAGGGGATCAGGAAAGCAAAGCCTATTTTACAAAATCATCAGAGCTTTCTGTGATCAGGTGACATCTGAACAGACATGTGTAGAAGTAAAAGAGGGTGTCATGTGAATATTTGGGAGAACAAGGTTCTAGGTAAAAGTTACAATACCCGTAAGAAAGGAGATGGTTTGATGCATTTGTGGAAGGGAAAAGAGGTCTGAGTGGCTCCTGCAAAACAAAAACTAAGGCAGTACTAAGTGCTAAATTTAGAGAATTAGTAAACAGCTGGGACTGAAAGAGTCTTGTGTATCATGGTTAATACTTCAGCTGATACTTTGAAAGGGGAAGTCACTGGAGAATTCTGAAGATAAGAATGAATTGCTGTGACTCTTGACTTGAAAACATCATCCTGGTTACTATTTTCAAGACTGTAATAAGGAAAAAAAGATAACAGGGAAATTTGGTGGTTGCTGTAAAATGAATAAAAATGATTGGATACCAAGTTTTAATGTAGAGTTAGTGACTGCTGATAGACTGGATACGGAGTGCAGGAGAACTGAGAAGTAATGAATGAGTCCCAATTTTATGATCAGAGTAACTTGAGGATAGAATTTCTTGTGATGAGGATGAGTGTGGGAGAAGAATGGGAAGATAGGAATCACCACTTATAATAAATGTGTTAGGCTTAGGATGTTCTTTGTTAGATATCCAAAGAGCAATGTCAAGTTGAAAAAAATGATACAAGTATTGGAGATCAAGAAAGGAGTCTGGGAGCAAGATGTTAATCTGAAAATCACCAGTGTACAGGCTTGAGTAGAAGCTCAACACCTCTCACACTAGCTTGAATTCTGCATCAGTAAACCACGATCCTCCCTTGATGTATAGACAAGTGTTCCTTGCCCTCAGGTAAGTACCCACAAATTCTGATTTTTTTAAAAAAGTCTTTCCTTCTCAGGGCATGTTTTTTCTTCTTTTCCTAATTCTCACAGCCAGCTCTATGATTTGTCCCCTTTAGAGCTAGCTCTAATTTAATCATTTGAATTTATATTCAGAATTATTTTGTTTTGTAAAGGAGAGTAACACTGGGACTATGATTTTGAATAATGTAAAAATTTCTGTCCTTTTCCCATTGACTACTCAAAAATTAAAGAATCTCATGAAAGAATAGCATTGTCAGTGTTTGAATGAGTACAACCAATAACAAGATTCAGCGCTCCCGCTAGTGAATTGTCTATAAAAAAAAGTGATACTCATCAAATCATAGGAATCTTGTGAACTATAAGAATGAAAATGGTAACATAACCAGAGTGAAATCTGCATGTTATTTCCATTATTGTCAGTAATATTCATGATATAAACGTGACTAGCAGACATACTTTTTCTTATGATAGAAATTTTCTTGTAGATTATGTATAAAGAACATCATGGTGAAAAGTGCAATTAAGTCTTTGGTTTTCATTTGTTTCATTTGAGTAACTTGTGTTTCTAGTTAAAATCACTGATTCAACAATTCTTTAAATTCCCTGGAGAAGGGATGAACATATAAAAAGTCATTTTCATTATACAGTGTCCTGTATTTATATCATCAGGTAAGTTTGATATAAATGTTAGTTTGGGGAGATTATGGAACAAAAGCAACTTATTCAAATGAATTCCTATAATATTAAAAACAGATATGGGCTAATGTACCAGGAATTTTACTCTAGCTATTCATTTGATGTTCTCTTCCACCCTCATAAATCAAAAACTCACTCAAATGATATTTTCAGTATGTGAAAATGTGGCTATGAACACTGTTGCTTTTCAATAAAGCAGAACTTTGAAGGACCCATCATCACTGCTAGTATATTATTTTTTAGTAAAATCTTGTAGGTGGTTGGAAACTTTAAAGTTTTTCTAATCACCAGTAACACCAAAGGTTTAAGAAAATAAATCACTAACCATAACTTATGTTTTTCTGTTTATATTCATTTATTTGAAGAAATAAAAATATCTTAATTTTAGAAAAAATAATCAGGAAAGAACATTGAGATAGGACCTAGTTTTTAAGAAATTATTGTCATAGAAACAAAAAGATTTACAATGTTGAATATCTTAAACTTGGCACTTGGTTATGAAGATTTATCATATTGTTTCTTACATTGTTTAGGGGTGCAATCTTTCATAATTAGAAAAAATATGCTACTAATCAATCCATTTGATAAAAGTGAGTTCATATATAAGCAGCTTTTACATATGATATTGTCCACAAATTTGTTTACATGTGGAATGACTAGCTTGACACTAACACTTTATTGTGTAGTTCATACTATTTTAGATTATGATCAGCACAGCAAAAGAAAACCAACAATTCCACCACAGAAGAATGTTTGATTTTTTTCAAAGTTGGTTTGAACATGCTTACATTGTTCTATCCCCCTAATTTAACTGTAATACTTTCCTTAAAACCAGTTGGAAATAGTGAATTCTAGTTTTGGGTAATTCTGAAACGAGATAGCAAGTACCTTTATATACTAACGCGTTCCAAAAAACACTTAAAATTTTGGCAAAACATGCCAAAATTAAACTTTTTCCATCTCTAGAAATTAACCAAAGACTGCAACACTACGACAAGCATTAATTAAATATAAGTTGCTGAATCTTGTTAAAAATAACAAGGCTAGTAGATTTTTAAATTTGTTCTACTCCCATTCTCCTCTCTCAAATTCAGTGGTGTTAAAAGTCATCAGCATCAAAATTACATATTTGTAAAAAAAACAGCAGCTTTGTGGCCACTGTAGGGAATGGGTCAGATAGAAGGCTTGTAAAAGCTATCACCCCTAGAGCTCTGTTACTCTGGGGTCTGTATTAGGGTTTCCATATGAGGAAACTCCTTTTCAGGATATTATTATCAGTGCTGATTCACAGTTTACAGATAAACACCTTATTTCCATAAAACTTATCAAAGAATATCTTTGCAATAATTATTTAATTTTTCAGCAGCATAACTTTCAATACCATTAGATAAGAAACTAACACAAGAAGAAATAAAATGTCAATAGACTGGTAAGAAGTCTAAATAAAATGAATAGTTCAAAACCTCCCACAAAGCAGAGGCTACACCAAGTTGGTTTTTACTACCATTCCTTTTTTAAGAACAATTTATACTTATTTTTCAAGAGCTGTACCAGAGAAAGAAAAGGAAAAAAGGGGCCTTCCTGGTGACATAAGGGTTTAAGCACCGTACTATGAATCACCCACAGCCACTGCAGCCCAAGTTTGATCCCCCAGCAGAGAGGTGACCCACATGGCCCAGCAGACCTCTCCTGCTTCACCCACTGCTCCCCTCAGCAGTGTACTTCAGCAGTTTGCCTGTTCAGCCCCACTCTGTCTGGTGAATCTTCTACCCCCATACACACCAGCCTGTAGCCCAGTTCTTATAGGTATACATAAATAAATCTTTTAAAAGAAAAAAAAAAAGAAAGAAGAAAAAAAAAACCTCTTCCCAAATCATTCTATGAAGCCATCACCTTTGATATCAAAATCAGATATGAACATGAGTAGAAAACATCAATATTCTTATGAATATAAACAAACTCTCTGAACAAAATGTAAGCTATTGGACACCTCAATATTAAAGAGAAATCTAGAGAAAATGAAAATAAAGGGAAAATCAATTAATGGGACTTCAACAAAATAAAATCCTCTTTATTTTCAAAAAGCTGTCTTGAAATGATGAAAAGACAAATAACAAGCATGGAGGAAATATTTACAAGTCACATATTTTGCAGAAGATTCATGTCAAGAATATGTAAAGAACACTAAAATTTCAGCAGTGAAAAAACAAGTTTGATAATGGGTGACAGACATGGAAAGACATTAAAAACATTTTACTAAAGAGGGTATACATGTGACAAATACACAAATGAAAAGATACCAGAATGCTAAAATTAAAATAAAAAGGGACAACATTAAATATTGGAAAAGATGCTGATGAATCACATATTTCATATATTTCTGATAAGAATTTACCATGGTACAGATAATTTCAAAAATATTTTGGGATTTTTTAAAAATTAAATTGAAAATGTAACAAAAAATTGATCAAACAATTCTGGGAAAAACTCTATTTGTTCCAGAGGAATGATGTTTCTGTTCATCCAAACATCTATAGATGAATGTTTATAGCCATTTTAATCATAACAGCTAAATCAGGAAACACCTTGATGCATCTTAAAAAGAAAATGGATAAACACACTAAAATTCACACCATAGATTACAATTCAGCTGGAGAAAGAAAAAAAAATTAGTTACACATAACAACCTGGATTAATCTCTAGGTAACTATAAACTGAATGAGAAAAATCAATCCCAAAATGTGACCTACTACTGTATTTCATTTATATAACATACTTAAAATAAAATTATAGAAATAAAGAACAGTTTAGTGGTTGCTAGTGCTCAGAGACAGGGATGAGTTGAAGACAGGTGTTTATAAAAGAACAATATGAGGGATTCTTGTCATGACTGTTGAAAACTTTGACTGTATCAATATTAACATTTGGGTATTAATAATATATATTTGCAAAAGATTATCTTTGGAGGTAACTGAGTATGGCATAAAGGAGATATCTCTGCGTCATATGGTATATCTATTCAATGGAATATTCTTCATCAATAGAAAGGACTATATATTGTTAATTGCTACAATCTGGCTGAACCTTGGTTTCATTACATTGATTGAAAGACGGCAATGAAAGCAGACTAAAGATTTGTGATTTTATTTCTTTTTAAAGATGAGAAGTTGCCTAATGCTGTGAAACCAAGGAGAGTAAGCAAAAAGTCAAACATTTTAAAAAGAGTTCTAAAAAATAAAGGGACACTTGGTGGGGAGGGGGAAGGGGGAGTGTTGAGGGCATGGGGGACTGAGGTGATGGTGCACTGGTGATACGGTGATGGGGAATACATGGGGATTACAGTTCATGTCAACTATATATAAATAAAGGAAAAATTAAAAAGCATAATAAAATAAAATCTATAGGGTGCCTTACAAAGCTCCGATACATTGCTCCAGAGTTAGAAGAGCATAGAAGGTTATGTGCATTGCAGAGCCCTAGGAACGCCCACAGAAGAACTTAGAGGGCATTGACCTCACACAAGTAGGAAGTGACAGCTAACACATAGTGTAAACTGCCAGAGTGGTATTGATTGCTTTAAGACAAATGGAATCTCTTGCCAGAGGGTGGGAAACTTGCAGGATAAACATGTTTAGGGATGTTTCTCACCAAAAACTACCTGTCAATTAGAGTACCCAACAACCTCAGTAGTTGCATACCACAGGGACAGTGACATAATATAATTACTGCAGAAATTTTACTAACTAAATCACTGGCTTAAAAAAAATAGTAGGAAGGAGGGAAATTGAGGATTCTAAACCCCTATGTCATATTACCTAAATTATTTAGATTTTTTTAAAAAATAGGTGTGGCAGGAACTAGAAAATAATGGTGCCCCTCCTTATCTATAGAGGTCAATAAAATTAAAAGAAAATATAGCAGTGATGTTTCACCAAATTTAAAATAGAAATAGGTAGAGAGATGTTTTTAAATGAAACAAAAAATAAATTTTGGAAGTTAGAAATACAATTAAATTTATATAAAAAGTCACTAGAGTTGAACAGTTAGGAAAAAAACAGCAAACTCAGAGATCCATAGGGATACCTTTTTTTAAAACTGAGTTATTAAAGGAAGAAGGAATGCAATAAAATAAAAAGTAGAGCTTTAGAATACTGTGGAACACCATAAAGTATAACAAAATATGTGCACTATTAGTCTTGGAGGGGAATAAGAAAAAAAACAGAAAAAATATATGAAGGAATATTTCTGCAATAATTAAGTAAATCAAATTAGTTTCCACAAAGAAAAGTTCATGTTCAGATAACTTCACTGGTGAATTTAAGTAAATATTTAAAGAATTGATACCAATACTCCAAAAACATTTCCAAGGAATAGAGTGGAAAGAAAACTTTCAATGAAATCTGTGAGGTCAGTTTCATTGTGATTACAAAATCGCACAAATTAACTATCTTGTGATGGTTAATTAAACAAAGTTATAATGTTGTACATAAATAAACAGAAAGGAAAAAGAAATCAGACAAAAAGAAAAAAAGATATACTGAAGAAATAAACAATTTTTTAAAAGGAAAGAGAAAATCAACAAAACCAAAAATTGTTCCTTTGAAAAGAATAATAACATTTATAAGCCTCTTGGCAGTTCAAGAAATAATGACTACCCAAATTACTAATAGCATAAGAAAAAAAAAAGAGACAACTCTACAGATCTCATGGACATGAAAAGTATAATAAAGGGATATTGTGAACAATTCTGTGCTGATAATTTCAATAGCTTAGTAATTTAGTGGACCAACTCTGAAAGAAATGAGCAAAACTCCCACAAGAAGATATACTCAATCTGGCTAGACCTATAGTCTTTAAATTAATTGAGTCAATAATTCATAACTGGCCAAAGAAGAAAGTACCAGGCAAGAGTGAATTTCATCAAATGTTAAGGGAAAAACTTTACCAATTCTTTATGGCCACTTTGAAAAGAACAGAAGCTGAGAAATAGTCCCATCTCCCAGGAGGTACTTACTCCATCTTAGCCTGTCTTTTGCTTGTGTCCTACAGTTTTCTTCAGTGCTGTCATTTCTGACTTAATGTTAAAGAAATGGTTATTATGGGTTAAGATAATAGGAAGAGAGGTACTTATAGCTAAATTATTTTCTTATAGGTGTCAATTATGGATTATAGGACATTCCCGTCTATAGGTAATAAAATTTATTTGTACCTTCTCACACATTTGTTTTATGTTAAGCAAAATTATGTTTCTCATTCCATCTCTATCAGTGTTATATCCTCAATTTTTTTTAAAAAAATAAAGATTTATTTATTTATGCATACAAGAACTGGGGTATAGGCCAGAGGTGCGGTGAGATGAGAGAATTCACCAGAGTTAGAATTGGAGCAGAACAGGCAGATGTACTAAAATACACTGCTAAGGGGAGCAGTGGGGGAGAGAGGAGAGGTCTGCTGAGCCATGTGCGTCATCTCCCTGGCTGGGGATTGAACTCGTTCTGCAGTGGCCGAGGATAGCTTCCTAGTGCTGTGTTTTGACCCTTTGAGTCACCAGGGAGGCCCCTCTCTGTCAACTTTTACTATAGGTTGAATATGAGTATTAGTTTCAATTATTATCATTTCTTTATGTCTGTATTAAAAAATTGATGTTTATTGGTATATTTACCGAGCCTACATCAAAACATTTGGTCAGACTATGTTCCAAGTTAGAATTCCTGGTTTAATTTAGGGATTAAAGCAGTTCATGCTTATAAATCATATACTTCAATCTCAAAGATACATTGTATGTATCATTCTTAACATTGTACACTTAAGTGAAATATAGCTTCTAAAAGTAAAAGAAATAATATCAGAATGTTTATAAAGAAGCACCTATTAACTGAAAAAATAATAAATCTAGATTTCCATACAGTATAGTGTTAAAAAATAATCCATTATTAGCTATTTTTCTGTATATTCTGCAAACTATCCATTCCTTTAATTTTCAGTTTCTTTCAAAATTACACTTAATACTCTATCTCCCTTACTGCTGTAGTTCTCTCTTCTATGTAATCTGTTTTATCCTCAGGTTAACTTGCTCTTTTTTTTTTTTTATTATTCCTTTAGTATGCTGGAAACCTTCCTGCTAATTTGCAAGAAAGCAACATTCTTTGTTGAATTTCCATTGAAAGAGAAATGCAAGCTTCTAAACTAAGATCAAATCAGCATAAAATATTATATGGTATTAAATTCCAAAGCAAAGAAACTATCTATAACTAAAGAACACAGTCAAAAAACACCTGGAACTATTTCATCTTCACTAGTATGCAAAAGCTATATTTAACTGCAACACTTAAAATAATAAATTTTGCATTTTCCTTCATTATTAACAAAATTAAAAAAAAATTAAACAAAGTGAGAAAAAACATTAAAAGAACATGTTGGGAAGGGTGTGAAACATAAATCATTATACAATTAGAGCTATCAACAGAACAAAAAATATATATGACTTCAAAAATTAATCAACACTTTTTTAAAAAAAGGACAAAACCACCTAAATAGCTATTTATTTTCCTTACTCATGAAATCAGCTGTAATTTATTAGTTGTGAGACAAAGCATTCATTTCAATTTCAAAGTTGATATACTTTATATAATTTAAGTGTTTTCAGTTACAAAATTAAAAGATGAACCACAAATACTAATTCATTTAAAATTCCCTAATATGAAAGTGAAAAAAATCCTTTCTTTTTTCAAATTTCAGATTTCCAATTATTTTAAATACTTGATTTATTATTCCTTAAGGGCCAAGGAGAATTCTATCTGGACAAATGATGGTTGCTTTTAATTACTCAGCTACTCTATCCAGTGAGCCAACTTTGGCTTCAGGTTGCTATAGCAATTATAATGGGGAAAAATGGCAACAAAGCCTAATAACTCTATTCAATCCATTATATACGGTTACAGAAAACCAAAAAGCTTCCTACATATTCTGAAACGGATGCATCACCTCTGGAGATAATTAAGTGTTTTGGTCAGAATTTGTGGGAAAACCTGATATACAATTAGACAGATATGTGCACATATCATGTTTCATTGACATTTGTATGAGCCTACATGCTTGTCAATGGGTCCTGATGCTAAGTGCTTTTATGCCTGATTAATTGTCAATATCAGGCAGGAGTCTGCTCATTAGCTCCTTGCAGGACCCATTCTAAATTGCCTAAGCTTTATTTAGAAATGATATGCTAACTGTTAATAAACTGAATTGAATTTTTATCTTTGTGAACAGACCTTGTGAAAAATCATATATGAAAATCTTCCAAGAGAATTATGTAAGTTTAGAGTATTGTCTATTATCTATATTTTCTTTGTTAACAATAATCATTATATTTCTTATTTTATTTACTACATATTAAAGTAGGAAAATTAAAATAAGAAATGTGATAAAGTACTTATAATTCGGAGCCCCTATATAAAAATATATTGTGGGAAGGCATACAATTTTGTTTCAAAAAAGAATTGTAAATATACTAATTAAGAAGTCAATATTAGAAATAATTATACATTTAAGCACACAACCTATAAATAATTATCTCTAATCAATAATTATCTTGAATTATAAAAATATATATAATAACCATAATTCAACACAACAGTATTTTTCCTTATTTTTAAAGTTGTTATCACACCATAATTTTTATGAAAAAAAAATTAGAGAATTCTAATTATCCAAAGACTAAAAAAACATCTTAAGTAGATAGTGGGAAAAGTATTCTCTTTCTGGCATTTAAAAGTTAATTAAAGATTTTATACACTCAAGTCATTCACGTGCCTAAAATATGTTAACTCTTTACTAAAATATGTTCACTAAGATATATTTTATAGTACAACAGAGATAGTGAAGAAAATCAAATTTTATTTTGTGGTTAAAATGTGCAAAATAAAAGATTCTTGAGGGATAGTTTATATTCATATTACCCTTGGACTATATTTCCTTTTCCTTATGCAAGTTCAGCAGGCAGAATTTTCTCTTGAATTTTTATCAGGAATAATGGAATACAGGGTTCCTCAGCATCTTTTTCCCTAATAATTTGTAAAGTTCTCATTATCCAATAATTACCCAATAATTCTATCTATAACTGCTTTTAACAGTGATCAAAGCAAATTAATTGTGTATACTTTTAACACATTTTGTGGTGAATATACATTAGTATTGGTTTGTGCCTATTTCCAAACATACTTCATTACAATAATCTAACAACTTCTGGGAAAGTAAGACTCACAACAGAACCCAAAACATGCACATGAGCTGATGCTCTCTTCCTAGTTGGAGCTTAGGCATCCAGCTATCACAACTTTTCTTTCAGAAACCTACTCAGTGAAAATAAAGAAATTTTATTGCTATTTTCTCAACATACACTGGGGATTTTCAGCATCTTTTTCTATGAATATCTGCTATCCTAGGGAGTCTGATACTATTACCTTGCAAACTCTATAACTTTTTATTGTGTCTTTCTTCTTTTACTAATCTTGTATTATTGTTTTGTTGCCTAAGTACAATTATGAAATCTCATGATTTTTGAATGTATACTTATTAGCAAAGAAAAAGCAGTGTATTTGCTTCATAGGATAATAAAATATGAAACTTGATAGTAGGATCTGAAAATAATATTTTGCATAGTGACAGAAGAATGCAGAAAATACCAAAGCATGGAATGTATGGGTTATTTGATAAATTCACATTGTTTTTTATTTTTTAAATTTTATTTCATTTTTTTATGTTTTAAAAGCACTGGTTTACTAGGAAAAAGGAGAAAGAAAACAAGAGGCACCTACATAGTCACAGGCAGGCAGGAGAATTACCGTACTGACTTTTTAAATTGTATGTCAGATTTTTTCAAAGTGGCTAAAACATTGTATATTTTCACCAATTATTTATGAGCATTCCAGTCTCTTCATATCCTTATCAACATTTGGTGGTGTTTTCATTTTTAAATAAATAACATTTCTAGTAGATGTGAAATGGCATCATATTGCTTTTTAATTTGTATTTCCCTAATGAGTAATGATGCTTGTACATTTATATATGATTACTAGATATACACATATCATATTTGGGGAGATAACTATCCAAATATTTTACCCATTTTTAATTTTTTTAAAATTATCATTGAGTTGTAAATAGTCATTATATATTCAGGAAACAATATATTTTATCAGATATGTGATCAGCAAATATTTTCTTTCAATTTGTCTTGTCTTTTTTTCTTGATGGTTTCATTTGAAGTTTAGAAGATTTCAATTTTGATGAACATCAATTCATTTTTCTTTTTTTATTGCTATGGATTGTACTTTTTGGTGTTTCAAGAACTCTTTACTTAAAACTTTTCCTTTGAAGTCACAAAGAATTTCTCCTATGTTATCTTCTAAATGTTTTATGGGTTTGGCTTTTATATTATGTTTGATTCATATTTTATTTACCTTTTGTGTATGATGATGCAACCAGGAGTTCTGTATAATTTATATAAAACCATCTTTTCTTTATTAAATTGTCTTGACATATTATTAAATACCAATTTATTTATTTATTTTTGTTGTTTTTTTTTCTTTTTTTATTATTAAAATATTTTAAAATTTACATATACTTGCCATTAATTGTAATCCCCATGTATTCCCCATCACCATCTCAACAGTGCACCATCACCTCAGTCCCCCGTGCTCCCATCTTCCCCCAACCCTCCCCCTCCCCTCCCCACCAGATGTCCCCAGTCTGTCCCTGACTCCTCACTTTTGGTTTCTGTGTCTCCATTGCTGTTATTGTTATTATTAATATTTTTCTTATTCCTTTCCCTGATCCTCCTCTGGTTCCCTTATGTTCCTCCTAAGGGAGGAACCATCTGGTTAAATACCAATTTATTATAATGTGCTATTCCAGAACTCTTACTACTGTAGCTGGATAGTAATTTTGAATTTGGACTTTGTTTAAATCCATAAAAAATATTCTTCATTTCAAGGTTATTTTGACTAACTGAAGCAGAGTATATTAAATCTATAGATAAAATAATAGACATCAACCACTAAAGACCCCAAATAAATAAAGCAATCCTTGCATAAAAGAGGAAGAATGGAGGCATCATGCTTCAGACTTCAAACTATATTATAAAGGTACATCAATAAAAACTGCACAGTATTGGAATAAGAATAGACATATAAGTGCCTCCTTGGTGGTGCAGTGGGTTAAACAACGCACTATGAAGCAAACCATACCCACTGAAGCATGAGTTCAATCCCTGCTGCTGGGCTGGGAGGAGACCCACATGGTGCAGCAGATCTCTCCTGCCTCACCCACTGCTCCCCTCAGCAGTATATTTTGATCAATCTGCCTGTTCTGTTCCTTGTTCTGTCTCTGGTGGGTCCTCTCACCCCCCCCCCCACATCTCTGGTCCATACCCCAGTTCTTGTATGCATAAATACATAAATATTTACAAAAAAAAAGAGTAGACATAGAAAAGAAGAAAAAAACTATCAAAAATGATCAAAATGTGATAATGTTTCTCCAAAGATGTGCAGATAGTTGAAAGCACATTGAAAATGCTCATCATATCTTAGCATTGGGAAAATGAAAATAAAAAAATACAGTAAGATACTATCTCACATCTGGAGAATGATCCACATAGAAAACATAGTTAAAAATGTTGGTAAGGGTCTGGAGAAAAATAAATACTTGTAAAAGTTTGGTGGGAATATAGACTAGGCCAAGTCCTCTAGAAAAAAAATATATATAAAAGTTTTTCAAAATATTAAAAATGGATCTACCATATGATCCATCAATTCCACTCCTAGGTACACACTCAAAGAGTGCAAAAACACTAATTCAAAATGATACATGCACTCCTATAGTATTTGCAGCACTATTTATAAAAGCAAAGTTATGGAAGCAACCTAAGTGTCTGAGACAGATGAGTGAATTAAGAAGCTGTTATATCTATCTATGTATCTATGTATCTATCTATCTATCTACCTACCTACCTACCTACCTATTACACAAATAGACACACACACAATGAACTACTACTCAGCTATAATGAAGAGGAACTCTTGACATTTGAAGAAATATGATAGGACTAGAAGGAATTATGATAAATGAAGCCAGAAGGAGAAAGACATTAGTTTCAGTCATATGCGGAATATAGAGCAATAAAATAAATGTTCAGACAACAAAAGTACAAAAACAAGCCCTAAGAATCTGTCTCTCAAGTGGGGCCATGAGATGTTGAGGGAAATGGTACAGAGGAAAGGCACAACAGGAAAATGAACTCTGGTGGAAAACTATGGTTGCCTTGGTGTTTTGAAGAGGTTGGAGCCTATGTTTCTGAATCATAAACTAATAGTAATTTAAACAAAAGTGTTTTTAAAAAAACACAAATATATCATGTTCATTATTTTCTTTTTTTATGAACATACTATAATGTTGTGATTTTACTTGTTTCTTTCGAATTCTGATTTTTCCTCAAAACTTGCAATGCTTTCATTGTGATTTTCACTTTTTTAAAACATGTTTATAGTGATTTTTAAACAATAATTTTATACCCATTTTTAGAGTATTATGCTAGTTTTTGTATTTGAGTATATTTGTCTAGTCTGCTACTTCTGTCAATGGTGGTACATTTCCTTCTGTGACTGTTAACTACAAGTCATGAATTCATTCTTAACAGCATTACATTTTTCATAGGATGGCCTTTTCTGTAGACTTCCTGTAGACAGTTGCTTTTGTTTCTGATGGATTTTTTGGTAGATGCAGCATGAGATCTCACTCCTAAATTATCCCCTTTAAGTATATTTCCAGCCCCAGCAATTGAGTGTGGTATAGATTTAGTGCTCTTTATTCCTAATAGAATGCTTTTGCACACTGCAACTTTGAAAAAGCAAATGTATTTTCCTCTACTATAGGGTGGGAAGACGGATTTATTTTCCCTGCTAATGAGGTAAAGATTAATTCAGAACCCTAATTTTTTTGAAATGGTTCAGATTTGCAATTTCCTTACTTTTTTTAACCAAAAGAAGCTCTGATATTTTTTTCACATTTTCTGTTCATTTCTCAAGTTTCAGTTTCTATTCCAGACAGTTGAAAGGCATTTCCCATGGGTAGTACTTTTCATTTCATTGATTAATTACACCTCACAAAAATCCAAAATTTGTATATGCTCCAGACATATTTGAATCATGTCAAAATAGAACAGTCAGTAGATATTCACTAGAAATTTTAGACTTTATCCAATGCAGAATGAATACAATGCATTTTTAAAACACATCAGACAGACACATAAGCATTATTTAAAGTAATATTTCCTCTCTCTATATATTTTGATTATGCACATAAATAATAATTTTTAATGTCACTACTTTGTGGTTTATTTTACCAGCTATGTATACCTATACACAGAAACACTTAAAAACAATAAATATAAGAGTAAAGTTTTCAATGACATTACTAAATCATTTTATACTTTATTCTCATTAAAAGGGCAAATTACCCTCCTAAAGTTAGGGTTTCTTTTTCATATATTCCATATATCCAAGCTATTGTAAATTTCATTCTAATTTTCTAATTAGTGTTTTGTGATCTAAGTAATGTTTATTTTATTCATATATGTGTACATATATGCATATTTGCAGCTCTCTTTAAAATTGATATTGAATGTCTGACATTGAATATTTCTTTTTACATGAGGAGAGTAGGGAAATATTGTTGAAGTCAATAAAATTCTCTTAACAGCAAAGGATAGGGAGGTCCAGAAGTAGAAGTTAACACAAGATATTACCTTGACATATATTATTTCATGTCATAAAGTTTCCAAGTTTTATGAGCCTTCTATTTTGATTTTCTGTTTTGTGGCTATACCTTTTTATAGCTTAATGGTAAAAAAAAGGGTCTATCTGTATGATTTCCCCTTACCAATTTATGAAATAGGTATTTTGTTGATTGTTATGATTGCTATACCTCCAATGGAATTTTAAAGAATAAAAACACTACAATTCCAGAGTTTGTCACTGATAAGAAGACTGTCATATCAACAAGTTAAATAAAGTGATTTGTCAGTATTTGATAAATCTTTGCATCAAGATTCTTTCTTGAACACACATCTAGTATATATGACTTTGGAGATAGTGAAACTTTGTCTAAATTGATATTGCCAGTGCAAATTGCAAGCTATATTTTATATAAAATTATTACTTACAGAAAAACTTTTTCCTTTACTTTCATTTGTGAAAATGAACATTGTGGCCTGGGGGACAGAAAGAGTTATAAATATTAGACTCTTCTAGTAGCATTTTTTTTCTCTGATTTATTGCATATAATTTGTATATAACAAAGTCATAGTTTAACCACTTTAACCATGCTGAAATCATATGCACACACAATGAAAACAGTGGGTGACTTTTTGGTACAAATACTGTCATGGACCACTTGCCACAATAGAGAATTATTTGGGAATTTCACTTTTCCCCTCTGTACCTTATTCGTACCATTCTTCCACCTTCTCTCAAGGAATTTGAAAGACTTTAATATTTTAACATGGAGTCCCAGTAATAAATTTGAGTTGTTTCCATGGATGAACCTGGGTTAAAAAACTAAATAAATATTAGTGGACACCATTGCAAGCATCTTTTCACATGTCCTAAGGTGGTGGGATCCTAACTCCTTGTGTGCATGTTTTGATGCTACTGAACGTCAGTTGTATCTTTTAGCCCACTAATCTCTTCCTGAGTTACAAGCAGGATCTGGCTATTATGCATTCATGTCCAGGAAAAGTCTTTATAATAAATATGATCTTACACTAAGGAAATTTTTTATCCTTAGTCTGTAAATTAGGAGATTTGTGTCAAAGTTAGTGCTGTCTGTTATGTGGGATCCAGATACACGCATAACAAAATAATTTTCCTTCCAAAGAAATCGTCATATAAACTGTAGCTTTGTAGATTTAGCTTTAACTGGGAACAATAGCTAAGGTAAGATAATTCCTCCTTTACAGCTAGTGGGGAGCGCCGAATCAGCCTGGCTCTTCACTTCAGGCAATACATGAAACCCACCTGGGGATCTTGGGAAAGTCTGTTCAACACTCCCACTATGCTGCGTTTTGTTTTGCCTCTCGCACCGCCAAGCCTTTATGAGCTCCAAAGGACATTCAGTCTTTCCAGTTTTCCCACCTGTAATGAAATATACAAGTGCAAGTGCCCCATTAAAAGAATTCAACTACAATTGCTCTTCAACCATAATGTTGAAACCATTGAAAATCTGGTTAAACAGTTTCATCAGAGCTGCTTCCACAAATCTGGAAGCAATTTTTTTCCCTCATAAATGCCATTCCATAGATATGCTCTTGAATGTTGTCAAATATAAATTATCAAAGGAAAACAGGCCAGAGCATGTGCTTGTCAACGAATGTTTTCCATGGACTCATTTTATAGCCACATCTCAGTGAGAAAGCCCTTCTAGCAGTTTACATGACTGATCTCAGGCCATCCTTTTCCTGGCTGTACAAAACTTGAACACTCTTTCATGGATAATGCCATAAAATTATTGTTTATAATTCCAATAGCACTCCTTTTTCCATTTTTTTAGGAAACTTGGGAGTTGTAAATGCAAGCTGGGAGGCCAGGTTATATTCATACAGATTTTTAAAAATGTAAGGTTTTAAGAATGGATTTATAGAAATCATTACTTTTTTAACAATCACTAATGGTATGAGTAAGTTTAATGTAATACTACTTTTAATTATCACATCCTTTTCTTTTAAATATCAAATTTCCCTCTTTAAACTGCATTCTCTTTAGAGTCTCATCTGTCACTGTAAATGCCATCACTTTATTCCTCCTTTAGATGCAGTGACAGGCCCACTCTTATACCAAGCTTTATCTCTTTTTCCATCCTTTATTGTACTACAAAGATCCCTTTTTCAGAGTTTACAGCTGTATCCGCTTTCCACACGTGGCAAATGATTGCCTCGGTAAAGGTATTTTCTGTTTCAATCTTACATTTTCCCAAGGGAGAACAAAAGGGACAAGCTTTCTGGAGTTGGTTTCACTGAGAAAATTGTTTAGAATTGCCTCATTCCTCAGCAGATTAACGAATGCATACAATCCCAGCTTAAGTGCTATTGTACTGCACAATTTGTCCATTATACTTTGTCCTTTCCATTTAGAAAACCCCTCACCAATTAAAGTAATACAGCCTTCCAATACCTGCTCCCAATTAAATCTGAGCTGTATTACCTGCCCCAGTGCAGCTGGTCACAGATTCTTACCACTTACCCGTATTCATTAGGCCTGTTCATTATCATGGGGATGGTGGCATGAATTCAAGCCAGTCTTTCTTTTAGGGCTCACCGAAATTATCAGCTTTCCACCCAAGGCCCCAATAAGGACAGGATTAAGTACAAGGAGAAGGAATTCATACAGTAGCAAACTTTCATTGTTACTGCAGTGCGCATGTCTTCTCTACCTCAACACATCAAAAAGATACAGTACAGGTACAAAAGAACACTCATCTTAATTAAAGGATCACTTTTCCCTCCTTTTCCAGCCCAAAGTCACCCCAAGCTTTGTTCCTCTGTCTTTATTACCCTCCCCAGTCAAGCCTTTTCTTGAAGACACAGTAAGAACCATACAGAAAGCCTCTGAAAGTGACCAAGGAGTCCACTTACTGCGAGCTTTGTCATTTAAGAGCAGAGCTTTCTAACTTCAGGCTGGACTCCATTTTTGAGAAGTGTTATTTTTCTATCCAAGGCTTAAAGTGACCCTGAGAAAGGAGGAAGATGGATGAAAGTTACTTGGAACTAGGACTTAATTACTTATATGGCATTTGCTCATTAATGGGGTCTCCCAGATATATTTGATCTATTCGACAATAAGAAAAATGTACAGCCAACACTTTTTTACTTTCATTTTCAAGAAGAAAATGCAGCTAACTCCTTGGGAACTCTTGCAGTTCTCCATCATGATTATTAATCAGAAAAGAACAGAACAAAGAGAAGAGAAAAGAGGAGAGGGGAGGGGAGGGGAGGGGAGGGGAGGGGAGGGGAGGGGAG
>JAGFMF010012281.1:3809280-3975088 GCA_019455555.1 Galemys pyrenaicus | reverse complement strand
AGGAGAGGAGAGGAGAGGAGAGGAGAGGAGAGGAGAGGAGAGGAGAGACATTTTACATATGTCACAAGTGTAAAAAACCCATAGATTAAGAGGAGAAGCATATTAAAAAGCACAAGCTACTGGCAAGGGTAGCAAAGTTCTGGTCCTGAAATGTCTAGAAAAATAAGACTCCTGAACGGGAAGTGACCCCAGCCCTGAAGAGAGTGAACCTGAGAGCTGACTCAGGCACTGTTGGCACTTATGGGTAGGGCTGGGACAGGACAGGAGAGGTTTTTGAGTCTCATAGTTCCTATCCTATAAGGCTACAGTACACATTTCACCCATCTTGTCAGGAGGGAGGAAACAGATTCTGCACTAAAATATCCCTTCTTAAAAACATGTCATTAAGGGATGGCATTAATATATATCATCTCCTGAATTCCTGAATAATCACTGATCCTTTAGTACATAATAGTTTTAAAGGGACTTTGATGACTTCATGTCTAATAAGCAGGCACTGCAGAGAATCCTTATCCCAGAGAGACTCCTGCCATTCACAAAAGAGCAGATATATGGTGGGTGGATAATCAGTGAAAATCCATCCTAAGCAACCTGGGATCAACTTTACGATAAGTCCTTATTGTATACATACAAATCTTATCAATGAACAGCACCATATGCATATCCGTGGCTTTTTTTTTTTTTCTTAAGGGGGGGGAGGTTGTATATTAGTGTTTTCCTCTCAATTAACTTCTAGGCAATTTTCCCAGCTAAATGCATAACATCTTTGGCAAGATGCCAAACAAAACCTTAAGACCCAACACTAAATTCTGCACTTATACAGGCAGCTTAGATTTTCACGCAGTGAATTGGAAGCAAGCCAGAAACTCCCACTATAAACCCAGCAGTGGGAAAGCTATATATTTTTTTATCAAGAAACTCTACTTTAGATTTCCAAGACCACTTGAAAATTGCACTATTTTAATGTGCCTTTTAGCAAAATAAAAGAAAGATTTAACCTGCTATTAAATTAACCCAATTAGCTATTTATTCCATGTAACCTTACACTTTGGATGGTATTAAATCAAATAAACTGGGAGCAAATGAATATTTTTTAGTGAATTATGGAAATTACTAATACATTCTAGACAATAAGTTCTTATGTCTTTTTCCTGATCCTTTTTACTGTGACAAAATTATCAGAATACTTCTACAAAATGTTCCTCTTTTTATATACAAAGTGAAGTTACACTGGTTACACTGGATTGAGGGGGTCAGAGAAGCAGTGAGTGGGGGAATCAGCAACTAAGGGAGGGAATTTAATCAAATAGAAATTTACACAACAGTACTCCTTGGATGGCTTGCCATCAATCCTTCGAATTTTGCTTTTGGTGTGCTTTTATTTGTGCATTCCATTCAAAACATGTGTTCTTCAGATAATGTAGTACTTTTCAAAGTACTAGCTGTAGTCAGACTGCTTTGGCTCCCAGTCAAGCTTTGTTGATGTTAAATTTAGAACCAAACTCTAGGAGTCTGAGTTCATGTCCAGTGGGATCTGCAAGTTGAGGCAAAAAACACTTGTGAACTTGTATAGTGTCTGATAAACCTTTTGAGTACTAAAAACGTTTTGGAAAACAACATTTTGATGATTTAAGAGGCAGTGAACCAGAAAAATATGGATTAAGTTTCCCCTGAAATACTCAGGGGTTTAAAAATTAAGGGGTAAATGCTTGGCTAAATAAATTTAGCCAAACCCCCAAAAATTTGCAAGACAGTCCAAGATAGTGTGCCAAATCCAAAGCACTAATGAAAAATCTTTCCTTAATATTAACTGTTACTATTATTATTTTTTAAATTTTTGCTTGACAAATCTGGAGTCTTGAATACATCTGGAAGAGGTTCAGAGAACAGTATTTCACATCAAAGTAACTTCGCAATTTCAAAAACAAATCGTAAGTTGCAACCAAACAACATCATGAATTTGTCTACAAAAATTCAAGAGCTAGGACCATTTGGCCGTGTAGCGGCACACAATTGCACCCAATGCAGAGGTAAGCAATGTCTATTAAGCAGGTCAAGTTCAGGTCCTTCAGAGAGAATGTGGGAAGCAAAAGTACCACTTGTGTGATCATCTAAACCATCAGTCTCACTCAAACAGATATAAGGATGATAGTAGGCACAAATGAAGGATTTAATATAAAAACACGCAGAAAATAATTCCCTAGGTCACATCATTAAATGTTGTCACTTACAGGCTTTGACATAAGCTTGTGAAGCTACTAAAAAGATATAGGTCCCCAAATAATTATTTTTTATTCTCTTTTTAAGTTGAGATAACTTGCTTTACATTGTTGTTGGTATTTTAGAGTAGAGGATCTTTCTAGTTAACTACTTTCTATGTTAACTAAAGATCTCTTATGTTAACTACTCTTTCAGGTGTAGTTAACATGCACTTCTGCCAGCAAAGCATCCACCACCACAGTCCACTGTGCTCCTTCCAAAAGAATTCTTTGTTTTCTTTTAGTTAGTCAACATCTTCCAAGAATTGATGCAGTGGTTACTCCTGCCTGTCTGACTCTCTGTAAGTTTCAGCAGCAACATGGGATTCTCATTGTGGAAAATGAGAATAAAAACAACTAGATAGCAATGAAGAATACAAAGGTATAAAAGACTATTCAACTGTCTGTTTTATTCTCTTTTTCTATAATTGTCATCTGCTTTTCTCAAAGCATAGTGGTAGGAAGGCAGATTCGATACCATGTATGCCAGATATGTTATTGGAAGAAACAGAATGAGCCCAGACTATGAAACTAAGGATACCAGATGCAGAGTATAAATAAAAGAAAAAGACAATGAAAAAAAATAGAGTGAACAGAACCAAAAAAATGCAAATAAAGAAAAGGAGAAGGAAGAAAGAAAAAGGAAAGGAAGGGGGGAAGGAAGGAAGGGAGGAAGGATCGAAGGAAGACTGATCTTTCAGCACACAAGAAAATAACCACCAATTTAATAATTGCTTGCTATACATTTTATCACATATAATTTACTTGTCATTGATTTATTTCAGTGTTTACCATTCCACAGGTAAGCCAATTAAAATTGAATGTGATATGGTGGTAATGGTGGTGATAAGATATATCAGCATTTAGAAACTTTAAAAAACTGTGTCTAAGATAGAGGTAGCAGTTTGATGTGAAAACAAAACAAAACAAAAAACTTCCTTTAAATATTTCGGAAGAGCCATAGAGGCATTTGGCATTTAAAAATACACCTAAAAATACATCTAAAAATGTATTTAAAGATACAGTGCAATTGACTATGGAGAACTGATATTTAAGGAAAAAAATGTATCTATGCTCCTGATAGTTGCAGAACTCTTCCTGTATTAATAAAATTAACTGTAGTGATAAGAGATGCCATTGTGTGCACAGGATATAATGACTACAACAAAATATATTTATTATTGGTAGAATAGCAAATTAAATTTTGTTTGAAACTCCTGGAAAAGTGGCAAGGAGGTGATTTTATTAGTGGATGAATTTCTTAAATACATATTAATGAGTCAACTGGCAATTGAAAAATAGTTTAACATATCATTTTTTCCATCTCTTCACTAGGAAAAAATGTTTTCCCTCCATAAGGACAGTCTAGAAGATTGGGCATGATTCATACTGCATCTTATTACCCCCCTTAATTTGTGTCTATTTATGTAAAAATTAGCATAATTTGACTTAAAACTTCTATTACTTTGCAAAAGAGTTGTTTCACATATTTTTCACCACAAGCAGCAGCAGGCTCTTCGAAAGAATTTTCTGCTTGGGGGATGTAGTCAATGCTTGTGTTTATACACAACTTCACTCTAACCTGTATAATCCAAAGTTGCAGGGAGGTAGGTTATTACAAAAGCAAAATGGTATTACTTGTAAGGATTTTAAAAAATATTATTTGTTTAAGAAAAAACAGTAACAGCCAAGTGGTAATTTATTCTAAGGCACACTCACTGTGATTCAAAACAAATATGTCAAGGCCCATATCAAGCTTCTTTCGTAAATATACCAAGATCTGCTTGTCCACTGGCAGTGCAGGTGATCCTTAGAAATTGAATGCACAAGTTTCCACCTAGCACAGCAAGTAGAATAAAGTCATGTGTGGCAGAACACTGTAGAATGCCTGTCTTTGTCCAGACAAAATTGTTAGAAATCAGATTATCTTTATTAGGAAGAAAAGCTGATGTAGAAACCTAAGTAAGTAAGCAAATGAAACCTGGAAGCTTTTTGATCTAGAATTGGTGTCAGAATCTCAGGTAAGGAAGCAATGTTTAAAAAATATATATCAGAATTTCTAATAAAGGCAAATGAAAAATGACATGCAGTTTCCCAAATTCAGCTGCCATCAGAAACTGGAGAGGAGCAGGTACCTAAAGTGGAATTAGAATCCAAAATCAGGGTCAATATACATGTGAAGGGAAGCCTGGATATGGGGACTGTCTGTCCAATGACCAGCCCAGAGCCATCAGATCTTTTAGAGAGAGTGAAAAAGAAGCTCTGGCTAGAGATAAAAGGCAACTGGAAAACCAGGACTGGGGCTGGGGTCAGCGGGTTACTGTGCCCTCATCAGTCAAGGCTCACACCTGGCAGCCAGGCCAGACTCTGGCAGGCTTCTGCTAAAGGTGAAAAAAATCTTCATAGTGAATGAAGTAGTAAATAATAAAGATCTAGAGCTATAGATATATGCACAGCTATTTGTATTTAGAAACCAGTCATTAAAAGGATACTAACTACTAACTGCTATTTGCTCCTATGGGAATAATTTATTTCAGAACAACAATTCTCTCTGAAAAACAGAATTCTTTTGAACTGGAAGAACAGATATTGTCAAATATGCATTATTTAAAGATCTTGTGCTTCTGTCTTTGTACTGAACTTTCTGCTCTTTTATTGATTCATGTCTCAGTGTCCAAACATAATCTTGTCTTTTTCAGCAGAGTTCAAAGCAGAGGAGATGTTATCTCATCAGTTTTCATAATTTCCATATGATTCACCATCTGGCTCTTCCTTCTCTCTGTGGCATCATGCCTACTCTGCCACCCCATTTACAGAACACCCCAGCCACACCTGTAGCTCCGGCCTTGCCTCTGAACCAGCAAGTGTTCTTGTCTCAGTATACGTATAGAAGCTTCTCTCTCCTTAGTTATGCAGAAAATATTTGCAACCTATATTTTTTTTAATCTAGGCTAGGTATAGATGGAACAATAAAGTGACCTCTAGAGCTTTCTTGTTACTAACAACACACAACATTGTCTACCAAGACTCAGTTCTGCCTTTCAATGGAAAAATTATTCTGCTTTCCTATTTTTAATTTGTACCACTATGATACACACACACACACATACTGTGTGTAAAATGTAAGTATGTATATATAAAATATATAGTATATAATTAACTAATAGATTATATATACATAGATAATATACTTTATAAGGTATTGATAGTTTGAATATGTGTGCACACACATATATATATATATAAGTATCACTCAGAGCTGCTTTTAATTAATTATTTACATGTCTCACTGCTAAGGGGAAAAATTATACCCATTGTGTCTTTTCCGTAGGGAACCGTTGCTGTACTTTGGGGATTGTAACTGTTTGTTTGTAGCTCTTTATTAAATGTAGCTCTTTATTAAATGAGCTGATGGACAGATGAACCAATGGATATATGGACGGATGTATGGATGTATGGAGGGATTCATGGATGTATGGAGGGATGGATGGATGTATGGAGGGATGGATGGATGTATGGAGGGATGGATGGATATATGGAGGATGGATGGATGGATGACTATTTGGATACAGACAGTTAAATAGCATGTTTTCTGTTTCTTGAACTCACTGTGTGTTGTCCATCACTGCTTAAGGCAATAACAGCATTGCTTTCCTGCTGCAATCTGGAATTAATGACTGTTTAATCTAAACAGTACTTCCATATCAAACAACAAATAGGATAATTCCTCATGTGTTTCATCATGGAACAACTCACTGTAAACACTCCTGGCAGAATAATAGTTTCCTGTTACTGTACTAAACGTTTCCAATATGTAGTGATGTATATTAGCCAATATAACAATATAATATTAATTTAATTATTAACAAAACTGTGACACTTAAAAGATGATTTAGATTATGTCCTGATGTATTCTATATGCTTTAAAATATTTGCTTGAGGCCATCTAAGCATTTATGTGAAAGGACATAATTTTAAGTCATAGTTATGATCTAATGCCTACAATTTGCTTTGCTTATAAAAATGATTGAGATTAGATTATCAATTTCTATATTTCAACTTTCTTTTAGAGATATTTCAAAATTAATATATGACTATCTTTACACATCTAAAATTCATATAGAGTTGATATTCATATTTTAGTAAAGCCTATGTAGAAAATGGAAGTTTGCTCTACCATGTTTTGACAATTTAAAAAATTCACTTCTCCATCCAAAAAATCCTTGATACAGTAGATTGATCTTGGCACAGGTATTATAATTCAGAAATGTGTAAAAAAATGCTCAGAGAAAGGCATATCTAATATCACCGTCCTAACACATTTGATATAGATATAGTATCGCCGAGCTCATTATAGCAGACCCTATACTATAATTATATGACACACATTTTAAATTATCATTATAATTTAAGTCTGCAATTTTGTTTGGGGCTGAAATTTTCCATATTTGTTCTCACATGTGAATCATTTAAATTGTTGAAGTAGAATCTGTTTAGCTGTTTTGAATTATATGAATGAAATAAAAAATACTTTCTCTTCAAAGCAAATTAAGATATTTGGAGAGTCAAGTGAGACTGAATTTATAAGCTTGAAAATTTTGGAGTCAGTGTGAATTTAAAAATATTTCTTGATTTCTCTCAAACACAATTTAAAATTGCAAATGAATTAACTCTTTGATATAAATCAGATGAAATGTTAAGCCTTTGTAATCATTTTAATTTTACTATAGCAAGAATATTGAAGCTAAAATTAACATAACATATAATTGGAGACTTTTCAATGATTATTTTATGTTACTATATATAAGTAAATGATTAATCAAAAGTCCATATCTGGTATGGCATTTAGAGGTATAAATGAACTAACCAAATGTTTCCCTTTATGTTTAAAATGGACAAAAATGCAAAAGTCAAAATTCATAATCATTGATTTAATTTGAGCAAATGCAACATTTGTTACTGGTAATTGGTTTCAGTTGGATACCTGGATATCATAAATCGTTTATACTATGCATTTATTTATATACAATATAATATTTTTTTAATTATTAACAAAACTGTAACACTTAAAAGATGATTTAGATTGTGTCCTGATGTATTCTATATGCTTTAAAATATTTGCTTGAGGCCATCTAAGCATTTATGTGAAAGGACATAATTTTAAAAATGCCTTAAAGTGTTAGTTTTTATATATTACCCAAATCACTTAGTCCATGACTAAGTCAAATTTCATAATGCAATAATTCCCATATTGTTTTTTTATCTTTAAATTTTTGCCTTTGAAGTTAACAGAGTGATATAATGATTTGTCTGAACTTTTACTCTTGCTAATATATTTCAAGTTATAATAAAACTCAACATTTTAAACTTTGCTCTCCTGGCACTTATAAAACAACAGCAACACCAAAGGTGTGCTGGTTCTAAATCCCCAAAGACTCCAAATAGCCATTTCTTTTGATTGCCAGCACTCCCTCCTCTTACCTGGACCACGTGGAGCAGCGGTGGTTGAATAGCTTCTGCATGCTGTCCAGAGGCCTCTGTAGGAGCTGGGGCTACAGCTGCAGTTTCCACTTGGGGGAAAATAGAGGGAAGAAAATTATTTAGGAGTGAAGAGATAAGATCTTAACATTTGTTATTTTTTACTGCTTAATTTTTTCTTCTACATTATTAAAGAAACTTTATTATATAGGAGACATTTCTCTTTCCTAAACACTCCAAATAGCCAGAAGCCCACAGAGTTAACGAGAGGGGATATACTGAGAACTCTAACATCAATGCCCATTCACAATTTTTACCACACACATTCGGTAGATATACAGTGTACACTGCGCCAATATTATCTGCAAAGATTTTATATGTTGCAAGCCATAATAGAGATTCAAAAACAACCTGTGAAGTAGTTTATTCATATTTAAAGCTTGAATTCTGAAAGTAGATTAATCTTAAACAAGTTGCATGTATAGTAAGTTTCCCTCAAGACATATATTACCGCCTGACAACCTCACAGTGTAATCATATTGCCGTTTAAAATTTTAGCTCATTTGCTTGATTTTGAAATATATTATAGGACTATTATGGGTAAGTAAAGTTGCCATTTTTTTTCCAGTGTTGCATTTCAACTGCATAACCTTCTAACTCCTCTAGGGATTTTGCAACTATATGAATTCTGTACAATCTTTCATAAAATAATGTTTTGAAATAATTGTTAATTCCTTATTTGCTGTAATGATTTTTCTACATCTACAAAGTTTCAAAATGTATCTGCTAATTTTCATTTAAATATATGTAATGTGTGTGTTTTCTTTAAATTGTCTTGAGATTATAGTATTCATGGGCCATATCACCAACGTTCCAATTGCTATTTAAGCACTAAAATGTAAATGAACAGAATTTTAATTTTTTAATTGTAATTTTGTATTCTCTTCTCACTTTCTTATGAGCCATATTTTCTTTGTGAGACAAGAGTTGGCAACGCTTTTAATTTGGTTAATTGTTTCGGCACATTTTCATGATTCTTCAGACATTATTTAGTTTCTATGTGTAGAATGTGATAGTTGTCACTTAGGTTTTGTCAATGAAAACCTTTTGCTTGTTATGGCTGCATCATGACAAAATATTAATTGTAGTCAACAAGAAAGAATAATCAGCAAAGTTAATAATGTATCACTTATAAATCAAAGTCGTTTGTAATAAAAAAACCTGCAATTTAATTTTTCCTAGTGATTCGTAATCTACAAGATAATCTATAGCAGATATGACTTGTGAGACTGAGAAAACAAATTTTTAATTTTCTTTTATTTATTTTAAAAGATTTATTTATTTATGCATACAAGAACTGGGGTATAGGCCAGAGGTGTGGGTGGTGAGAGGATTCACCAGAGACAGAGTAGGGAACAGAACAGGCAGATCAACTGAGGTAGACTGCCAGGGGAGCAATGGGTGAGGCAGGAGAGGGTCCATGTGGGTCCCCTCTCTGACCTGGGATTGAACTCATGCTGCAGTGACTGTGGGTGCTTCATAGTGTGGTGCTTAACCCCTTGTGCCACCAGGGAGGCCCCTAATTTTTTTTATTACTTTATGTTTATATTAAAATACCAACTGGTCCAGAGCCAGACCGTATGAGTTTGAAATCTAATTTCATTGGTTGCTCTGGATTTGAGGGAGACGACATACTTGAGACACAATCCTTGTATCTGTGAAATGGGACAATAAAATCTACCTCATGTATTGCTGCAAAGATTAAATAAGATGTCCAGCTTTAAAACAGTACCTGCATATGTTAGGCACTCAAGATTCAGTTCTGAAGTCATCCAGGTTTATATTTTACATTTCACAGCAGTAAACCAGGTTTAGTTACAATTTTCTTAGGTTGGCACGTAAAATATAAAATTGTAAGTATAGAAATTAAGAAGAACATGGTATTTTAATACTAATACTAACAAATATATTATTCAGATGAAACTTTTCTTTCTGCAATAATGAAGTGATAAGCTTATTTAACTAATGTTTCCCATAAATAGAGATTTATGGGAATAAATTGCTGTTTATTCATTTTAAAACTCGAATTCTGAAAGTAGATTAATCTTAAATAAGTTGCATGTATACTAAGTTTCCCTTAAGACATATTATCACTTGACAGCCTCACAAGGTAATCATACTGTGATTACACCATATTAAGATCTGGGTTTTAGAGGATAAAACACTAAGGTAACCTTCTAAAACTAAGAAGCATGGAAGGAACAGGAAAGTTAATGGAACCTCACAAGTTATTTTTTTCTATTGTCTTATTTTTGGTTGCTGAAATACTATGAAATACTATATTATTTTCAAAGTAAAGTATGTTAAATAATAAATTGCATAAAGTGAATTCTTCATGGAAAGTTTGATCCTAGGTTGAGACAAGAATATTTTTAAGTATGAAAGCAAGAATCTGTTCAGAGAATGTTCAAAAGGGAATAGATTGAACCTGCTAGGTGTTTCCTCAGTCAGTCTGTTCTCTTACAAAATGCTTTTAGAACTATGTTGAAAGTGAGAATTCATCTCCTTCAAAATGAATTTTTATGCTGAATTTAGTTTTTTAAAATGACAGTCAAAAATCAATGTCAAGGTAGACAAATATTAAACATCATCATCAACAAGTATTTATTGAGTACTGTTACCTGTAATGTGCAGTGTTGGGCTTTCAAAGTAGATGAAGGATGTAAATTTTTAATTGATTTTTCCTTAGTGGCAAAGTTCCCAAACATCTTTACAGAACATTAGTTCAACATTAAAATATTTTTCAAAAAATACCTTGAGGGAAATGGAATGCCTGGATTCATCATAATCTATTTAAGCATTTAAGTGAATACATATTGTTGATAATATCATATATACTGTATCTTCTCATTTTTTTAAAAAATTTTTGAGGTGGCATTGGTTTACAACACTGTGAATGGCATAGGAGAAGAGGTTACACCTTCTCAGATACATAGATATCACTACATCACAAGCACCACGAAAGCATCCATAGTCCTTTACCCTAGATCATTAGGTGGAAGTTGTGATTATTTCCCCTAAACATTGGTAAATTAAATCTAGTTAAATTAAATCTAATCAAGGTAAGCCTGGGCTTACCTTGCAGGAACCCCTGAAATTATTATGCAACCCTTGTTATGTGAATGCACATGTACTTCTATACAGATGTAGTACAAGGGTAGCATAAAAATATTGTTTTTTGTAGATACTTAAAAGTATTTCCATGGTTACAAAAGTACTTACCATTAACCATTTTGGGTTGCATCTGAGTGACAGCTGAGAAAAACCCACATACAAACCTTGTTTTGTCTTTTTCATTGTGTGCTACCAAGGCAAATAGTGCTAAATTTGAGGATTATGACAAGATCTGACATCATGGGTGATTGTTAGTATTGTGCTACTTAATTCCTATAAAATTAATGATAACTTGAGCTGCATTTCAGAGCCTGATCAGCCTCTTTCAGACAACCAAGTGAATGCTTGTTTTGCCCAGAATTTAGGAGACAGCAAATTAGATAGTACTATATATGAATGGGTTTCCATTCATTTTGTATTCAGATAAACATAAAAATTTTGGACAATCAATGTTGACTCTAGATTATAAAGAGTAGATAAAAAAAATTCCCCATAAGTGTAAATACTTTTTAAAAAAATGTAATTTCTTGTATGTTGTAAATATTAATATTTAAAAAGGAAAAGAGTACACTATTCTTTAAAATGTATCCAATGAAATATAAATATTATTTGGACCACCATTGATTTAGAAAATATACGCACATGATGTTGTTGAATAGTTCTTGATTTTGTATTTCTTTGTTCTCTTCAACTCAATTTCCATTCCACTTCCCCTAAAGAGGCTTATCCTAATGTAATATATTTTTATACTTAGAAATCTTTTATTGATCATGAAATCTTACAGTGAAGGAATGCATGTAATTGAAATTCTAAAAATAATATTCTGTAACTGTAACCATTTATGTTTCAAAATTTTCTCTGGGTGGAGCCATCATTATAACTCTATTCAGTACAGTTAATGAAAGCAACATATTACAATATCAATAACAAAAGTATTGCTTTTTATGATGAGTTGATGTTATCATATCAGTTCTCAGTGTGTTTTGCTCTGAAGTGTGTCTCTTAATTTCTCTGTTTGCTTTGCTCTTAAGGACACTTTGAAGTAATATATTCTTTGACAGTAGCACAGGTAATGAAGAAGCAACATCTTTTGTAAAGCTACTATCACTTTTCACCATTTGATTATATGTCAAGAATACCAAGGAGACAATCTTCACCTACAAAAATATTTTGCATGTTTTCTTTGGTTAGCATTCTAGGGTTATGCACCATAATATTATGCTGGGTGGGCAAGAAGTTTTCTTAATTTTGTGAAGTGAGAGAAGACTGTGATGAGAGCATGCCTTTCTTAAGTGAAATAATGGATTCAATTAGAAAAAGTAATTTGATTAGGTCTTTGGAATCTATTACTAGTAAGCACACACCCCTGTGTCCATCCTCCTTTTGCAATATGATGCTGGTCTCCTGCTCTTCCTGTTGAATTTTGACTATCTCGCCTACTTGTTTAAACAATAAAGTCACAAAACTAGTGTCTAGATCTTAAGAGGTTTTGCATTTTCTGCTTCTTCACACTTTGGAGCCTTGGTTCATCACGGTGTGCAGAAACCCAGTTTAGCCTACTGGATGGTGAGTAGCCACATGGAGACAGACCAAAATACCTCAGCAAGTAGCCAGCATCAATTATCATACTTGTGTTTGAATGATCTGGAACTTTTAAGCCAAGCCTACCCTCCAGGTGAATGTGAAAAATAAGCAGTTAAATTATCCAGATTGTCCTTCTACAGATTCATAAAGACTTACAACTCACTGTTTTGTGTTCCTAAGATTTGGGATGACTTACTATGTGGTGTCTTTCCATTTGAAAGATGTTTCCAAAAAGTTTAGGCATTTATTTTGTTGATTATTTTCTTTTTTTAAGATTTATTTATAAGAACTGTAATACAGGTCAGAGGTGTGGGGTGTGAGAGGATTCACCAGAGACAGAAGGGGAAAAAGAAAAGACAGATTAACTGAAATATACTGCTGAGGAGAGCAGCAGGTCAGACAGGAGAGATCTGCTGTGCCATGTGGGTCACCTCCTTGGCCAGGGATCGAACCCATGCTGCAGTGGCAAAGGATGCTTCATAGTGTGGTGCTTACTTCTTGTGCCACCAGAGAATCCCCTTATTGTTATTCTTATGAAAAAATGAAGTTTTCCTTTCACAAATGAAATAAAAGATGTTCTGGGTTTTTGTTCAAAATAATTATGTCTTAGTCATGAAAAAGTGTGAAAAAGAAAAATTATCCTAAAAATTTTAATTTTTTAAAAATTTTAACAATTTAATAAAAATGTCAAAGCTAGGTTTTGACACATGTGAACATACAATATACACATACATGAATGAATATAAACACACATACCTTCTATAAAGTCAGTTAGGTTTAAATTAAAGTATTAAATTCAAACAGAATTTTTGTGCTTATACAAGAGCAGAATATGACTCATAATACATACAAGAACTGTGGATACATGTACATGAGGATGTTTCAGGAAATAAGCAAATGAATTATTGTATTGTGTGAATAATACCAACCACTTCTAACAAAAATTGCATTGACTTGTGAACTTAGGACACAACCACACCATCTGTAATAAAGTATTATTTTCCTCTTATGCAGACAACATCATAAAGTATTTCTTTTAGTCTAAGCCACAATTCTTGTAGATGTCTAAAAGGTTTTATGTAGTATATTAAAAAAACAATATAGAAACCAAATGATTTGAGAGAACTATGATCTAATTTCCAAATACAATATGAAAGTTCTCTAAATTTCATGATTACATCAATTTTCAGTTGCTTTAAATTTTAATATTTTTCTTTATGGGAACTGTGGAATTAAGAAAATAAATCCCTAAGTAAAGTCATCACACCATATTTGGCAAACATGAAACTGGGTGGTGAAGCTTAGAAACATGCCTGTCACCTAGATGATGATTTTGCTTTAAAGAGACAATGTATTGTATTAAAAGTTCATAAACATGGAAAATTTAAGAGATAGTATGTGAAAATTAACAAAGTCAGACTAGAACAACAACAAAAAAAAACACCTTAGACATCTATGAGTTCACATTCTCTCTGATATTACAAGTGAAGGAAATAAGCACAGAAAACCACAACTATAATTCCCCAAAGGGTAACAGTCAGTATACCCAGAGTTCAAACCCAGACACCTTGATTTTCACCACAGTGGACTTTTATACTTCAACAAGAAGTTCACAATCCATTGTTGGAAATCACTGGGGTCATGTGCTTCAACCCTAAATGTTTCAGACTTAAGGGTATTTTCTATAATTTATAACATCCTTAGTAAAAGCTGAGCTAAAACCCATAAATAGGCATGTTGGCTTTTCTGTAATGATATGTATGCCTATTTAAACTTAATGAGATAAATAAAAACTTAAAAACTTCTTCTAAGTTCAGGGTGGTTTCTGCTGCTTGATGAGTCTGTTGTCAAACTTACAGAGTTAAAAAAGAACCAGTCTCCTTAAGACTTTAAAAATCCCAATAAGGCATTCAATTCTAACCTAGAACTTTACTTTATTCCCTGCCATAGATAGTTCTTATCACATACTCTTTATAGATTATAGTTCAAAATACAGTATCATTTTTTAAACTTGTTTGTGCTTTGTTCTTTTCTAGTTATGTCTGTCTCCCTTTTATTCTATGTCAGTGGTTACAAATGGTAGCTTAACTGCTTTTATGCTCTACCTAATATATGGAGGTGGACCTAATGGTGAGATAGGTGAGTCATTTATTAGACACCTGAATTTTTTTTTATGGATTTATTTATGCTTCGAAGAACTGGGATGGATATAGGCCAGAGGTCTGGGGAGGAGGAGGTTACAGAATTCACCAGAGACAAGAACCGGCAGTTCTACTGAAATACACTGCTAAGGGGAGCAGCAGGCAAGAAACGAGAGGTCTGATGTGCCATGTGGGCAGTTCCCTAGCAGGGGATCAAACTCATGTCTCAGTGGCTGGCAATCACTTGATAATTCTGAGCGTTTAACCCCTCCACCACCAGGAAGGAGCCCTAGTCTCCTGAATTTTAACCTTCACACACAAAGGGAAATCTGCATACTGAGAAATCCAAACATAAGTCTGATGCTAACAAGGCCTCTATTGAGATGCAAAAGACAGCTTGAAAGAACGCTCAACATGAGGGTCAAAATATGCCTAAAGTAGTCAGGAGTTAAATGATGCAATAATTTCATATGACTGTGGGGTCACAGATATGTAAGAAGTCTGAATTTGCCACATGTGATATAAGTTTAATTTAATGTTCTAAAAAAATAGGATCACTGGGTACTAGTCATGTTAATGTGTGACAATATGGTGCACATATGGATATTATGGGGGACTTCGGATGTGAATTGAGGGCCTATGAAGAAGATCAATAGTGGTTACTTTTTTTACTGCCGATTTCTCAAGTTACATTTTTTTACTGCAGATTTCTCAAGTTCAAATTGAGAGATTTTAAATTCTACTTTAAATTTATTATAAGATTTGTTCTACCTTTTTGTTTATCCTCATACCTTTTCTAACACTCATTAGGTTGCTACTGGATTTTGTGGGAGACATTGCAAGTTCACCAAACTTTTTTTTTCTCTCTTTCCAGGTACCTGAAAAATTGCACTTCTCCAGTATATTGAAGTAGGATGTGGTTATAACTAGCTTTGTTCAATGAGATATGCAAAAACTATCATGTGTCATTTCTGGGTGAAATATTTGAAAGGCAAAGCCTTAGCCTCTGTTCTTACTCCCATTGTCTCAGCACATTCCTGTGGTTAGATGTCAAGTGGATCAAATGGTAGAGACTATCAGTCTGGGTCCCTGAGTGACTTTGTGGAGCAAAATAATTTTCTTCTCCCCTGTCTGATTCAACTCATGTGAACTTCTAGCAGGACTAAAATTAAGTTGTTGCTTTAAACTATTGAGATCTTTGAGATTGTGGAGCTATCTCAACATAATCTGAACTATTTGAGTAAAACAATATTTCCTCTATTGAATGGCAGTATATTTGTTCATTAGTCTAACTGAACATTCTCTAAATTTCAGAATTTTTTTTCCACATCCTAATGACAAAAACTAATAGAATACTTTGCTCACTGAAATGATTTTATAAAATACTGATACAATCCCCTGAAGCATTCTGGTAAACTATAATCCAAGAATATATGTCCTAATCTTTCAAGAACTCTTGGAATATGGCCAGATTTACATAGCAGTGTTGTCTCTATAGATTCACAAATACTGAGAATTTAGTAGCATATTTTTTTTATTCCAATTTTAAAATTTGGTTGTGGTTGTTAATCAGGAGTCATAGTTCAAAATAAAGGCAGGTCTGGAAAAGCGTAAGGGGGAAACTACTGTGAAAGAAAAAACAAATATTGTGCATAAATTTAAAGGGTAGTATTTTAATATTATAGAAGAGCAAAACAAGCCTATCTAAAAACCAAAACTAGCTCATGTCCCCACATTAATTAAATTCTATTAATATCTGCTAAATCTGTATATTACTATGTATTCAGAAATTTTAAATAATGAAATATTTATGCAAAAATGGTCAGCAGTCTCTCTGTCTCCTAAATGAGCTTGACACTGGATTTTAAGAGTCAAAAATCTAGAGTGACTCCAAGTATCATCACAGCACATGTGTGCACCAGAGTTCCAATTTTTGCAAAACCTTAAATCCTTGAAAAACATTATTCCTAAATAGTACCCTTTTAAAAATCATTTGAAGTCAGATTCAAGTGTTATGTATTGGCTCCAGAGAGACACTGGAAGATGCAATAAAATTGCATTAGAACTTACGGGTTATTGGATGATTGGGGTGTGTGTGTGTGTGTGTGTGTGTGTATGTGGTGGGGGGATAGGTGAGTGGGTGGGTGGGCGTGTAGGTGGGTGTTAGCGAAGATTTTTAAATTGCTTTAACCTGAAATCAGATTTGTTGAAAATTGATTCTTGCCTTACATGGTGAACTGAAATGCAGTTCTTAAAAAAAAATAAGATCTTCAAATTCTTAACATTAATATTTACAATGGTGAAACAAAAATGTGAAAGGATATATTTATACATCTCTCTTAAGTTGTCATAGGAAAAGAGCTGAATTAATGGAAAAACTAAAATTTTCAGTCTTTCTAAAAGTTTAAAAAGTTAACTATCATTTTAAGAAAATAAAATGAATTCATGCAATTATAAAACCAAGTTTTATTTTATAGTATCATTAAAAACATATTTTTCAATCTGTGAAATGGTTATAAATTCCCCTTAAAAGATGTTGAGAGTCAAATGAAATCATATATGTGAAATGTTTTGCAATGATATATCAACTTATAAATCTAAGATATGGTTTTGACATTCTATTTTCCTGGATGACAATTTTAATGTTATTCAATATTCTGTCCTCATTGAGGTGCATTTTTATATAATGAATCTACTTCATGCTAACTACATTCACTGTTTACACTGGTCAAAGTTGTAAGTACTAGGAAAGCTGAATAAACCCTCATCCTGGCGAAAGTGTGTTTACCAAAATGAGGCTTGCAGATATGAAAAATATACTCCTTTATTCTAAATCATAAATGTCATCATTTTCAAAGAAACATAAGTGTCTTTCAGATATACCTTATAGCCAAGCTATACACACTGTTAACTCACCTGTATATAAATATGGAGATATAATTTGAATTACTTTTGAAAAATAGATCCATCAGTTACTTTAAGGTTATCTTTTATTAATTGTTGCATACAAGTTGCTAGTTATGTAAACAGACATGATACCATAAAAGTTTAAAGCAAAGTCAGAATTTTTCTCCAAGTTGATGACAATATTTATATAAACACTCTTTTATGTTAAGTTGACTCACATATCTACATACATAAATTCAGTTACAGTTTGTCTATGGAGAAGTATCACAAAGGGCTTCTAAAAATTAAATTTTTTGTAGAAAATCTAGACCTTAAAATTACATTAGGAAAAGTTTATTAAAATTTGAATTGACACATAGCATTGTATAGAAAATACTAAATGTATCCCAAATGCATTAGAGACCCCTCTACTCCTCGCACAGAGAAGTCTTTCTTTTTTTGTTTGTTTATTTGCCTCCCAAATAGTTGATCCCATCAATTTCATTTTGCTATTTCCTTAAATCTTACCTCCCCCTGCTGGTTGTGGAACATGGAATGGGTTAGGTAGAGTGAAAATTAATTAGCAAAGGTTGGAGACCTGTTAGAAGGACAACTAGTAAAACTAAATACCTGCATACATATGAGTACAGAGGCTTGCACACCTGTGCACACACATGTGAACATACACAAGCGCACACACATACTGCACACACGTGCACACATGCATACACACACAAGGAAATCAGACTTTTTGGTAAATTAAACAACATTAGGTTAGGTGTTTTTTATGTAATAATCAATAAACAAAATTTTATTTCAAAAGTTTATATACTTTCATCCTGAAAGACACACAATATATATCCACATTCATATATGCTAGAATAGTGAAATGTACCTTAATGTCATCATAGTTTTATTTATATCATCATATATCTGATTTGCATAGTGATTTACCACGTATACTAAGTCAGATACTCATAGTTCTATATATCTATGCATATATGAACAAATCAAAACTGTTGATTATGTTGCAATAATTTGAATTGTCAGATGGAACTTTACTTGCCTTATAATGGCATAAGTATGCTGACAAGAACTTTTGATTATTTCTGACCTTTTTGAATTAGAGATTGGTCCTTCAAGAAGGACATCTACTCTGCGATGTTGAAAATGCAGCTACATCAAACATATACAGAACCACAGGATGCATAATTTCCAGAACTGTGTCTACATGGTCTGCAATTTACATTAAATTGCTATGTTTTGGTTAAATGGCACCTTAGCTTCCAAGCAACTCTTTCAATAGTTGTTTCTTTAATTATTATTTAATTTTGTGGTTATGACTGGTTTTCAGTTAAAGAGGGTACTACTGACAAATTTAATTAAATGAAAATAGAGGACTTAATGGCCCATGCTAATGCTTCATTTCATACATAATATTTTATCATTTTCTGGGCAAATTTGTAATGAGTGCTTAGTTTGTATTAATAAATGCTTACATTTAGACCACATAAAGTGCAGTAATTAAAATATTGCTAATAATATTTACTTATACATGTTCTTGAAATAATTAACCCATTGATTCCAACTACTTCTACTAAACTAACATCCAAGAATATAATTCTTTGGTATCAAAAAGAACATTTTAATTCTACTTTTACTAAAAGACTGTAGATACTATTTAATAAATTTAAATTATATATATTATCTAATTATATTATGTATCATTATACATTAATGATATCTATATATTGCTGCTTTCTATTACACAGATTTCATAGAATAATGGTACACAAAAATTTAAACAAAACTCAATCAAGAATACATATGTTAAAGTACTCCTTTCCAAATATTTGAACTGAGAAATGTAACTTTCTTAAGTATTGAAATGAGTAAATCTTGGTTGTCTTTGCTCTTTAAAGTAAATGTTGCTCTATGCTATTTTTGCTTATAACCTATAACAGATATCATCTGTAGACAATTTACATTCCTTCTCATACTAAAAAAAGATACACTCTCTCCCCAAATAAAGGTCTTATTTACAAATATATTGCAGAATAAGTGTTACTTATAATTTAAGGCATAAAATAGTTTAAAAATTAGATATATATAGGTATAAATATACATAAAAGAGGTCATCTAATTTTATATTTAAGGAAGTTGAAGTTAAGTTCATGTCAAAGTAGTCATTCTAATAGTTCATATTAAAAAGGAATAATTGTTTTTAAAATTTTATTTCTCAAAATATGATTGACAATTGACTAATCAATGGTTCAGGTTTCATAAAAGTGGCAAGCGGCACCGGGTGGCAACAAGAGGTAATTAAAGATTTTTAAAAATAAAACAGCAAAACTGACAACGTTCAGTGTTGTCAAAATCAATAACCTGAGATGAATAAGAAGAAACAAAAGTCTAAACTCGTGAAGCAATTAGATAGAATAAGTTAAAGAGAGTGAAAAATAACACCACCAAAAAAACATCTTGGTGTAGCCTTTAAGACCAACAAAGGAAATTAAAACAATCTCTTAACACTTCAGATTACTAAAACATTAAACACTGGCTTTTTAAAAAGCATGAAGAACTGATTCAATAGAAAAGTGTTATTTTTAAAAGCAAGTGGAAAAAATAACAGTTTTTACATCAAAGCACAAAGTATCCAATATTCATTAAGTATTATCCAGACTACTTCACATATTTCCTTATATGGGCATAGTCATTTACTCTACTATTTAAAAAGGAATTCTTCCTATTTTAAAGGTGAGAAAAAAACCCCACAATTTCAGTCACCCATTGACTAATAAGAAGGCTAAATCTGTAGCTAATGCCCTTTGACCTGCAAAGTGTCCTCTATACCACTGAGGAATTATACGTTTGTATGTCCTAATTTAAGAGTGATCTTTTCAGTAATGTTAATGGGGTTGACACATTTAGCAAATTATTTATTGGTGTTATTGTATATTTATAATATCAAATAAATATCATCCAAAACAGAGATGGGATTCACTCATTAAATATCATGAACACATATGTATGTAAAAAGGCAAGCTTAATCCACTGAATGAAAGATGTAGCAGCTAGCTCCACCAACAGCTAAACAGGAAGAAGTATGAGTATCCAGAGACTCTATGACATTGAAAGCACACAGTTTTTAGTGGGTTAATGAAATAAGAGAACCAGAAGTAACCCTAACCAATCACCATTATCTACAAGGGCTCCTTTTTTCACAGGACAACATCCTGCTTTCTACCAGATCAATCTGGGCAAAATACTTAACCAAGCAAAACAACTAAATTATCGATAAATATGTTCTATTGCTGAGAAAGTAAGAAAACGTTCATCCTATGAAATTCTGCATCTGGCTATTTTTTTAAATGTAATATTCAACACTGAGTAAATATTTCAATTTGCTTCTTTTTCTGTACATTGAAATAACTTTTAATTTGCCAAATATTGTTCTACTCTGTATAATAAAGCTTATTATAAAAAAACACTTTTGTCAAAGTATTAATGATTGAATCATTTCTCTTTCTGAAGCTACTGTTGATACACAAGATCTGATTCTGCCTCCTGCCTGGGGAAACCATACCAGAAGACTCTGGAGACCGATGACTCAACACTCAGGTTTGCCTACTCTTCTCATTTCATGAATGTCACAGTAACTTCTGCAACTGTTGCTCAAAATGTGAAACTTTTCTGTCTGGTTGTCTGTGGAAAAGTGGATAAAAATGCCAGCGAGATCCCCACACACATCTTTGAAATTTGCAGAGAAAATGAAATAGAATGTTTTAATTCAGGGGAAGTTTTATACAGCATAAGGAAGCCCTGTATATAGGGAGACAAGCCTTGTTTTTAACTTTGTTTTGATTTTTCACATTATTTTTAAAATGATTTAAAATAGCAAGCAGTAATTGATATCTTAAACAAGATTCTTAGATGTTTATATTTTATAATGAATTCCTGACTGTTGATAGCTCCAAGACCCTTATATCCAATTACTTAGATACAAGGTGGACAAACTTGGAGACCTCAACTTGTTATTTGAGTATTACATACATTAATTGAGTACAAGGTATTAGCAATTCCACACACTCTTTTGGGAAACATTTATAAACATTTTCTTATGTAATTATTAAGTGAAACCTTAAGTACAGAATTCATCTGAGGGAAACCCTACTTGGCTTAGTTTTGTGACCCTATGGCTCCCAGTTTCCATCTCATTCAATGTCATTAAGATCATAATTCGTGCATTTCTTTTACACCTTTTTCTATGCTTTCTTTGAAGTTATGCATTCCTTTACAAGACAGTGATCATGGATTTTTGCTTGTATGGTAATGAGAATTTGGTAATGATATTTTTGGTAATTTTGGTAATGAGCATGGTAATGAGAGTTTAGAAGTCTTGAGTTCTAATCTCTGTTTTGCTAGTCAGCTGCAATGGAGCTGAGGCTGGTGATAGCTTCCTGTCCTCCTCTTTTAAAAGTTACTGATTCAAGATTTTCTAAGCTTCTTCTAGTTTTAACATTTCATGATGTGAAACAAAGTGTTAAAATAAAGATAAGTGACTGACAGAGCTCATTCCTGACAAAAAGCTGTGATACTGGGAAAATATTCAGTCATTGGATGATCCCCAGGCTGAAAGATATCAAATCAGTACCTCAGTTACAATACAAATTGCTAAGTAAATCAATTTTATTAGAAGCAAAATATCTCATAGAAAACATACAGACTTTAAAATTACCTGGTCAGACATTACATTGGCCAAATTAAATATGAGTAAAATTAAACTCATAATTCCTCTCTGTAAGAGACAATGATACAGCTCTAGAGAGAAATTACTTCACTGTTAAAATTGTTTTGTTTTGTTTTGGTAGGGGAGAAGATGTAGAAATGAAGAAGAGATAAGGAAACTAAGAGGTGAAGCAAAGAGGAAGAATATTTCTCTTTCTGGGAATTGATGGGGCAAATAAGTAGATGTGAAAAATACTTAAATTTTATTGTGGTTGGAATATGGTACATTCATATGTTGGATTAACCAACAAGTAGAAATTTTCAATTGAGAAGCACTTTAGAGCAACTAGTATGGCAGATGATAGAAATAACGTTGGGGCTTTTTTGGGCAAGATAGTTGGATCATGTGAAGAAGGGGGCAGCGGAAGAAAATGCGTGTGCATATAAAAAGCAGTTGAGGGCTAAAGAAAAGGAAACAGATATTAAAAATATTTAAGATACAATTTAACAGATATTTAAAACAATTTAAATGCAATGCAATGAAAAACACTATAGAAAGCAAGTACACAATCAATATTGGTGGCATCACTGAATGGAAGAATTAATGAATGGATGAAAGATGATAGCACCAGGGATTACTTTGAAGCAGGTAGTGATAGAGTCATGGCCCATGGCCTGGTTCTGGACAGAATCCATGGGTAATAGAAAGAAAGAAAAAGAAAGTATTTCAGATAATGTTCTAGCTATTTGCATAGCTATCATAGGTCTGCGAACTTAATCATGGTATATTTTCATCTAAATGATGCACAAGTTATTACTAGAACTTGCTCAGAATTTACTAGAGATTTTGAATAAAGTGCTATTTTTAATGGGTGCTTTATGGTCAATTGTTTGTATTATGCACTGGCTTTTTGGTAGAATTTCCATGTTTGGAACAAATCCAGTGTATCATACCAGGGCAATTGGAAAATGTCTGTTCAGTAATGTCCATGTGCTAAAAATCCCCCAGAGAGCTCTACTGGGAGAGGATTAAAACTTGTCAGTACGCCAAATAACAAATCTTTGTTGGTTCTCTGCAGTGCGCAGCAATGTTAGAGCTCATGTTACAGGTTAATTGCTTTCAGTGGTGGAGTAGCCTGAGTAAGGTTTTCCTTGGCTTAGCAGAGTATTAATAAGGAAACCCAACACAACATGACCACCAATACTAGGGACAGAAATCTGGCTGGTTAAAGCAGCAAACAGCCAATGGGAAAGTTCCCATACCATAAGACCATCTGATGTACAGAGCCTACAAGTATTTTACCCTGATGTGGTCTACTAGCTCTGAGCAACAAAGACCTCATCCTTAAGAGTTTATGATTCAGGCAAACAGTACACAGACAGTTGCGTTTCAAGACCAAAGTGAAAAAGAAAATGAACGCAGAAATCCAGAGAATTTAGATGTTGCCCATTTGCTAGATGTCTTTTGCCTGGAAATAGCCTTGATTATTTTACTTTAGTTCCAATTTTCATAACTAAAAATTAGATTGCCTATCACTGAAAATCGAGTACCAATTCTATCTACAGCATTTTTTCTGCCCTGAATAAAAACTCCTGAAAATCAACATTCTTGGTGTAATGGGAATATTGCAAATCTTTCACTATCACAGCCTGAGCAGTACTAATTACCCATTCTGTACTTAGAAAGTAGAAGGCTGGAGACTATATGCATTTACAACCCCCATATTTGCAGAGGTAGCTAGCCCGTCAGCATTTTCATTTTGTAGAAATGCCTGAAAAGATTTTAGAAATGGCAAAGCTGTCTCTTTAGCATCAATCTACATTGCAATTTTAGCAAACCAGCATTACTCAGAACACCATACAGTATATCCCAGTGACACAAAGTCCAATTTGAATCTGTAGGATGAATTAAAATACCATATACTGAAGAGCCATTCAAAAATAGTAAACTCCCGTTTCTACCAGCTGCAATCGCTTCTTTTTTCTTGAAAATTCTTCTCTGTTTTTAAGTAAGATCAGCATATGGCTTGTCCAAACTATACCTTTTAATAACGCCATCAAAGATCAAAACTGACAGACCTGTTGGAACCTGATAGCTCATAGTTAGGGAGAAGGGTTGAAAACTCTGCTTCTTATACCTGGGTCTCCCCTAAGCTGAAGCCCATGAAAGCCCAAGATAAAATCTGTCTTATCCTCTGCCTTTTCTTTCTTCCGCAAGTGTTGCATCCTGCATTTCTATTCCAGCAATTCTGTAGCAAGATACACACACAATAACAATTGTCAGGGCCTGTGCGCTCCACGGCTGACCACCTAGAAAGAAACGTTCTCTGCTGTGAGCCCTGCCCTGCGCACAGCCGGCTGCGGTTTCTGCATGGCTTGTGCTGGACAATGTCGTACAATCAGCTTCAAAATGTGGTGTCAGTCAGCGCTCTGGCACATGTGCAACCTCAAAGGGTGAAAGAAAATCCAGCGAGGCCTTGGTCAGTGACTGCTGGCCGGGTTCCACCAGGGTGTGGGTGAAGTGGGGTGGAAGGAGGCACATTGGGGCGATGGCGCTCGGTTTTTCCCAGGCTCTGACAACAAGCGACCCACGGGGAGCTTTCCCTTTCTTGTCCTGCGCATCCACCATCCTCTCCTGCCCTTTCTGCCCCCGCCCCTCCCCCTTCACCTCACCCCCACCGTGCCCTGTCTGGTGAAAGAAAGAGACCAAAGTGCCACAAAAGGCCAAGGGTAGCTCAGTTTCAGACCCGAGGGCAACATGTGTTCAGCAAACAAGAGTGTAAGAAACACTGAATATCGCAGTTAATACTTTAGACATACGATTTTCTGACTGTAGTTTTCTTTTTAGCCATGCATATTTATTGCCATTCAAAGAGATTGCGCTTGCATACCAGCAAACAGCTATTGAGAACACAGAAAATCTTAAAATGATTAAGGCACTGGAGTTTGCTAAAGATGTGGCATGCAAAGAATCATGAGAAAGCCATGGAATATTAAAAAAATATTAATAATGTCAGTTCTAATAATTCAATCTCCAATTTATTTTGGTACAATCCTGTTCCACGTGGTATGCCCTGTCTTTTTTCTTAAGAATGAACAAAGATCATGGAACAGATTGTAACCTAGGTAAATTGCATGTCTGTTTACAATTGTATTTCACATATTCTATATATCATTTGCAAACTATTCCCCAAAGAAATATGTATCAAACTTTTGAAAAAAAAAAAAGAGATTTGATGACAATCTGTTTTCTTTTCATTTGTTTCAGATGCTGCATGAGATTTCATCTGCTGCTTAGATTCTTTGTCTGTATTTTGAATATAGTGTCCTGTCATGTTCATCATTGTTTTCTTTTATTCTTACAGCTTTTACATTCATAAACTTGAAATGATATTATCACAATTAAGAAAGGAAAAAAGGATCTTATAGAAGATTGTAGTGTATTCAATGTAATCATGGAATTCTGATCAAATGTGAATGTTAAATATGTTTTCACATCTCACTTGAAAAAGCAATCAAATTGCGATTCACCCCCGCCCCCTAATTCTTTCAGTTATAGAAATATGCAATTTGTGAGTTTTAGGACTTGCTATTGCAAAGTTATCTTAGGTTACACTTAGAGGAAAACTAAGTAGTGTAGCATATTTATGAACATGTTTTCCTGCTCTGTACTTTTGGGATGGAAAATTATTCCCTAGCAATTAATTGCTGTAACAGTTTTAACTGTCAGAGCTAAAGATTAATCTTTCAATAGCAGTTTAACCAGTAGAACAACCAATGGTAACCTCTCAGCAGTATGACTCATAGAACACAATCAAGAAGAGCAGAGATTGTGAACTATACACCAAATGGATCCAACAGTTCAATACTAGCATTACTCACATATATTAATAGCACCTCTTTACTCCTGAGTTAGCTCTGAAATCAGACAAAAACACTGATTAAGACAATGCATTTCTATCTCACTGCATTTAAGAGTTCTTAGTTCATACTAAACACTGTTGTATACCAAATATTTAATTATTGTTTGTACTGGATTAAAATCATTGGGAAAATACATTTTTTAAAAAAAATTCTCAAAAATAACTGAGAAAAGTAAATCAATGTTACCATGTAACCTTGCCATATAAGCATGTAATAAGCATGTATCATATAACTAGGCCTTGTGATTAATTATAATAAAGCTTAGGTGTAAAAATTGGCTTTGACTTGTAGAGTAAATAGACACATTTAGAAATAAATGATGAGTATTATTAGTGAGGCGCACATTATAGAGCTTGGGAAAAGAAGCAGTTACTCCGTAAAAATGCTTTTGGCAACTATTGACCTTTGAGTTCCTAATTTAAAGGACACACAAACAACACCATTCTCCAGCAAGTTTTCCTTGATAACCTGCTGGAAAGAGGACAGAATATCCTGAAGCTATTTGACATGCACAATTTAGCAATTATGTGGTCAGAGAAGGAACGATTCTGTTAAACCATGGGGAATTGCTGGTGTTTATAGCCTTTACACATTTATAGAAAAATCTAAAATCTAACAAAGTATAATCAATATCACAATGAATTCTCCTTTCCAGCAATGAATGCTATAAACCACTCTATGGGGAAAACAAATTTGGAAGATTTCAAACATTTGATTCAATCTAAGTTAAAAAAAAAAAAAAGAATAAAGAAGGGTACAAGACTATATGGTGAGGAAATATTCATTAGTAAATTTAAATGAGGAATAAAAATAAATACAAGTCAAAATTAATACAATGATTTTTTTAACCTTGGATTAAAGCAAATGACATTTCTCCAAGTGAAAAATAATTGTTTAAGTTTTCAACTAAACAAAGGTTGTTTATCAAAGTCAACCTTGATCTCATAGCAATTTTTACTTCACATGCAGAAATAAGGTTGCAAGACCAATAATAATAATGCCTTAAATATTTCAGTCTAATTGGAGAGTCACAATTCATTTTCTCTTTGAATAATTCAGAACTGCCTTCCCTTTGTTTAGTTTTCTTGATATGAAAATGTATTGTATTTGCATTTTTCTTTTTAACAAATAAATAAATAAAAATAGTTTTCTTCACTCTTAAAGTAAAATCATTTTCAAGCTTTTATGTTCAGACAAAAATGCAACCCACACTTTCACTATTTGAGCCATAATGGGTTGAAGCCACAATGTCATGCATTCATCAATTTGATATCAATTGCAGTATGGCTGATTGGGTCCCCTCCACCTCCATCATTCCCTGCTGCCCAGGCAGTGCCTGCCAAATGTTCTAGGAAGTGCTTGAACAGTGACAGCATATCCAACAGCACCCTCGGTGTATCTCTGTGAGTCCACAGAGAATGAGGTACAGCTGCTCTCCACACCCAAAGCTTGAAGCACAAATAGTTCACAAAAGACCACCCCTTAAAGTATATCACAAACCGTGGTGTCAGAAAAGGAGCAATTGACCCAGCTACCTAAATCTATAGCTTACCCAGTGTCTGCTACAAAATAGTATAGCTGATTTTGGAATGCAAACTCTAGCTTTTCATTTGTTTTTTTTTGCCAAAAAAAAAAAAAGCCTAACAATCAAAATCTATGAATTAAACAATGAATTAATGCCTTTGGTAATTTGAGAGCACATACTTATGATCACAATCAAGAGGCAAGTTCATGTGATAAGGAAAGCTTGGTTGGCATAGAAATTGGTTGTTGCTGCTCCAAGAATCCCAAAGTGAACTTAATTCTCTGATGTAGTCTTCACTGAAGTGTGATTTTTCAGCATATGGAATGTAGAAGGATAGGGATACCCAGACTAAGTCACACAAAATTGATATTCACCCATCGGGACTTAAGACCCTTTTGAGAACTACCTGGCAAGGAAATTTATGTGAACATTCCTCACAATTCAAAAGATAACACAGTGACTCTTGAACTATTTCCTTATTGTACTTATTTCCAACAGATGTCTTTTTGTTCATTGCACCTCTTGCACAGACATACTAGCTGCAACCTTCTGTTTTAGAGGGACAAAACATGACAATTTTCCACATGCTGAGATGCTGAACAGGAGCATGCGTATTCCATGTTTGATTACTTAATGCCTCAATAGTAAAAGACAACAGTAGTAGTTCTTTATATATATATATATATATATATTTAAGATTTATTTATTTATGTATACAAGAACTGGGGTACAGGCCAGAGGTATGGGGGCCGAGAGGAGTCACGAGAGACAGAGTGGGGAACAGAACAGGTAGATTGACTGAAACGCACTGCTGAGAGGAGCAGCAGGCCAGGCAGGAGAGGTCTGCTGTGCCATGTGGGTCCCGTCCCTGGCCTGAGGCAAGGATATAACTCCTGCTGCAGTGGCTGCGTTTTGCTTCAAACTGTGTTGCTTAACCCATTTTGCCACCAGGGAGGCCCCAATAGTATTTCTAGTACTAATCAGGAAAAGCAAACATGATTTGTTTTATTTTTGTTATTAAGACTATGATTGAGTTATCTCCTATTCCTTTCTTCACATATTAGAGTGAACTTCCAATTCTATTTTCAGCACTTAGACACTTAAGGACCGCATATTATCCATTAATAATAAACAAGATATTGCTAAATATAAGGTCATGGGTATGTGTTAACAAAATTTTACCACAGAGACCCGGGGTGGTATAGTACAAGTGGATGAGCCTAGGAACTGCTCTTTAGTCCCTGCCCGTCCCCAAAACGTTATCTCACTTTGGAGGGTCAGGTAAACCATCAGAACCTTGGTTTTTCTTATTTAAAAGAATTTATGTACTTTCTAGCTCTACAACTATGCTTAGGAATTTTCATGATTCATGTTATGCCCCTTTAACTAGACAGGTCAAGAATGGATCCTGGTAACAATCAGTGGCAATACAAAAGTGTATCATACCCACACAATGTACACCTTGATTTGCACAGTATTCTACATCAATCATATCTCATTAAATCTGGAAAAAAACATGGATCGTGCCTCAGTTCTAGTTCCCTTCTATGACAAACACTGTCTTGTCACTTACAAATACCACTGGGGACTCACCTTTGTGGCTACCTTTATCATCGGGAGGTCTAGGAAAAAGTAAATACTGGATGAATAAAATCAAGAGGCTATGGCAGTCACTGGGCCTACAGTACAATATTCTTCATATATTTTTTAGAAGAGCATCTACAGATTTATTAAATCAGGAAAAGCAAGAGAAAAAAAAAATCCCAATTTTAAATGCATCCCTCAGCACCAACTATTCTTAATGTAGATGAAAGGTAAAGTAAGCCTGTACTGAAAGGCATATGATTACAATAAAAAGAGGGAAGAAAATCCTTTTTCAGGAGAGAAGGTTATAACTTACACATGTTTAGAATTATCAAGAGAGCTATTTGTCCTCCTAATGCACACGAGGGGTGCTCATGTCATCGCTGAACACACTGCCTTGAACAAGTCCTCTGCGCTTTTGTGAAATAGCTATGTCACTTACTTTAAGTGGGAGTGTTAACACCTTTGCTATTTCTCTAAAAATGGGGTTTGCTTCTTTTTGAGTTAAAAAAAAAGAGGATTGCTATAAAAGGGAGCATTAAGCAAGTTAACAAAGTACTTTTTTTAAAAGGATCAAGCTAAGGAAGGTAATACTTCCTTAAAAGGTTTCACTTCTTTATTTCCCACCTTACTTAACGGTATGACAGAACACCCGTGGAAAGACTCAAAGGAGAAATATGTTGAAACTCAATTACCTGTGTTAGTGAACCACCTACAGATATTTAAAAATATTCTCTCCTCACAGGTACCCAGTATGAACCAAGTGCTTTATTTGTGTCTCTCATGTCCCGTTAACATAATGAAATGCTGTATGCCTTTTTTCACGGTTGGAAAAAAGACCCAAAAGGGTGATAAAATATCCATACTAACTATAAGCTAGTGGACAGCACCTTTAACGGCTTTCTAGCTGCTTAGCATGTGTGGAATACCAAGCAGGCCTGGACAGCTTCTCTATTTGTAGTTCCCACGGACCCCGAGGCTGATGTGAGTTTTGATCTGGACAAGAGCCCTTTGGTTCAATTGATTTTCTGAAAATTGTGAAATCAACAGACTGGATTTACAATGCCAGGAATTCTGTAATTATTCAACATATACTTTTACTTTGAAATTTTTTTTTATTTGAAATAGGTTACATATATGAATGCAGTCTTCTTGGATTAAATCTCCAGTTTCTGCTGCAGATCTGGCCACCTTCAGTTCAACTTAAGGGAGGAAATTATCCTCAAATGGGAACAACTGTATATACTGACTATGGAGACTTTACTCAAAATCATTCTTGAAGTTTCAGACACCAAATATTAATGTAGAGGCTCTCACATTCTTTCATTCAGTTATTCTAAAAATAGTTCGAGTGCCTGCTAGACACTGAACATTGCACTTGAATATTTGTTTTAACTACTCATTTTTTTGAAAATTTATTTTGAATTATTAATTCAATTTGTGTCTGTTCAAGACATATAAACTCAATAAAAATATTGAGTGAATTAATACATCCCTACTGTATCCCAGAGGTAGTATGGCCACTTAGTCTCTAAATTCCTTGCTGTTACCCTCCCCACCCTGGATAGAAATAGTTGACACCACAGGTCTAATAGCTCCTTCCAAACCCTATGGGGTGTTCTGTCAATTCATGCTACCCATCTTTTTTTTCTTCTTTTATGATTTTTTAACCACATTCCTGATCAAAAGTCTTCCACAGTTCTCTACTGCTTGTGCAGAAGAATTTCAAATTCCTAAGCCTTACATTCTAAGAAACTTCATAAATAGACCTATCTTTACCCGTGTCCTTTTAAATCCTTGCAACACACACGCTGCCCCACTCATAGTGTGCTCTTTAATGAACGGTTTTTGTCATTTTCTGCTTCCATACCTCTTTTGTGTGCTGTCCTCACCCCCGAATGCCTTCTTCAGCCTTATATTAGCACCCCACTCTAACGCCAAATCCTCCACTCTGCCTTTTTGAATAATTTCTGCTGGAAGAGAGTTCATCTTCTATTCCTTTGCTGGTCAGAGCACTTTTTTTTTTCTGTAACATCTATTCCATATGTCTTTTGACATTTATTTCTACAATAATACTGCCCTCTATCCCCAAATAAATTGTAATTTTGCAGAAGGCAAGGACTAGATCTCATGTTTACACATTTATTTGCATCTCTATTCCCTCCCACTCAGAATAATGATGATATAGAAGAATTATTTCAAAAATAAAACAAAGCAAACTGTCAATTGACAACATAACTGAAAAAATTAACATTTTTTTTATTCACAAGTTGATTTCTCACAATGTTCATTCATTTGCTTTACTAATAAAAATACAGTATTAGGTCTCCCTGGTTGCTTAGGGGTTAAGTCACAGCCCTATCACCAGTATGGCCTGAGTTTGAGCCCTGGCCAATTTGCTGACCCACAAAAGGTGCTGCAGATATGTCCTGTCTCACCTGCTGCTCTCCTTTAGCAGTGTATTTCAGTAAATCTGCCTGTTCTGCTTCCGACTCTGTCTCTGGTGATCTCTCACCCCTGTATCTCTTGCCTACAACTCAATTCTTTTATGCATAATAAATATTCTTAAATAAATAAATAATTTTAATAAATAATTTTAAATGTAGTATTGGTTATTCTATTTAATTTTAAAGGCACTTCCATTAGAAAAATGTGCAGAGTATGAGAAAATTTTGAAAAATGAGTATTTTAAACTAAATTATCAAAAACAAAGCTAACATTCTCTGAAATAATTTAATGTCTGAGGGCCATTTCATTAATGAATAAATAGTTATATTTCATAGATTTGATGTTAATATGTGTATAACTGCATGTTTATATACAAAAAGTTTTATGGCATATATATGTCTCAAATATCACATAATTATGCTGAAAACACCATGATTATTTATCTTGCCATTCATAACTTTCTAATATCCATTAAAATCATGAAACACGAGACTTAGAAATTCATATTACAGTTTTTGAAGAAAAAATTAAAATTTAAATTAAAAATATTAAATTTAAATAATGTACATAAATTTTAAGCTTATGAACATTATTACATTTAACTTTTAAGGCAGCATTATGTAGAAGGTGTTTTGTATTATCATCTACAAATTAAGATCAAAAACAAGGAAACTGGTTTTTAATTTATATAACATGTCAAAGGTTATATAGGTAGTAAATTACAATAGTATTTTTTCATCTAAGCATGTTTTATACCATGAAAATATTCATTCTATGACTAAATGACATTGGAAAGTGATGACCTAGAAGTTCATGGACACTGATGATATCTAAGCTTCTTTGTGATTGTAACATTTAGAATTCAGCTCTAATAAAGACATACTAGATCCTGAATCTAGATCCAAGATTATACCAACCCTCTTGACAAGACTAACTAGAAGATATAGATAAGATGTAGAATCAAGAAATTACTTTTGCAGTCATTATTTGAGAGTCCAAGATCCTAGAAATGGAGACATATTAAAGTGAATCAACAATGGATTTTCTTTTTCTCTGGAGGCATTTGAGCTGACATAATGAACGTTTAAGATAAAATACCATTTAAGAAGTTGAGAAGCTGAATAGAAATAACTTATTTCATATCTATCTTTGTATTCAAGATCGAGAAATCAGCATTCTAGAGAGACATGAGTGCAACATTTATACTGTTTTATATATCAAAACATTTGCCTATTTATAAATGTTATTCAAGTGGAAAGAAAGTAACTAGAGGTTTTGGTAATCACACAGAACTTCAGAGACAAAAATTGGAGTCCAGGACTATTAAGGAAGGATGTTGAAAACCATCCAGAGTTTTACTTGGAATCATTTGGCCTTTTTTGTAAGGTTAACTTGAAAATGAACCAACAATCACAAAGATTAAATTCAATGTAAAATCTCCTAAATTTCTAAACTGAACTAACGTAAAATATTTCTATGCTAACAAACTGTAAAAGTAAAAACAAACGCTTTCTAGAGCAAGAACTATCATTACAAGTCACACACACACACAAAGCTTCCCAAAAAAATTCATTAAAATTGACTGACTATCCCAAGAAAAAGGAAAGAAAGGAAAGATAAAGTAGAATAATTGAAGTAAATTGAAAGAAGCTTTAGATATATTTGTTATTAGACAGTGATGATAAAGAACTGTGATTAGTATGATAGTAATGAATGAATATAAGGGAAATTTTAAAGGGAAATTAACACTCATACAAAGGCCCAAACATAAACTCTGAAGAAATGAAAGAGTGAAACTGAAACCTAATAAATGAATTTAATAACAGATAAAACACTTTTCAGAATAAATTAATTAACTATAATATAGATCAGTAAAAAACATCATACTAAACAAGAGAAGAAATTATAAAAAATATTGAAATAATAGCAAGATTATAAAGCATAAAAATATATACTCAGAATCTGAGAAGAAAAACAAAATGTTGCAGAATAATATGTATGGAGCTATTTCAGGAAATGTTTTGAAAACAAATGATTCAAGAATAGATTATAGAAACACTGGAAATTCTATACAGGACTATAAAATATAAATCATAGATATTAAGTTGTTGAAACCTAACAAATATGAAACTTATTCAGAGGAGGGAAAAAAAAAATCATGTTCAAAAGAACAACCATAAGTGAATATTGAATTTTATGAAATGCTTTCTTTGTATGCAACGATGTGGTAAACTACACAAATTATTTTGTGGATGTTGAACTATCCTTGCATCCTAGAAACATATTTCTTTCAGCCAAAATGTATGACCCTTTTCATGTATTATTGAGTTCAGTTTGCTAATATCTTGTGAGGATGTTCACATCTATGTTCATCAGGGTCCTTGGTCTTCTGTAGTTTTCTTTTAGGTGGATACCCAATCTGCCATTGGTATCAAAGTAATGTTGATCTCATAAAGTGTGTTGTAAAGCATACTCTCAATTTTTGGAAGAGTTTGAGAAGGATTGATATTAGTTTATCTTTGAAAAGTAGGTAGAACTCACTAGTGAAGCCTACTTATCTTCAGTTTTTGTTTTTTGGGAGATATTTGATTACTGTTTGAATTTCCTTATTTGTAATTGTCAGTTCAGGCTTTCTATTTCTTCATAATTCAGTCTCAGAAGATTGTATGCTTCTAAAAATGTTCATTTCTTCTAGATTATTCAATTTATTGGCATGGAGATGTACATACTTGTCTCAATTCACTGTATTTCTGAGATAACTGTTAAAACTTTTTATTTTCCATTTCTGGCTCTATTTATTATATTTTTTCCTTTTTGCAGAGAATCTAACTGGAGGTTTGTCTACTCTTTTTATTTTCTCAAAAAACTGGGTTTGCCTTGATTGATACTTTGGACTATATTTTTTCATTTATATTTGCTCTAATTTTTATTATTCCCTTCCTTCCGAATTTTAGTTTCATTTGTTCTTTTTCCTAGTTTCTTAAGGTGTAAAGATAATGTATTTGACAAGATTCAACATTCAATTATAATTAAATTACCTTTAAAAATTGGTGGAAAAGGAACATACCTTTGACATAGATGACAAAACCACAGCTAACATTATCGTCAGTGGGGGAAAAACTGAAAACAGATATAGGGCAAGGATTTGAAATTTGCTCAATTTCACAAACACTATTCTAGATTGTTTTTAAAATCTTAGCTTGAACAATTAGACAACAGAAAAATAAGAAGGAATATAATCACTTCTTAGCCTTTTGGCTAAGATCCAGTGTAGAAGAAATCCAAACTGGAAAAGAAGTAAAACTATCATCATTTAATATGACATGGTAATATACATACAAGACCCTAAGGACTTCAATAAAATACTATTAGAAAAAAAATAGATCAGTAGAGTAAGTGGCAGGTTAAAAAATAAATTACAATAACTTGATGGGGTCCTACAAACCACCAATAATCTAGAAGAGACAGAAATCAAGAAAATAATCATGTCTACAGTTGCATCAAAAATAATCAACTATGAGGCCTCCCTGGTGGCACAGCAGGTTGAGAACCACACTGTGAAGCATCTGGGCACAGCAGTGAGAGTTGAATCCCCGGCCAGGGAGGGACCCCATGGTGCAGACCTCTACTGCCTCACCTGCTGCTTCCCTCAGCAGTGTACTTCAGTAGATCTGCCTGATCTGTTCCCCACTCTGTCTCTGGTGGATCCTCTCACCCTCCACCCCTGCACTTCTGGCCTGTATGCATAAATAAATAAAATAAATCTTAAAAAAATAATAATCAACTATGTAGGAATAAATTTAACAAAGGGTATTAATGACCCATACAATGAAAATAATAAGATATTGTTAAAAGAAATAGAAGAAAATATACAAGAATGGAAAGATATTCCTTGCTCACAGATTAGAAGAATTATTATTGTTAAAATAAATCACATTCTTACCCAAATCAATGCAAATCAATACAATCCTAATCAGTTTTAATGATATTCTTCAAATAAATAGAATAATGTTACTGAAATATGTATGTAACCACAAAAGACCCTGAATGTCCAAAACAATCTTGACAAAAAAGGAGATGAATGCAAGTGTCAAACTCTCAGATGTCAAACTATATGACAAAACTATTGTCATCAAAACAGTATGTATGGGACTAGTGGCACCATAACACATAGTAAATCCAATCATAGGTATCTACTCAAAGACTGAGAAAACATTAATTCAAAGAGATATATTCACAACTATATTCATTGTAACACTATTTGAAATTGATAAATTATCAAAACAAAGTCCCCAACTATACATGAGCGAATTAAGAAAATTAAGTGTATATCTGTGGGTTACTACTCAGATGTATATAAAAACAGTGATGGAACCCTACCATTTTCAACAACATGGATCAAACTAGGGGGCATTATGTCAGTGAAGTAAGTCAGAAGAAGGAATATGTACAAGACAATTTCACTTATATGTGGAATAAAGAGGGAAAAATCACAAAGAAATGGACTAAGACAAAACACAACTAAAAATCTGAATGTAGAAATAAAGCTATCAAAAGAGAGAGTTACGAGTAGGAATTCAATAAACAATGGTATAGGAACACTGGTGCCTTTGGTATGATGTGTCAACATACATTTAGAAGGTTTTAACCTGCACTCTGAATCATACAGTATTGTAAAGCAACACTATATGAACCAAAAAAGGAATACAATTGAAAAATAAAGTAACTGTAATGCTAGTAGCTAAATTCTCAACTCAAAAACTAAATGTAGAAGATAATAGAATGGTCAGAGTAGTCACTATCTGAGATAGGACAGGGATAGGAGTAGGCATAAAGGAATGTCCAGATTGATGCCAATATTTTGATTTTTTCCAGGTATTATTTATATGAATTTGATAACATTGTAAAATTTCTTGAGTTCTTTTTTTATGGTGTATGCATTTTCCATGCACTAAAGAGGCTATTTTTTAAAATATATGGCTATAATATGGGTTGATATGAGCTATGCTTAAATTATGAAAGTTGTAAATATTCTCAAAAGAGAAACTTATGTGTTAATGATTTCAAAAGAGTGTCCATTAGACTTGGTCTCAGAGTTGGCATAGGGGAAAAAAAAAGAAAATAATTGAGTTCAAAGAAATTTAATTTCTATGGTGAGAACACTGGAAGGAAGGAGTGGTTAAAGTAAGGATAGGGGGATGTCAGTTTCAATATATTACAAAAGGTCCTGGTTTTCAGACAGTATCAAGTGGAAACATATACCTGACTCAGGATACTAAGGAAATATTGGTAATGAGGGAAAAATTAAGTAAAGGAGACAGTCTTGAAGAAAAGATTGATAACTCTGTCTTCTCTGAACTCATTGTAAGTTGATGCAATTATTGTCTGTCCATAGCATTTATCATATTTGTCATTTATTTTGACAATTGTTTATGTGTTCCCTGTCTTGTGTCATAGCTTAATTATTTCAAGATGTCTTAGGTAGAACTGTATAAAATTATCAGTAGTAAACCGTTTTATTTAAACTTACAAAAATAACAATTTCATAGAATCCAAATTACTAATGTGTGTGCCATAAGAATATTCATTTGCTTAGCATTTTTCTAAGGCCATCATACCTTTAAACACTCTGGACTTCTCTTAGTTCATCCACAAAATGGGTATTAGCAGAGTTGTCTCAGTCATGAAATGGAAATTTCATGTGGAAATACTTTGCAAATTCTAAAATGAAATCACATTTATTAAAGCAAAGACTAGTGCATGCTATGACTAAATAAAACCTGTCACAGCAAAGCATCTCTGTAATTCTGTAACTAAAGGGAATAAAAATTAAAATTAAAAAAAAGAACACTTTTTAATATGTAACCCAGCAAAAAGATACAGAGATAAAAATTTTTAAGTGACATTTGGATATGACACTGTGGCAACTTTGAAAATGTAGGCACTTGTAATGTTACTTTTCTTCTCAAAGGCTTTCATGGATAAAACCAGTAGTCTGGCATGAAAATCCCTTCCCAAGTAAGTCTCAGTGTTTATTTTCAGCTTCATATTTCTCTCCAGTCACCTCACAGATACCTACTATGTGTCACGCACTATACTTGATGATGGAAATACAAGACTTATCAAAAGTGACAGAATTTCTATCATTTCAAAACACCGAAACTAGAAGACAAGCCAAAGAATTCAACAGGCAATCACAATATAGCAAATTATGGGCCAAAAGAATAAAACACAACCTTTTTGAGTACATACGTAGCTTAATCCAGTTTCAAGAAAACAGAGACTGCCTTCCAGAATAATGGATGTCAAAGTTTAGATTGGAAGATTAAATGAGTGTTAGAATGTTATACAAAAGCTTGGGGGACAATAATTACATGTCTCAAAAGCTGGGGAAGCAGAGATAAATAGAATGAGAATCTGAAAGGGTGATAAAAGACTCTGAGGAGGTAAGAAGGTGCTTTAAGTCACACTAAAGAGTTTGAACTTCATCCTAAAGGAAGGGTCACTGAAATCACTGAAGAGATAAAACAGTGAGACTGTAAGAGTTATTCTGTATTTTGGAAAGTTAACTGTAACTGACAGGGGAATGAGAACTAAGGTGAAGACAAGACAGGAGCTAAATAGCACAGGGAAGATTGTTGTTGCGATGCTCAGATGCAAAATGCCTAACTGAATGAGGATGCCACGCGTGGAAATGGAATTGAGTGCACAAGTTATTTGAAAAACACAGAACCAATGGGAGGAGGAGGAAGAACTTTCGGTGAAAATAATGAGGATAATTAGAGAGTTAAACATGTTGCTATGTCTCTTCTATGGGCAGTTTTGGGTCTCAATCTTTAAGGTAAATAGAGATAACCCCTAAGATAACAAGAATACAAAATTTGTTTGAGAATGAAAAGAGGTAACAGAGATATAGAATTAAATTTGAAGCATTAAGTGTGAGGGCTTTATGTGATGGCCCAGAAGAAAGCTTCAATGAGATACCTGAACAATTGGGGGCATGGGGACTTGGAAATGGCAATGGAAGCCAGGTATTCCAGATAGAAGAGATTTCCCAGAGGGCATTGTGAGGACAATAGCAAGTCCAGATAGTTGTGAAAAGCCCTCTAGCATTTAAGGGGTACTCAAAGAAAGACCATCAATTGAGGAGAATGGACAGGATAATGAGAGAAAGTTTTCTAGAGAACAAGATAATATAGTATAAGTAGAATTTGAAAACAGTGTCAGATATTGGTCATAGATTGCATTAATGGAGCTAAGACATGCCTTTAGACTTATTGTAAGGTAGTCTGGTGACCGTTGGGAAAGCAGAATCAGTGGAAAGGATCAGCAAGTAAAGATGATAATTGAAGATAGGAAGAGAATAAGAGAAATTTTGTTTTTATGTTGGAGATCTTTTGAGTGTCCTTAAATGCCAACAGAAAAATGTTAATATAGAGAGATTCAGAGTATAAGAAAGAAAAACATCTCTAAGAATAAGTTGCCTGGAAAAGTGTCAGAAAAGAATTCAAAGCATAGGTACAGAGATTAGTTTTAGACAGAAGAAAAGATTATCATCCATTGTAACAGGAGGTACATTGACAAGATTATATCCCAGTATAGGAAATGGGGTCCATTCGGTGGAACAAGGCCTGAAAACTGCACTATCTTGTGGCTTTTATCATCAATGTGAAATAGAAAATATGAACAAGTAATAAAAAGTAAGGTCAAAAGTGGCATCTATATAGTAATGAATTGAACCTTACCCCCAAAGAGATCTGACCTATGCTGTTGACTTTTAGGAAGTAATCTCTAAACCCTTGCAATGTTTTGCTTGACATGTGTCTTCATTAGCCTGGGAGTCTGAGATCATACTGGATAGTCTAACAACATGATTTAGAGTAGGGATTGGCAATGCCAGAAAGACTTACAATTTGATTTAGAGCAGGAGCTTTGGGTTATGTGGTATTAATTATCCTAGAGACTGAGCCCTGCCATGTACAAATCAGTCAATCATTTCTATGCTATGGAGGGTCAATGGCACCCACCCTCCCCCGGTAGCGATGCTCCATGAATATATCACATAAGCACTGGGAGGTAAGTAGGGTCCTGAAACCCATGGGAGAAGACAAACAGAAACTTTGCATTTGGAATTTCCCCAGACTCTGCCTTATCCAATTCTCCTTTTGGTTGATTTTAATCTGTAACTTTTCCCTGTAGTAAATCATAATCATGAATATAATAGCTTTTAGTGATTCCTGTGACTTCCTACTGAATTGTTGAAATTCAAGGTGTCTTGGGAATGCTTTGACCTTGCAGATGGTGTCACAGTAAGAGTGGTCTTGTATGGATTGTGTTCCTTCACGTTAACAGTTGGTGATAACTCTTGCAGTATCACTGGCTTAAGAAGATAGAGAAGGTGTGAAAAAAAACTAGTCATGAATGCGAGCATGAGCAGAGCAGTGAAGGAGACGGGATCATTGGCAACGGGGAGCCTGGGGTGAGGGGCTAGAGGCAGGAGGCATGGGAGGACACTGCAGCTTCACAGTACAGGCTGCAGCTCCTGTTCCTTAACTTTTCTGGATTTTGCTGTTCTTAATCAACAGGTCCTTAATGTCCTATTCCTATCTGTTTCTCAAGCTCACACCCAGTCTCCTGGGTATCCACTGAGTCCCTGTATCCTTTTAAAACAGCCATAATCCAGTGTTGATTTCTGTCACTTGCAAACAAGAACTCTAAGATTTTTGTTGGTCACATCCACAAGCATAATATTACATTTCGCTAAGTTCAATTTAAAAACACAACATTTTCCCTCTTGCAGTCTCAGCATGCAAGCTTTTATCACACATTGTAAATGAAACTTTGCTTACTGTGTCTCAATAGGGTCTTATATTGTTATTTAGCACAGTTTGGACTAGGCTTGCTGGCTTTCCTCATTCCTTGCAAGCGTGTACTGCCACACACTTTTGTATCCTCTCCTCATGTTCTGTTATGAAACATCTGTCCCTGGCTCCTCCACCCTCAACCTGATGTTATCATTTCAGAAATACTGTCTTTGCCACAACCTGTGTGGGGAAATTTCAAACTTTAGGATATTAAATTGACAATATTCTGTAGTTTTAATTATGGTTTCTCAGGCATGTTTGGGTTGCTGTTTTACATAGTAATATACAGAAATAATAATTTCTTAAAGTTCAGAAGACTAGGGACTCAAGTCAGGAATAAACGACTAGAGTATATAGAACATTCAAGGGAATGCAGTCTTCAGCATACAAGTATGCAGAATTGCTGCAGATAGACAGCTGTGTATTTAAGCATTTGTGACAAACAGAAATCAGATGGAAATGTATTTTAAAAGGAGAAAAAGGCATCAACATACATTTGTCATTGGGTGTGAGAACAATGTAGGCTTATAGGTTTGAGCAAAAAAGAAACAGCTTGTGAAAAGTGATGAGTTTTTTTTCCTCCATGAAATGTTTCTTGCTGTTGTCAGCATAGTTACCTCCCTGCCTTGTAATTTTAGAGCTAGTACAGTTTTTTAATCGTGACGAAGACTAAGAAGACTCTACAGTCAACTTAGGATTAGTGGCCTTAGGATTAGAGCATTTTTTTCTTTCAGATCCTCACTATGAGCCCTACGTGCTAAAAAGTTTAAGGGACTGAATGAAAGTCACGTTTAATAAAAATGAAAGACAACTGAAAATAAATGGCAAAATGTGTCTTCTCAGAAATTGTGAGATAACTTTTTAAATATAAGGAGGTAGAGATAGCAATGATATTACTATGATTTCTTTCTTTTTAATTTTTTTCATCACTATGAAAAAAATTAACAAGGTTGTAAAATAATGGTACTTCACTATAAACTATAAAATACAAATAGTTATTTAGATGAATCCCGGAAGTTCAATGGCAAAAAGAAATCCTATTACTTATATATTAGGTACATAGCAAAAATAAGTCAATTATAATTATATCTGATCTTCTCACCATTTGATACTCCATTGAGATAACTCTTTTTGGGAATCTACAGGGAAGTGTCTCTCAAATGGAACGCACTCTGCTGCCTTCATCAGTCTCTAGCTGGGCAGATATCTTAGCCTGTTGAGCTTCACTGTGACACATACAAGTAGTGTTCTTTTTTTTTTTTTTTTTAAGGATTTATTTATTTATGCATACAAGCACTGGGGCACAGGCCAGAGGTGTGGGGGGTGAGAGAATCCACCAGACAGAGCATACAAGCACTGGGGCACAGGCCAGAGGTGTGGGGGGTGAGAGGATTCACCACAGAGAGCGGGGAGCAGAACAGGCAGATCAACGGAAGTACACTGCTGAGGGGAGCAGCGGGCACAGCAGGAGAGATCTGCTGCTCCATGTGGGTCCCCTCCCTGGCCGGCGGCAGGGATCGAACTCGTGCTGCAGTGGCTATGGTTTCCTTCACAGTGCGTTGCTTAACCCACTGTGCCACCAAGGAGGGCCCCAAGTAGTATTCTTTCAATCAGCTCTAGTAGAGAGAGGTTCCAGGGTTCAGTGACTCTGAAGTTGAATCCTTGCACCCTTTGTAGCAAGAAGTAAATTCTAAGTTTGAAAGGGATTTCTACTTGTACTTAGTCTGTGTTCTATATATACAAACAGGCCATAGTTTAACCAAAAAAAAAAAAAAATCACGAATGATCATGAGTGATATTCTGTATCTATTGAAGAACAGCAGTATTTATTAATGTCTGTTTACTTCAAAATTCTTATACTCACAGGCACATTATTTTCTAGGGAATGAACAAAAATTCCATGCAATTTCTCACTAATGGATATGAATTCTTGGTGGGAAGAATTTAATCAGTTTACAAATGAGCACTTCTAAAAGAGTTTCAGTGCTACTTTTTGTCATACATTCTGCAATGAATAGGATACGGTAAGTCTGTATTTTTAAGATTTAACGAATGATGTAGTTTCATTTTTGACATTGCCTAGAAATCACAAGAGTAAGCTAAGAAAAGTGTATTTTTGAAAAAAAGCTTAGCCAATTTAGGTCATAAACAGACTTAAGCATTATTAAGTCTTAAGACTAAAGAAAGATTATTTCTTTTTTCTTTTAAAGATTTATTTATTTGTACACACAAGAACTGAGATAGAGACCAGAATAGTGGGAGGTGAGAGGACTCATCAGAGACAGAGTGGGAAGGAGAAGAGGCAGATTGACTGAAATATACTGTTGAGGGGAGCAGCGGGCGACGCAGGAGAGGTCTGCTGCGCCATATGGGTCCCCTGCCTGGCCAGGGATCGAATTTGCGCTGCTGTGCTGCAGCTAATTCATAGAACAGCACTCAACCTGCTGTGCCACCAGGGAGGCCCCAGGAAAGACTATTTCTTAAGAAAGGAAAGAAGCTCTGAATTCAGTATTAGAACCAAGTCTCCTCTTCAGAAGAGACAAGGCACAAAAGTGAAAAGTCAGCCAGCATGCTTTCGCTTTATAACAGATTTAAAAATTGCCTAAATTATGCTTTCTAAATAATTTATTCATAAACTCACAATTCCCAACAATGTATTTTTCTAACAAATTTTATTCTTCAATTTCAAGAATACATTGTAAGCTTTATGAAATTACTTTATATTTATGATACTTTCTTTTGGGGCTTTCTCTCTCCCCAACTGGGTCTCTCTCACTTTCTGTATGTTAGAATTTCCATAAAGTTTGGAAAATATTTTCATGCACTGCACACCAAAGGAGCTTTATTCTTTCATGGAAAATATTGATATGGTATTTAAATTAAGACCATTTCATCCTCTTCCTTTTTGAGATTCAAGATATAAGGCAGATATGCAGAGAACGTTTTTCTCTCTTAGTAGTCATTGTTCATCCTGGCTTTTCACTGTCAAAATATATCATTACTGTATCAGTAAAATCATTTGACTGCAGTTGTCAAGATTTTAATTTTACTTTTTCTTAAGTTCTGTTCTGATTTTCCTTTCCATTCTTGTTGACATTGTCCCCATGGTTTAACATTTCCAAGATAACACAAACTTCATTTATAAATACTTATTTTTGTTTCTATAGGACCACTCCCTTAGCTATGTTGTATATATGCTTTGGTATAAATTCACTGCAGTAGGGTTCATGCTTTTTCACCTTGGGCCCCCATATTTAAGATATTCTGTTATAGTGTAAAACAAAAATATTTTATGTTTTGTAACATAGTGTTCACTCTCAAATTACATAATTCACATACCAATATGCTCTAAAGAAGATTAATGGTATACTTTTTCCAGAAATTTAAATTTAATGGAGATTTTGTACATTTACTAGATGTCATTTATTCTTCATCAATTTTTGTCAGACAACATTTAATTTGTTTTTTTTTTTTCTTGAACTTTCTAACATAAATCAACCTGCCATAAATGATGGTCACCTATCAGTGATATTAATTAACTTTTAATTTTATTTTTATTTAAGTAACATCATATGTTTAGTTGTTCATCACTGAAATAAGCATGTGTATCTTCTACTTAATTCTCCCAATAACAACCTAATTCTAGCCTTCATCATAGTTATCAAACATAATTATTACACAAATTAGTGAGTGTAAATATACTTGTACATACTAGATTGACTTTTTGAGATCACTTCTGAAAAAATAAATATCTATATTTAAACATTTTGATTCTCTTTTCCAAACAGATTGGATGTTTCTTACTGCTAGAAAAAGAGATTGAGGTCCTAGTTCTACAAATCTGTACACAGATTTGTACACATTGAGATGTTTCTCCATCAAGATAATATAAAACTCCTCATCATTTTCCTTAAACATAAAGTACTCTATTGCTAAGTATTACTAAGCATCATACTCTGGTCAGGAAATCATTTTTTGATCTTATAAACTGTATTTCATTACTATAAGTCAGAATATATGTCCCAAATTTGTCAAATGTATCATAATATGTTTATGATAGTGAGAAAAACTGGAGACTTATTATAATGATAAACAAACCAAAATAATCACTGACTTGAACTGTTTCAAATAAACAATATCTGATTTGATCAAATATGGTGGTTACTTGTGCTACCATTTTCCCCTGTAACATAAGCAATTGACTGCTATTACTTATTCTCTGAATAAAAATGTAATGTTCTTTATTCATATCAGTGGACCTCTTGTTGATAAAATTATTATTTTAATTAGTTGAAAAAATAACTCTTGTGTGCCTATGTCATGTTCTGTGTAGGCACTGGATACAGAGAAATGGAAGTAGTATCATAATTGATATAGTTAAGCCTGGAGAAGGTTTGCCCATGAGCTGAGGCTTAGAAATGTTGAATGGATGGGAACATACCAGGGTGGGGAGATTTGGGGAGTGAATAAGCTTTCCCTAATGGACAAATACCCATGTGTTTGTTCATATTACATGTTCTGTGCTTACTTCAACAATGCTTTCAGAATAGTAGAAGATTGTAACTGCTGAGAAAAATTAACAAAATATCTAAATAACTCTTGCTTGACCTTGGGTCTGCTATTTCAGTGAGTTATTAATGTTTTAAAATGATTGCAAGTTGACTTATTTAAGAAGAATATAAGCTAATTGAAGTAATTTTGTATCCTTTACAATGCAAATCAATTTATGTTTTCTTCTTCCCATTTACACTGACCATCTGTCAGACATATGATTTTTATACCATTTTTACCCCTGTTCTTTCACTGGTTTACACCTAGAAACTAGAGGTCAGAATCTAGCTAGATAAGAGCTATCAAAGCCTTTTTCTCACCACACATACTATCTTTACTTATTATTATTATTGAAGTGATATTGATTTACAAGTCTATGTTGACTTAAGAGTATAGGCTCACACCTCAGATAAATGTTGCCACACTACACCCACCAGCAAAGCACTCATCCTTTTTCCATAAACCATTGGACCCTTTTCCACTTTTTCACATATTCAAGTTAAAAGAAAAATATGTTTTTTCAGTCAGGAAATACTGACCACTACATATAAAGAATTGCTTCCTAAAGGCATAATTTATAATTAACAGCATAATTTATCTCTTAAATAGAGGTGGTTGATGCTGTATAATAAAACTCATAAATGGTGGGTGACAAAGGTTTTGACTGAAAAGATTTGCTTCTGGGCAACAACTGGCACAGAACCAGCAAACACAAAGAGATAAGTGATAATCCTTCATAAAGTGGAAGGTGACTAGAATTCCCATGGGTAAACTGGGATGCAGTGAGTGTGGAGGCTAACAGATATTATAGAAAAAGAAAATATAAGGAGCACAAGGAGACAGGAATTCAAGAAGCTGATCATGAGAAAGAACGGAAGGAAAACTTACCCAAGGAAACCCTAACATAGCAGAACCAAGGCCCCTAGATATGATTTCACGCTGGACTCTGCTGCACGGAACAGCACTCAGAACCTCAACACTCATTTCACCATTGCTTACAAAACTGGAGGAAAATTCTCCCATATGGCCTCTTATGGGACAGTGTCCACACCAGAGAAATAAGGGCCAATGTAAAAAAGAAAATAAATGCAGGAGTCAGAGTACATTTTAGAGCTAAAGAATTCAAGAAAGCACTATGCTACCATGGTCCAAACGAGAATTTGATGTAAGACAAACATTCTTTGTCCAAGTTACTTTAAAATGAATGATGCAAGAAGAAGCAGAATATTCTTTGAGGGTTCCCATATCAAGACTCATGTGTATATAATAGGAGACAATTAAATAGATCAATGCAATAATTATTGCTGGATTTCAGAAGAGCATTTTTGGATTTGTCACTTTGGTTAAAAAAGAGAAAGTTCTATTGGAGGAAGAAATGAGAGAAAAAGGAAAAAATGGGAAATAGGGGAATTCTTCTCAGAGAGAAAGCAGGAAGCAATGATTGTAGCTGTTCAGCTTGTATCAAGGTTGCACAGTAGAGTGTTTAGTGACATGAACTTTGTAGTTAGACAGTCCTAAATTAGGTCCTCATTCTGCTATTGTATAATTTAGAAATATGCACCATTTTTGTTAACATGTGTATGTTAGGAATGTAATTAAGTGTTAAAATGCCTGTAAAGTTATTTCCTTAGTGTTTGGCAAATTATAAACCCTCAAAAATTATATTTATATAGATTAAAACTAGATAATGGACAGATGAGTAAAGGATGTTGATTTTGAAGAAAGTACAAGTGGTTTCTAGACTAAGGATTGAATGTGTAGAGAGCTTGATTAAATAGTTTCTGTTTAGTGAGGGTTATGTGACAATGGATTATCTGATGAATGAACATGAAAACTGGGAGAGGTACTTTAAGCAGAGGACCCACGTTGCTGCTCTAGTCCAAATATAACTTCAGTAGAACATTGGACACTGGCCAACACCAGTGTCTACTGCTACCTAAGCTAAAGTGAATGGTCTGAATCTATGATAAGACTGAAGAGTTTGAGTCAAAACTGCATAAACTATGGCCCATATTTTTTAATTAAACTCAGTCAGGCAAAGAATGTCCTTTTGCAGTCACAGTGAAACTCTGCCTCAGAAGGACTCAGAATGGCAGGGAAAGAACCTGCCCACAAGGAGACTCTTTTCATAGGGACCTCCACAGTTGAGCCAGGGTGGAAATACTGTGTTAGGAAAGAAAGGCTGAATGAAACTTTGGATTGACTCACTGACTTCAAATAGTGAAAGAGTGACTAGACCCATGAAGCACTCAGAGGCCACTAGAGTTAAGATGCATATTGTTGTGTTGTTGCTCTCATTGTATCGCAAGATCCTGAAGAAGGTTCTGCATAGCCACACAATAACTGGGTTTTACCAGTTACCCTTCTGTAGAAAGTACATAATTTTACCAAAAGAATATGCTCCTTGATCTGTTGTCCAACTTTTTAGTGGATTTTAAATGAACATAAGCCATTCTTTCCTAGGAAGGTGGTTTATACCATCATCAAGCTAAAAAGGTTTAAAAACATGCTAACTTTATTGGGCGAAGAAGTCTATCAACAACCCGAATTATTAACAACTTGCCCAAATGTTTTAGGAAGAAACCGCCATGTTCTCATTACTACACACAGATGAGGACTTGGGAAATAGCTACAAAATATAATCAGCCAAGACTTTAAAACCAACTGCCTGGATAAGACTATGAAAATAGACATTCTACATTACTATATATCCTTTACTAAAAAGTATCAGGACATCTAGTAAACACTGTTACTTCCATTTTTCCCTCTGCATCTCCTTTGGTGAAGTCCCAGTGTAGTTGTAACCAGTCAGCATTAGAAAAACCAACATTGCAACTACACTCATAATAAAGTTTGGTTCTACATCTGAAGGTTAGAGTTCTTGAGTACACGTCTCAATTTGGGGCCCAATTAATTCAGTCTGCAAGCATATAGGGTGCATCTTACAGAGAGAAAGGAAAGGAGAGTGGCTCTAAACATGTCACCCTCATTGAGACTCAGCCAATGCAGACCACAGCATGACACCTGCACACACGTTCCTGGGCTGATTAATGGGCTGTCACCTGAGTTGTTGACTGGTGAATTATTTATACTTATAAACCACTAAATAATTTAAAGCTGGTATCTTAAATTACAGCTGAGAGTGACAAGAGGAAGGTGGCCCAAAACTCCAACTGGAGATCAATGCATTTGTTCTCAGGGCACATTAGAACATAATTTCTGCTGACTGTTCTCAGAAAAGAAGAAAAAAGCAAACAAAAGTATATTGATTGGGTGATGTGTTAGAATGAAATGTTTCAGTTTCAAAGCATAAGTTGCATTAAGCAAAACAAAGATGATATATTTGAAGGACACTAAAATTTCACAGGAAATAAAAATATTTGGCTTTGAACTGAATCATGAAATCTAGATACACAGTATGTTTTAATTTTTTCCTCAAAGAAGTCTAGCATGTTTGTGCTCAAGAAGATATAGAAACATTTTTTTTAACCTGTGGCTACTGTATTATATTTTGTTTTCTTTTCATAGTATAGCAAAGGCAGTGTAGAAATTCAATACTAGTAAACATAACACAGAGTGGGATGGGGTTGCAAACTGATCAAACCCACACATTTTAAATTGAAAAGAACAAAATTAAGAGATTGAAAAGTGAGAAATTAAGATTCGTAGTGTCTTATTGATCCTACAAAGAAATGTCAGAATAACCAAATAGATTATATCATAGATTACATAAGTTATATGTAAAAACATGGTAACTGTGTCAAAAAACACACATGCAACATAAATCGGAGGTGAACACCCTGCCAGGTAGCATTATGATAGTACAATCGAGGCTTTTCCTTTTGTGTAAGTGAGATTTTCCTTTTTTCTTTTCACTTGAGTTAGACAATTTTGTAGGTTTTTCTTAAGGCTTTTTAAATGCAAGGTCACTTTTATATTTTTTCAGTGATTATTCGAAAATTAACTTAGGTTGCTGTGTTGGCTGGTTCTGAACTTACTAGTGCCTGAAATTATTAGTGACTCATCTTTCATCATAAACTTGTTACAAAAAGCCTTAAACAATATTTACCTAAGATTGGATAGTCCCAGACTCCCAAAAGTTAGGTTTTTCCTTCAAAGAAAAAAAAAATGGAACTTTTTTGTTGTTGTTGTTTTCATAACAGATTAGCAAATAAAGAGAAATTGTTTCTAGGTTTTGAGTTCCACAGATTCTGGACTATGTATTAGCCTGGAGCAATCCTACTATTTTATTTATAGACCAGATAACTGCTTGTCTCATCGTTCATCTGATCCAACAATGATCAATGTCGTCTTCTTCTGGTTTCCAGAAGGAATTTTCCGTCTCCTACAATAACATGACAATTTTGTGAGTCTGTTCTTGATTTCTCATATGTTCCTCACTCTCATTTTGACTAGCTACATTGGTGAAATTCTGGAGTTGTAAAGTTCTAAACATGTTAATCTCCTCTCCCTAGATTTCATAGAATTACTTAGTGACACAATTATATTCAGTTTCCAAAATTAGATATAATCATCTCCATCCTTGTAAAGGTTAATAGACACTTAAAAACAGCAGCAAGTGATTGGATAGGCTTCTAAATTTGGGATACCAAGATCAAATAACTTGACTGAGCACAGCTACATATACATAATATTAAAATATTTTTATTTTTAACATAATATTAAAATCTTCACTATTTTAAATTATATGTTCCCTGAATGTGTAGCTTTCAAAATTATTTACTCAAACAAGAAAGACCCACAAACTATGATCTCCAAGTTCAGATAATAAACTTCTGATTTTACTGGCCCCAACTATGTTGACTGATAAGTACCCAAAATGTAACATGTACAAACAAGATCCTTAATTACCTCTAATCTAACTGAATTCCTATAAATTTTCTCTTTCAATTCATCTATTTCTTCAGATCCCAATATGATTTTTTTCTGATTATTTTCTTTTCCTCAAACTCTGTATAAAATCCCTGAATAAGCCCTATGGACTCTCTTCACAACAAAACATTTATAACCTGGACTTTCTGTTAGGGCAAACTTTTTTTTTTAAAGAGTTATTTATTTATGCATACAAGAACTGGGGTACAGGCCAGAGGTGCAGAGGGTGAGAAGAGTAACCAGAGACAGAATGGGGAGCAGAACAAGTGGATCTATTGAAATACACAGCTGAGGGGAGCAGCGAGTGAGACAGGAGAGGTCTGCCATGCCAGAAGGGCCACCTCCCTGACGGGGACCCAACTCATGCTTCAGTAGCTGTGGATAGCTTCATAGTGATGTGCTTTAACCCCTTGTGCCACCAGGGAGGACCCTAGGGTAAATTTTGATAGTGGAATAATCTAAATCTCCCCAAATCATATTCTCAGCTCATACATAATACACAAACACACAGACACACACACACACACCTTTTGGTCTAAAATCAAGATGATCTCTACCTCCCTACATAATACGTCCAACAGAAGATGTCTGAGGTCAGGACATCTTCTAGACCCCTGACCACCCAACAGAGGGCAGTGCATTTTGGCTCATTAAAGCCTTGAACTAAGCCGAGTTCCCTCTGACAACATCAGATGCGAACACCTGACACCAGGGGAAGTGCTCTTCCTTACAAAGCACCAGAGACACCTTTCATCACAGAGAAACATGAGTTTGGTAGGTGGAGTAGGCAGAGGGGTCCAGACACAACATAAGAATGAGCCAAGAAATTTTCTTTGTTCCCACAGATGTGGGACATCTGTCCCCTGCTTTCAGACAACACAAGCATGGGGTACACCACCTTAGCAAGGTCCTAATTGGACAACCCTCTCTGTCTCCAGCAGAGAGGAGATTTTTCTGTGGTAAATACCCTCCCAAGAAAGCCTCCTTGTTCCCAGGGGCTGAAACTATGTTCCCACTAGGGAACATCAGGCTGGCAGTCACAGTCACATGAGCTGCCTGCCTTGAAAAGCCTATTTGTCTAACAAGTCTGTCTACCTCTCACACTGAGACACCTATCTATCTGGCAGGGACAACCCCCTGTCCTTTTCTACAACTCCAACAGGGACCAGAAGGAGCCCTGACAGCACTAGATTAACTAGCTATATCAAAATAACACCATACCATCACTGAAGATTAAATTATTGTTGAAACTCCAGCCTACCAATGTGTTCTAGGATGAAAGATTTAAATAGAAACCCAAAATATGACAGAAATACAAAAAACACAATTGAATATCGTTTGGCATAGCAAAAAAACAAGAAAATCTCAACTTGAATGAGAAATACAATAGTTAGAGATGAATCAGATATTGGGATTATCTGACAAGGATCTTAAACTGCAATCCTAAAAATTCTTCAACTATAAATTGCAAATTCTCTTGAAACACGAACGAAAAATAAAAATTCTCAGCAAAGAAAATTCTCAGCAAAAGAGGCAAACAGGACTGAAGTTACTGAGATATGTAATTTATAATTAAAAAAAAAAAAGCCTCTCCGTTGGGCTGATAATAGAATGAAGATGTCAGAATTGTGTGTGTGTGTTTAACAAATGATGAAATGATGCTGAACAACTGGATGTCCAAAGGGGAAAAATGAGTTTTGAGCTAAACCTCACATCTCATACAAAAATTAATGCATAGTGGACTGAAATATAAATGTAAAAATTTAAAACTTAGAAAGCAACATACAAGAAAATCATTGGGGCCAGGCAAAGAATACTTAGGTTTAACACTAAAAGCACAATCCGGACTCTCTTGCCCCTCCCCTGGGAGTCTTTACTTGTCCCTCTTTCCTAAATAAACATTTCTTTCAAAAAATAAATAAATAAAAATAAAAAATAAAAATAAAAGCACAATCCATAAAAATAAAAAAAAGCAACGTTAATGAGATTGCTTCAAAATTAATTATTTTTTTCTGTATTGAATTTCTTATGAAAAGGATGAAAAGAAGACGGAAAATATTTGCAAAGCACAAATATTCTCACATCTCAGCAGTGAAAAAAAAAGTCCTACTAGATATGAATGAAAGACAGAAAGAGCATGTTATAGAGAGTATATGGATGACAATATGTAGCTAACAAATCAGCATACTAAATGATGTTCAAGAGTCAGTCAGAGTAAGCACAAATTAAAATCACAATTGGATGTCACTAGGTAGCTATCAGAACGACTCAAATAAAAACAAACAAAAAGAGTTACAACATTAAATGCTGGTGAGGCTGCCCTCACATTGGGTTTCTCATACACTGCTAGTCAGAAGGTAAATGGCACAGCCACTCTGGAAGATAGCTTGGCAGTTTCTTATAATCCTAAAGGTGCAATTACCATAAATCCAACATTTATATTCTGGGCCATTTGTCCCAGAAAAATGAAAACTTATATTTATAAATGTTTATAGCAGCTTTATTCATAATATCTCCAAACTGGGAATAGTCCAGATATCTTTCAACAGTTTAAATAAGCTGTGGAACATACATATTATGGAATATAATACGGGAATACATGTGAACAACCTATTTGAAATAACTTGGATACATTTTCATGGAATAATAGTGCATGATATAAGCCAATTCCAAGATACTGCATGATACCATTTGTATAATATTTTGAAAAGACAACATTTTATAACCCCAGAGGGTAAGCAGTTGGGGATAGAATCTAGTCCAGCATGGCCAGTCATGTATAGACAAAGAGTGCATAAAGAGTAGAAGAAAGAGAAAAAGAAAAGTTGTATTGTCCTAAATAACTCACAACAATAATCATCATTGTTGATCATTCAGTAATAAGCCATTGTGTGTGTGTGTGTGTGTGTATACACATGGATGGAGCTGGAAAGAATAATGCTAAGCGATATAAGCCAGGAGGATAAAGATAAAAACTAGGTAGTATCATTTATATATGGAATATAGAGAAAACAAATGAAGGCTCAATAAAGACAGGTTTAAAAATTACCCCTTGAAATCTGAGAACAAAGAAAAGGGAGGTAACTGACTATGGTGGTGAATGGCCTGTGGTTTGCTGGCAGGTGCAGGTGTGCTATGTTGTCAAAGTGTGAGGGGGGACCCAATACTTCCAAAAAGCAACAATAATGTAAACTCACATTACCTCAATTAAAAATATATAGATGTGCTAACTAAATTAATGTGAAAAATTAAGTAAATATAATGCTAAATAAAGAAGAAATCCACATCAGTAATTACCTCCAAAGGAAAGAACCCACCTCTAAATGGCATCTTCAGTGAGCACATTTTGAAGGACCTAAAGAAACTGAGAGGTATCCTTTGGCTCCAAATTGTAAATTAGTTCATAAAAGACCACACAGCTCTTCTAAAGGATCCTAATATAAGCAATGATATTTGGAGTGATTTTCAAGGACATCAAATATGTTCCCATAAGATAAAACTAAATCTCACCAATTCAGAATGAAAACAATTCAAGGAGAACAAGATATGAGGAAATGCTGTGAGCACATGTGGTGAAGTGTGCCCTGAGCAATGACCACACCAGTCCCCTCCTCTGTATTTTCCATAGAACTGGAACACTCAGGACCCAGGGGAGAGAAGGCCCATATCCTGAGAACAAGGAGAGGAAGGAACTTAGAATGGTGGAGCCGAAGGAAAGGCATTTTTGCAAAAGGAAATTGAGATGGCACAAAGACATGAGGTCTTGAGTGGAGAAGCCAGAATAGAACGCTGATCAACCTAAAATCCTTCCACAGCGATCTCCTAAAATATAAAAATTCATTTCATTTGATTATAATATAAAAAACAAAAACAACCTGCAAGTGTATTCCAAGTCAAAGGCAAAGGTGTTGTAGTTGTAGAAAAGTAAAATGAGCTGAATAGTGAACAAAAACACGGCCAAGCTCATTGAAAACCACGGTTAAATGAATGAAACAGATTAACATTGTTATCCGGTATTACAAAATGCTGTGAAAAGTCAAGGAAGCTAGTGATGGCATGAACAACAGAATGCAATAGACAAAGTTGCACTCAGGAATAAAATGCAAAAAAAAAAAAAAGAAAAAGAAAGAGAAAGAGATCTGATATAAAATTTTCCCCCAGGAAATACTATGGGGTAAAAAGAAATACACTTGCAGAAAGGAAAAAAAAAAAAAAAAACTAATCTAAAATTGCCAAGAGAATGGAAAACTTATTAAGTTAATAAGACATGATAAGAGAATGGAAAACCTAAGCTAATCAAAATAAGTAAAAGTAATTTTCTAAATACAGTCTGTGAAATAGGAAAAACATTAATTTTAAAACACAAAAACATGGGAGAGGGAAGGAATCACTAGCCCAGTCACCTTTTACCACCTTTACCTGGTTATCCACATTCTCCAAAATACTAGAAAATATAAAATGGAAGAAATAGGAATCTGAATGACTGTGTGTGAGCAGAGCAGTCCAAATTTCCACCCTGGTTTATTACATGAGGGAAGAAAAATAGTCCTTTTTTTTTTTTTATCAAACAACTGATTCTTAGCATCTCTTGGTTACTGCACCTTAGTGTTTTACCCTTATCCATATCATATGATTAATGGTCCTCTTGCCCATCCACCCTTTCCCATTAATGTTCTTAAATTCCTTCTGCCTAACTCTAAAACCACATGGCTTGTTTCCATCAGGCAAATAGGAGACTTGATAACCACTTGCAAGATTTTGTTTTTTTGCCCAGGAATAATTGCACTTATAAAAGAAGACATTCTTTATAAAGTAGATATTATTGGGTGATTGCATCTCTCTTAATGGTGAATTTCAAAAATCATTTTTGGAAGAAGAGGGGAAAGAATTATAGGTTGTTAGAAGTGTATTTTCTGTATATACATATGGACAAATGAAACCAGATGATCCTTCTAGATGGCACCATTGTTTTGTCTCCATCTATTCATAGGACAAATGGTGTGAGAAGGTATATTCAATGTAGAGAATAGCAGCAAAATTCATTCTTTCAACATTTTTACTGGAAACCTTTGAATACTCAAACTAAGAGCATATGTGAGCAAGCCATGCATGTATATGCCATTTGAAAATAACAGGGTGATTTCTGCACATCTTCAGACAAAAGCATTCAATGAAAATAAGTCAAACATGTGCATCAAGAACATGTTTGACTTAGAAGTCCATGATTAATCATCTGTATAAAAGCTGGCCATCAAACTCTTTAGAGGTTCTAAAATTTCATAAAATGCTTCAAATTTTGAAATTATAAGAACTGGCATCTTAATTTTAAACCCTAGCTATTTTTTTTAGAGAAGTATAAGGAAGCATAGAATCAGAGCTTGTAGAGTTAGGGAGGTGAGGAGAGAACACTTCTCTGGTCATTCCGTGGGTCTAGCATTAGGGTGCCAACCTGGCTCCTCCTCTCTTTGCTCTCTGACAATGCCAGCTCCACGACCACCTTCTCAGAAAGAGGCTTCAATTCACACACCCCTCCTTGTTTAGCTCTTATGCTAAATAAATAGGCATATCAGGATTGTCATGTCCACACTAGCTACTTTTTTTGGTCTATATCAAGTGATGTTTTCTTGCTTTTGGGTCCTTTATAATACCTCTTCTGACCATGCTGAGCAAATGTCCTGCTTTCTCCATTTATTCTTATTAATGTGTTTCTTGACCACTATTTAGTACAACACTAAGAGAGTGGGAATCTTGTTTCTATTGCTTGTCTATTCTCACTGTCTAGAATAGGCGCTCTGCAACATTCAGTTGGATTAATGTTGGAAGATCTATTTTAGTAAATTTTTCCTGGACTTGAATTTTGTGTGTTGTCTGAAGTCAAAAACCAGAGTTTGGCAGATTTTTTATATAAAAGAGGAGGTCATCAACATTTTAGAAACTACTCAATTCTGCTATTTTAGAACAAAGGCAGTCATAGAGATTATCTAAAGAGATGTCATTGCTATGTTCTAATAAACTTTATTTGCAAATCTGCTGGATCCGATTTGACCCAAAAAATGGAGTTTGCCAACACCTATATTAGGTGACCAGGTATGAGAGTGATTTGTTGCAATATAAAATTTGCACTACTGGCTCCTATAAATATTTTTCAAGTCTATTGAATATTGTCCATGCTGTCATAAATAGATAATAACATTCATTGTCCATAAAGTATACCCTAACTGAATAAAATTGTATTGCTACATAGTTTGTAACATTTACATACTGCTTCTTCCAGTAATACTAGTAGACTGCTAGAGGTGCTGACTATAGTGGAGGGGGTGGACTTAGGGACTATGGATCTTATCACCAGCTCATTTTCTACTTACTGTATTATCTGTATTTATTTCTGCACTGCAATCTTTGAATAATATGGAGCATTATCCTCATAGCCCCTGACCACATGCTTGCATATTAGATGTCTTTGTATTGGCCTTGACTTTTAGGTCAATTTTTAACATGTAGGGATGTTATCAATAGAAACATAAGGAGTTAAAGCAGCTAAATAGCAGGTGTGGTAAGAATTGTGAGAGAAGGAACATTGGTGAATATCAAGTTGGGTAAATCTTGATCAATAGAGTGTGATAAAACAAATTTCAACATCTGTAGACTTCTGAGAAGAAAGACAAAGCTAGCAGAACATTTAAGAAGGAACAGGGAAGTTATAAATGAGAAATATAATAAAACCAGTTTAATTATTCGAGAAAAAAAATAGTGGCTATCTTTGTGGATTTCTTTGGGTAAGACTGCCCAAATGTTTCAGATAAGTATCAAAGGTGAACATCTGAATCAGAGACAGTCCAATATCTCTGAGATACAAAGGCAAAATATTTAGTATCTCCTCTCTTCTTACTCATCTCATCTCCCCTGAAAGCAGACTCTTCTGACTTCTCCATTTCATTGAGTCTCCAGAGTTACCCTTGATTTGTTTTATTCTTCACTTTCTACATGCCCTTCATAAAAGTTACTAATTTGCAGCCTTCAGCCATACAAATTATCTTGTTTTCCTCTTGGCTTTTAATTCTCCTATTGTGAAGCCTGCAGACACCATAGACTACTATTTATTTTGTATCTTTACCCATAGCATCTTGGCTCCAAATTTAGGTCCCTAAGCTATCTAAATTGTTCTGCTAACCAAGTTAAATCCCAGAGCTTAGAGCAGCCACAGGAAAGGTTTCCTACGTCTCATCCTGGTGCTTTAATTGAAATTAAAGTAAATTATTCACACAGTGCACATTAATGTTGGCGCAGCTCCTTCTGCCTTCTTCCCAAATGACAGTATGAGTTATGCCAAACTGAACTCATTTCCATTTTTGATATGGTTAACGAGTGGTAGATGAGGGGAATGCCATTGATGGGGTATAACTTGATTTCAGTCAGGCATTTAGGAAAAACAATGACTTTAAGACTTTTAAATATAACAATAAGTATTAATTGTGTGTTGTGAGGATATTGAAATAAAAATTTCCAAGTTTTGAAATAAAAATTTCCAAGTTTTAATTAATTGATAAGAATCAGCAAGAAAAAAAATCCATCTTTAGTAGTTTTCTTCAACATTTTCTCTCTGACCCAGCTTTGTGGATCAAATGCAATACCACCATGAAAAGCTTTTTAAAGATTAATGCCAGAAGACAGTGTTTTTTAAAAAGGAGTAAAACCATGTGTATATTCTGTGTGTGTGTGTGTGTGAGTGAATGTGTATGGGGTAAAAATGACTGGATAGAAATGTTATAATGTTTATAATGTTAGCTCTGAATGATTTAGGTTTCCTTTATAAAATTTGCCACTATTTTCTAAAATTTAGGCAACAAATAGTATCATCTATCCAATAATACTCTTTTAAATGATATTATGGATAGATTATAGATATGGATAGATTATAGATAGATCAAAAACTTGGTCAAAGCAATGTTTCCCTGGTGGCTCAAGTCACAACACTATGAAGCTATCCACAGCCACTGCAGCACAAGTTCGATCCTTAGCCAGAGAACTCACCCACATTTCAAAGCGGACCTCTCCTGTCTCCCCTGCTGCTCCCTCAATAGTATATTTCAGTAGATCCACCTATTCTGCTCCCTACTTTGTCTCTTATGAATCCTCTTGCCCTCCCACCTCTGGTCTATACTGCAGCTCTTCTGTATGTAATTATTTTTTTAAATCTTTAAAAAAAAAAAGGCAACAACTTGGTCAAAGCCAACTAGTAAAATTGGGCAAGGATGAATGTAAAACCCTGCATTTCCATTCCAAAATCAGTAACATGTGCATGGCAGAGAACTGTCTGCCATTTACTCAAAAAATCTGGTGTTGTAGCTAGTCCTAGGAACAAAAGGAGTATAGCACATTAGTGCTGAAAGCACTAAGAGATACCTGGTTCTGCAATCAAAAGTATTTTAAAGAATTCTAATCTCTCTTCTCTCAAAGAATAATTCCTAACCCACAACAGAATCCGGATGTTCCTTCATCTTTGCATCTAAGAACCAGCTGCCTCAGAGTTCCTCCTTAACTGAAGTCACAAAGCTGTCCTCGACATGTAGCTGACTTAGACATGATTTACACAGCTCACCACTAATCTTACCATAACGACCACTTTTCTGTTCCAGTCCAGTCAGAATCCAGAGAGTGACTGGAGCTGTTCTGAAAAAGGGACTCCAAATGTGTTCATTAATGCATATCATATTATATTTTCCTAAAATTATAAACACTTAGAAACTTGCAAAAGGAGAAATAATTCCCAGTGTTTGAAATGTGCCACACTATTTCATTAAACTGCTTCATCTCTCATTTGGTGTTAAGATCAGTAACATTTCTCAATGCACAGCCTTTTTTCTAGTAATTGCCAGAATTTGTTATGTATCCCATTTCTTCATGCATATCATTAATTATTGGTAAAGTTTCAACATTTTTTCTCAAACAAAGAGAATCACTGAAAGTTTGGTAGCATGTTGAAAGTAATATATCGGTTAATAATTGAGGAAAAGTTATCCTTCCTGTAAAAAAAAAATGACAGTCATAATATTAAATTTCTACTGTTTAATGAGATATTTAGACAACATATAATCAAGAGGAAACCTATTATTTCATGTGATTGAAATGTTCAAATATCTGAAGGAAAAAAATGGATTCTCAGAAGAAATTTCAAAATTTGTATTATTCACTAGCCTCTTTCGCCTAATTTAATGTCTACTCTTAACTAAAAAAGAATCAGAAGCAGGCAGACAAGACCAGAAATGAATTCTCCGTCTCCAGTCTCAGGTCATGTAGAGATGATTCACTGAAGTTCAGTTCTAATTAGGGTTTGGGTTTGGTTGATGCCTCATCTAAATTCTTTATATCTGGGCTCAAGTGCTAGGAGGTCACATGACTTTCAAAACACAGGTCAATAGTAAATCCTTTGTTCTTGTAAAAACAGATAACAGAACTATTTTGAACAGTCTGTTTTAGATTTCTTTTATATCCAGTGTTCACTGGTCAAATCATATACTGGATAATATTTTGGCAAAGAGCAGAATGACAAAGATAGATAATATGAAAAGAAATCCAACCTTTAGTGAAATTTAAGCGATAAACAGATCTACTTTTTACCTCAATAAATGGTATTTGTTTTGAAGTGACGACTATGGTACAAGAAAAAAGAAAATGAATTAACAACTTCATTAAGATATGAATTTTTGAGATTTATCATGCTAATCTTAAGAATGTCATTGAAAAGTTCTTTGTTCAGGGGTCTCCCTTGTGGAACAATGGGTTAAACAACACACTATGAAGCAAAACGCAGCCACTGCAGCACGAGTTCCATCCCTGCCACCAGCTAGGGAGATAACCCACATGGCACAGCATACCAATCCTGCCTTGCTTGCTGCTCCCCTCAGCAGTGTACTTCAGTCTATCTGCTTGTTCTGTTCCCCACTCTGTCTCTGGTGAATCCTCTCACCCCTCGCACCTCTGGCCTGTACCCCAGTTCTTGTATGCATAAATAAATAAATCTTTAAAGAAGAAAAGTTCTCTGTTCATAAATGTATGTATGTATGTAGAGGCTCTGATGCTGAAAGAGCTCATTAACTGAAACATAATAAAAAAAAAAAAAAAAAACACATAGCCTAGAAGTTAACTAAAGACTCTTCTTCAACTAGAAACACAAGACCCAAGAGGACTGACTCTGATACCTCTTACTAATGACAAAACTGCAAAAGTAACAAGTTGTTGACTATAAGTCCAATGCTTAAGTCATTCGGGAATATTAGGATCAATTCTCATGATGTCAGTTCTAGTTTACATTTTTTTCACAGTACCACTTGCTTTATCAACAACAATTATGTCTCTTTGCTACCACTTAAATTCTGCCTCAACCAACCTGTTGGTCCTGGGAACAAAAGGAAAAAAATGTGATCTGATAAATGGTTTGTATCTGGTTGCAAGGCTGTCTTAATCTGAGGGATATTGTATTATTTATCATAGTCTATAAATATTTATTATGTGTGCAGCCTATCTTTTCTCCAAAAAAAAAAAAATGAAAAATATCAACCACAAAGTCTAAACTCTTTTGTGAACATTGTGAAACTCAATATTCCAGTCAGATTATGGTTTTAAGCAGCAGAGCACTAACTTACACGTTGCATACTTCAAGCTGCCCTTCAGGGTCTACTCAGAATGAGTCTCATCTCTGTTTCTGATCCTATGTATATTCAAGCACAGATTGTCTCCATGAAACCCAGGGAAACATCCAGAGTACTCTGGAAAGTAATATATTCAGAATAGCACTTACTTATCACAAATGTTTCAAGAATGCTCTTGTTATAATAACAGAAATGCCAAATAATAATTATATTTAAATCATTTAGAGGAATAAAGGCTCACAATCTTCTCCATTTATTAGACACTTATAATATGATACATTTTGTTTATGTAGTCACTTTAAAATACTTAGGTCAATGCATTCTAGAAACTTCATGCTTTTCCCAATATCTTATGAAAGAATTCTAAAATCTTTAGCTGACAGGTAAGTAAATTGATATGAAAACATGTAAATAGTTTTTTCTCTTTTCAATTGGTTCTTTTCACATCATTTCTCATAATTGTATCTTTTTTCCATGGATTCTGAAATAATATCTGAACATTAGTTTAAGTTAAAAAAAAACTTTTGTTATATCTCTGAACTATATCTTTGTAGTCCTTATGCTTTTAACAATACATTGAATAAACACACACGTATACACACACACGCACACACACAAACTTCCTTTACTTATTTGAGTCTCAGTAACACTGAACACTAAACTAGAAAGGCTAATGTTGCATTTTACATGTTGCCAATTAATAGTCCAGGTGGGGAATCTACAAAATTAAATATACAGTGCTAACCACAAAATTAGATTGAATTAAACAAAAACATACAAACAAGGGCTAGACTTGAAGTTCTATGAGGGAATGAAGGACATTTATGTTTTTGCTGTCTGTACTATACTTATGCTTCCCAGCATAACAACAGACATATGTATGGCAGGATAAATTAATAATAAAGCAAAATATAAATTAAACTTTATATCTACTAAATGAATGTGTTATCATCTAAATACTGATCATTTAAAAATCTGAAAACATAGTGTATTAGTTTGTATAACCTTATTTTGTTATAAAATGAGAAAATACAACATGCAAGATGTAATGATAATTTAATCAAGATATATTATTTAAATCATTGTTATCTCCTTCCAGATTTACTCCTGTAAGTCTGTGAAGTTTTACAAAATTTATATTATGATGTACATACTGATTTTCATAACTTGCTTTATCTAGGTAAAAGTATATTATGTGCACCTTACTGTGTTCTTAAATTTTTTCATTTATAACATCATCCTTAAAACATCCTTGTAACATCCAATTTGTGTTGACTTATTTATTTTTAAATTAGCTTTATGTTAATATTCTTTTTTATTATTTCCATTCATTTTTCATCCTTTGGCAAACATTCTACTTCAGTGAATCATTCTGCTCTTTATTTAAACAAGATTCAAACTGGTGAACAAAAGTGAATTTGAGACCTATTTTGCAAAATGCCTTGCTTGGTGGAGCAATGCATTGTTCACATCTGTTGCTGTGATTCAAAATCTAATGCAGTGCCTTGAGCTTGAAAAGAGCTATAGATGAGGTTATGATCTTCATTTTCCCTAAAATCTCTGTTCAAGAAAAATAAGTCATTTATTTTAGTTTATTAAAATGTAAAATGGCTTTAAAATGTATAAGTATACAACATTGACTAGTGTTTTAATTGTTTCCCTCAAAACATTTACTCAATTGTTCCAGATTAAAATATATTCTCCAGTAATAGTCAGTCTCCTTGGGAATACATGAAAGCGCATATTATAAAATAAGACACATTTTATATGTGCATAACTATCTTTGTGAAGAAATTCTTCCTTGTAAGTTGAGATATCATTAGCTGCAATAATTATAACAAAAATAACATTATGGATATGTTATGTTTTGTGTAAAAGCTGTAATTATAACTGAAGGGGGGGGATATTTCCATTAAGTTAAAACTCAGTAAACCAATTTGATTTTGCATGGATTAATTCTCTTGCTCCTTTTCAGTGACATGTCTTTTTCTTTTCACAAAGGAATGTGTGGTTTTAATCATAACAGTCATTTTAAAAATAAATATTTTTCAAAAAATAAAGTGAAATACCCACTCCACTTGATTACAAAGCTTATTTAATTCAAAATAGTGATGCAAATAGTCACTTACCCTTTGGTCCTGGAAAAGTAATGATTTATGCCAAACATGAGGCAGAAAATAAACTTAATTTATTCATTACACAACCTATACAACACCTCAGGCTGGGGTGGGAGGACACTGGAAAAACATTGTGAGCTAATAAATTATTTCTTCTTGTTTGGAAACCTGTCACTGTGTTATACTGCTGGTAATGCTTATTAATGATTCTTATTCTAGAGATTTTGATAAAAAAAAATGAAAAAAATGGGCTGTATGACTTAGCTCCACCCTTTTTTCTTTATAAAATTTTTATAAGGGAATGGATAATTAATTAGGTTTTCACTAAAAAACTGTGACAAAGAATGATCATAATAAATATAATTTAAAATTTCCTTGATTTTTTTCCCCTTTTTCTTACATATGAAAACATGGTTTTCTGGTCTGTAGAATCCTTATATGAGTATTTTCTGCAAATGTCAGCATTTAAATAGACTTCTCAGACACTATTCCTAGACAGACGTCTACACAGTTGACATAATCCAGATAATTCATGCAGAAATACACAAGAAAAAAATCCCTTTTTATTGCATTTGTAACACTATTTTTTTTTTCTTGACCTGGATTACCCCCATATTAAATTTCTATAGAGCTCCATTTCAAAATAAATATTGACCCAACACTTTATTTTGTGTTGTGTAGACTTGGCAATATACAGCCAATAAAAGCTACATTAGAGCATCTGAACACTCAATTTAACCCTGACAATTTGCATTTATAATTGATGGTTACGTTTAGCTGATTAACAGTATAGAGAAACACTCTGAAGATTACCAGTGAATTCCACTTATTTAGTAAAATAAAACCTAAGTAAGACACTGGTTGAATTTCAATCTATCTTATGATGAGCTGGCTTATGTGAAATTTTATGTACAGACTCCAAAATTCATTTTTTCTAATGTAAAATAAACACCAAGAAATTAAAGAAATAAACACAGCAAACAATAAAATAGTCAAGATTATTTAGTTATATTTAAATAGTTCCAGTGTTGTTACTAAATCTCCTGAAAACTTGAAGACAAATAATTTAACATTACACATATATAAGTTAAAGAAAAATAAAAAGGACTTAATAAAGATGACAATGTTGAATCGATCTATGAATATTAAAATTCATGTAATTTAGCATTGAATGACTTAAGGTGAAGGAAAATTAAAAGGCATTTATGCTAAAGAATTATTTTCTTTCACACTTAGTGTTATAATTAAAAAATTCCCTCATTAAAGAGAAAAATACAATTTAGTAAAAGATAATAATCAATTTCATAGTTTTTGTTTTGAATTTATTTTAATTTTAGAAGAGAACAAAAATTGAAATAAGTTTCTCTGATATTACCAAAAACTTCAAATTTTATCAGTAAAGTAGAATGGGAACAAAAATTAAAACCTTACTCAAGCTTTCTCATTAATTGAAAAAAAAAAAAAGTTATTTGCCCAGAAGTGATAAATTGAACTTCTGTTTTATACACTTGTGCATGATTCTAGATTTTTGTGGAAAAAATAGCAAGGGAAAGTCTACTAGTAGGTAGCTATTCCATGCTGGCAAATATTAATAGATGTCCATCATAATCAGTCACTGAAGTTTGGCCAGATAAACATAAACCAACTTAGATTTTCAATTACTCAACATACATTTATTAAAGTAATACTTAGCAGCGATCCTGCATGGCTGTTGTGGGTGATAAAAAGATAACAGCTTACTTTGTTTCTTTATAGCTCCCCTTTCTTCCACAATGAATTTTAGATGACCCAGATACAGGTAAAATTATTTATTTATTGTTGCATATTAAATATATATTTACATTTTTGTCTCAATCTTGTTCACAATAGAATCCCAATTCTTTTCCAAACAAGGTCAGGATTTTTAGTTCTGAAAAGACTCCAAGGTGTGTTGGAGTTTGGCCACTGGGCTGTGATGTTCTTAAATACAGAGACAAAGACCACTGGGTCAAACTGGGCAAAACTATAGCAGCAGTGATTGATGGATTTGACTTTCTTACCAATCACTCACAGACTGGTTTTCAGTTAGGGTGATGCTGTCTATTCCACACCCCAAAAACTTTCAATCACTTGTGTAAGGCTTAATTAATATTAAGTTGGATTTGGTCAACCAAACTATATCCCAAATGATTATATTTTCAGATAATCTACTGTTTAATGTTCCCCATAACACCTATATTTGTCTACAATCAGATATTTTTTTGATTCAAGCTGCCATAAAATTAAATTGAATAATAATGAAGAAATAACATGCTAATTGCTAACAAAAACTTCTATTTTAAAAAAATTTAAAAAATTTTTGATTGGTGCTTTGTTTCTTCCTTCTTTGAAGAAAACAAAACAGAAGAGATTAAATATTGTATTATGCATCCATATGACAATCCATCCTTTTTAAAAATATAAACTTTTCTCATAAAAAACATACCTATGCTTCATGTCAAACAATTTTAGTTTTGCTTTAATGTAGTTGAAAATCAGAGAAACAAAGGACATAATGCATGTAATGATTAGGTAGAATCTCACAATTGATAAAAATGTCCAAGGAGTAGGCAAATTGACCTCAAGATATCTTTCACATATTTACTTATTTTAACAGTTGTGCTGAGGAAAGCACCAATATTTCTGCAAATTGAACTAGACTGATCCTTAGTAAAGATATAAGGTTTCAGGGTCCTTAGAGAATGTGCAAACACTAATGTGTGTGTGTGTGTGTGTGAGAGAGAGAGAGAGAGAGAGAGAGAGAGAGAGAGAGAGAGAGAGAGAGAGAGAGAGAGAGAGACTTTATAAAATGATCCCCTTTGACTCCGAGNGCAAACACTAATGTGTGTGTGTGTGTGTGTGAGAGAGAGAGAGAGAGAGAGAGAGAGAGAGAGAGAGAGAGAGAGAGAGAGAGAGAAAGAGAGACTTTATAAAATGATCCCCTTTGACTCCGAGGAAAAAAAAAGTACATATTTTTCTGACCTTTCAAATATTTCCAGAGATTTTCCTTGACTATATTGGTCCTACTCAAGCTTTCTTCTAGTATATTTTCAATATAATATGGCAATCTCATTTATTTCATAACTATTTCCATGTGTTACATATATAATAAGCATGTGCATGTATATAATATATATGCTTATTTATAAGAATAATCCACTAATTACACAATGCAGTGGTTCCTCTTTCTGTCTTTTTCTTTTTTTTCATTGTGTAAGATTAATGCTAATAAAAGTAAAAAGCTGAAGATGATTGAAAAGGGATTTTATGATATTATATATGCCTACTGTTTGCCCAATAATGCTACCAGTTTTTCTTCCCTTTCCCCCTGGCTTGGCATATTTTTAGTTTTCTGACTTGAGATTGTGCACTTACAGGAAAGATGTGATGTACTACTCTGGTAGCCTGCATAGTTCAGAGGGAGATGTTGCTGCTTACAGAAGAGCTAAATATGATACCAATAATTATAGTATGTAGTGCATTCAAACTATATTCATTAAATAATAGTTATGAAGTGTCAGGCTTTTGTCTTCTAAAGAAAATAGATCAGTGTGTCATCTAGAGAATTCTGTGTGTATATGTCATGTGCATGCATGTGAGCATGTACCAGTTAGATCCTGACACACACACATTTAACAAAAGTATATAATCCTATTCTTTAGTTCTATATACTTCTTTGCTCTCATCCTGTAAATAAAATATATGATGATTCTGTATATATTATCTACATGCTGTGTGTTTCAGAAGTGTGCCTAGTTTAGTGCAGAGCCCACAGAAAAATGGCTTGGGGAATTGGTTCTGCATAGATCTAGCTTTGTCAACATTTGTACAAATGGCTTGCTCCTCATGCATTTTAGTTAACTAGATTTAACTGAAGTAAAAAAATGCTTGAATTAGTAAACAATAGTGAAAATTAAAATAGTCATAGCATTTAAGGTTTTTTTTTATAGATTTATTAATGAGAATCATGTGAAGCCTAAATACAAGTTATCACATGGCTCTTTAGAATATCTTATGGATAACAAAAAAAAAATCAGAATCAACTCATTATGTACTAGGCAGATGACTTGAATTAAAATAAAACTATTTACAAAACCTGGGATATATTTATTAGACATTTTAAATGATTTTGAAAGAGAAAATATGCAGGTGGCTTTGTCTACTTCATAAAACTGGTAATTTTCAAATGATAAGAGATAGATATTTTTCAGGTTCCATTTTGCCTCTATAGCAGCAGAAAGAATATTAGGGTTAAAATATTCTTTAGTTTTATCCCTAAAAGACAGTCCTGTCCTACTTTTATCTGAACATAACTTTTCATTATTATTTTCACATTCAGAACAAAGACAACTGTACATGAAGTTTCAGTTGCTCCAAAACAAATCCATCTGAAGTTCTATGGCACTTTACTAAACATATTCTAATTTGGTCTTAAAAGAAAATTAACTCCATGCAAGAATTCAGAGAGAAAATTAAAGAAACAAGGTCTTCTCTTGAATTATAAAAGATTATAAGAGAAGTGGCAAGATGGCAGAAGAGTGAATATTTGACTTACTCAGAACTAGATCAATATAGAACAAAGTCCATAACATCTGAAGGAAAAAGGGACCACTGCAGCACACACTAACTAAAATATCTGGAGGAGGGAGGGCCAAGCATGTGGTGAAGTAGCTTAGGTGGCATTCCAGGCAATTGAGATATAAACTCTGCAAGTAGCAGAGAGGCTAAAGCAAGCAGCCTAGACATAGTGGGACTCAGATGACCCCAAAAAGTCACAGAGTGTGACCAGTAAGCATCCCACTATTGGGATCAATAGATCCTTGTAGACCTCTTTTAGCAATGGAGTAGCCTCAGCAATAGGCCCAGAAATGGTGGGGCCCACCTATCCGCAGTAAGGAACAGGGATGGACAAGAAAGAAGCCCTGATGTGGTAGATCATAGCAAGCAGAGGAAAAGAGTCTGCCAAGGGGCACAGATACTTTAAGCCTTGATGGAAGTAAGAGCAGTGCTGATCCCCACTGGTTACAGTTTTTGAAGATGTGAGCTACAGGGACACTGATCAGAGAAATGGTGTCATGCAGAGGTGTCGGTCTTTGTAATTACTTGGACAGTGAAGACCTGTACAAGTTTCAGCAGGGTTGATACTGAGGAGATTCCCACCACATTGAACAGAAGATAGGTGGATAGAGGAAACTTGGGGTGTGGTTTGAAGCAGGGGATGTCAAAGATACCATAAACATGAGCCAGCCCCAACTCAACCCATTCATACCAAGCACCTTTCCAAACCCTTACCCAACTACAAAACAGATAGGAGTACATACAGCAATGGATTAATTTTTTAAAAAGACAAAGGAACTAGTTAATTAATCAGTTTAATTAAACTACAATCCCATATGGAGTAAAAGAAAATAGATTAACCTACAAAGTTAACCTGGTAAAGATAATAAAAAAAGGAGACCTCAAGTAGAAAAAAGGGCAGACAAGAAATACAACATATGAAAATGTGAACCTAAAGAGAACTTGACATCAATAGTGAGAAAAACTACCCAGAATACAAATACAGATAGATGAAAGATTACATCATTCTATCACATATAGAGTCCAGAAGTATAAAGTAAAGAATATCAAAGTGATACAAGACAGCTTAGAAAAGAAAGTCAAAGTAATTAAAGGGAACTTAAAAAGGCATGCAAAGAAATATAAGAAACACTTAAAATCTAATGAAAGAAACACAACAAAATTCAGAAAAAGGAGATAAGAAATAAAATCAATGAAAAGAAGGTATAAATTGAGTTTTAAATATAAAAATATTGGACATTTCAAGAAATAAAGTCAACAAATGAGATCAAGACCTCTAGATACAGTAATGAAAGAAGACTAGATCAAAGGGAGGATCAAATCGGTGACCTCAAAAATAGTAATGCACTTAGTTCCCAAGTAGAAAAAGATAAAAAAAAAAGGATATTAATAAAAATGAAAGTGGTTTCAAAATCTAGCCAATATTATTAAGAAAGTTAACATAAGTATAGTTGTTATCCCAGTAAAGGAAGAGAGAGAGGGGGTCCAGAGAGTCTTATAAAGCAAACAATAAAGATAAACTTCTACACCTAGGGAAAGAATTAAAAACACAAGTCCATGAATATAAAAGAATGCCTGGTTACCTAAACACAGTGAGTCCTAAACCATGATATGTAACAGTAAAAGTGACAAGAGTTCTAGACAAATATATATATACTGAAGGTGGTTAGGGGAAAAGAGACTGTTACTCCTAAAGATACATCAGGCTTACATTAAACTTTCCAGTAAAAAAATACCAACATTGAGTAAAAGGAATGATGTATTCAAAACACTCAGATGAAAATGGCATTCAAGAATACAATATATTGCAAGAAATTCTTTAAGATGTGAGTAAAAAAGCCTACCCAAACAAACTGAACCTGAAGGTATTTGCAAACATCAGACCACCCCAACAGAAACGATTGGAGGGAAAATGCTTTATAAATCAAAGAAAAGGGCCTGTCTGGTGGAGCAGCAGGTTGAGCTCCACACTGTAAAGCATCTGAGGCACAGCAATGCGAGTTTGATCCCTGGCCAGGGAGGGGACCCACATGGAGCAGCCTTGCCTGCTGCTCCCCTCAGCAGTGTGTTTCAGTCCATCTGCCTGTTCTGCTCCCCACTATGTTGCAGGTGAATCCTTTCACCTCCCATGACTCTGGCCTGTACCCCAGCTCTTGTGTGTATAAATAAATAAATCTTTCAAAAAAAATAAATAAATCAAAGATAAGAAAATCCACAAAAAAAGATAAATTAGAAATAAATTTAACCACAAAACAAAAGGCACAATTGCAAAATCAAATCTTCACATATCAATAATCACTCTGAATGTAAATGGACTAAACTCAACAATCAAAAAATCAAAGTGGCTGGTTGAATCAGAAAATAAAGTCTAGATTTCTGTGTCTCCAAGACATCCATCTGAGTAGAAAAGATAAACATAAGCACAAAATAAACTATGACAAACAATCCTACAATAAAATGGTACCCCCCAAAATAAAGGCAGATACAGTCATGTTTATATCAGATAATATTAACTTTCAGCTAAAAAAGGTAACAAGATACAGAGATTGTATTATGTAATGATTAAGGGGGAAATACATAAGGAAAACAGAACATCCATCAATATATATGGATCAAAGAAACAACAAAATATATGGCACCAATTAACAAACCTAAAAACAGACACTGGTAACAAAACAATAGTAGAAAGTGACTTCAACACCCCACTTACATAAATGGATATATTAACCAGACAGAACAACAGGGAAACCATACCCTTAAAATATGAAATATACCAGATGGGCCTACAACATATTTATAGTATGCTATCCACCAAAAAAGCTGAGTATACCATCAACAATTGCAAGTACATGGTAATATAAATAGTAAACAAGTTAATAACATCCAGGACAAATCATATTTGGATTTCAAACAGTAACTCCTCTTTAGAAAGGCAATTTTTCTTTTTCAATTACAGGGATAGTTCACTTCTCTAATGGAAGAGTCCTGAAGTATGAAAATAAATCTAATCCCACTGTCATGTAAACATAAGTGAATATATATATATATACAGATATATAGAGTGTTGTGAAAAAAATACTTAAGCGACAAAATATGACTTGCTTCCAAAATACAAAAAAATGAAAAAACTCCACTCACTTTTTCCATCCAAACCATTTCTTAGATATTTTTATATCCAAGTTTGGTTCTCTATATCATAAATCTACATGAGTATTCCTGAATGCATCAAAATCCCACAAGAATACATTGAAAGATACAAAGTTAGCAAACAAATAAAATCACACAAAACCAGGAAACAACACACAATGGAATGTTGTATGTATGAGAAGACTGAAATCTTACTGTCTTATCTATTCTTTTTGATATGCAAGTAAGTCAGTCTTTATTGGTGAAAGCTTATTTTCAATTTCTTGGCCTCAGTTTCAGAGTTACACACAAAAAAATCCCACATATTAGTTTTTATACTGAAGTTCATTTTCATTTCAAAGGAACCATAATAAAGGTATAGTGAGTTCCATAGCTGGATCATTAGTCTTTATGTGGCAGAAGGTTAACATATATGTCAATCACATGTATCCTAGGTTCTAGCAGCAAAGATCAACTACAAGAGTGAAGACTTTCTATCTTGAATCAGACCTGTACAGAGTTTTGAAATATTTGATTTGCATTAGGTACTATTCTTCTTCTTATTTTGTGTCTCAGGAGCTCACTAAATTTATATTTTGCCATGTGTATTTCTCAGGATAACCTACCATATGATGGTATGTTAAAATGCTCCAAATCCTAAACTTGTTAAATGACAAAAAGTATAATGTACGAAGTGTCATAACAAGAAACATTGATTGAACAGTTTATACATTAGTTATTCTTCTGAAAGTTCCATAGCTATTTAACTTTTTATTTTTTAGTGTAATACTATGCAGTATGATTGACAGTGGCTTAGTTCCAGTCAAAGTCTGAAAAGTAGGAGTAGTTCATGTTCAGTGACCACATACTCTAGTCTAGTGAAAAGTCTGAGTGTCAAGAAAGGGAAAAGCCAGTATTTAATTTGAAGAAAACCAAGCAGAAGAATTTTTTCTTATTTGGGAAAGATAAGATTTTTTTTATTCTATTTAGGTCTTCAACTGTTGGATGCAATGCACCTGCCTTTAGGAGCATGATCTTCTGTACTCAGTCTACAATTTACCAAAAACATCCTCATAGAAAGACCTAGAATATTGTATGACCAACTATCTGGGCAGCTTTTGGTTCATTCAAATTAACACACAAAATTAGCCTTTATAGTGAGATAATGGACATAATCTTCTGAATTTCAGTACTAAGGCCACAATGTCTTCTTTTCCTACTCCTATTCAACACTGTGCTGAACTTTCAGCTATTTTTATGACATGAAAGAAAATATTACAAATACAGTTTAGAAAAGAGAAATTTTATATATATATATATAATCTCAAAGTATCAATTTAAAAAATCTCCAAAACCTAGTAAAGACATATAATAACTATAGTATATAATACAAGGTTAATATACAAATATTTAATTGATTTTGTTATATATCAATAACTGACAGAGTTTGAAATTTATGAAATTACCTGTATAATTTTATAAAATTACCTTTTATAATACTATGAGAGAGGGAGAGAGAGAGAGAGACAGGAGATACCTAAGTATAATGATCGTTAATCATTATTTTAAAGAGTTTACTAGTGGAGCAATCATCAGGAAATCTTCACTGAGTGTTGTAAGTAGTGCATTGTGTAAAGTAATGCACTAAGCTATACCATTCAAGAACTTTGATTCAGAGGATGGACAAAAACAGTGACAGAGGAGGTTTCTTACTTCACATCTGAGAGGATTATCTAATACTTAACCAGAGGACATTATAATCAAAGAGTCCTGTGACTTAGGGAGAAACTGGAGCACCCCTTGGGTACCAGAAATCAACAAAACCTGTGACAGAAGAGATTCACTATTCAGTTAAAAAGAGTTGAGAGTATAGAAACACCTGGAGGCTGTGGTCAAGGTATTTCAGCTGCTGGATGTCAAGGAGGTATATAAAGATGCAACTGCCAGCTCAGACAGGAGCCCCAGGGAAAGGAGAGCTAAATTGTATGGGAGCAAATATCCTTGATTAGGAGAAACCTGTATGGTGGAGCTGGGGTGTTCCCTGCAGGCTAGGTCCACCCGCCCCCGACCCCCCAGTAAAAATAACAAAGACAGAATGCAGAGTCTCAGACATGGGACACCAAAGAGGTGGGTATCAGTGGTGCCATAGTGGTATCAGCACATAAGTACCAAATTACAAGAACCCTGGAAACCCTTACACCATTTTTGACTCAGCAATTAGAAGATCAAGTCACAGGATATGGAAGCCTGCGAAGATCAAAAAAAAAAAAAAAAAAAAAACTATAGCAAATCAAAAGCAGGCACATTTCACCTGCTGGAAATGAAAAGTAGTTCAACTGGCTAAGTTACTGATTAAAAACTAGAGAATTTAAAGCAGCTTTATGAGCAGACACAAAAATATAACACATGGTGCAAGAGAAAGTGATATCACAAAAAGAGTACAGGTTTCCACAATCCAACCCCAAAGACATGGAAAATTTTAATTCCCTACCAGACAGTGTTCAGAATTGCTATAAAAAAAGAAGTCAAAGTAATGAGGAAAACATTCAGAAAAACATACCAAAGTGATACAATCTGACTCTGAAAATATAATCAATGAAATTCAGAAAAGCAAGCTGAAATGACCTGAAAATAAAAACACAGAAAATAGAAATTGAAGTTTTACACAAAAAGTAATTGATATTGAGCAAACAAAATGCCTGATAGCATAAAATATAGTAGGAAAAACTATGGAAGCAGACTAGACCAAAGGAGGATTAAATCAATGACACTGAAGTTAGTTATACACACAAGATTTAGGTGGGAGAAGAGAGAAACATATGAAGTAGAAGGGAAAAAAAAATGAACACATGGACAAGTATTTGACTCCATGAAGAAGAAAGGAATAATAAGAATAATAGGTATCTGAGAAGGTATAGAGAGGGGTACAGAACACCTATTCAAAGAAATTAAGAGAGGAACTTTCCCAAACTAGGAAAGAACTTAAATAGACAACTCAATGAAGTTAAAAGATATTTGGTTATCTAAATGCAATGACACCTATAGTTTAAAAGATAGGAGTGAAACTTCAAAATATTTCAAGACAAAATAAAAATATTATTGAAGGCAGGTAGAAGGAAAAAAATAGGTAACTATAAATGTACACCCCTTAAGTTTTTATCAGTCTTTTCAGCAGAAAATCAACAAAGAATTAAATATTGTACTCAAAATACTGAAAGATAAAAACTGCTAGTGAATACTCTGCCCTATACTATTCACTTTCAGTACTGAAGGAGAAATAAAGGTTTCTCCAGATCAACAAAAGCTGAAAAAGTTTGCAAGCATTAGAACTCCCCAACAAAAAAAGTTGAAAGAAGCATTCCTAATAAACCAGAGAATAAATCCAAATTACTGAAGAAGGAAAGATAGAACCAAAAAGCTAAAAACTAATGTCAGTCACAAATCATAATAAAGCAATAATGTAAAATAAAGCAATAAATGTAAATGGATTGAACTCACCATTCTAAAGCAAGGGGCCTCGTAGAAACAGAAAACAAAAGCAAAAAAACAACTTTCTCTTGCTCTAAAGAAAGCCATCTCAGCTCTAAAGATAAATGCAGAATCAGTAAATTGCTAGAAAACAATCCCAAAAGTAAATAGAATATCTAAAAAGTCCTGCACAATCACATTTATGTCAGATATAGACATATAACTATAAAAATTAACAAGAGAAAAGGATGGACATTATAAAATGACTAAGGGATCAATGCTCATACATATCCATGTACCAAAGAAGGAACATCCAAATATATAAGACAATTATTAATATAACCAAAAACAGATCTTGGTAGCACAACAAGTAGGAGACTTCAGCACCCCACTTAAATCAATGGACAGGTCAACCAGACAGAAATTCAATAAAAAAAAAACAAAGCTTTAGCTAAGAAATTAAACCAAATGAACTTAATAGATATTAATTGGGGTAATTTATCCTCCTTAAATGAATATAAATTATTCTGAAACAAGAAACATACCTGAGGATGGGCTACATTTTTTAATCACAAAACAAATGTCAATAAATTCATGAAGATTGAAATCATATCAAGCATCATCTCTGATCACAATGCTATCAAAATAAAAATCAACGTCAAAAGAAAGTAGGCAAAACTTCTAACGTGTAGATTGAACAGCATACAACTGAATAGTTATTGCACTAATGAGGAAATCAAAAGAGAAATTAAGAAATACCTAGAGACAATGCAGTCCTAATGTGGAAATACATTTGACTTGACAGTATGAATATTTTTAAGATAGCTGACATTTATTGTTGAGTTGTCCTATAAAGAAGTACATTTTATTTAATTTGTAATCAATCAAATCAAGATTATATAAGCCATGTTTCTTATCCTTACCCACATGGAAAGATTTCATAAACTTTTTTTATAGGTGAAATCTAGATTTTGCAACTTTATTCTTACATGTTCAAGGACATAGGCATTCCGCATTCATATTCTTTGCCATATTCCTATAAGATATAATTTAACCAATCATTACAGTAGAGTCACTGAGTAGCCCCTTTGCTCAAGTTAAAACATGCTACAATGAAACATGCAGCTTAAACTCTTTCTGAACTTCACTAAACTTTTGTGGTTCTTTGTTCACATGTCCTACTACTACACTGTGTAATATATTGTAGCTTTATAATATACTTTAGTGTCTGATAATACTGGGCCCCTCATCATAAATCTTCAATTTAAAACTTTTATTTCCTGTTTCTTTACAATTATTCTTCTGAATAGTTTTTTAATTGCTTGTTAAGCTGAAATTGTTTTTGTTGCTATTATTTCACTATGCTTATAAATTCACTTTGAAAATAATTGAATATATCTCAATCTACAAATAGAGTACATGTATTCATTTTTACCATTCTTCTTGAAAGCTGAACAATGTTTTTAGTCTTCTTCATCTGGAATCTATAGTTATTTCTCATTAAATGCATTTCTATATAGGTCTTGCTGTTACTATGAATGTGACTACACTCCCTCATCACTCTATTTTCAATAGCTGGATTCTGTAAGTTAGATATTTTGTGTGTTTATGTGTGTAGGGACTTCTCTATCTCAGTAAAAATATTATTGACCCCATACTTTCCATCTGTTTTGCTTATAATAAGCAGAACAGTTTTGCTTTCAAATAACATCTTTCTATTTAGTTGTTTAAAATACTTATCAATGTTTTATTAATACTACAGTATGTGGGGAGGAAAACTAGTATAATATTTGCTCCTCAGTCTCAGTATCCCAATTTGCAATTATTCAATGACAGATTTTGATCCCATGAAAAGATAGTGAAACTGACAGAGAAGGGAGATAAAAGGAGAAGGTTAAAACAGGGCTCACAATTCTTCTGGAAAAACCTGCAGACACTCTCAATAATTTTGTACCAACCCCCTGATAGACGGTTGATGAGTCACTGGCCATCACACAAAGCGCTGCTGGAGGAACCAAATAAATAATGATGATGATTATTCATGCGAAGTTACTCCTTCAACTCTGTACCTATGTTCCCCTTCAATGAGAATGTTATGTGTGTAGATCACTTCTATATGAAGTCCAGAAAGATGTCTTTCCGTCTGACTTTAGGATAAGAACTCAGCATATATAAAAATACTTGGTAGACAGACCAAAGTAAAGGGTGAAAGTTTGAATAAGTGACGAAAAAGTATCGTTGAGTTTAATGTATTTTTATTTGAAATCAATAAATTCTATGTAATGTTAGAGGGAAAAGAGAAAAATGACAGAAAGAGAGACCTATTATATTGAGAGAGATGTGGAGAAAAGAAGAGATACCCGCATGCTCTTCTTATTACTGCAAGAAAGCTTGAAAGTTGATTTGCATCATTCTCTGACTCAGAACTAGAACATTAATCATTAACTTTGGTTGTAGTTTCTTTGTGACTCAAGTTAGCCATCTAAATTATGTCCCTGAAGTCCTTACTGGAAGTTCTTTGTAAATCTCCCACCCTCCTTCGTACTTTGCTGCATGTATTCCAATAAGCATGCTGAAAAGCATGGTCACTAAATACTGATTTGCCCATTCAGTAATTCTTAGCGCTGTCCTGGCCTTTGAGACGCTGTCCCCTCCCAGTCTGAGAATGAGGCCCTCTGGAAGAGGCAGGGAGGGAGATTGCTTATTAAACAGAAACTGACAGTCATAGAATGAAGGCATGGGGGACCCCTCAGAAACTCATGTGGACCATTGTGGGAGGATTAGCAAAGGAGAACACACTTCAGGAGGCCTGTGGGCATATCTCCACAAAGAATAAAAACAGGAGGGAAAAAGGAGGTGGAGTGGTTGGAAGTCCATACTTTTAGTTATAGGTTTTATTAGTTCTGATTTGGCATTCAGAGTCTGTTCTCAATATTGTGTGTCCACTTCCTCTCCACTCTTTAATATTTATATCATTCAGGGCATCATATAATCTATGATTAGTTGGCATGGGCTATGTTCAATCTAGAGTAATCTGTATGCATTTATATTGCGAGCTGCTCCCTAATTGGTTTTCATCCAAGTAATCCCACAGAGAATAAGGTTACTGCTGAAAAGGGCTGAGGGGAGAGGGTGCGTAAAGGGGACTGTGAACTCTTTTCCTGACCTTATTAGGAATGCTGTGAGCATCTGCACTAAAGAGAAAAAAAGTCCAAATTTCTGAGCTTCTACTAGGTCATGAATAAGCATATGATATACCCCAGAGCATGCCCAACAAGCTATAGAAACAAAACAATTTTGGGGTAATGCCATCATCCCTTTCTGCATGATGCAATAGTTGGGATACATAGATAGAACATCAGATTAAATGGAGACACATGAAGAAAAATAATTGACAAAATAAAAATGAGAAAAATTAAGCATGTGTTTTAATAAGTGCCAAGCAAAAATATACATATGTGTTTCAAAAATAAGGACAACTAATATCAACTATACTTCTAGCTCTTTTCTTTACTATTGTTTTTATTTCCATAGTTCTGTTAGATGTTTTTATTCATCTTTAACAACACATCTATTGTAATGTCTAATGTGTAGTATGATGTGTATTTTTCTGAGTATAGTCTATCCCATTATAAACAGGAATAAAGCTTTTGTAGGTCTGTGAATGTTTTACAAAGATGATTTAAAGGTGAAAATACTGAAGCATTATAGTTTTACATTATAAAGTTTTAAAATTTGTGATCAAAGTTTACCTCTTTGTAATAAATATTACATTTCAATTTATATAAACATTGCAATTGTCTTCACTTGCTGAAAATAATGTCCATTTTTCACTTGTCATTGTTAGCTGGGCCGGTGCCTCGATTAGGATAATTTGTTTCAAGTGCATGATGGTATAGATAGATAACACTCTGCAGAAAGACAGTGATTTGTTCTATATTTGCTGCTATAAAGTGGGAAAGCCATGATTGGTTGTAGTACTTATTTTAAAAATAATTATCATTTTCCAAGTCCAACTCACTCTCAGAAAAGGAATCTAGAATTAGTCTTTCCAAATCAGAAAAAAGAGACAGTGGTGTAATTGTTCTTCCTCTTGGGAAATATGCTTTTCCTTAACTACATAAAGCAATAGCAAAGCTTCTATAAATCATTACAGAAACAGCATAGTATGCCAAGTAAATGAAAAAAAAAAAAAACAACAACTGTATATTTAGAATTAAAGAGTGTTAAAACAACATTTTTTAGAACTCTGCATCAGAGAACATAACGAAACAACTCAAAAAACTTACAGGAAAAAAAATAAGTGCGGGGCATTATGAAATCTCCCTTTAAATTATCTTATTCTCCGGCTTGTATGTCAAGTGACATTTTAAGATTGTTTAAATAGAAGAATCACGTTAAAAAAGAAAGAATATTTTTCTATGAAGAATCTTGTAGGCTCACAGGCCGTTTAACTTAGCTCAGTCATCTAGTTTATTTTGCATTAGAGGAACTTCTTATTTAATTTACCAGTCCATAATAGGTAACTTTTTCAATATGGAGCTAAAGGTCACTATTATATGTAAGGAAAATTAAGCCGATGTTCTTGGTTGCCTTACAGTTCTCCTAGTTCAACTACTCCAATAAATGAACATGTACAACAAGCCGAAGGGCTTTTTATTACAAATTTAATTCATTTCTCTAGACAACTGTGAAATTTGCCATTGACATTAGTCATTACCCCAAGGCGAACTAAAAGATGATCTCAGTTAATAAATGATCCTTAACAAGGAACGCTCCTATCTCCTGTGATATTGGTACAGGCACATTTTATTAATGCAGGACTTGCTTCCTGCCAGAACACCAGCATTCACGACTATTTGGTGTGCTTGTTTCCTCTTCCTGCTCCTGATATTAATAATTATGCAACGGGATAATTAGCAACACAAAGAGACAGTACTATGAGCTTGAAGCTAGATTTTCAGCACGTTAACCTTCTGGGAAATAAAGAACAGAAGCAAAGAGTCTAGCCAAATAACCAATGCAGGTTGATTTCACAGTGTGTAAAAGGCTAATTATCTGTGAAAAGTCTGACCTCAAGTAACAAAATTACAGAAATGTGCAGGCATTTTATTTTAAATAAAACTCAGAGCCACTGCTTCATTTTATAAAGATACCTGATTAACAAGTGTATAAAAGAAAAAAATATTTGAAACTTAAAAATAAGCTCTGAAGGAAATGATAATATCTAGAAATAAAGGTTAATGATCAACTTAGACACCTGAGAAGGTAGGGTTAGAAAAAACTTCCCTGATTCCCTTTTCCTACCCCAACCCACAGTCGTTACAATGAAAGCAAGCACACACATACACCACAGACACACACACACATTCGCACACACTCAGTATGTGACAGAAGTAGGTTAAGTGTATTTTGTTTACTGAAGACAGGCTACAATAAAAAGCAGAAAATATTACTACTTCTTTACAGATACCATATGTAATTCATTCTGATATAGGAATATTTATCCACTAGCAGTAATAACAAACCACAATTTTTGTCATGAAAAAAATAAATTGTATTTGCAAAAAGCAAACACATTACAGAGTGTGTAAAAATGCAATATTCCCATTTTCTAGTCAGAGTTCCAATTTATTGAAGTAACAGAGCAGAAAATGCACTGACAGCTGTTACATTTTATTGCGAATTAGTATATACGTTTTATATCCAGTGAGCAAATGCATGATACATTGTATTCCAGTAATTGCCACTGGCTTTCCAAATGGAAACCGAATGATCTCAGTGCAATTACACTCAGGAGAGTGCACGGAACAGTCTCCAGTTCTACATTACAGCACTTTAACAACACTAATATTAAGTGTCTTTTCTATTTTTAAGAAAAAAAATTAAAAAGGTCAAGCTGGATATTTTAAAGATCAAAAATTAGTGCTCAGATGGTAGATGTGGTCCCTCGGTAAGTTCAATGTTCCCCTTGCATTTTTAAAATTTATATTCCATATTTTAGAAGATTGCATTTTGGAGTGTTCAAGTTAAAGTTTTTCTCTCCTCTGCTTTGTTTACTATCAATATTTTACTTTCCTTGATGTCTCCGTCTCTATTTGCCTTCTTAGCGATAGAATGTAGAAATTTAAAGTGATGGGAGCAGTTGCAGGTGCTGGAATACTTTAGAAAAATAAGCTATATGCTGAGTTTTCACTTTATGCTGAGAGGCCTGATCATCTTTGATTCCCTTCCTCATACCTCCCCACTCCTCCTCCTAGTATGTGTATGCATTAGCTACCTTCCTTAGGAGAGAGCCATTTGTTTTCATAAGGGTTAACTCTGATTTCAGAGATCATCTTGCTAATGCTCAGGACTCTGGGTTAACAGGCAAACACACTGCAACAGTCTAACCGTATCCACAGTCAGTTCTAATTTATTGGAAGCACATTTCTAGCATACCTTAAGAAGTCTATTTTGTCTATTTTTGCAAACCTTGATAATACACTACACCCTTTCTCTTGGCAGCCGGCTTGCTGACAGCTCCTCCACCAAGGGGCTCTGTGGGAAGCCTTCAATAAAGCCGGCTGTCTCCTCCCCTCTAGTGGTTACCAGCCTGCCTTGCAGGGCAGGGAAAGAAGAGGCGTGTAGAGGACCCACACAGGGACTTATGTGCAATTCTTCTGGCTTAGAGAGAAAAAAGAAAAAAAAAAAATGCACACACACACATATGTGTGTATACACATACACACACACTGAGTAGTCGACTGCTGCAGAAAATAAAATTTATCAAGCATTTAAACAATATGTTAGTGGCGGCTACAGCTTAATCAACACCAACCTGCTGACACAGATTTGCAATTTGAGCTAGTTATTAGTGATTGAATTAACAGCATGTCACAACTTGTATCTGCTTTAAAAAAAGAAACCCACTAATGCAACAGAACCGTAAACACCATGAGATAAGACTTTTTTTCCAGGCTGGGAAAGAGATCTCCTTTTGATCAAGTAAGAAAGAGCAAAGACCACTTCACTTGCAATTGAGAGGACGTTCCCAATTCCCTCCCATGGACCCCATGAATGGCCAGGGAAGTGACCCCCTCAACAGTAAAGCCGTCAAAGACAGTATTATCAACAATAACAAAAATCAACAAGCTAGTGATATAGCTCATCTAGATGTCAGAAAGTCAGAAACACTGTATAACAAAGAAACCAGGTAATAACGGCCTTAGCCATATCATTCCTGCCTGAAAAAGCATGCGAGGTCTCAATTTACCCTAACCCCCTGACAACTAACCCCAAAGTTGTTCAGAAACTTATCTGAGAGAAATTTTATTGAGCCTCATATTGAAATTCACAATATGTATTCTCTTCTGTGTCTATGAAAATATATTAATACTATGGGTTTATGAGTTTAAAAGTATTAATATGCATCAAGGAGTTCTACTTCTAACATAATGTGCAAATTAATTTATTATCCCAAAAGTTGTTTTGCTATTTTTTATTAAAAAAGAAGTATTATAGATTAATTCTGGATATTAATCATGCTTAAATGTGCTAAAGTTTCTTCATGCTATGAGGAATGACTAACAATGGGCCTTCGGCTACCTACAATTATTTGGATTCCCACAAAACTCATAAGATTCTTTGATCAAAGGAAAATTATAATTAAATGTGTGATTTACTGATGTTGGACAATTGAGCCCTTGTATTTTTTAGAGACAGTAATTTTTTAAGAATTAGTTTAAGGAATAGGAGAGTAACTCAGATATTCATATGAGGGATACTTTATTGATTTAAATGGATAGAAAGATTTTTCCCTAAAGAACATTTTCAAATCTTTAAAAATTGATATTGGTATTTATCACCATTAAACTGTTTATATCAGTTGATGTTTCAACAGTATAGCAAATGATATGCAAATATAAAATATAAAAAAGGCAGATTTTTTTCTTCCATACGTCATGTTAATCAGACTCCTCATCTGAAATCTTTCCAAATGTCTGAAGGCAGCTAGAGAAAATCAAGTACGACACTTATCTCCTGCTTCACTGAAAAAGGGTCCTACAGGGGCTGATCTGATCTCATCAGAGACCGACTAAGGTAATTCCTTGGGGATTGCATTAAATCTGAATGAAAGTGTGGAGTTGAAGCTTGGAGGAAATAAAATAATCAGATATGGAAAGATGTACAAGATCTGTCACAATAAACTTTTCTTATGTAAAACCAATGAGAAATCTGAGTGATGATAATATCTTAACATATATGGTAAAATCAAAAGTGTACTTAGAATAATCATTTTGCCTCATCTTATTTTTGTTTGGGTGTGTTATTACCACAACCCAGTGTTTTATAGTCTTAAAGTACAGATGAGGAAACAGTGGCTCAAGAGATGAGTTACTCTTTTTCAAACACGTGGTCAAATAAGACAGAATGCAGATCCCATCCCAGACTTCCATTGCACTTTTCTGACACAAGAAAAATCATGAGTATGCACCGATTTTATCAAAAGGTTATCTGAGGTGAAATTTTAATTTCAGGATTTCTCTGATATCCAATATAGTTCTGGATTTAGTTGGTGTTGGAACAGAAAATCTAAATTGACTTTGCCATTTCCCTTGGCAAAACAAAACAAGGACATTCTGAAATAAGTATGCCAAATTTCAAACAAGAAAAAATAAATGTTTCTCTATAGATATCGATAAACAGTTTCTTTCCATCATTTATCAATAAGCATGGATTATAAACACAAACTCACTAGAAAATTTTAAAGGTAAAATGTTTTATAATAACTAATTATTCCTCACTTTCCTCATCTGTGTCATAAAGTGAGATTGTTATGAATTTATCCATCACTATGTGAAATAGTCAAGGCAATATTCCAGATATCAGAAAGGCATATACTTAAGAACTTAAATAAATTAACTCAACTACCTCTTGTAGTTTAAAGTTATCTCTTATTAATTAAATTAAATTAATAATTAATTAAATTAAGTTACCTCTTAAAGTTATCTAATCCAATACAATAGAATGGCTATTTCTTTATAGTTCTTAGTAGAGTGAAACTTTCTCCAAAGTAAGCAACAGAGTCTTTACACTGAGTTTATCAGAGAATGTGACTAAAGTGTTACAGACTGTGAGGACCTACTTTTCTCTCAAATTTATTTGTTCAACTATTATTTGTTTAGAGTCTATTAAATAAAATTCTAAACTATTATTTGTTTACAATTTTCTTAGATAGTACAAGTCATGGTAGTACTTGTTAAAGGAGATATGTTGTCGAGCAGAATCAAAGTCATTGTTTATGTAGGGTTATAGTTTAGAGGGGAAAGCAGCTACACAACAAATAATCACACAATTGCAATTAGACATGGTTATTAAAATGTTACGCTAGGAAACATAGACTAGTGTTATGAGGTCTTAAAGGTAGAAGGGTGTTAGTCCTTGTTTCAAAGTTAGGTGAAGGATAACTCATAATATTTCAAATCCTTCAGAGGAGGAAGAACTAATTAGGTGAGTGTCTGTGTATACATTAGCAATGTGTGTACATACATATGTGTGTGTGCAATTGTGGGACAGGCAGGTAGAGCAGAACAATCAAAACCTGGCACCCTGTGGAGTAGCACAGGTAAAGACAATGCTGTTTGGAAGAAACCCTCTGAGGAACTGAAGAAGGCAGGTAAGTTCAGGCTACAAAGGAGAAGAAATGGAATAGTGCACAGTCGGTCCCCATGGGAATTGAGGCCAAACTATGTCAGTTCTTGAAGGCCTTTCTTTCTCAATATACTAGTTTTAATTCAAAGAGAAATGGAAAACCCTTAAGGCCTCTAAAAGTGGGGTGATCATGCCACTCTGCTGTGGTGGAAGAATAATTAAAAGGAGCTAGGGTGGATAGAGGGAGGCCATCTGATTGCCAAAACATAATCACAAATCCTTCAAATTATTGCTGAGTGCTGATTAGCAGCTTGCAAAGAATATTTTTCTGAACTGGTTTCAGTTGATTTTTTAAGGCAATTTAGAATTTACAGAGAACTTTTGCATGTGTTTGATCTCCTTAATAACCCTATGAGGTGGTCAGGTTAGGCATGATTATTCTCGACAAAACGGACAAATAAAGGGAGTATCTGAGTTCGGGACCCACAATTCAAGCTTGAACTAGCTCTCTTTTCAGAACATAGTAACATTTATAAAGTTGACAATTAATTAGTATAAATTGCAAAAATATGTTAAAAAGAAATAGCCTTCCTAAAAATCAGATTCTCTCTTCATTTTTATACATTTATGGGTTTAACATCCCCACATTATACAGCTTGCTCTGGTAAAGTGATTAATGACAGAATGTTTATTAAAGAATTTTCAAAGCTTCATTGGAAAATATACATGAGTACAAAGCTTCTATTTGTTTTCATCATCACAGTGTGGTTTTGGGGGCACCTAAGCTTGACTTGACTGCCTTCACTTCAAAAGGTCGGGTACATATCATTTTCTTATGCAAAAAGTAAAAATAAAAATTTGCTAATACCTAGAGTCTGGTTTAGATTATATATAGAGAAAGGGAAACCCAAAATATTCATCTTCATGTACATATTTTGGAATTAGTTATCATCTAATTTTACATAATCCAACCATGTGCATCAAAATATGTTTACCATATTTTAGTGAAGTTCACTTTTAGATACAAAACATTGGAAGAATAGAATATTGCACAACTCAAAGTAAAGTTACAGAAATATTACTGGCATGCGATTTTTGTGCTGCTCTAATTAAAAAATAGTTTTAATTTATTTATGCATTTCATAATATGAACTTAGAACTTCCAACATGCAATGCCTGGATGAGAGGGAGATACATAAAAATCAGTAATAGTCATCCCATAATGGAAGATTTTTTGAATTATTTAATCATATTATATCATATTTAAATATTATATTAAATAGCTCTTTCACTGAATGGTATTATGTCACATTAAAAGTAGATTTATCCATTGGATATATATATATTTTTTAAAAAAGCACTATCCAAAATTATTGATTAAAGGTGAGAAGAAACAAAATTCTGTCTATATAGAGTTCTTAGGATAGTTATAAAAATTTCTTAAGCATTGGGCATATTTCTTACAATGATTTTATATCTAATTATAAATGAGTTGTTACTTTGAAAATTCTTAGCATTTTTTTTTTTTAGGAATTGTGATTAGCAAGCACTTGTGAAACTATAGTTATTTCTTACCTCCTCCCCAATTATCAAAAGACCAACATATGCATGTTTTCCCTCATGGTGTTATAAATGTCACTGAAGGTCAAGATTACTTAATTAAAGATGGGTGAAAGTAGGAATGACATGACTGAGGAAAACCGTTGTTCTGACTTTGGTTTTAGTTTCTTAACCTTTAAGAATACCGTATGTCTTGGCCTCTCTTTTCCACTAATTCATGTCATTATTGTCAAATTCACACCAAGTAATGTTTTCAAGTATTAATAAAAGTTACCAGCTTTAAGCACATGAAAGTTCATATAAATTTAAGAAATTCTGTAATCTTTGCATAAATGCACAGGCATCCAATACCAACATCCTTTAAAATCACAATGTTACTTGGTCCAATTTTTATCAAAGTAATAATGAAGAAAACTAGTTAATAGTTATTTCTTTTATAATTCAAGTTATGCTGTGCCATTCATTCACTATTGATTTATTCAGAACCAAACTCATTAATTTATTTAGTTAATTTAAGGACTATGATAAATGTTCATAATGTGGCAGGCACTATAGTCTTACTAAAGAACTGCAAGAATGAATATGGCAATGTTTATCACTGAAGCACTCACATTCTAGTAAAGGAGACACACTGGTAACCAACAATCCATAGAGCAAGATGGGTTTATAATACAGCTATGCACAAAACATGATGGGAGGATTTGAAGCCACTTCTTAACTTTCTGATCCTTTCACTGATTTTCATGAATTTCACACATTCATATATCAGAGGTGGTTATCTTATAGAAATGTCTGCAACTTCTTCATGTTCATACCCAGGTTGTGCAATATTGTCAAGAGGGATACAGTTTTCTTTCTCTGCATCACATTAGAAAACTTGTCCCAATATTTCTGAAGTTATTTTGATCACTTGGCTGAGGTGTCTTTTAGACTTCTTTAATGAAAAGTAATACCTTGTGTAATTATTTTCCCAGTATAATTACATATATATATATATGAAATTTAGGGAAGTATTTTGGCTATGTAAATATTGCATTACTCATACAAATGCCTATGTATTTATTTGTTTATATCTGATAGATCTTGATTCTCAGTTTAATCAAACAATAGTAATCTCTTATAAACTTTATTTCTTTTGATAATCAACTTTTACCATATTGGTTAGATCTTTCTGCATTATTCAGTAAGTCACAGTCATATTTGCTTCCTTGCTTAGGGGGACTAACATATTCCAACTGAATCTTTTACTTTTCCTGACTCACCTCTGCATTTGATAATTTCTCCAATGATCCCTGGCAATTAGATCAGTATTTAGGCTCAAGCAATGCACATTGTTCTTTGGATAATACTTCCAGGCTTGTTTATTCAATGGAAAACACACACACACACACACACACACATGCATTCATTTTCATGCATATTGATATATCTGTATCTTTTTATCTATATCAGATAAATGCATGTTTCCATTCTAATCCAATATCCCAGGATTTTTTCTAGTTTTTATCTTTTTTTTGTATGCCACCCTTTCCCAAATGTTAAGGAACTGGTCCTATTGACCTCAATATACTTATTTGATCAGGCCCCCTGTATCTTTCTCATCAACTGCCATTATCTTTATTCCTTCCTTTCCCTGCTATGACACTTTTACCTGATTTAGTGCACCCAGCTTTTCCTTACCACCTAGTTGTTCTTATGTTGCTAAATCTTCTGCATCCTTTGCATTATTAATATATTTAAGACCTTAGTGCAAGGTCAAATTGTGTTTTGGGGTTGTGAGCTTGGTACAGGGCTGCTAAACTGAAGGGAGCAGAAATTGACACTTACAACCCAAGTAAATATTTAAGGTGAATATTCAGATAGAGGTAATAAGGATAGTAAGGGGAAAACAAATTCAGAGGCATATCTCTGATAAAATATCCTTAAAGGTAGGCAGTGACAAATTTATATTTATAACTGGAAGAACTGGATCAATTTCTAAAATTTGTGACTTCAGGTTAACAATAAAATTATTGTCAATTTTGTAGTATGGAACAAAGAAGATAATTCAGAAATGGAACAAAAAATAATAATGTTGAATATCAGATGTTGGCAATAACATATTTTCCATTGGAGTGGTCAGGGTTGAATCCTGCTTGTTTTGGGTATGAATGAGTCTTAGATGTCTCATAGCACCAAGTGAAAAAGTATTTTGGTTTTGTCCATGGAAAATTTGTATTGCTCCTTTATTAGTTCATTTTAAAACTTTAATTTCTTTTTTTTTCTCTTAGCACAAGACAACCATAGAATATTCCCTCTCTTCCCAAAAAACTGCTTTCTTTTTCACTGTCTCACTCTCATCTACCTTTGCTTGCTGTTTCTCTTTTAGGTTGGTGGCTAAGGAGATAAGGTACCCACATTTGAAAGGGAAAGAATAGGTTGAAGATAAAAGGGTAGAATGATGGGATTCATTCTAATTATTATTTTGCTTTTTCTAATTCCTGCATGTTTTCAACTGTATTAGTTTCTTATTGCTGCTATAACAGATTACAGCAGAGCTAGGGACTTCAAACACTGTAAACATAGTATATTTCAGTTCTGGAGGTCACAAGTCTTAAATGTGTCTTATGAGCTAAAATCAAGGTACTGGTAGTTTCATACCTTCCAGAGTATGTAGGGGAGATTGCTTTGTTGCCTTTTCTAGTTTCTGTAAGCTTCTCAGACTCCTGGGAACATGTTCTCTCCTTCTATTTTCAAAAGTATCTCACTCCAACCTTTGCTCTCTTTATCACAACTCTGTATCATGTGGGCCCTTAGCACTTTTCTTACAAAAATCCTTGTGATAATGCTGGGCCTATATGGATAATCCAGGATGGCCTCTTCATTTCAAGACATTTAACTGAAACATATCTGAAAAGTCCCTTTTACGGTATAAAGACATATGAGTTTTAAGTACTTAAACGTGGACATCTTTAGATGGAAATGTTGTTCTGTCTATCAAAATTCAAAAAGGTGCTGAAAATAACACTGACTGCAAAAAAAAGTACTTAGTGTACAGATATTTAGCACTGTGTTAATTATATCAAGTGCTATTAGTCATTGAATTATTAAAATAAACTTATATGATTGTAACCTTGTAAATAGAGATTAAAGAGTTTAACTTCTCAAAAAGCATACACATAATAATTAGAACTAAGAAATTCCATTAGGTTGTGACTACAAACCTATACTAATAAACAATGACTGTACAAACTAATGGAATAGGTATTATTTTAATTTTCCATACTATAGTGACACTAGCACATTTTAAAAATCATTCATATAAGAACAATAATAAAAAGAAGGTAAATACTATCAGAAGAGTGGCTGGGAGCGCTTCTGGATATAATTTGCAGGATCTTGTTCATGAACAGACATCCTGGTTACACTATGTGCAAGCCCCACTTTTTTTTTTAAACAAACAAACTTCTATTAAAAGATTTTTGTTTATGCATACAAGAACTGGAGTGCAGACCTGAAGTGAGGGGGGTGAGATGATTCACCAGAGACAGAGTGGGAAGTAGAAAAGGTGGATCTACTATATGGATGCTGAGGGAAGCAGTGGGTGAGATAGGAGAGGTCTGCTGTGTCATTTGGATCAGCTCCCTGGCCTGGGATTGAACTCATGTGGCAGTGCCTGCTGATAGTTTCATAGTGCTGAGATTTAACCCCTTGGGCCATGAGGGAGGCCCCTGCAAGTCCCACTTTCTATCCAGAAAGACTCTGATATTTAGAGTAGATAACATTATAACTTAGACAAAGAAAAAAAATCAAGGAAAGGTAGCAGTTACACATGTTAAAATGAAGGAAAGTAAGATGGTTGAAAAGATAATAAAGAGGAGATAACAGAAAATATAGCTGACAGAGGATGGAAAAATGAGGAAAGATGACCTGTTTATTGGCTTTGCAAATCATTTATGATCATACTTTCTGTGTAATTGGATCAATTATTTAGGAATAAAGTGGGTGATTATTGTGGATGGAATCCTCAGAGAATCAAATTTGTCAAAGATGACTACTAAGAGCTCATCTATTTCTTTCCATATATGGCAGATCAACAACAATAAATGAAACACTTCTCCAAGTTTTGCTTTTGATCTACACATCTATATTTTTCTGAATATTTACAAGCTAATATAGGGTTTCTAAAGTTAAATTTGTCATTGTTTCTCTCAGACACACCAATATGCCAATAAGATATACTCAAAATTGAGCCAAAATATAACTGAAAACTAAGGATAATTTTTAGCTTTTCTTGTCACTTATATATGTCTGAGTCCCCTGATTTTTGGTGGGGACAGAAGTTCTTCTCATGCACATGGATTACTTTAAGGAGAAACAAGTTTACAAACATACTCAGTGCCAATACTACCATCATCACCCCTAATGTTGTGGCCACAAGTTTCATTATTGAATCTTTAATATATGGAAGGAAACTTAATGAAGTCAATGCAGATTTCTTTCATTCAAATGCTATAACTTCTTTGATAATTTCATCTAATAAATCATCAGTCTATAATATTATAGTGTGTTCATATGATTTTAGATGTCTTCTGAAAAAAAGTAGCTACTGTGGCAAATGCAAAATTAATTTATTCTTAGGAAAAATATTATCCAGGGATTGAGCAATAATTTGTACTATTCTCAAACATCAACTAAAAGCTTTAAATAATGTGAAAGATAGCAAGCATTATCATTTGATACTTTACCTGTAGCTACCTGGTTCACTCTTTCCTATTCACTCTTCCATTTATTCACTTTAGGAACATGGACAGGTAAAGTAATTTATCTGATCTTCAGATTCTTCGTAACACTTATTTTGTAAAACTTAACTATATCAAACTATATTGCAAAGAATGTTGCTCCCATGCCATGGTCCCCATACAAGATAATTGTGTACCAATGCTTTTGGGAAGAATAGTTTTGAAAAACATAGCAGAATTGAGTCTGCATTTTGCTTCCATTACTTAACTGTGTGCATTTAAGAAAGTATTCAATATGTAGATTCTTTTTACCTTTATTATCCTCTGTGTGTGTTTATAGAAGTTATATAATAATACCTCATATATAAGTCTCTGTTGGTTACAACTAGAAGCAAATAGTAGTTGGTCAATATAATGATTCTTTTTTATCTTCTTTCCCTTTGACTTTCCTGCAGGAAGCAACAACATTGGGAAGTTTGCTTGTTTTGTGACACAGAGACCTTCCACCATGGTGGAGATAGAGAGAGATGAAGAAGTATGAGTCTAGATTCATCCACCACACAATATTATGAAGAATAACATTTGGCAACTCACCCTGCATCTGAGTGGATGAGATACTTCACTTTTTGAGTCTAACTTTTGTAATTCGTAAAAGAGATTTGTAACACTCACTTCTTGCTGCTGGGAATGCGTCAGATGCAGAAATGTAAGAGAAACATGTTGGAAATGAGAATGTTACAAAAAAATAAGAAACTTATTGAGATATCTTCAACAACTTTTACAGTATCCTGAATGCATGGTGATTATTAAAATAATTTAAAAATATAACCTCAGCTGCACATATTCATTTGTACTGAAACATTTTTGATTGCTCCACAATGCCTTCTCTATGCTTTCACATTTTACTTCTTCTCTTTGGACATACAACCTCTGATTCAACCTCATCTATTTTTTCCACATACCAAATATATGTGGGGGTAGTGACTGCACTTCATAGACATTTTTCCCTACTGGGTGTGTTTCCCTCAATCCAAAGTAGGTGAAACCTTCTAATCTGGTCTTTGCTGACTACACAAAACCTATTTTGACTTACTTTCATCTAGACTACTAAGTCGTATCACTAATTTTACACTTAATTGTATTTTAAAAGTGGGATGAAGGAAGGCATCCAGACAAAAATTCCATTTATTTCAGGGATAGAGAAAACTAGAAAAAGAGAGGAAAAAAGTGATTTCTATTAAGTGTGGTCTATCTCACTAGAAACAGCCCAATCAACCATGCAATTTTTATTTATGTTTTCTTTTCATTTCCTGAAGGCAAATATACATTCTACCCCCTTGATGATGCCAAGTTGTGAGCGGCCATAAATCACTAGTGACATGCTGGAAACCAGGTTTTTAGGGGGCTAGAACAATGACTAGAGGATTATTTTCAGCAATATCCACAAAATAAGGTCACTGTTGAGAAAAATCTAGAAAAAAGGGGGCCATCTTTGCTACATAATATTTCTAGAGACATTGTTCAGGAACAGTTAGGGCCAATGTCAATACATGTTTAACATCTGAGATCATTCAATTGGATCAAACAAAAACTTGCACAGTTTTAGTTTTTAAAATATTTCTTCTGTGTATGTAACTAAGGCAAAAAGATGAGTTTTTTTAAAAAGTAAATATAACATAATTTAAACATCCTGAATGTTGTGCTCACCATTTGAGATGTAGATTATATTGAAAGACTGTGGATTTTAATATCTAACTCTGAACTTATTATTTGGCTGATTTAGATTATTAGTAAAAAATTAATTTTACTAAATCTCAATTTAATCACTGTAAAATGGGCAAAATAATTCCATATAATATGATTAAAAACTTCATTACTACTGAGGAATGCTATGGAGAATAATTGGAAGATTAAGTTACCTGATGGCTATCATACTATCTGATGCTTTAGTACGTATCAATTATGTATTAGTTACTTCTTTATTCTCCTTGTTGTGATGGTAATATTTATTTTGATGCATTATTGTAATCTCTCTCGATCATATAGGTATCTATTTATCGATCTATCTATCATCTATCAACATCTATCTAAACATTTAAGAAAAACTTATTGCAATTTTCCCCCACTGCACGAAAGTAGCTATATCTGTTTGGTATAATTAATTTGGTAGTTTGGTATTTTTGTTTGTTTGCTTGTTTTTCAATATGAATGCACTGTTGTCATTAATTTCCAAGGAAAATTTATGAGCATTTCTAGAACCAAAAACAAACAAATAAAAAAAACAAACAAACACAAAACTCCCTACCAAATCATATCAAGTATATATGGTCTACTTTTGGATGGTCGGGTAAGCCTGTCCTAGTTAACTTTAAGGAGTGAAACATAATTTTCATAATTCTCAAACATGAACATAGGCTTTTCAAATATTTTTAAATTTTATTTCATCCAAAAAGTAACAGATATATCACAAAATAATAGTTAAATAGTACTCTATAAAGATACATAGAGTATTAAATGCTGAGACATTTTAATGCCTTCTATGAAAGCATGACCCAAGAAATAGCCATAAAACTCTCTGATTCCATGAATTTTTAAATTACACATATATGAGCACACATACACTTTTCTTGTTATGATCAACACAGATGCAAAAATAATTGAGATATAAATTTAAGCAAAATTTCATGTCCCATTAGAAGTGTTTAAAATGGCTAAGCATGCCAACTATTATTGAACTGCCACTCCATATGCAGGTTATATTATTAATACTAGACAGTAAAGGCATATTCTTTATAAAATTATATGTTGAAAGGGCCTTCCTGGTAGCGCAAGGGGTTAAGCACCACACTATGAAGCAAAATGCAGTCACTGCAAGCATGAGTTCAATCTCCACCCAGGGAGGTGACCCACATGGCTCAGCAGACTTCTCCAGCCTCACCTGCTGCTCCCCTCAGCAGTGTACCTCAGTCAATATGCCTGTTCTGTTCCTCACTCTGTCAATGATGAATTCTCTCATACCCATACCTCTGGTCTGTACCCCAGTTCTTTTATGCATAAACAAATAAATCTTTAAAAAATAAAATTATATATTGAGAAAATGACAGATTCAAATGCAGATATGTGAATAACAGATAATGCAGATATTGTCACTTAATGGTTTACTTTGTTCCTTCAATAGTAACATCTTACAAAGCTATTATGAGCTATCAAAACCTTGCTTCAATATGATGATGTGATTTTATATCACATTAACAATACCTTGTGATATTCCTTTATGACTCACCTACTGTCATCCATCTATACCACATCCATTAGTCACTAAGCTATATACTTCATTTCTACACCTTTGTCATTTTTAGAATATTGTATAAATTAGTCATACAATAAGTAACCTTTTGGGATTTTTTTTCAGCATAATTTTTTGAGATTTATATAGATCAGTAGGCTATCAATTGTTTCTTAATTTTTATTGTTTACTGCTTATTATAGCTTACTTTTTTCTATGATATGGATTATGACAATTTACTTAACCTTCCATTCACCCATGAAAGGACACATCAGTTGCTTCCAGTCTGGGACTATGATGAATGAATTTATTGTAGACATTCTTGTGTAAAATTTATGTAAATACAAATTTTCATTTGTTTGGATAAATGCTAAGTAATGTAGTTGCTAGTCATGTAATTGCAAGTTTAGTTTTTTTAAAAACAACTAGTACACTATTTTCTAGAGTGGTTGTGCCACTGTACATCCTCAAAAGTAATATACGAACGGTCAATTTCTACACATTCTTTACAGTGTTTGATGTTGTCAGAATAATTTAGTTATTCTTTTAAGTGTCATAATATAGTATTTGTATTTAATTTATATATTTTGACACTAATGATTTGAATATCTTTTCATGTGCTGTTTTCTATCAACTTAAATGAAACATCATCATTTTTAGGCCTATATTTTGGTAGGATTGCTCGGTTTGATTAAGGAGGTTTTAAAGTTATTTATACATACTGGATAATAGATTTTTGTTATAAATAGTTTGTAAATATCTTCTCTTACTCTGAAGTTTTCTTATTTTCCCTCTTAACAGGAAGAGATAATTTTAGTTTTGAAGTTCATTTTATCAAACTTTTATTTAAGCATAAGAGTTCTGAGTAATCCTACTCTGAATATTTTTTTCCTGTGTTTTACCTAAAGTTTTATATCAAAATAAAAAAGTTTCTACACAGTGAATGAAATTTTCATAAAATGAAAACACACCCTACTGCAGGGAGAATATATTTGCAAATCATACAGCAAAAAAGGGGTCAATATCCAAGATTTGAAAGAACACATAAAACTCAATAACAAGAAAATGATCTACTCTATCAACAAAAAGGGAAATAAATCTAAAGAGACTCTTCTTCAATATTGACATCATCATCACATCATCAGGAAAATAAATGAAATAAAATTAAAACCAAAGTGCAGTACCATCTTACCCATGAAAATGGCCAATATCAAAAGACAAGAAGCAACAATTGGTGAGGATGTACAGAAAAAGGGACTTTAGTATACTGTTGGTGGGGATATTGATTGTTCCAGTCTTTATGGAGAAGAGTATGAAGATTCCTCAAATTGTTAAAAATAAATCTACCATATGATCCACTCCTAAGTATATGTCCATGCAAAAGCATTAGTTCATATGCATTACTATGTTCATAGCAATACCATTTACAATAGCCAAATTATGAAAACAACCTGTGTCCAAAGATAGATGAGTGAATTAACATGTATGTATATATACAATAGAACACTACTCAGCTATTAATAAAATGTATATTGAATTTTGCCACTTGTAAAAACATGGAATGAACTAGACCCTTATGCTAAGTGAAATAAGCCTAAGAAGAACAGATACTGGATGAGCTCACCTGTGCAGAATATAAAGTAACAAAACAAAGGAACAAGCAATACCTAACCGGAACCAAGCCTAGCTTCAGAGGAAGTGCGTGGGTGGTGGCAACTAAAGAGGGGAGAAGCCCAAAGAACTACGGAAAGGATTGTTAGTGCTGTAGTGGTAGGAGTGTAACATATTAACTGATCTTTCAGAATAGGTCACCAACCACTGAGAACAGATAATAGCCATAAAAAGCAAATTAGGTCTACTACACAAGATCTCCTTGTCTTGTCCTTCACTATGGTCCATGGAGGCTTTATCCAATCATGTCCAAAATGGGACCACTCTTTTCAATTTTGAGAGCTTGGTCTTAATGCTTTATCTCAACATGAACTACAGAAGCCTTTTAAGGAGTTAGCTGCCTGGGATAATCATTCTTATCAAATGGACAAATGTAGGCAGAATGGATTAAGATGAGACCAGCTAGATAAAAGCAGACTAAAAAGAAAAAGCACTTGAAGTTAAGAGCCAAGAACAGAATGAGAATGAAAGGCAAAGCTACCCATGATATTATTTGAGCATTTGGATCCATCTATTGCTGCTGTCTGTGAATTTTTAAATTACAAGTCAATAAATTTTCCACTAGCTTTAACTAGCATGAGTTTTCTTTATGTCACTTGATTCAGGACCTAACTAGTTTAATTCTATCAGATAAAATAAAATGCTTAAGTACCCATCACTCATACAAAATAGATATCTATCTGGAAATATATGTATTCCCATAACTATAATGCATACTGGTGTACACAGTTGTTTTGTGTGTCTTTAACCCTCCTTTTTTAGATACCTACCCAAACACAAAAGCTTGAGCTAGTGCTTACATTATACATTGATATATAAATTATATTATGTATATTGATGTATATTAATTAATGTATATTAATTGGTCCATATGGTATGATTGATATACATTTTGCTTTTAATATTTTCATAATTATTATCATAAGGAGCTCTTCATTCCACAACTCTCTTCCTTCAGTATCATGTACCCCAGATTTACATATTTTGTTAAATTTATAATATCTCTATATGTTTTAGTGAATAGTTCATGATTCATTTTTGTCTTGTGCTTTGGACTTTTTTCATTTTTTTTTTATCATAAAGAGTGTTGCAATAACAATTATCGTTCTGTTTTGAGATTTTAGTTGTTTATTTTAAAGGGGCTTTACTAAGTGGAATGTTGTGCTCATATACAATTTAATTACATAATGCCAGTAGTTTTTAACCTCATCAACAGTGTATTAAAATACCATTTTTCTATAATTCTTTGAAATTATTGCTAGACTTGGTCCTCCCTGGTGGCGCAGGGGATTGAGCGCCACACCGTGAAGCATCTGTAGCACAGCAGCGTGAGTTGATCCCCAGCCAGGGAGGAGACCCACATAGCCCAAAAGACCTCTTCTGCCTCGCTCACAGCCCTCCTCAGCAGTGTACCTCAGTCGATATGCCTGTTCTGTTCCTCACTCTGTCTCTGGTGAATTTCTCTCATCCCCACACCTCTGGTCTATACCCCAGTTCTTTTATGCATAAATAAATAAATCTAAAAAAATACATAAAAATATTGCTAGACTTTATGACGTCCACCAGTGTGATGATTATGAAATAAACTTTTTTGTTTTAATTTGTATTTTTTTTTCACTTTCTGTTTCCTAGAGAGGTTAGTTGAGCTTTTGTCTACATGATGATTAGCCATTCAGATTAGCTCTTTAGTGCATTGTTCATGACTTTTGCCCACTTATATTTAGCTGGCAAATTTTCCTTACTTCAATTAATTTAAGATATTCAAGTTGCGAATCAGCTTTAAAGGTGTGTTATTAATGCCAATGTGGGAGGGGCCCAAAGGGCTATGATAAAGGCAAAAGGATGCATTGATAGAGGGCGTGGTAGTGTACATAAGGAGGGGTGAGCTCACACTGCTAAATCATATACAGTGTTGTAAAGAAATGTTGCCTCAATAAAAAATAAAAATGGCATACATAAATAAAGAAAAGAAAATTGAATGACTATATAACTAAATGATGAAATTAGATAAAACTCAACAGGTTACTAAATATTTGTAAAATTAGAAATTGAATTTTTTTGCAAAAACAAATCATGTTATATGTTAATTATAGTTAAATAAAAACTGTTTTCACTGTGAAATATGTTATAACCTGGTTTTTATACTTTTATATCAGAGAAATTTATTCATTATCTTACTGGTTCTGCTGATTTTTTAGTTATTTGATCAGTAAGTTAGAAAGAAAAATTCTCTAATTTTTCTTAGAAGCTTTGAAATCGCATTTATTCATCTAGTCTAGTTCATTAATCAGTTGAAATTTTTCTTGCAAATGCTATAAGGAAAGGAACTGAAACATGGGTTAATGTATGTGGAACTGAAGACCTAGAAATAGTACTGGTGAAGATGCACATGAACAGTTTATTAATAAGTGAAAGAATATCCATTTTGACTAAACAAGTACAGTTTCTCTCAAAATATATATAAATACTTCTGAGATATTCAGAAGTTTTGATTTTTTTATAATTTTAACTTCATGAATTTGCCATATTTTCATTTTTTCCATGTTCATATTTATAAGATATTATATTAAATGAGGCTTTTTATAGAATGAATGTTTCATTGAATTGTTTTTCCTTCTTTAATTTATTTCTATTTTTATCATGTTATTTCTTTATACTTACTGTAAGATTTATTTTATTCTATATTTAGTTTCATAATTTGAATGATGACATTATTGACTTTGGTCTTTTTTATTTTATGACACATGCATTCAATGCTGCAATTTTACCTATAATTACAAATTTGTTTTTATTCTGCATATTCTGATTGGCAATATTTTGTTATTCAGTTACAAATGATTCCACTTTTGAATTATAAATTTTATCAGTAAATCTTTTCCATAAATCTTTTCTCTAAAAATAAAATACTTTTTCTTCTTATCTTTATTTGCTCATTTTGAATCCCACTTCTTCTTTAGGGATTGGCTTTATAATGACAATGTCTAACTTTATTTCTTGTGAGCTAAGAATGTAATGTGATCTCCATGATATTTAAATTATCTTTGTCCAGCATCAGTTGTATTTTGGAGACCTCCCTGGTGATAGTGGAGTTAAAGACAGTGTGATCAAACTATCCCCAGTTACTACAACATGAGTTCAATCCTGGGCCAGCTGTCTAGCCCACATGGCCTAGCAGATCTCCCCTGTCTTGCCCACTGCTCCCCTCAGCAGTGTCTTTCAGTAGATCCACCTGTTCTGCTCCCCACTCTGTCTCTGGTGAATCCTCTCACCCCTACACATCTGGCTTTCATACAAGTTCTTGTATGCATAAATATATAAAAACGAATCTTTAAAAAATATATTATTTTTGGTGAGTATTTCATGTATACTTGAAGTGAACATATATTATTTTCAAGTTGTTTGCAAAATACAAGGCTGAACTTATTAATGTTAGGTTCAAATTTTTCATGTATGATTACTGTTATTATTTGATTATTATTAATTCTGCTATAGATATTTTTTTAATTAATTATTTTGTCTATTTTAAATGTTATAACTACTTGATGTATCATGTTTATATGCCATCCTATTATTTGTTTTAGATTCATCATTTTTGTGTTGTTTTTCTGAAAAGTAGTTCCCATATAATTATGTGATATCATTCTATACTCATACTATTTCTCCTTAGTAAATATTTGATCTCATGTTAACAAATCTTCACTAACATCCTATGCAGTCTTTGGTTTAGCTTTTGTCCTTTTTCTTAGACCCTTCTGTACTATTCTATTTCAGATGTGTTCAGAGGTATCAACTGAACATTTATATTAAAGTTTGTAAATTTACAAACAGTTGTTTAGTTATGATTTACATCTATTTTAGTAAAAGATACATCCACATTTATTTCCACAATTTATTTTTGTCTTATTTGTTATGCTTTTGAGGGTGTTTCTACATTTTCCTTTCAAAAATTATATTGAATTTACTGAATTTTCTTTTGTTCTCTCCTTTTTTTTTTTTTAAATCATATTATATTCCCATTCTTTTAGTGGAAAACATATCTTCAACATTTAGTTTTATATAACAAGTTCTAAATTTAACTACATACATTCTTTGGCTGAAAAGATTAAAATTATTCAGCTTTGATATGCCAAAGTATTTGTTTATATATATGTTGGCATTCAATCAAAATCAGTATGATCTTTATATATGTGTAAATATGTAATAAAAACATCAACGATATATTTAGTTTAATGAACAATTGCTATTTTGCAGATCACTGCTGTTTACTCTGAATCTCACTTAGGTTCAAGATTCTTAATGGAATAGATCTTAAAGCAAAGGTCTGTAAGTGACAATATTTTTATATATTTTCTAAAATAAATATTTTGCATGGTTTAGATAATCATTGAGTTAGGTGTAAAATACTCTTAACAGTTATTTTTCAATTTCTACTTTGACAAACAATATTTTCTTGGAATAATGCATCATATTATTGATGATGTGATATCTAATATTATTTCAAGGGATGTGCTTTTACTATAGTTACTGTATTTTTGTCTGTTTTCAACACCAGAATGACGTGAAATGAATTTATCTTTGCTATTTTACTCCTAAGGATTAGGACTTATTTCAAGATTAAAAAAAAAATCAAATCTTCCTGTTTTTATGAAATTTTAAGCTGTTGTATATTTTTTTAAAAAAGATTTTTATTTATTTATGCATACATATTTATGCTAGGGTACAGGCCAGAGGTGTGGGGGGTGAGAGGATTCACCAAAGACAGAGTGGGGAGCAGAACAGGCAGATTGACTGAAACACACTGCTGAGGGGAGCAGTGGGTGAGGCAGGAGAGGTCTGCTGCACCATGTGGGTCACCTACCTGGCCAGGGATTAAACTCGTGCTGCAGTGGCTGTGGAAGCCCCACAGGCTCAAGCACCCAACCCCTTGAGCTACCAGGGAGGCCTGCTGTTGCATATTCTAATACTTTAATTCCCATTTCTTTTTACTTATGTGACTTCTTTTACACAAATATTTACAGAAATGGCAGGAGATATTTAAGTCTTCATATAAAAATATTTGCAAGTCAGAATACTTAATTTGATTAAGCTAGATTAACATTCAAGATTGAAAGAGGGATAGGAGTGTTACAGAAAAATAAAAAAAAAAAAAATACAAGGATAAATCACCACTAGGTTGGTCTTAAAAGAAATACTAAGAGAACTATTATAAAATAACAATCAACAGTATATAGAGGTAACAGACACAAAAAATTGTTCAATGAGGAGCAGTAAAACATGAACCATTAGAACAAGTTTGATATCAAGCTTTTCCAGTTAAAACAAAAGTCTATAAGTTAATCTTTTTTTAAGCAGAGCCTTTGTAACCTAAACATTTTTTTAAATATTTTTAAATTTATTTATGCATATAAGAACTGGGATGTAGGCCCAAGGTACAGGGAGTAAGAGGATTCACCAGAGCTAGAGTAAAGTAGAACAGGTGGATGTACTGAAATACACTGGTGAGGGGAGCAGCGGGTGAAACAGGAGAGGTCTGCTGCACCGTGTGGGTCACCTACAGTATCTGACTCATGCTGTAGTGGTTGGCAATCACTTGATAATGCTGAGACTTACCCCTTGAGACACCTGGTAGGATCTGGAAGTCAACCTTATAAACAAATGGTAATCAAAAAATACAAGAAGAGCATTACTTATATCAAATTAAATAAATTTCAAATTTAAAAAGGTAAGAAGAGACAGAGATGAATATTATATAATGAATAAGAATCTAATACGCAAGAAGATATAAGACACACAAATATACTATTGAGACATGCTCACTGCAATCATACATTCTGGTTTCTACTTCTTAGATTTTGCTTTGCCCTACTTTTAAATTCATACTTGTGGCAATACTTTCTTTGGGGCTTTCTTGGTGGGACAGGGATTAAATCATATTACTATCAATATATCCCCAGCCACTGCTACATGAGTTTCATCCCTGGACAGGGAGCTAACCTACATGGCACAACAGACCTCTTCTGTCTCACCTGCTACTCCCCTTAACAGTGTATTTCAGTAGATCTACCTGTTCTGCTCCATTTGTCACTGTTTCTGGTGAATCCTCTCACCCTCTGCACCTCCAGCCTATATGCATTAATAACTTTTTTTTTTTGAAGAAGTGTTAAACCTACTAGCAAAGAAAATGTAAAATACCCAATAAAATAGAAGTATTTTTAAAATTGTCTTTTATGAACTGTCTTTATTTTTTTACACAATGACAGATGTAAGTATTCTCTGCTATTTCTATATGTTTTGTTATTTGGGATCTGAGGCTAACTTAAAGTATTAATTCTGAGTTGGGAAAATACTTACAATTTATCACTTAAAATGATAATACAACAAATATTGGTCATGTAAGGAATAGCTTAACAGTCATTAAGTCAGGTTCTACTTATTTTCACATCCATGCCAAGGCAAATAATTTATTTTGCATAAAGAACTGTGCAAAACTTAGTAACATTAATATTGTAGTTTAACGTACATCAATTGAATATCTAAAAATATATTTGAATTTCATGAATCTTGAATTTTTGTGTATAAATCTCTAAACAAAGCAACATAGCACCTCTATATCAAAATTATTCCTGAATAGAAGTAAAACTAACACCTTGATTTGTAAATATCAATGATAGGATATTAAAAGTTCTCAGATTTTTAACCAGCCTTAAACTGTGGTTGTTCAAATACCACACAAGACCCATCAAGAGACTTATTATCTTTGAAGATAATATTATTATCTTTTTGTAGATATTATTTTCTTCTTTACATCTCTGATGTAAATCTAAATTGTTGCAAAGTAGGAAATAGCTCCTTACTTTCTGTTTTTCCTACTAAACGTAATATGTACTTTGTGTAGAATACTAGATTAATTCAGTTTTCACAATAAGTCAATGTGAACAAGATTTTGTTTACTCATTTATCAGAAATATAGAAAAATTTTTGGTGTTGGGGAAGATACTAATTTGAATCTTTTAATGTATGCTGGTATTGTTCTTGCCAGAGTGATAGGTGGCCTAATTTATGGGAGAAAAAGCAACCAAAATACAATGGTAGTAACATGTTTGAAAACATGCTTTTAAACATATAGTTGTTGCAACATGTGTGATGGCTCTTAAATTTTAACTTCTTCCATGAACCAGTCATTACTTGACTCATTGACAGAGTAGGAATAATCCAGTGGTATCCAGCAGATTATGAAATTTTAAGACCTGAGTTATTTCTTATGAATCTGTATCATCGCATATATTTAAACATATTCCTTTAATTATAGGATGAATGTTAATTCTTAAAAAAGAGCATTTTGAGGAACACAATATATTATACTTTTGCTATTCACTATTCAAGAAGATATAGTTTCCTATGGGGTCATAACCAGAGTAGATTGTGATAAAGAGAAAACAGAAACTACATACCTAGCTTCTCTGTCCAGAATAATATATATGGAGAAGGTAGAGGGTGAGGACCTTCACTTTATAAATTAAATTAAAGAACATTACGATAAATATAAAATCAGAGAATCATAGAACATCTTTCTATATAATTTATAGTTGTAATCACTGATTTCATAGATAACAAGACAAAAAGTGTTTTGGATTAAATTGTGCAGGTTTACATTCTAGATAACACTTAAACAAGTTATTTGCCAAGTTAATTAACCTCTCTCTACACTTTGACACTTTAAAAACACCTACATTATAGTGTGGTCAAGTGGATGAAATGGGATAATCCATGTAAATACAGGGTAACAAGTATTGTCATTCTTACTAGAAAATTATGATCTTGTATTTTTTATGATAGAATGGAATAGAAATTTGAGGTTAAAGAAAGAGGACATTTGGAGTTTTGCTATTCAGTTACAGTTTTATTATTTTGGTGGTTTATTAGAGGATAAAATGAATGAAGAATAAGATGTCAGTAGACTCCAATCACTTTGACTTTATTTTGTACTAGGTAATTCTGTCCGAGAAAATAATTGGATAACATGACTGCACTTTTTGTAGGTAGCTATTTTTGAGTCTTCAAATTTGTTAAAAGTAATTAAAAGGGCCGTTTTTTCATGTGCCTTAGTTAATCCTCAACATTTTAGACAATATTTAAACAGCTAATATAAATACAGTTAGCATGATGGTTCAGAACTTTTTTGAAAATCATTAAATGAATAAGAATAAATTGACAGTGTATTCCATCAAAACTATTCAAGTGTATTTAGTTGTCAGAATATTCTTCCAGAAAAGTAAAATATTAGAGACAGACACTATGGTTATTTGGCTACTTAATCCCATGGGCCAAAGACTATTTACTTACATTGCTGTAATATGGAGCCTCCCACCATAACCTGATATAGACTGGAAGTGAAGCTGCCTGACTGGGGGAAGAGCAGAGTAGTACATATGGGGAATAAGAAAGGGAACAGCAGCACCAAAATATGTGCAGTACTATGAGGTTTGGGCAACTTTTGCCCTTTGTAAAATAAGCTAACTCAACATATTGTGTTAAGCATGCATTTTTGTAGTATCCCTGTTCTACTTCTAAATATGTATGCTACCAATTGCTAGGCAAAGAGCAGGAAAACTAGCAGAGAGGTAAATACATTTTGATAAAAGCAGGTAAGAAGTGAAACAAGGCACACCACCACTGTGTAGTTACAATTTTACATACTTAAATGAAATACTGAGGGTTCTAAGAGATTATTATGAATATCTATGGTCTAATAATTTAAAATAAATGAGATGACTATTCTTAGAAGTATGCACTCCCTCAGGATTGAATCAGAAATAAATAGAAAATCTGAACAGACCAATATATATATAAGGGTCTGTAAGTATAGAACAAATGTTTCCTAATTCATTCTAAAATGATGGAAAAGTCTGATTCTAGCACCGCATTAGGATTCAAAGAGTTATATGTTGATCTTATGTTAGGATATTTAAAAATGTATTTCATATTATCAAATTTATTTCATATTATCTCACTAAAATAATAATTATATAAAGATAAGCCATATCTTAGTAGTACACAGTTGATTCAATATCACAAATTTTTCGAATGTGTCTTTATTGCAGAATTTAACAGGCAATATACAACCTCAATAAAAATAACAGTAACAAAACATTAAAATTTGACAACTTTTCTGACATTAAATATAATACAGTAATTAGGATTTTTGTTTATATGTAAATATGTTCAGGAAATATTTTTAAGTAGAAATTGGAGGCCACAAAAATGTATTTTAAATTAGAATTGCAATACATTTCCAATATCAAAATATTTGTTATATATTTATGAAAATCTACATTATATCTGTGTATGCATACATACTTATACACACATAAACATTCAAATTCATATAATTCTATGAATTAACCATATACATTCACAATGCTTGTCATGAATTAATGTTTGCAAGTAACTCTTTACTACTTTTGCTTCTCAACAATTTCCATGTGAATGTCTTGTTTATAGTTTTTAAATGCTTAATAAATTATAAAATCTTTATCATTAGTCTCCAAGAATCAGAATCAGATTATTAGGTATATATGTAAAGAGGAATTTTCAGAAAAATGTTTGGCCTCTCCACTTATTTCACTGAAATTATGCACATGAGATCTTTGAAAGTACTGATTATTCATTTGCCTTGAGGTACTCATAACCTAGTTTTAGGAAGGATGAGCCACCAGTTACATAGCATTAGGATAAATGGCAAAATAGATAACTTTGCAGAGATCTATATGCTCTAATCAGCCTGGTTTTCCTTAGTTTTTCAGCTATGTAGAAAACTCTGTAGCTTCAGGATCTTGGCGCATGCCAACACTACTTCCTCAATATACTTTCCCTCAGATTCAGAAATGCAGTGTCATCTTTTTGGTCACAGCTTATATGGTCCTTCCTCAGATGCTTCTCATAGCCAATCTAATAAAGTCAGTTATGTAATCAAAGTCTACCTCTTTGCTGTTTTCTTCATTGTCCTTCCTTATTTATTTCCAAATTTTAATTGTACAAATTTTTTTTCTGTTCATTTTCATTTTTCAATCCCCTCATAATAATTCAAATCCTAGGATAAACAGTAGTTTGTTTTTATATACTGAGTCCCAATGACTAGTAAATAATGAATGACTAGAAATAGAGTAATTAATTTCTTTTTGACCTATATCTATTAAAATATTGAAAATCTGAGATCAGTTCACAGCTTTTAATATAGTTTTTAAATTTTGCTTAATTATTTTAGGTCAATTTTAGAGAAACCTATGGAAGAAATGCCTTATGTTCCTAAAACTACTGGATCTAGCATAGAGCATTACATAAAGTTGCTCAAATGAGATTTCATGGGATAAGAAAAATTGTAAAAATGAGATTCATTCTTCACTTAATCTGGTGGTGGGATAATTTGTTCCTGTTTGCTCACTGTAATGTTACCAATAATTATCTCTTACCAATACATATCTCTACACAAATCATATCTCTATCTTTTTTCAGACCTGACTTTTCCTTTACTAACCATTCACATGTACTAAATATAAACTTAATTTTTATATCTAACACAATTTTCTGTATTGGAAATAAAGAGTATATGCCATAGAACACTACATTTGGAAAAGGAAAATATTACACATATTTTATTGTATTTCTTCAGGTTGTGAATGATAAAGCATACTTTCAAAACTTAATTATTCACAATAATGTAGTAAACTACATAAATGTTTTTGGCAATAAAGCAATATATAACTATGGAAGTGGGTGAATCAATAGATTAAAAGAAGATAATAGTCTAATATTTCCCTGTGAGTATTTCAGCAGGTTTATCAAGTCTTTTCCAAATCAACCATAATCCCGAGATACTAAGGCACAATGTTCAGAACAAAGTAGACCTTCAATAAATATTATGCTTCAAATGTAAAAGTCATATGTAAATATAAGGTGATGTCAATGTTTTTATCATGATAGTGATTATGATGACAATGACAATGATTAGGATGACAATCAAACCAACTTGATGGAAAAACAATAATATCACCATCTTGCTAGCGTAAGATAATCAGCATTGGTGTAAATGAAATACTGGTATATAAGAGTGTTCAACTGTTTCATTTTATTTTAAAATTGGGCATGATTAAAATAATGAGTGGTTTAATAGAAATTCCAATTCTAAAAAAAATCCATTACAAAAACATTTAATTCTTCTATAGCAGCATTGGATCTCAGCTAGAAGCAGCATTCTTACATGTTTGGACAGAAAACAGCACTTCATTTATAAATAATGTTTTTATTTAAATAATCTTGAATTAAAATGAAACCTTTGGCCCCGCTAGTAATTAAACAGCAGTGCTTTACACTAGTCTTATTCTAAACATGCAGACAGAGAAAAACACTTTACAAATAGAAGTATACACAAGCTGCAGTGTTTTGGTCCATTAAGGAGGAGAACACCTGCAAAGCTTTTACTTCCCCCACTTAGGCGTTTTTTCAGTGGGCTGAAGTGTGATAATACTCTTGTCCCCATATGGGAACCAGAGATTAGTCCCAACTAAAACATCCAGCACACTCAGCTACCTGCAAGCAATTGAGTAACCTAAGCTTAACTGATATGTAGAGCTGGAATGAGAGGCACTTGAAACAACTGACCACATGGGGCACAAAGAGAGAAGGGCACTCATAAGTCCAAATATGCTATGTGCTTATTTGTCTCCTACGGGGGTGGAAGAAAAGTCACTACTCAGTGCAGCTACCTATTCAATTTAGCACAGCTGGTGGAACTGACTGAGTCTCTCCATTGAAAGCCCAAGGAGCTCTGTGCTCAGTGGTGGCTCTTAGCGCGATGGCAGCTATCTGAGTAAGACTCTTACCAACCACATTCAAGAACAATGAGAGGGAGACTTTTAAGACTTCTTAACTTTAAGGCAAGTGACATATGGGAATGCACACGTCTGTTTCTCCTTGTGAGGTGGGTTTATGGTGTGCTCCTACACACTAAGAAGGCTGAAAGTTAATTGCTATAGAGGTCTAGAAGAAGCTGAAAAATTAGCGGTGTGAATCCCCCTGCCCCCAATACCACGGCTGACCGTTCCATTTGCAAATTGTTTGCACAAAGCAGAAGGTGATTTCAAATCCGAATAAATACTCCATGTGGTTTAGCTGGAAGTGCACACTCAAGCACAGCGGTGTGCAAAGGAAAGGACCGCACATGCCATACGTGCAATAAACACAGTATGAGTGCCGGAGTCTTAAGTGTCCGCCTCTGGATCTGTAAAAACTATGTGAAATAAGAATGCTTCTAATTTAAAAACTTTAAAATTGCATTTTTCTTAACGTTAAATGTATGTTGTCAAATAAATTCCTTTAATCACCCAGAAATTAGAGTTCACTGCTAAGGTAAATCATAAAGACTTTTTGCCTTCACCGCACAACAGATGCGTCCCAAAACATATCCCCATAGGGCTAGTTAGTTTCTCTTTAGGCTAATATTTATTCTCTGTGCAGAGACTGAGTTATTTCTCTCGAATTCTTAGCTAACCACACCTCACATTTCCTGTTAAATAAAATGAGTTCCCATTTGTATCGACATACTCAGAAACTATGTAGATTTTTCTCTGGCTCCTCCTTATTTCTTTCTATAGTCTCACCTTTTGCTATTTTATCTCAATGTCCTTGTCAAATAATCTTTGCAGCAGTCCATAAATAAGTGTAGTGGGTGAAGTTTCTTTACTTATTTTCCTTTAATACGTATGTGCTTGTGCAAATACTGATTTCTTTAAAAAAGATTTTTTTTTAAAAAAATCTGATTGCAGAATAGAAGGAAAAATAAAATAAAAATATCAAGAATTGACACAAGCATTGCTAACTTATATGTTTAAGAATGAGGCATGGTCACATTCTTTTTAAAATTCCCAAATTTTATGTACATTGAGAACAACTCCCTGGTTTAAATATTCATACCTTTAAGTTTACCGGTATAACTTTGGTCACTTTGACTATTCCGATTTTTCTTTAGTCCATATTAGAGTCATATGTACAATGTTCCTATATCACTGATTTGTTCGTATCACCTATAGATTCATCACACCTTACTGCAATTATATCTTCTGTTTCTATTCTTTATCAGAATTTGTTTTCTGTTCAGTGTTATTTGTGTAATAGCTACTCTGCTAGTCTCATGTTATACAAAAAGTCATTGATACTTTAAAGTTATAGCTTAGTTGGGAAGATAATAATTTAACCAAATCATCACACAATCCAATATTTATTAACAGTCTAAGTTAGAAAAAATAATGATAATTTGAGTAGGTCAATGAAGGTTTCCATAAATAATTTCATTTATGTTTAGAACTAAAGGATTAGTAGGATTTTACTCAATACAGCAGAATTGAGAGTGTTACCAGTAGAGAGAATAGGATATTATTAAAATGAATTGATGGTGAACAAAGAGGAAAGTAATGGCAGACAAGGTTACCAATGCAAGTAAGGAACAGTCTCAGAGAGCCTTGAAGGGCTGAGGTGAAAGTCACTGAATTCTATCCCAAGTGTAATAAGAATGTGCACATACCAATCAGGATTTAATCAGAATAACCCATCTTGCATGTTTCAGACTGAAGGAACTTAATACTTGGAGTTGATTACAAGGATGAAAAAAGAGTAGAGAAAATGGAAAGAGGATAGTGAGGCAATGAGTAGACATGGTACAGCAGGAAGACAATACCTGACACTTAGATGAGGGGATACAAGAAGGAGATGATGTGTGGCAGAGCTTTTGAGGCAACAGAAAGCTGTGGTTGGGTTTCCTGGTGACTACTGGGAGCACAGAGGAAGTGGCTATTGATGGAAGCTACAACTACCATTAGAGATACTGCCTTCCACTTTCACAACCTAATGTCAACACCAAGAGGAAGGAAGCCCAATAAATAGTTCCTGGTGATAAAGAACATCACAAAACAGATCTAACAGCAAATAGTTACACAGTGAAACCATAATATACAGGGAAGATTTGTGAAGAATGATCAAGTTTAATGTGAAATTAACTGGTGTCCATATGAGTCCACAGAGTTTGGAGGTTTCTATTGCAATGATCAAGATAATAGAGAAGGTAGTCTAAGATGTTGGCAGTCATGATAGGCTGAAGAGCTTGTACTTGAAATATATTTAAGAGGCAGTTAGAAGCAGCAGATTTCATTTATTCAAGGGAAGGGATTTGGACTTTCTTCTTTGTGCAATTGGTAATCTCTAGGTTTTTGATCAGAGGAAACAGAAGTAGTGCCATTTTGATATAAGGTGAATGGATGAGACATTCAAGGCAGAGAAACCTGCAAAAAGGCTTATTGCAATTGATCAAGCATTAAGAATGTCAATGTATCAGGTGAACAAAAAAACAAGTATGAAAATAGAAAAAATAATCACAAAATCTGAAGTTAAATCTATTTAGTTAAGAAATAACTATGAAAACAATACTGCTTTTTGAAAACTTTTTGATATATTTTGTTAATTTATTATCTTAACTCAATAAAAATAATTTTATTAATTTTATTGTTTGTAAGTCCAGAATCAACAACTGGCATTTTGCACAGATGCTAGTTCATTTGATGATTTCAGTTTCAACATAGATGAACAGACATCAAGCCCTAATGACTACATGTGATTAATTCTCAATTCATTCAGTCGGATAGTATTTATTTAATGCCAGAAATGTATTTTTAGCTTCTAAAAAAATAAGTACCATAGATCATCTGAACAAAATTTTCATCACCAATATAGATTTGAATTAATACGTATTTGGTCAAGAAAACATATTTTTCCAGAGATTCGTAAAGATCCTGTAGTGTATTGAATGAGAAGTTATCAGTCTCAAAATATTTAGGACATGAGAACTGTATAAAAATACCAAGTGTTATATAATTATTTGCTTCGTTTAATACTTGGATATTATTATGTCACTTTCCTCATTCTTCACTCAACATATATTTATTGAGTTTTTATTATCTTAGAGATAAAGATATGAACAAAATAAGCAAGGTGTCTGTAGGGTGAGCTTTACATTCTAGTTCTCAATTACTGTTTGTTAAGTATGCAGACTAATGCAATCCCTTCCTAAAACTTTCTTGCTGGGGTCTAATAATGCTTGAAATAGAATTTTAATAAAGAAAGATATATTAGTACTAAATACTTGAACTCAATTTCTATAAACTATAGAAAATAGTTTGAGAAAACATAACAGAAGCTGCACCAATTTTGCTTTCTCTATCATATTGCTTTGCAAATGCATGAATAATATCACCTGTTGAAAGTCAATGAAAATATTCCTTAATGTTTATTTTAAAACTTTTCTGTATTGCTCTAAATTTTATACACCAAAATGGTTCCTTATAGTCATTTTTACCTTATTTTATGACAAAATTCTGTTTTATTTTCTTGTCTATTGCATTTTTATCACTAGTAAAAGATATTAGTGATTTGTATATACTTTTGACTTTTTTAATAGTAGAAACCTAGTTATAAGCATAAGTATAAATTACCCCTGGAATATTTTTGGGATTTGCAAAAACATTTCATAACTTGACAAAGTTTTTATTACTACATTGTCTAAGAAAAGCATTGTTTGTGTAGATTTTGCCTCTGCCATATGTAGAATTAATTAATGACATGGAAAATTAAAATCTTTATATTAGCATTACTTCTATTATTTTATAATGTTGACATATTATGAGTTAGGGAAAATACCATTAAATGAATTTAATTCCTTTTATTGAATGAATAATTTCTATGAAAAGTTATCCTACATTTATCAGTGATATGGATGACCAGTAAATACTCCCTAATTAAAGTACACTGTGCTTGGATTTTCCTTCCTATAACTTCTATAAGATATGTGCATTTGAAAATATGGTATTTAACTAAAAATCCTGGATACTTAAATCAGACATTGCTCTGAATGAGGAGTGTACATTTCCACACACTTGTACATATACATAAAACTACTAGGTTTGGTCCAATACAGCAAACCAATGAGTCAGGTGTTTCATGGTCATTTGAAAGAATACAAGATAGTCAGGTCCTTGATGTCAGCTAAGCTAGGATTTTATAACAGAGTGCACATCTCCAGTATGACTAAAACATACTGTCTTAAAAAAGGCAGCAGCTGCAGACTTCATTTTAAAATATGGGAAAAAAATCCTTTAAAACAGACTAAAAGGTCACAAGTTCCAACTTACTCAAGTTGTATACAATAAGTAACCAGAAGGAATCTAAATAATGGAAACCATATCCTATTTTCTCCTATGCTAAATTGATAAAATAAATGAAAACATTTTGTATGAAAAGAATTTAGAGTGGATCTTCCTGAGAAACTTACTATTTGAAAATATTTTCTTAAAGGAAAATCAATCAAATGGAAAAAATGATGAGTTGCAGAGACAAATAAATATAAGGCAAAGATGAGCTAACAGGAATCAAGTGGAAACAATACATAGGTCATAGATACAACATATGACCTATGTCATTATTCTGTCAGTCAACAAACTGTAGTATAGGGTAGGGTGGGCTTATTCTACTTCATTTTTTTATGCAAATTTGTCCAAAGTCAAATATGAACCACAAAATTTCTGAAGGATCAACTATGGATGACAGTAGCAGAAAGGCATGAGCTCCCCTCTCATGGAGCTGGTTCTCATTGATTAAAATGGGTAATGAAAACATTGATACAGGTTATAATGCCACAAAATGATAAGTACTATGATGAAAAACAAAGCAAGGTATTGAGATAGTAGGCTAGTATTTCAGTGCAAGTTGTTAGGAAAAGGCTATCAGAAAGTGCGTCAAAAACATATACACATTTATGCAGTGAAAATTACACACACACACACACACACACAACTAGAGAGAAGGAATAAAGAAGACCTAAGCAATGGAAAGATATGTAAAATTCACTGATTAGAAAGATACATAAAATTCATTAATTGAAAGTATCAATATTATTAAGTGGCTATTCTTCCAAAATTCATACATAGATTCAATATAATTTCAGTCAAAATGCCAGATGGGTTTTGTTTTGGTAGAAATTAACAAGATGATTCTACAACTTACATAGTAATACAAGAATAGCCAAAATAATTCTGAAACAGAGCAAAACTGGAAGACTCACACTACTTAATTAAGATTTATTCTAAGGCTGAAAATGTCAATGGTGTATGGTATTGGTGTTAAGAATAAACACATATCATGAAAAAGAATGAAGAAATAGATTCACATATATTGTCATTTTTGATAGTGCTGTCTACTTGACTCAATAAAAGTATTATATTTCCAACCAGTGTTTTTCTTAACAACTCTCTATATATACCTGTAAAACTGAACTTCAATCAACACATTTTACATGAAAATTAAAATTAAATGGTATATAGTATCAAGTAGAAAATATACAATTAGAAATATTTTAGAAGAAAATACCTTTCAAAACTTTAAGTAAACAGTAATTCTTTAGATAGGAGAATAAAAGCACAAAAATGATAAACTTTATCTCACAAAAATATTAAAAATTTTTCGAAATACATCATTAAAATGGAAAAGCAATTAACTGGGAAAAATCACAATACAGATATCTGAGAAAGAATATGTATCCAGAATATATTAAAAAAAGAGAGAACAAAAACCTTTATAAACCAATCAAATGTCAATGATATGTGTGTGTGCTCACGTGCAAAAAACATTTCAAATGGCCAATAAACATAAAAATGTGCTAAAATATTTGTTGTTCAGGAAAATGCTAACTAAAGTCACAATGAGATATCACACTCACTAGAATCACTACACTTTATATTACTGACAAAATCAAGTATTGGCAAAGGTATATAACAAAGAAAAATCTCATATATTGTTGCTGGAATGTATAATGATAGAATCATTTGAAAATCAATTTATCAACTTTCTACAATGTTAAATATACACTTACCTTAAGGTTCATTCCTAGATACTCATTCAATATAAATGAAAACATATCTTCACAAGGCCTTGAAAAAGGCTTAAAGCAATTTAATTTATAATATAAAAAATTGGAACAACCCAAATATCCATCACTAGATCAATGCAGAAACTTTCTCTTATAATGTCACCATACTCAGCAATAAAAAAAGAAACAAATTTCTTATACTGATAGTTGTATGAACAAATTCCCCAAGAAAGCTACTCTGAAGAAAATAATCAGAAAAATGACAAACCCATGTTTTACAGTTCTATTTAATGTTTTAAATCCAAGTGACCTTTAGTTACAACACTGTGTGTGATCCAGAGGTGTAGGTCCACACCTCTCCAGATGTGTGCTATCCAAGGCACCCATAGTCCTCCTCTATAGCCCACTGGGACCCTCACATTTTACTCTTCACTTCCCACTCTTCCTCTGGTAGAGGAAAAGTAAATGCTGGAAAAATAAATCCATAGCATTGGCAAGTTGAACAATGGCAACTAGGAGAGAGAGAGAGATGAAAGGAAAGAAACACAAAGACAACTTTTGGGGTGATAAAATGTATATATTGATTTTTGTGCTGACAATCAAATGGGATATATTCATTTATCAAAACTCACCAAGCTTTACAATTAAAATATATACATTTTGTTTTTTTAATTATACTTCAGGAAAGTTTAAGTCAATCAACTATAGACACTGAATTTTATTTAAAATCCAAATGTTTGAGATATGAAGTAGTTATCAAAAACAACTGTAGGCTATAGGTATTTAAATCAGGGATAGAAGAGCAGCTAAAACATCAGTGTTGACTAACACTTTACATCTCAATGCATGAAATAATTCTGAAACTATGAAGAACAGATGGGAAAGCTGAGTGAGTATAAGATACCTTAAGAGTAACCAGGTAAGAACTTAAGACTTGGATCAGACTTTGGAGGAGACACAATTTAAATCTTGTTCATGAAAGTAGGAAGTAGTTGATAAATATCAGAGGATGTAAGTAATAATTCTAAAGAGGGCCTAGAAAGAATCATAAGAACATCATTCTGAAAAACTGAAAACCTTGATCCTATATATTTAAGCCCAGATGATCTTTTGCTACTGAGATGTCTAGCAAAAGCAAACATAAATCTTCTGTAGAGGAACATAAAGTAATCCAGTGTCAAGCTAAATCTATGCTTTCTTTCATACACAGTGACCAACATTCAGTAAAGGAATACATAACCAAGTATTAAAAAAAGCAAGCAAGTGACTTAAAACCAAGAGAAAAAAGTGAAAACAGTCCATATAATGGAGATAGCAGTTTCATTCTTTAAATTATTATGATCAATATATTAAAGTAATAAATCAAAAAGTTGGAGAATTTAGTCAAATTCAAAAAAAAACAACAGAGTCTGTTGTTGAAATGTATTGTTGTCGACAGAATTCTAGATAATTCTGTGACACTCTCACATTATTTGTGTGATTATATCAGGTTATATATCAAAAAGGGACTTTTCAGATATAATTAAGATTGCTACTTAGTTTATTTTAAAAGAGAGAGATTATTAAGGTGGGATTTGTCTAATCACATGCACAGTTTAAAGCTGATGATTTTCTTTGGTCACTAGCAGAAGAGATAATCAGAGATTCAAATCATGAGGGGAATTTCACTTACTGTTACTGACTCTGAAGTTAAAAGTGGTCAATGTCAAAATTATGGACGTTTTCTGGAATTGAAAACACTCACTGAGAGCCAAAAAGGAAATGGGGATCTCTCCTTCAACTATAAGGAAATTAATCCGACCAACAACCGAAATGGATTTGGAATCAGATTTTTCTACAGTATTTGGATGAGAGCCTAGTAGGGCCAAAAGCTAGATTTTAAGCCTATGACAAACTATGTGGTGAATCCAGTGAAAGCTACTGGAAGTTTTAGCATACCAACTGGAGGTAATGTTTGTTATGTTAATGTGCTACATTTGTGCATCAATAAAAAACATTAATACACATACAGTAACACAAACAAGAACTCAAGATATGTTTTTAAAAAGTGACTAAAGACAATTAAATAGCTCTAATAACGATATACATTATAAACTGTAAAACAGATAAAGTAAAAATCCAGACAAAATGATATGGAAAAAAAGATCAAAAAACAGAAATAAGCTTAGCATTATGGAAAATGTAATTGCGATTTCAAAACAAGAGAAGGTAAGCATGGAATAAAAGCAGCGGAAAAAGAATAGTGACTAGGAACTTTCTATTACTGAGTGAAATATGAAATACCCTTTAAAAAGGAAAATGTATAAAGCATTTCACATACAGAAACACTGATGATTCATTGAAAGAGAAAGAGGAGAGCAAGAAGGTTATGAGATATTCTAATTTCAAACTAAATATTATTCATTTCAAGACATAATTGAAAATATAGCATGGGATTCTTCATTATGATTAAAATTTCAATATTCTAGTTAACGATTCCTAAAGTTATATGTAATTAAGAACATTTTGCCAAAGTATATAAAGTGATAACCACCAAAATAAAAGGTGATATAAGACAAACAGCCTATAGTGAAATATTTTAACAATGAAAAAAACTGATAAAAAGCTAATAAATATATGTGAACTGTATTATTAACAAATGTGATCTAACTGATATATGTAAAACACCATAGCACAAGGACTACACAGAACATGCTAAAAAGATGAAACATCTACCCACATTGACCATATGCTGGGACCACAAAGCAACAAATGGTGGAGACTAAAATGCATATACAGATATGAGTTATTTTCTAGAGATAAGCTCTATCTTCTGACAACAGTGTGATGAAACCAGATATCGATGGCAAAAAGCTATTAAGAAAATGATTGAAACTTTAGAGGTTAGGTAATATTCATTGATCAAATAAGAGCTAATAATAAAATCTACAATCTAAACATAGCAAGTCTGGACAGCTTTGTATGATGCTATCAGTATGCATACAGAAACATTTTTAAGTACTTATTTTATAAAAGAACAAAGTGGACGCCCATCTATTTTGAGATGTTAGAATAGAAACCAAAACTTAAAGAAAGTAGAAAGAAGAAAATAAATAATAAAGCTAAAGTGGACACATATAAAATAAAATAAACCAAACAGATTTTCCAATAGCTTGAATTAAAAGGTTTTTGGAAAGACCAGTAAAACTGGCAAGAGTAGTTTAAATAAAGAGAAGGCGCCAAGAACATCAGCAATGAAATCAGCATTAATGATTGCAAAATATTTTAAAATATAGTTAAATGTTTCAACATTATGACATTAAATTTTAAAATTTAGGAATTAGTCCTTTACTTAGGAAAATACATCTTACCAGAAATAACCTAGCCCCAAATTATATTATATATCACTTGTTAGTTTGAAATAGTTATTATCCTTTATCATGTCAAGACAGTGTCCTTCTATCCTTCTATCTTGATAGATATGTAGGTAATATATAGGTTATTGTATTTTTAATTTTTAAAATCTGAATGAATTTTCATGCTTTTGAAATAATTATCACTATTTTTTATTTATTTACTAAATGATCTTAATAGCACCCTGAGATTAATCATTCTTTCCCTAAGTAAATTTTATTTCAATGAGGTATTAGTTCTTTAATGTACTAAATAATATATTGTTTAAAAATATTCTATTACTACAACTTATTTCCAGGATTCTTATTTTCTATGATTGGAACTATTTTTTTTTCCTTGAGGGTATGAGATAACTTCTTAATAACAATGACATCTTATATTAAGTTTTAAAAAGCAGATTTTTGGAGGACAAGAAGAATGCTAAAATTAGGGAGAGTAGATTCAAATGGTAGATGAGGTGAACTTCAAGTTTGAATGAGTTGCTAAAGGAAAAATGAGTTTTGGTTAATTAGGTATTGGGAATATGGACAGATATTGACAGATAAAATTAAAGATGTCATAAAAGATTTTAAATAGTATTTGAGGATAATCCAAACTGAAAGAGAGACATTAACATTCCACTAGTCAAATCAAATTGTTTTGTATATAAATATGAAGCATTAAGAACTATTTCAAAAATTCAAGATAAGACTGCTTCAATAAAAAAAAAACCAGAAAACATTTAAAATAAAATTGATAGCATATATGTCAAGAACATAACACATGCTAGGTAGGTATCATGCTATTAAATGCATATGCATTGTTAATTTAGTTCATAAGACACTGCTTTGAAATCTATCCTATTACGATATTGTGAAAACTAAAGCTCTGTAAATTTTAATAAATCATTCAAGATTTGATGCTTATTAATTTGTTTTTATGTCCAAATACATTTTTACACAAAAGATTGCTAGAAATATTTTTTAAGTAAAAATTGAATATATGAATGTAGCAAGCACTTCTTAAAGAGTTATTGATTTGAATCTATAATAAAACTGAGTTGTTAATACCAGTTCCTGGCAATTGTATCATTCTCTAATATTTGCTTCAATCTTTATGTTCTTTTTGCCACAGAAGAGATTAAAATTTGATTTAGGAAATAGAATCCCTGGGACAAATTGACCTCCATCTGGAAGTCATGCACTAGCACATCTGCCAAAAATTGTTGTATAAATACTATGGAATCATAAACTGATATTGATATTATGGTAATTTACAAATATATTAAGAAAAACTTTTAAAGAGATATATACAGATACATACAGGTATATATACAAATTTGCATATATGCAATGCCTATTGTTAAGCAAATAATACTTATTCAAAAAGTTTAAGTGTACATCCCAATATGCATATAATTATTTTCCTTAATATTTTATGAATGAATATTCACCTAATTTCTTAATATAATTTTTCAATTTTAGTTTCATGTTAAAACATTTTCCTTAAGACAAAGAATAATAAGCACTTAATCCTCACATTATATTGTCTTGAACTAAGATAACACATATGCAATAAACATACATATTTAAATTATAACTAATTTTTTTCTTAGTCAAGATCATTTTTGGGGAATTTTAGTTTTGTTGTATCTTGCTGAACTGGAGGGTGGGGACTTGGAAACAGAACTAATCGAAAAAGACATTTTTGGTAACTTTTATTTACATGGCTTGTTCAAAAAAAACAGTTAAAAGTCCTGTTTATGTTGCAAATCAGAACCAGAACACCCCATCAGGCTGGACTTCCTGGAGCGGTAAGTGCCAGGTAGCTCTCTGCCATATTCTCTGCACATCGGTACTCCATATGCTGCAAGAATGTCACTGAAGCCTGGCAGCAATTTTGAAAGGGCTCTTGACATGTCGTTTGGTGTCATTCTTTAGTAGGAAGTGCCTGGGGGTGTGGCTGAAAGAAGGGGGAATTTGTGGTGACTAAGAAACATAAAAGCTTAACAAAAATGACTGGAATATATAAAAAGGTTTCTAGAAAGTAACAGATGCAGATGCTTTGTAATGGGGAAATGGTGGGGGGAAAGAAAGAAAAGAGAGAGAACCAAACACCTAGATTTTAATAACCCACCCACCCCCCCAATATCTGTTGATTAGATGCTCTTTAAATACATCTGGAAACAAAATGTTACATTTCAAATCTACCTATTAAAATGTGAAGTTCCACCTCTTAGAAACATTTTTAAAATTCATCTGGAAAACATTGAGTAGATATAGAAAATGTTCTGCTTGTACTGGTTCACAATAGGTAAGTGACTTTACATGCCAATGCTCTCAGTCACATCCCTACCTCAAAGGCAGGTTTATTTTCAGGAACCTCATCTCCTTATTCTATTAGTATATGCAGCAGAACCTGTACCACCTTCTCAGTATACTGAATAGACATTGATATGTCTGTTGAGTTACTAGCCAAATCATATGCCCTTTTGTTACCACTGAAAACATAAGAAAAAATGATTTTTTAATTCCAGGTTGAGCAATTGGAAAGATAATTGTCTGAGAGATGGGATGTTTGTTTATGGATTATAGTTACCAGGCTCTGCAGGTGGGAGAGAAAATAAAAACATTTTACTCTTCATAAAACCTGACTATGTGGCTATTGAAAATGTGTCTAATGATCACTAACATTTGTTTAATATTAATTAATGACTACCTTACCAATACTTCTAGTATACTTTCCTTCTGTTATAAAGTTTGCTCAATAATCTGCATATAATATTTCTTTAAAGGCAGGATACACCACAAATGTCAAAAATTTTACACTAAATATTTTTGTGGTTTGTTTGAGGTCTTGCCTATGAATTTGTTGGTACTTATCTTCTTTATGTAATTTTTATTTTTATTGTAAGTTACTTAGATGCTTTCTTAAAAAACTGTTAAGGTCTGAACTATTTGTCATTGTTTTCCTTCTTGAAGTTCTTTGTTTGTTTATTTGCTTTGTAATGAATGAATTAAAGTTTGTAATGCTAAAACCAGTTATAGTTTGGTCCTATCAATCTTTTTAGCACATAGAGTTTAAAAATACATAGAGCACAGATATTTATGACTGTACAACTGAGGAAAAGAAATTAGTATTTTATGAGTTTGCTATTCAAGATAAAGTTCATCCTTTCAGTACTCCTTTCAGTCTCTCACATCATATCTCCAGGTTCTTGCTTCCTTTAGTAAGTTTCATCATTTAATTTTGTATGGGCGATCTCTCAGAAAAAAAAAAAAAAAGAAAGGACAACACATAAAAAATGTTCAGCAAGGATCTCCCTGCTGGCGCAGTGGGTTGAGCAGTGCACTATGAAGCAAACCGCAGTCAGTACACCACCAGTACGACGCCTGCTGACGCTCAGGAGGGGACCCACATGGCAAGGCAGACCTCTCCTGCCTCGCCCCTGCTCCCCTCAGCAGTGTATTTCAGTTAGTCTGCCTATTCTGTTCCCCTTTTGTCTCTGATGGATCCTTTCACCTCCCACAACTCTGATCTGTACCCCAGATCTTTTATGCATAAATAAATCTTTAAAAAAAATGTTCAGCAAATAAATTATAGAAATTCATTCAGATAACAAAATCTTAGAACTGAATCACCAGCATTGGTTTATTTCAAATAAAAAACTGAATTTTAACGAACTCTAAAAAAATAAAAATTTGCGTTTAAACAGAATGTGAATAAAATTCATTTGCATCACATTTAATGACAATTATTTCCAGAGTGAGGGAGGGGCAATAAAAAGAGGGACGTGGGATGCACCAAGAGCTATGGTGGTGAACTGTGGATAGCTGTTCTATGATGGCAATAATTGATGGGGAAGACCCTAATGTTACCTCAATTGAAAGAATAATAGAATAAACTGACAATAAATTAAAATGAATAATAAAGAAGGAAATATTCTAATGAGTTCTAAAGTTAACTGTAAACTAAATAGATATGTTTAACTTTATTGAAGTAACATTGGTTTGCCACACTGTATAGGATTCAGAGCTACAGGATCACTTCTCAGATGCATGTCAGGTTTGTTATTGATTTGATTTTGACTAATGCTTCATTTTGTTCTTTACATTCCACATATAATGTGATATTTGTCATACTTCTTCTGATTTAGTTTGCTTACCATTATCCCTCCAGTTCCATCCACTTGTCACAAAGGACAAGTTCATCTTTCTTTCTGGCTGAGTAATATTCCCCTCTGTGTGTGTGTGTGTGTGTGTGTGTGTGTTTTCTTAATTCACTCATTTGTCCTTGGACACTTAGGTTGTTTCTGTAACTAGATTAACATAAATTGCACTGCAATGAATATGGGTGCACATATTTCTTCAAATTTATGTTTTGGCATTCTTTGGGATAAATTGCTGGATTGTCCTGTAAGTCCTATTTCTAATATTTTGAATAATCTCTGCATTACTTTCCATCACTGAGTCCAGTGCTGTTAGTGTTTTGCTTAAGTCTTCTTCTATATATATATATATAATTTCATATATATATATAATTTGAGTGATGTTAGTAATATTGACATAAAAGGTAATAAAAATTAATGGAACAAAATGTATTTTAAAAATGTTTCTAATATATATATATATATATATTTAGTTTCAGGGCTTATATCCCAGATTTTGATCTCTCTTGAGTGAAATGTTGTGTAAATTGTGAGATGTGATCTAGTTTATAAATCCTGACTCATATATTATTGTTTAAATTTTATTTTAGTTGTTAATGAGAAAATTGATTCAGTGATATCAGTTAGCATTAAGTATATTTAACTTTGAAATGGAACACATTAACACTATGTTTTGTCCAAAAATTAAGTCTCTATGATTACCATATTCAACAATTCATTCTTTAATATCATAGGTGAGGGTAGATCTTCCAGTAGAAAGTCAGTGCTACTGATATTTTATTAAAATGATTATATGTTGCTTGTTTGAAACACATTAGAATTATTGTAAAATTCTGTATTGGCATTTTAATTTGAGTGATGTTAGTAATATTGACATAAAAGGTAATAAAAATTAATGGAACAAAATGTATTTTAAAATGTTTCTAATAATAAATTTATATTTAAATTAAAATAGACAAACCTAAATAAATTAAGTAGAATATGAATTACATAGAAAATTGAAGAAAAGTTTTGAAAACTTTTCATTATTTGACAGCAACTGTTATCATTTTGTTATATAAAATTTCAATATGATAGAGTTGTACTCTAGGTACTCTAAGATGATTTTTAAAGTTGAAGGGATTTATTATGACTGCAATTGTGTTTGTTGTTTTCAGATAGAATGGAATTCACTATTTTAATAGATGACTCAACAACAACAACATATTTTAATAGATGACTCAAAAACATCAAGAAAAGATATTTAATTAGTTCAAAGAAGAATATCTATTATATTTATACTAGAGAAATTTTGCTTTAAAGCAAAAAAAAATACTTAAAATATGCAAAAGCAATGACTAATAACACAAACAAACAAAACATGGTGTAGTCAAGAGTCTTCAATAATTAACTAAGGGAAACTCTTGTTTGAATTTTAAAAATTGAAGATGTGAGAAATAGTTGATTAATAGAGGATCTAACTGAGTAATTGATTACAGTTAAAACTACTTACTTCTAAGGTGTGAAACTGACTTATGATGATTTGTGTATAAAAATTGCATTATTTTTTAGAATGTCCTTCTAGTAGAACTTAGTATGACTTTTATTTATTTATTTCAGGATGTCAATTTGAATTATTATATATAAAGCCTGTATCTCAAATAATCCCTTTATTTTCTTCCCAAAGATCAGGGTAAAATAATGTCTTGACTTATTCCTAAGGACAGGCACCTGACTGAATCTCACATTACTGTAGTTGTTGTTATTATTACTATTATTATTACTGAGGTATCATTGGTTTGCAACACTGTGTTTTAGAAGTTCAGGATGTCACCTTTCAGATATTGTTTCCACACAAAAGCTTCCATAGTGTACCATCATAATCCATTGTGGGTGTAAAGTGGGGAGGAAGTACAATGGAGTACATCTTTTATTTTAAAATAATATCTTCAATCGCTTCTCGGCCTTTTGGCTAAGATCAAGTGTAAAATAATATCTTCACTATTTCAGTAAATATAACTTCAAATTTAAGAGTATCTTTCAAGGAAACTTTTTGGATTCTCTAGATTTAGTGTTGTATATATTTAGATCTAAAATATCTTCTACTATGGTAGCACATATGAAGTGTTAATTAGTGTGTAGAATGAAGGAACAACTTTATAAGTGCAGATACTGATGACAATTTTGAAGTTTCATTCTCCTTAACCAAGTTTTTAATATTTAAACCCTACAATGCACAAAGCACTGACCTTATGTTATAGAGGATGTAGACATATCTTGTGTCACCAAAGAGCTTATAATCGAGTTAAGTATATGACAATATAGAGTGTGTAAAAAATAAACTCCAGTATGGTAAATATAATAAATGTACACAGAGCAATTGAAATGGGAGTATAAATTGGGGATATTAAGGAGAAGATTAAATTAGAAATGCCCTTGATGGTTTGATAGAGGAATTAATTTAGTTAAGTATATAGCTAGAGAAGAATCATATAACACAAAGTAGAACTCACAGCAAAATAATGAAATAATTTAATAATCAATTTAGATATTCTCGATTGAGAGAAAATGTCTAGGTGGAAGAAAGGAAATTTCATGAGAACACATATTAGCAGCATGAAGAAAGCCTTTCAGATCATCTAGAGTTAAATGTACTCACAATATGAAAATGGTATTCAACTAATTCCAGAAAGAAAGTTAAATTTGAGGTCCTCTTATTTGTTATCTATAATTCTTCCATGTTTCAGCAAAAGTCCTTCCTAATGCTCCAACTCTAGTCATTGTCATCGTAATTAATCTCATACATTTTTATTTTTAACAATTAATGTAAATTTCTACAAATTTGGTTTTTAAAACTATTAATCTCACTTTCTGGTCAATGTTTATGGGAAATGTTTTATAAAAGATATACATGATTGGAAATCTTCATTATTAATTTGAGATATTTCTCTGTTGCTTCATCTGAGCTGGCTATATTGAAAATAAAAGCATTTTAATGTCAAAAAATAGAAAATGAATCTTCTAAAAATGTAACAATAAAGCAAATGTGATTAATTTTATAACATCCACATGAATGATATTTGTAAAGTATTAGTTACCTTATTTTACCCTCTCTCCTAAATATTTGGGGATGAATGCAAGAGTAGAGCAAAGTAAAAAGATATTGTTTTCAACTTCTGCTTCAGGATTCTAACATAAGTTGTATGGCATGTAATACCAGTATAAAATTATACTTATTTTTATCCAGTTTAATATGATATGATCGTTTAAACTGAAATGGTTAAAAACAATTCTACATGTAACTCATAAGTCTATGCACTTTCCAAATGTGTTATATGTGTGTTAATATTGTTCTAATATTTGACTAATGTTGCAATACATTGTGGTAATTATAAATGAAAATTATATTTACACTTTTATTTACAAGCAAGTAAATTTAAACATACATCTTTGTTTTATTGCAAATATTGGTAAGTTACAGATTAACAATATTATGGAGTATCTTTTTTATGTGTCTTTATTCATGGAATATTCTATTTAATTTCATAATGGAATATGTCTACATTATGTTTTGTTCAAGAATTATGTTTTTGTGATTATTAAGACCTTACCAACACCAAAAATATATAAGAAATAAGAAAGCAAGTGCATGTCAACAAGTTGACTAACAATAAAGATCAATAAACAAAACCATAAGGCTGCAGAAGACTACCCCCTGCACCAATTCATAGATGAATAGAATCAATGCTTGAGAAAATTTCCCTGGAGGGTGCAGGGTGGAATTTGGAAACTGTAAAAGGAGCAATGAAAATGAGAAGAGCAGATGGAAGCTATTAAATCAGAATAACATTGCCTCTCACAAAGACTCAAATCAAATGTCATGAACTTCTATTATTGACAACACAGGCAGGCAGCAGCACAGTTCTCTTTGGACTTTAAAAATATATTATATGTGATATTACACTATAAATAGTTATAAATTCTGCCTCAGCAATGTCATGCACCTGGTAGGTACACAATAAAAAATATTTTATGATGTTATCCTAATTTTAATAGACTCCCATGTCTGGAAATGTGACAGAAAAAAGATTACTTGAAAACTTAGTATACATCTTAAATATTCTGTAAAAATATGAAAATCTTAAAATAGTATATATTACATTAAATAATTAATTTAATTATCTCCTGGTTTAGAGAAAAGCACTGGTAGTTTTGATCTTTTAATATAATCATCACTGATACTTATGTCTTTATCAGAAATTGTCAAAAGCTCTTGACACATGCTTTCCACCTGGATTCCCTCCTTGACCTCTATATCATGGATGGCACATTTTAACACCTTAGAAAGACATGAAACTATTGGGAGATTTTCAAATCAGTTTTTTTTCAAATGGGGTACATGGGTCTACAGGTCATGTTGATATCCTTGCTTGGTTTCTTTTCTATAGCCATGTGGTCTCTTGATCTCATACTAGCCCAGCTGTTATTGCACATGTACAATTGAAGGTCTAGTAAGTCGTTGCCTGCTTCTCTAAACTTCCTGACTACTTTCAGTTAACTAATTGAATGGCTATGATCATGGTCGTATCACTTGTTTGAAACTAAACTTCATCTTAGATATTTTCTATGAAATCCCATTATTTATCAGTATACTTCCATTCTCCTCTCCATTTTCTTTTCCTTCCATTGTTTCATATATAATCATATCAGCCGATGTAGACATAAAAGAACAGAACTAATCTGATCACACATGACACAACAGAAAAACCTCTCTTGAAGAAGGAGGCAGGAGAGGAAGAGGGAGGGAGAGATAAAAGTTATCACTTGTTGACATTAAGTAATAAGTAAGATTCAAGAAATTTACATTCATTTTTTTAATTTAACATTTTCATGATATTGTAAAGAGTTTTTGAAAACCTACAAATCTGAATTCAAAAACAATTTATCAATTTATCAATTTAACTCATAAGTCTATGATCAATTTAACAATTTATCAATTTATCAATTGAAACATAAGCTAATCTATATGTTTTCATACCTCAAATTTAATTGATATTTGAATATTTTTATTTTTTAATATAAAAAGACACTAAGTAAATATCACTTGCTTATTCACATTTTACACTGTAAATTATTTACTCTTATATGTTTCACAGAAAAGTATTTGATACATGCAAAAAAATAAATGCCAAACATTTAATTTATAAAATGTAATAGTAAACCAAACACTTCTAAAATACACTTATTCTTACCATTGACATTCCCTATATTCCTCCCCCACCAATTCCACCTCACAATAAAGGTAAATATCCTCAAACTTACAATTAATGATAATAATAGTAACAATTACAAACTTTAATGTACGAATTTATTTATTATGTAACATATTGTTTATTTTCTTTATTGAATTCATTAAAATGACATATTTATTACTTTTGGTAAGGTATAACTTTTAACTTATTAAAATTTTCAAAATTAGATATAAAAGTTTCATCTTTGATACATATGGATTCATGAGATAATTTTTATATTTTTATATCAGAAATTAAATATGCAGCTAGTATTGACTCTCAATTTGAACTTCCTCTCTTGTGTACCTAATGATACACTATACATTCTTCTAAAAATTGTCATGTTTTCTCCTTCAAACCTAGTTTTTAAACTAGTTACGTATGTTTATGTATGAATATTATTTTTGTCAACCTACTGTCATTACTCACAAAAAGAAAGGGTCACATATTCACTCTGAAACTATATATAAAGCTATAATAACCAAAGCAGTATGGCATTATATTTAAAAAGAATAGTAAAAAGACACAGAGATAATGGCAATAACATTAAGAAATCCAAAATAACACACATTTTATTTATGACAAAATACCCTGTAATATAAAACAGAGCAAGGAATGTTTCTTGAACAAATAGTCTTAGGATTATTGGAAAGCCATGTTCAAAAGAATGAAACTAGATAATACCATACACAAAAATATAATCAAACATGGAAGAAAGATTTGGTTGTAAGATGTGAAAACAAAGAATACATAGAAAAAAATATAAGCAAGACATTCTGAGACATTGGCTCTAGTAATGTCTCAGGGAACTAGATTCTAATGGCAAAGAAAACAAAAGCAAAAATAAAAATATGGTTCTTCATAAAACTGAAAAAGCTCTGTAATGCAAAAGAAACTATGTTTAAAATAAAGACACCCTAATGAAAAAGAGAAATATATTTGCACATCATATATCTGAGGAGTAGATGATATCCAAAATGTGTAAAGGCCTCATTCAACTCAACAAGAACAAACAAGCAACTCAATTGGAAAATGAACAGAAGATCGAAATAGGCACTTCTCTACAAAGGAAGCTTAGTAACCAACAGGCATATGAAAAAAATAAAAAAATTCATCATTATGGAAATGCAGAAGACCCACATCAAAAAGATCAGAAACAACAGGTGCTGTCAAAGATACGGAGAGAAGGAACACTCACACGCCACTTATATGAATGCAGACCAGTTCAGCATCGATGAAAAATAATATGGAGATTTCTCAAACTTTGAAATATGGATCTACATGTGACCCAGCAATTCAGTTCTTAGATTACTACTTAATTTTTTTTAAAAAATAATTCAAAAACACACACTTACTCCCTTGTCTACTGTAGAACTATTTACTATAATCACATCCTAAGTGCCCTAGGACAATGGAATAGATTAAAAAATGTAGAATATATGCAAAATGGAAAGGTACTCATTTATTAAAAAAATACAGGAAGATGAGCTCTTAGCATTTGTGATGATATACATATAACTGGAGGGTATAATGTTAAGCAATATAAATCAGGAGAGGAAAGACAAATACCAGATGATTTCACTTCTCACTTCTATGGAATATAAAAAAACAAAGAATAGAAAAGATAAATCTAAACCAAAACAAAGTATCTTAGGACTAAGGAATAGATAAAAAAAGATGTGATTCACACACACACACACACACACACACACTGGAATACTACTCAACTTTAAAAAAGGATGAAATCTTGCCATTTTGACAATGGCATGGGGCGGGGTGGGTAGATTATGTGTGGCAGGTGGATTATGATAAGCAAAAGGAGTCAGGAGGATGAACACAGGTATCAGATGATTTCACTCATATGTGAAACATGATTGAAAAACAATAGACTAATCTAAACCAAAACAAACCCTAGATAACTGACTATAGAATTAAAGCTATTAGAGGTATGAGTAATGGGTGAAGACAGTGTGTGAAGGAGGCCCAGTGGTCTATGGTGGAGTATTAACTGTGCTTTGGTGGCAGGCAAATGACCATTTTTTGAAGTGTGGTAACATGCTTTAAAGTGTGAATCTATGCCTCCAAATCATATAGTGGTGTCAACCAACATTACTTCAATAAAATAAATTTAATTGAAATTAAATAAAATAAATTGCACAAAACAAACTGAAAAATAAAAGACAACATACCTCACTCACAATAATAAAATTAGGAGAATAAGCTAATACTAATCATACTTTGAATTTACAAGGAAGTTTTTAAATTAAACAGCCCTTCACATAACTGAACTTATGTACTGTGTATACTTTCTAAATGCATATCATATATGCCACTTCCTGTTATCTTCATTGTTATACTCTTGAAACGAATGTAAATTCTTTAACTTAACCTAAATGATTCTTGATCACTTAGCCTATTTTACCTCTCTAGATACTTTGACATCCCCTCCCTTTCCTAACTCCTCAAGATATATTGAATCCCATGGAGTTCAAATGTTCTGGGTAATTTTTAAGCTCACTCCTCTCTGCTCTGAAAGTGACAGTCTAGTTGGAAGGCAACTGCAATTCTAGAAAAGAAATGATAACTTCCTAATGTAATGGGCAGAGAAAAATAAATGAAAGAATGATGAGAGACATTCTATAGGATTTAATAGCTAAGTAGGAATCCAAGAATGAGTGACACAGAAAGCAGGTGAGAGCTGATTTCATCACCCTCATATAGTAAACTTCCTGATATGCTAAGAAATGCTTGTTGAATGAAAATAAAACAAAAACTGGATGAATGAAAAACTAGTAAGTAATAAAAATAGTTCTTTGATTTTGGCAATTCAGTTAGTTGCCTGTAGATTTTAAGTTCTCTGGTTACTCATATAATTTTTTCATTGTATTTCTTTTTACATAAGTTTCTATGTAGCTATCTTAAAAATATGGGTGTGGAATGGTAACATACATCTGAAGAGATATGCTCCTATATCTCCAAACCATACATAGTATTGCAAACCAATGTTACTGCAATTTAAATAAAAATTAAATTTAAAAAGTGTATAGCAATGCAATAGAACATATTTTTAAGTGTGGTATATACTTTTATGATGAAATTTATTCATTTTTAAAGAAAGTTTCTTGCTGATAGTCTTTAACATTCAACATACTTATTGGATCTTAATATGCAATTAAAATATATTTAAAAGTACATTTTGACTTAGTCTCAGGCAACTAATGACTTTAATGAACGAGAATACCAAGGTATAAATACAATTTTAGTTCATTTCACTAATGAGTCTAATTATGCAGACATTAACCAGTACCATTGCTTTCACTAATTCTTCAGCTGAATCAAATACTTGGAAATTTTTTGGAAATTTGAACTAATAAAAGTTAATCTTATTTTATTTTCCTTTAATGAAAATCTTCCAGGTATTCTTCATGTAATTTTCTTGTACATGAAGAGTTACAACTTCCTTTTGAATTATTATTTTTGCAGAAATTATTTCAAATCCCACCACAGTTGCAACAATATGAGACAGCACTGCATGGTTCTTGTAATCAATGGCAGTCCATGTCTTTTCAAGCTCATTGCTGCACTTAGTAGCCCACTGAGTTCAAATGGCAGCCTATTCTTGAGGCAACAGACCTTTATCTGATCAATACCAGCCTCAGGATCTGTGAGGTCGAGTTTGTGTCCTTTTTTGCTACAGAGTTACTTCTAGGCAAGGTCACTTTTTCTTTGTGCTCCTAGCCTCTGGTTCACTTCCTTTATATGGGGCTCATTGGATCTCTGCTTTCAAGCTCCCTGCACTTGTGCCCTGCTGAGCAGCTTCACTGCCTTTGTCACACTCACTCTCCAGCAAAGACCCTGCCCTAGCTCCCCTCTGCACCAGCCCTGTGGCTGCTCATCAGATCCCTACTGAGGGTTGGTCTGGGCAAGGCCTCTGTTGAAACTCATCTATCATGACTTCTCCAGTTCCCATTCCTTTATGTACAACCCAGCTATTCCTTTAGCTTCTAACACATCTCCTAAGTGGAAATGCAAGATGCTTGAAACTACATGCACTTTAGGGACAGATAAAGCCCTTTGCATCTATGACTTTAATTTCACTTTTCTCAGAACTTATGTGAGAATTAACATCTTACCAAATGTAAACAAAACCTTTGATACACAGTAAGTGGTAAATAAATGGCAGATCATGCTCTTGCCCAGGGCCCGCTTAACTCTCTATAAATGACCATAACTTTGGAATACTGCATGATTTTTGGGGGGAGTGGGATGTTATATCCACCCCTCTCCTTTAATTTCTTCTTCTTTGGGATGCACTCAATGTCAAGTACATAATATAGGTTCATAATAGTTGCATCTCACTAAATAATTTACTTTCTAAATGTATCTAGATTTGAAAAGATTTCTAGACTTCCCATGTACCCAGCCACTTCATGCATCATTATGTTCTGAAAGATTTTGGAAATGGAACATATGTTGATCTCAGTTCTGTGGAGACACTCCTCGGTTTTCTGATATTAGTCTGTGCTATTTGATTTTCCATTCTGAGACTGGAAATATTCAATCAAATGTCTTCTTCATGAAGAGAAGGAGAAGTTCTCTTTTTGATGTCATCCCTACAGTAATGATGGAAAGATTCCTTGTAGGTTTACAATCTCCAAGTCAGGTTGTTATTATTACCCTTTGTCAGTAAATGTGGACACAGACAAAAGAACATGGATATGGGTTGTTATCAGTTACTGACTATGGGGATATTTAAATAGAGATTTTCTTTCTTGTTTTAGATTTATTATTATTTATTTATGCATAGAAGAACTGGAGTGTAGGTTAGAGGTGCTGGGGGTGAGAGGATTTACCAGAGACAGAATGGGAGCAGAACAGGTGGATCTACTGAAATACACCACTGAGGAGAGCAGCGGGTGAGGCAGGAGAGGTCTGCTGGGCCATGTGGGTCAGCTCCCAGGCTGGAGATTGAACTCATGCTGCCATAGGTGGCAATAGCATGATAGCAATGTTCATATCAAAAGTAATTGTTGCATTATACCGTTGTGCCAAGCATAGGTCTGAGGTCCCATTTCCAACTAGAAGATTCAAATACTGCATTGTAGTCCATATTCTTGTTAGTAGAAGATCATGGACGAAGATTTCCTGTGCTTCTCAATGATCGCTATATATTCCACCTAGCTTCTGGGAGTTGGAATACTCTGCTGGGTCCTTTCAAGGAAGTAAAGCACAGAAATACTACTAATATATATTTTAATATGTACCTTTTCTCCTTTCATTTTATTTCCTGTTAGCGACCTTACAGTAATGAATACATTTAAATTATTCAGCATTAATGAATAAAATTTCTTTTCCAACTTATTTTGTCTGATTGTTAATATCAGGGAGGAAATGCTTGTTCCGGAAAGTGAGGCCTGGAAGATGAATTTTCCCAATGCACATTTATTCATTGAAAAAAGCACTGGGGTTCTCACATGGCCGACACAAAGTAGCAGGACACATCAGCAGCATTGTGATAGAAGTAGAGTTCATTGACACAGTTTTTGAAGTGGGGCAATACAATATTAGAAATAATTGTGACTTGTTCGAGTTCATGTCACTTTTGAGTGGTGGGGCTGGGTTTTCAGATCCCATAAGCACAACTCCAAAGTTGCAGTCATGGGCAATCGGCTATAGTGCCCCAAGCTAAAAACAAAATCTTTGTTTTTACAGAGCTGATGGTCTCTGGATGGAAAGACAGACATGCAAACAAGGAAACACATGCTATGTTCAGCATCCTGGAGATATTTGAGAATGTATCCTAAGGTTTCAACGAGGACATTTGAGTTGAAACCGAGAAGATGATGGCAGTCAAGTGAACTGAGAAAACATGAATCTAAAGCTTTGTTAAAAGGCTGGGATAAGAATGATGGTGGGTCATTCCAAAGTTATTTTCTTCAATGCAGGTGATTCTACTTTGCTTTTTCACCCTGAATTGAGAGTGCCATGCAAGAAGTGTATAAGTTCAGGAGGTGAAATACCTTCGGAACAAAAATAGAACAAGTTCTTTTTCCTTTCTCCTAAAATAACCTTTCAATTTCCTGATTTCTTCCTTTTTGTAAATTTGAGACTCTGCCAGTATCTGAACTATTAATGTTGGACCTACAAATGTGATGCTTTCCCTCCTCACTGCAGGCTGGAAGAAAAGGATCATGTTTATACAAAGTTATAAAATATTGGAAATGAGAAGTCAGTATCAAATTACCATCTAGCCTTTAAATATCATGCCACTTCTGTTATCCTAAAGCAGGTGAATGTTGGAGACAGATGCAGGCTCAAAGCCATTAGTCTAACCCACACTGTTAGTCTGTAGACTTCATTTGCAAAAAGTTGCTGTGTCCCATAATGCTAGGAAGCTTAGAACATGCTCTGCATTCACTCCATAGTAGTTTTGTTTACATTTTAACAGCATGCAATGCACTGAGGAGATGAGTCCTGGGCACATTCTTACACATATGAATAAATAATGTTAAAGCTAATAAGATCTCTGAGAGAAAATGATGATTGTCTTTAATCACTAACCTTAAGCAGCAGCGAACCATATTATCAAACACCTTCATTTCTTATAAAACTATCTATCACACACAATATAGACCTGATGAAAAAGAAGGTGGAAGTAATCAGGACAGAATGCCAATTACCTCATTACTTGTCATAGCACATTGTAACTGGAAATTGCTTCTTTCAGGTTCTGTTTGCTCAGGCAATTACAATAAACTCTCTGCTTGACATGTTGTTTGCACAGATGTAGTGCATTAATAAACATGAGGGCTAATCTGAATTATTGAACCAGCCACAATAATTCCAACAAAGGATTTATAATAAGTCCAAGAAAGCTGAGGTATCACTGGAATTCCCTGTAAGCAACACTGACATACTTTATCACATGTAAAATCCTCAAATTTAATGTACAGTACTGGAATATGTCCCATAGGTATTTTATATTTTCTGTAGCTCTAAGTCCTAAGCAACTGCCATTATGAAGGAGAATCAAGACTGCTAAGGTAAGTGGCAATATCACAGACTTAGAGGGAATTAGTTTATCTGCTATGTAGAATGCACATCTTGGGCCTTTTTACCCAAATTTTCTAATATCTAATTTTATTGGAAAGAAAAATGTGTTGTGTAGTAGTAAAACATTAAATGTTTCAAAGTATTATGAAAAAATGTGCCATTTTCCAAGGAAGTATGTAATGAAGGTAGCGTGGATCTTCCGTTTTGCCCATATTAATAACAGGGCATCATGCAAACATCAGAAGCCTTCCTGAGAACAGTTACCTATCATGGTTAAAATGCTGAATAATCTTTTAGAGCAAAACTCAGGTAAAGTTATCTTCACCTAAATTGAGTTCACCTGAGTTCATTTTTTTCCATAAAAGTTTCTTATTCAAAGACATAATTTTAATGTCAAAAATACATTCACTTGAAAAAATCATGTGCCTCATCAATTTCTACCATACAGAGGCTGAATTTTAAAATAACTTTGCTTTTTTGCCATGAATAGAATTAGAAATAGAAATGTCTTTAGAAGAGAATCGGGTGCATTTGAGCATAATGATTTCATTGGTGGGGAGAGGTTATTAATGCTCTCTACTGTGATCAAGTTCCTAGCCTTTGCAGTCTGGGTCAGGATAGATTTGAATCACTCTCTCAAGACTATTTGGTTTTATACAAAAGACACGATTCTGTCAGTGAATAACCATAGCTAGTCTACATTGTTAAGCAAAGTCATACTCACAGAGTAGAGTTGCTTTGTTTCTTCACTTCCTCCATATAAAGTGTAACTTACCACTTACTTGTTTCTCACTGTTTTCTTGTGCTCAGTCTCCTTTGGATGTCATGTGATTAATTGCCTCCTAATATTGGTACAGTAGGTTAATTATAACTCTAAATTACAATTGTACCTAATAGTTAATTACATTGTTGCTAAATAAAAAAGGGAGACAAGGTTGCCACTGTGGACATTCTTCAAATAAAGAACACAAACTGTCCCAACACCAGACAGACAGTAAGTATTCAGATGTACGATGCATTAGCGGATACCACTAAAATTGTAGTTAATCTCAAAATGTATTAAGGAAGGGTGTGTGCGTAAGAAGTAAAACAAGCATAGTCATGTTCCTTAAAGTTAGCTCACTAGGCTTCCATCAACAGTTACATATAAAATTAATGTTTTAAATGTAAAGGGTCTATCAGTGCAAACCCACAGATTCATATAAGAAGTAAGAAACTATTCATTTCCCTCAATTCCACACTAACTTCTGAAACTTCTGTGGCTTCACACTCTCTCCCTCAGTGTTTGACTCATTGTCCCCACCCCCAACTTCATGAAATGCTGCTTTGCTAGGACAGAAACTATGCTTTATGAGGCTTAAAAAAGAAAATGTGAATCAAGATATCTCAAACATTAATGGGATATATTAAAGTAATTCAATTATTTTAATCTCTTTCAAATATCATGAAATTATGTAGAACAATTTCATTTAAGTGTTACTATCACTGTTGAGATTGCATTTGTGAATTGTTACACCAGCAAATATTGAAGAACATGAATGCGAGTGAAGTTCTATTGCATTGTATGCAACTGAGGACCAGAATGACACCAGGAGGAAAATTTCCATCATAATCAACTTATTCATTCTATAATAACCTCCTTTGGAATCATACTTCGAGATGATAATGTTCTATGATTAGTTTCAGTCCAAAGTTAATGTTGTTCTTTGAGTTAGTGTTTGCTTTACTCAAGTTATAACACTCTCATGTAGGGTAAGAATACTTTTAATTATAAAATAATTATAAAAATAAATTGAATAAAATAAATGAACAATAGACTAAAGGAAGATGAATTAGACCATTTAAATACTACATAGAGTAAGTCTTCCTTGAAAGACAAAATACATATGAAAATTAAAAGTAAGAAAAGCCAGTTTCCATGAAACAAAAATTTCATTTTAGTTAATTTTAACCATATAATACTCTATTCTAGAAATATGATTTTTCTGTGGTATGTTTAATTAATGAAAGGCAAGGGTAAATTGTTACACATACTTGCATAGATAGTAAGAGCAGGTCTGGGTTCTCCTGATTATTTTTCAGTGATTATATTTTACTCAAGTGAGGATTCTAAAGCAAAAAAAATAAACTTTATGATATTTGAAAGCTATAATATCTATAATACAAATTAAATCATAGACAATCAAAGTTTAAAAAATGGTCAGTCTTTACTTGACTATTAACTAATGCATTTTAAGCACATGTATAAGAGTGAGATTATAAATAATAAAATTTCCATACAACATATGTAATTTTGAAGAAGAGAGCATTTATCTCTCATTTTTATGTCAGATTTTAATATCGATATTTATTCATATCTGGATAAAGTTACATTACTATGTTATATATTTTCCTGATTTATTGACACAAACAGATTAACAGTAATTAAGAATTGCCACATGATATACAAAAGTAGTCTAATGAATAAAATCTATGGGAATTTACAGATAAACCATAAAATATAAAGCAAAACATTTCTATTCAAAACATTCAAAGCTTAATTTTATTCATCATTAAAATAATTGAATATCAGACTATCCATTCACCTTCCACAAGATAAATCAACTAGTATTTTTTATCTGGATCTCTGTGCTTAATCATCATTGAAACTTTAAGAAGCCTGCTTATGAAACTTTGAGAGACATCAAAGTTATGATATTCATATAATTACACACTGTGTGCATGCTATCGAAGAGTTGCCTATACTATTTTGCATGAAATAGATTGTACACCCAGAGAAAAATACCTGTGTACCTATGTAATGCTCATTAACAAAGTCATATTCATTCCTTAACATTCCAACTTAAGATGATTTTAAAAAGTAAAACTGTTTAGTAGGTATTGATTTAGTTGAAAGAGTATTTTGGAAATTAAGTTTTATTACCTATTAAAGCAGTCAACATCTGAAAATTTAGCCAAAATGGAAAGTGATCATAATTGGTCAAATTTTATACAATCAAAGAGTATGTAGAGCTGGGACTGGGGATGCCTCACACACATGAGATTTCAGGAGAAATAGATGATGCTGGAACACAACCAGTACAGTACAGCAGTTTACATATTATTTTTATTTCCACTCATTTTGGAGCAATTTTTCTCATTATCAATGAATGATTTATTCAACTGAAATGTAAAATTGACATTTGTGTTAACGTCGTTCCTTCCTCAGCTCCTTCTACTCTGGATTCAATTAACCCCAACATATAAACTTACAACACAAACGAAATTATAAAGGAACATTATATAGAGATAGGGAAAAGAAAACAAAACTTATTTATGTTCCCAAAATTAATAAGATTCATTAATTAAATTTTAAAGTAATTGAAGTGTATAGAAATTCCTTATTTTACAGTTAGAAATCTTTCCTAAATATACTTCATAGTACTTTTTTTTAAATTCCCTTTTATGTCACTACCACATATCATTGGAAACTATAAAGAAATAAAAGCTACAGAAAACAGTTTTAACTAAAATTACCTTTAAATGTGTTTTTCTTACCAGGAAACAGATAATTTCAGACTTCCAAGTAAACATCCATTAGGAAAGCTACTTGTAAGTCAGCAGAATAGTTCTTAAATTTCTGAATCTGCATTAAGAAATCCACAGTTATTTCTGTGGAGTTGCCCTAATAGTTACTCATTCATAGTCAAGGACCAGAGAACACTCCAATCCTTATAAAAATTATTTATATGCACAGTAAATTTATTAAAATTATATATTTGTTAGATATTTATGAATATACATACTGCCAACAATTCTTTCTAAATTGTTATGTTAAGTGTTATTATAGAATTTGCATTGAAAGGGATGTTGCAGTGCCATTCTATAAATTTGAAACATATAGCAAGGCATCAGCACTTTATATTGCAATGTGAGTCCACTTCTTTACTAGGAGAGATTAGCAAATGAAATTTGAAGACAATGATTTCCACTTTGTCTGAGCCTATGAACACTAACACTGAAAGTGATATTTGGATTCTTCGCCCTCAAAAATGGATGAAGTTGGCCACATGGTGTCACACTTCTGTGGGATGCTGTAATCATAACTATTTTCCAATTCTATATCAATTTTACAATTCATATACACCTGGGAAAGCAAAGCAGCTTGCTACAAAAGCAGAATCTGACAGTTATTATTTATCTTTAAGAAGATTTTTTAAAAAGCCTTTCTTTTGCTAACATAGAAATCCTCAAGAGAGTCTTTGAAATACTTATCATACTCTGTTTCCATTTTGATGTTTACCTAAAGGAATAGGTGTCTGGGACTTGTATGAAGGTGAAAAGTTTTGAACATGCAAGCTTCTCCATCTGAGAACTACATTTACTCCTGCGTGCAAAGGTAGGAAACACAAAGAAAGCAGGAGAAATCAATGAGGTTTTGCATTTCCTGCAGATGGTAAAAGACTACAAGTCAGGATATGTGTTGATAGACACCTGCTGAGAAAACTGAGGCCAGAGCACAGTGAGGGCAGAGTGGGGAGCTGTCAAGACCATGTAGGGAGCAGCACTGAAATATTGACTGGGAGCTTTTAGAAAGTGTTTTAGAGGAAGTTGCTTGCCTTTCTCCAGCAAGAAAACTCAATACTAGAGAATTTGGAAGGCTGAAACCAGAGAACTTGCTGTGGAGAGAAAACTAAAAAGATTCATCACTCCATTAGATCTTCTCTCAAGGAGACAACTCTAAAAAGGACAATAGGAGTTGTAAATGTCAGCCTTTCACCCCGAGTATATTAGCAACTTTTACCAAACACACACCCACAAAACCAACATCTCTGAAGTTTAGCTGTTTGGGGAAGGCATGCTACATTAAAATGCTTTAAAAGTCCCTTGATAAGGTTACTTTCATTACAAGAAGAAAGTACATCAGAGAGCGGGGATATATTCACATAATTGGCAGCCTTTGATTTCAAACCAAGCTCGCAGGGTTTTTTTCTACCATCAAATAAGATAACAGAATTTCATCTTCCAAAATGAGTCCACTATGAAATATCTCAAAAAGTTAAATTCTGATGCTAGGAGACTCAGTTATTCTTTTTAAAAGAGACAACATTCACCTCTGACAATTTTATCAGTGTGTGTCTCTATTTTAGTGGAAACCCAAGGCTTTACTTTGTTTCATAAGTGAAGTGGCATCACATTTTCTTTTTCATTTTCTGTTCTATATTTCAGCCACTAAAAACAGCAGCAACAGTAGTTGATTTGACACAGGATGGATATTAAACAACACTTCTCTCAATTCAGAAAACTCAATCTTTTACCAGCAAAGAAACAGACACTAAAAATACTGCAAGGAAGCAAGCTTACCTTTGGCTTGTTCTGTTCATCTTAATATTTCAAGTGCTAAAGTGGCAGTGTCCTGTAAAGCTTCCCCCCTTGGCAGAACTGCATGAACTGATACAGATTCAAAGAAAGCAAATAGGAGCTTTCCAAAGAAAATGTGGAAAATCCAAGAATTAAAGTGCCGTTATTTCGATTTGAGGAGAGTACAGTCTATTTCTTAGAATATGTGACTCAGTGCATATTTCTTTGTCATTGTTTTGAGGTTCACTTAACCATAAAGAGGAAACATGACAACAAAAGTGGAAGGGAGTTCAGTGAAGCATGGCTGGCTTGACAATAGGCTTTCTGCAGGTTAGCCAAATTTAACTGGCAAAAGCTCCTCCAAACCCTTTGTCTGTTACATTTGCACCATAATGTCAGACTCTCTTTGCGTATTTCACAGATCAAGTTTGACCATTTATCCCAAAAGATGGAAAAAGTCATTTTTGGTTCTGTCCATAAGTTACTTTATAAAGCATTGTACATTCCTCCAACAAAAGATACAAAGGGGGAAAGTGCACTTCACATGACCACAATTAGGGCTTCAGTTTCCGCTCTCCTGCCCTTGTCAAAGCTTTGATTTAGTTTGCCTCGGTTTTGTCCAAGGGTCATTACAGATGTCTGCAGACGATTAGCATCTCCCCCTACAGCCCCTATCCAACTGGGTGATTAGCAAATTAAAACTTTGCATTCTTCTCTGTCTAGTGAGACCTATTGGGAAAGATTAGCAAATGTGGCTAATTGTGGAGACCTGAGGGTTGCATCAAGGTGTTTGTCTCAGAATTTTAGTAGCTAAATATTAAGTTAGCAATTGGAAAGGACATTATGTCACATGCTCCAGCACTTAATGAAGAATTCAGCTCTAAGACTTAGAAACAATTTTATCTTTGATGGGGGACTCCGGGAACATTTGCATCCATGCCATGTCCAAATGATGCCAACCTGACCCATTATAAGCCACATTTTGTGTATACCACTAACAATGATGAACACATTCTCAGCCTCCATTTCAGAGACTGAATCCCTTCTCTATGGAAAGACTCAATATTGTTTTCAAAGCATGCAAAACCTGTGTACTAGGGTAAATGTCAAAGATATATGAGGTATTCAAATGATCCAGGGCAGATTGTCTGTGGTTTCAAGTGGCAATTGAAATATAAGAAAAATTTTTCAGGTTCCATCTTTGTTTTAGCAGAGTAAATGTTTGATTAGATTAGCAGAGGGAGAAAGGAAAGCCTTGGCAGAATTATTCCAACCACATACAGGATATAGAATGTACAGACTGGTAGGGCAAATAGGCAGATGAGGTCCAAATGTCAGACTTTCATTCAGAACACACATTCAGGCTATTGGGACTAGTGATGCAATAAGCATACGTGTGCAGGTTTCATTTGGGATTAGTGTTTTTGTGTCCTTTGGGTAGATTCCTAGGCATGGAATCGATGGGTCATAAGTAGAACCATTTTTAATGTTTTGAGGAACATTCCAGCTTTTCACTTATTTGTGGAATATAGAGAAATTAAACAAAGTGTCAGGAAAAAAGATAAAACATGCAAGCTGACCATAGATCTGAAGCATACAGTGGGGAGAGGGGGGTTGGGCGAGGGGGAGGTGTCAAAACAGGGGAGGGAAGAGTACAAGGACTGTAGTGATGGATCATGGTGCTGGTGGGAGAATATGGAAAGTACACCTCAGGGGAGAAATCAAATACTGTCCAAAAATTAACAATGATGTAAGAAAATAATCATTAAAAAAGAGAGAAGTATATGAAGTATATATTCAGGAAAAAAATATATACACATGTATGTGTTTATATGTGTATATATATTTTTTAAATATATTACAACTTTTCAAATTTCTTTTAATTCTTTGGTGATGAACCAGACAAGTGAGAATAAATATCCCAAATTATAGAAATCAATGGAAAATAAAATGGCATAAGTCATATGGTCACGTTTAGTAGCTCACTGAATCAAAAATGAAAATCAACCTCATATACCTTAATTTCAGTCTTACTCCTTAATACAACTACTCAGGCACAACATATTGGCAGCAAAACACCTCACCAAAATCCTTGCTTTACGGCATTGCCGCTGTGAGTAGCCAGGTGTCTTTTACCAGGTAGAAACTAAATAGATTATCATTGTAATATGATTCACATCATCTCTTCACCAGTAAAACATCTCCCTATTGCTGGCACTAAAGATCTCATTGATAAAATCTGAATAGGCAAGTTTTATTTCTGAGGCCATCTATGTTTTTTTTTCAGCTTTTAAGGAAAAAAATTCTAGTAATAGCATATCTCAAATCCATTGCTGAAGAGAAAATGCACATATATGATCATGAATCAACAGTTCCCAGACATTCCCCCTATATCTTATAAAGAAGGAATACACAAATCAATACACTAAATCAGAGATAACTAAAGCAGCCTGCTGAGGGGAGCTAAACACTAAACCCAACTGTCCAGTTCTAAGATCTTTCTGAGACCATAAAATGTTGCACTAAATTAAGTTTATTAAATAATTTGGCAAGATATGAATTATAACCCAGAGAAGCACCCTGACCCATAAGATTTTTTTTTATTATGTTACCTATTTTATCATCAAGTTCAAATTCTACAGTATCTCATAGAGGGATTTTTTTTAAGTAAAAAGGAAATTTTATTAGTGGTGTAATGTGAAACTGTAAACAACAATTGCTAATCGAATGAAAGTAGATATCACCAGAATTTATATTGATGCTGACAATTGATATAGATGCAGTTTTCAACATTTAACTATTCTCCTTTGGTAGAAGTAAAACAGCTTACTTACAAAGGAGTCTTACTTCTTACTCAATATCATTAATATATTTTCCTATTTTCTCCTTTATGGTCCTTGTTTCTTATTAGAGGGTGAATATTCTTATTAAATGAAAAGAAAGGGAGAATGGTAAAAATAAAATCAGAGTTATACAAAAGCATATTTTCTTAGCAAGTAATTAATCAACTAATGTGTAATTTCACAAAATTCTCCCTCAAAGAATAGATGACAAACATAATGATTTCTTTAGAACATTTCTCTCCTTATCTTTCCTGCTATAACTGTAAGGGAACGCTCCCATTCATGACATAGCTACAAAGTTCTCTTTCTTTCCAGAATCCTTGGCACTTACTACCCAAACATCCTTAGTTCTTCCCTCTTTACCATGTGATTTTTTGTTTCATTGAAATCACACATTCTCTATAGAATTTTCTATCATCTTTAGCCATCCCTTATGTTTTCAAATAATTTATCTGTCACTTTCTATATATGATCATGAAGAGGAAGAAGAAAAGAATGAGTGTAGGAGATGATGGTTCTGGCTACACTTGGTCATATAAATTATCTTTCCAACGTTATTCGAGTTCTTAAACTGTTTTCTTTCTATCAAATTATTTATTCATTACAGTCACATGAGGTGAACAGTATTACTATCAACATTTAAAAGATGTATAAATTGAAGTGCATAGAAATTAAATAGCTGTACCATGGTCACATAGCTCAAAATTGGGAGAGGTCAGAATCTGATTCCAGGGCCTGCATATAAAGTAACTTTAAAATCTTTCTATGTTTTCAATAGCATTTCCCTGATAATACCTGTGAACTTCCTAAAGAAGTAACTAAATAAACTTGCATATCAAGAATTCCTAAGAAGTCATTGAAGGAAGTCTCACATTGTTGCTTCAGAAGACCAATTGGTATTAAAATATTATCTGTTAGACCTAATTTAACAAAACATAGTGTTCAATTAATGAAATACTAGAGAACATGGATTATGTTGGGAGGTAGTTCCTTTTTAAGTGATTTTGCTCATCATTTCCATAGCTTACCCTTTAATATATCCCCATAGTAAATAATAGTTTATGTATCCTTTCCACACACGTGAAGTTAAATCACAAATAATTATTAAATGTTATCTTCAACAAAAGGAAAGTCCGAGCTTATGGTCCATATCTATCTTCCTTTGGCCTGAATTTGCTTTCCAATCTTTCAACTTTCTCTGATGAATAGACCAGTGGAAGGGGTGGGGGAGAGGGGATGAGAAAAACAGTAATTGTATTTACCAGTTTTATTGAGTGAACATTAACATATAGTATTACATAAGTTAAGGCATATAACATAATGATTTTACATGTATATATATTACATATATATTGCAAAACAGTTCAAAGTTTAATATATCCATCACCTTACAGAGCTGGTTTTTGATGAGAGCTTTTGAATTCTAATCACCTAATAAATTTCAAGCTTGCAACATAGTATTTAAACTATACAGTCTATGATGCACATAAAATCACCCAAATTTATTTATCTTATAATGGGCAGTTTTGATTACTATACTTCCCAACCCCAGCCCTACCTCTGGGACCACCAATTTGTTTTCTATTTCTACCATTCTGGTTTCTTTGGCATAAAAGTGGACTTATTCTTCCTCTTCCAATGTGGTTGCTTTCAGTCTCTGTATTCTAGGCACATGTTTCAGCTTCATAACCAAGTTTTGAGAATTTCACAATGGTGTTTTCTTCATGGGAGTTGCTAGTTGGTCTTCTTGTGAAGGGAACTGAGGTCAGGAAAGGACATATGTCACCAATCTTTCTGATTTTCAAAAGACTTCTAAAGAAGGCACTACCTTCTCAGTCCTCTTAGAAAGGTCAGGAATGGTGTTTCTTCCCCAAAGTGGAATTTATTTTGGGGGCACTTGCATCCTATGCCAAGCTAAACAGTAAAGACAACATCCTCATTTTATATGTTGAAGGGAAATAACATTCAGCTTGACTAAAAAAAACAGTGATAAAAAGTCAGGTAAGTGTTTCAGGCAAGGGCAAATTCACACTGTTCATACAAACAAATGTTTCTTGATTTTAGCACTACTGCAAAATTGAGTCAGATGATTATTTGTTAAGGGGACATTCCTGTGCATTGAAGTTATTTAACAGCATTTCACTAAAGGAAACCACCTCCTCCACTGTGACCACCAGAAATATCTCCAAATAGTCAGCAAATATCCTCTGGGAGACAAGAGTTCCTAGTTGAGAACCACTATTGTAGACCATATGAAGAGCTTTGTATTGATTCTCTGTGTTACCCCAAATTATGAACCTTTGGCGGGGAAGTTGCAGGATCTGATTGGCATTATGTGTGGACCATGCTGGAGATGCCGGTAAGCAGGGACGGCAGTGAACTAGAGAAGAGTCATGCTAGAAAGTCAAGGAAACAATATCTGGCTTTGGATTGATGAAATCACACTGACGGTATTTACTGAAGGGTAATAAGCAAATTAAAAGAAAAAGAGACAATAAAGAAGACTGACTTTTGGTCAGAGTAACTGGTATATTATAATGTCATATTAGTGGATAATGATGTCATAACTCCTGACCTAGGAAGAAATATATTTAGAGAACCAAACATCTCCAAATGTTGTGTACCAGAGAAGTCTAAGTTTTAGACTTTGGGAAAATAAGAATAATTCTACTATAGAGGCCAAGAAAAAATAGCTACTTATGTAGAAGCAAAACAAGAAAGGTATAGGATCTCAGGAGGCAAATGAATAAAAGTTTCAAGGAAGGAATAAACTAATACTTGTTAGAATCTGTTGGAATAGCTCTCTGTAAGAGCTAATTTTTATCTCTTGGTAATACCTGAGTTCCCTAATATAAATATAAACACATTCTAGAAATTAAATCTCCAGCTATAGTAAAGGTTTGAAGGTTATCTAAGCTAAACTTCAGGGAAATAAATGTGACCCTAAGTAGTGTATTTACAGCAAGTTTTTTGATGTATAAATCTATCATTTTTATTAGCTATCTACCTATAAATGATTTATACACCTAGCATACATTTATTTTATATATTATATATATATTAGTGTACCAACATCATAGGATCAGAGGTAACTAGCTAAAGAGAATCATTATTAATTACTTACTCTGTATTCCTTATAGTTCAAGTTTGGATATTACAGGAGGCTATTTTACCAACAGCATGGTTTACAGGTGCAGGAATTCTTGTTGTGTACCTAGTTGATTTTTAAATGGCCCTGAGTTAGTCTGGAAAACACTGACAGTCTTGGCAAAGGAGCGCAGTCAGCATATAATTGATTTAATTAATAATTCATGTATTCGTTCATTCAACAAACACTTACAGTGTTCTTACCATTTCAGGCAACATGCTGGGGACCTGTTAAGTGCCAAGCAAGAAACCCCAAGACTGGTCATATTCTGCCTGATGGGTTTATTAAGAACAGAGCAAAAAGCAGAAAGAGTAAATCCCAGAGCAAAGCACATGTGATGTAACAACATTATGTAATTTCATTTCTGCAGCTTCAAACTACCTATATTTCAAGCAAAATTGTTTTCAGCTCAATTATATTAACTAATAAAAATATACATACACCTCATGCTATCAGGAGCTTCATCAAAAAAGATTTGGAGTGATTTTCGTTTCTTCCAGTTTCGAGCAGAATAACAAATGAGAAGAATAAAATATTTGTCATACATTGCTGTACCAGTGACCTCAGTGGAATGTTTATTTCTGCAATATTAGACATTATCTTAATTATTAATCAATGACCAGGTAAAATGCAAATGAACATCATCTTTTTTAGGTTGATATATGTTACATTTGTTGCATTGTCATTTAATTTCTTTCATATTTTGGGACTATATTTTTAGTGCTGATTATGACTACTCTTTCCTCCATAATTTTAAATTTTCAGTGACTTTGTTTAGTATATGCTAGTTAGATCTATTTTTCTAAAGACAGAGTATTATGCAATGTTCTCTATTCCTGTGAATCTTTGATGCTATACAATGCATATAACTACAGGAAGAGTATTGAAAGGAAAACAATTTGATTTGAATCTTGTTGAATAAGTTCAATGTGATGATCACAAGGTAAGGCTGATTATTATTCTGGGCTAACTCAATTTTAGCATTATCGTTACTATTTTAGTCTTTTGAAAAATCTCTACACTTATGATATTTCATTTTCATGTTGTGTAGTTCCTTCATGGATCAGAACAACACTTTGCCAATTAGTTTACCCAATCCTTCTTCACTTAAGAATCCATTAACTTTCTATTTGACCTTCTCCCAACCTCTCTTGCACTGCCTTTGGCCAATAACCACTCAGAGAATTGGTTTGTGGTGGGACTGTTAAAGAGGATCTTTTCCCCATGCCCTGCTCAAGAAGAGTCAGAATCATTTTACCTAAGAATCTGGAGGAATTTCATGTCTTCTTAAATTACATTTTCCTTGAGCATTTATTAATCTACAATCACATTTCCTTTTTCTCTCTGACCCTGATGAACAGTGCTCCTAGGTATAGGGTTGTCAGATAAATATAGAATATTGAGTTAAAGTAAAATTTCAGATTAATAATGAATTTATTTTTAGTATGTAGCATAAATGTTGAATAATATATGCTTACACTTAAAAAATCTTATTTTTCTGAAATGTATCTAAATTTTCTATTTGAGTGAATATCATATATTCATTACTGAACTTGACAATACTATCTTAGGGCTATTAAAATATTGAACTCCTATAAAGATCCGCTTTCAGTTCATTAAACAAATAATCAAGAGGTCAGCATTCACTACTCATCTATTCAGAAAGATAGCAAGGAGGCTGAAAGTAGTGACCGCTATGTACTGGGAAATTTTCCTGAGATGCCAGGCTTTTAGAAGAGTGGCCATCAGCTTTGTCTCTCAATAAAAACTGAAAGGACACGAATCTTACATTTCAGTGAAAAATAGAGAATTGAAAAAACTTTGTTTTCAAATAAACACATTTTGAAATTTAGTATTATTTGAAATATTGATTCAAAATCATAAATGTGCATAATGACTAAGTAGTAACAATTTTTTGAAACAATTGACATTGCCTCAAACTAATGAACTCTACAAGGGGCATAGATATAGCTGAGATTTGACATATTCTATGCATTATTTGCCATAGATCTCATGCCCTTGAAAAGGCCTGAGTGAGCCTCATTTTCCACATTTATAAACCTGAAATAATAGCCCACATGGTAGAGTGGTGAGCATTAGACATTAGTTAAGGATTTAGCAGAATGCCTAAAATTTGTTAGAAAATCATTCAATAATAAATATAATTATTTCAAGAGGCATAGATGATGCATAATATTCTAGAAAATTATTAACCATATTGATATCACTGAGAAAACATACCAAGCTAAAACATTAAATAAATAAAGCATGAAATTATTTAAGTCAAACATTAAAATTATTTTAATATTCAACTGTCAGCTCCTTTAGGAAAAGAATCAATCTAATACTGCAAAAAAGATGAGATAATTTACTATTTGAGAGTGAAATATTCAATGGAAGTTCATAATTCAAAAATATTAATCAAACATATTTTATAACTATGGTAGTAGTTTTGAACTTACGATACTAGAAGATATTTCTGGCCAATTACATAGTAAAGAGAAAGGCACTAATGAAATAAATTAAGAAACATAATTGAACCTAGTTATGTTGTCCATGATGGTAATCTTACCATAAAAATATATTTATAGTTTAGAACATTAATGGAATCACATACTGGCAACTAGTCTTCAAGAACTATATGCAGTCTGACAGCCCTTTCACCTTCTAATTCACATTTTCTTTTTATTTGACACATATTTACTAAGTGCCAAATACATTCTAATCAATTTTTTATGTCCACAGCTAGACTAGAAAGCAAAATTATCAAGGTCGCTGACCACATCAAACTTATATGCAGTTGGATGCCTTCAGTCCTTCCTCTAATCAGTCTGTGATTAAAATGTTTATGTACTTACACTCACTACCATTTTCCTCTCTTGCCCTCCTGCAAAGAATGAATCCTGATTCAGTACATACTTGTTCTACTCTTTGGCACTGTTTATACCTTGAGTGGTGACACTGAGGACTATTGTAGTAAATCACATAACTGTTAACCTGACTTTTTATACTTAGCCCACACAGGTACATAAGTCAGTATGGTGTTTCTTGGCTTCCATGAGATTCTTCTGGGCGTGGCTCTTCTAAGTCATTCTCACTCTACTGACCTCTTGTTCTAGCTTGAACCTCTATGCCAGTATTCCAAAAAAGTGAAACAAACATTTGTTTTATGTATAAGTGTGATTTCCCACCTTCATATCTTTGTTCATTTCTTTTTCCTGAAAAAGTTCTTATTTGGGTCCAACCGAGGTTGTTTGTTGCTTTCATGAAAGTTAATTTATCATTATTGTTTTTACTTAGTCCCCCCTCTTCTCAAGTTCATGTCTTGGATTTCTAAATGTCTTAGAGGGAGATGGAATATTCAATAAAGTAAAAGAACCATATGTCACAGCATTAACTTTTTTATTGCACATCTGACTATATATAGTACCAAATTATTATTGTTGGATATTAATATCATATGAAGACCAAGAATATATTTATGTTCTCAATTGTCTATGGTGCATTTTTTTAAATCTCTCTTGTTCTCTTTCTGTCTCTCTCTCTCTCTCCCTCTATGCCTCTTTGCTTCCCAATTATACTAAAAATGATAAGAAAAAGATTAAATGTCTTGTGATAGAGAGAATGTCAGCATATTGTTTTCCCTTAGAACTTAAGCTACAGAGATTAGGCATTTGTCACAAAGCAAAGAGTAAGGGTTTGCACTAGAAGCAGAACATTTGAGTCTTTGTTCTATCAATGCTAACCATTTCACTGTAGACAAGTTATTTAGCTTTTCTGAGTCACAGATTGCTGATAGAAGATAAGGATAATATATCTTTCAGAGATTTGTTGGAGATGATTCATGAAAAATATATTTAAGAACAGTGAGTAATTATCTTATACTCAACTATTACTAGTTTTCTTTCCTCATTCATTCTTTTTTTTCTTTTTAAGATTTTATTTATTATACAAGAGTTGGGGGACAGGCCAGAGGCGCAAGAGGTGAGAAGATTCACCAGAGACAGAATGGGGAGCAGAAGAGGCAAATAGATGGCATTCACCTGACCAAAAAGAAATATTTTGCTTGTCCACATTTCCTTCTGATTTTGTCCTTGTCAATGTTTCCTGGGTAACCTGAGTTTCACTGGGAAATCTGTGCTCCTGAAAGCTAAGTAGAAACAAGAATGTAAAAATGACACTTTATTTAGGAGATTTAGGGAAACAAGTCTGAATTTCCATCCATAAGCAGGATGCAATTCCATGAGAATAAGTAAAAGAAGGCAAAGGCCTAACGTTCTGTGCTTTATTATTGTTACTTGATTCCTCCTCCCCCTCTTGTCAAGTACATGTCTTTTATTTCTATATATCTTGGAGGGACATGGAATATTCAGTAAAATAAAGTAGTATAAAGTTCAACATTACCAGAGTACAATAGAGCTACCCATCTAATACATCTATTCAACACTACTTATCTACTTAGTCTTGTGCCACAAAGGTACTAAAATAAAGCAATAGAATAAGTAATGCTTAATGGTTTTGTCTTTATAATAGCAGATAATATGTGAAAATCAATACTCAAAGTTTACCCAGTATTGTTAGACCATTGTTCACTCCAAATAGTACTAAATAAAAGTTACATTTTTCAATAGCTTCATATTTGAGATTTTTGCATACTCCCACAGAAAAGTTCAAATTTATAAACTGAGTTTTCATTGAGAATAACAGTTTTTATAACTTTATATTCAAACTCAAAGCCAAAATCATTTACTCGTAGATGTCATACTCATATTCCTATCTGTGGCTAATTTAAATTTTGATTTGTTCTAGTTCAACCCATTTGCATTTTATAGTTCCTTTTCTTCCCTTGTGAATTAGAACATTTCATTCTCAACAGATATTGAAGTCAAGACTGAACATTCTTGATTCTTCTGAATTGAACATATCATTTAAAATTGGAACAGCAGAGAAAAATGTAGCATGTACCACTCCACAATTTATTCTTGAAATATTCATTCACTAAGTTTGATCTTAACTACACTCTCAGCCTAAATTGTCTCTGCTCACTTCCCAGGTCTCTTCATTTGTCTCATTTCGTTATATTATTATCAAGAAAAAGGGGGATTAAACCTTTCCACAAGTTTATTTATTGATTGATTTAAGAAATAAGAAAGTATGAGGAGACCATCCAAGACCCCTTTCTTAGCTCAAGGTCAAAAGTACATCTTACCTTCCCATTACATGTTAATCACTTACTGAATTTTCCTGTTTTCTCTTTCCTTTTGTTCCTACTTTGTCAGTACATGTGACTGTAAAATATATTACAACTTTTGGCTGTTTTTTGACATTTACGAAATATCCCTGACCTTTCCCCTTTATATTAAATATTTCTAAAATCCTTCCCTTCTCATTCATTTAGATGTAGCTCATTCATTTTTCACTATTATCTAGAATTACTCCTTGAAAACAAGTCATACGTTAGCTAATTTACTGTTGATGAACAGGAGAACATTTCTCTTGTGTGCAGTTATGAATGGGGATGCTATCTGCATGTTTCCTGGTCCGTGTGTATAATGGATTTGCTGAAATATATTCCTGGGAGTGGATGTTAGGGTTACAAAGAGTATTACACAAATTTATGTGGCAACAAGTTGGACATCCTAACATAAATGGATAAATTCTTAGAAGCATACAACCTTGCTCAACTAAATCAATAAGAAATAGCCAATCTGAATAGATATATCAGGAGGAATATCTGACAACAACACAATCATGGTAGGGGACATCAACATCACTTTGTTATCGATGAACAGATCAATTGGATAAAATCACTATGAAAAATAGCCTTATATGAGGAATTAGCATATATGGACTTAGTAGATATTTACAGGGTAGTGAACCACCCATAAGCTGAGTCCACATACTTTTTAAGAGCACATGGAACATTATTGAGTACAAATCACATGTTGTCACAAAACTTGGGTCAGAACATTCATGAATATTGAAATTATATCATGTAACTTATCTGACAGTCTTGGTATCAAACCTCATAGAAATCAGGAAAAATCTCTCATGCTTATATTGAACAATATAATGGTGAATGACTACTAGGTTAATGAGGAAATCAAAAGAGAAATTAAAAATACCTAAACACAAAAGAAAGTGTAGACAATGACACTTATTTGTGAACTCAGTGTAAAATATAAATATTTGTTCTCAGTGATGCACACCTGAACCTTATATAATGCAATGACACTACAATACAATGATTAAATTATATTTGACCCACATATAAGTAGAACCATGTAGTTAAAATCCATGCTATACAAGGGTCAAATATATATAATATACATCTAATCATATTGTGATTCCTTTTAACAAGCAAGGGTGTGTAGTAATTCAGTATGGTAAAGAAGTATAAATTATTGAACAATGTGTACATGCAAGGGTAGGAAATACTTGAACAGGAATTCAGAACAGTCACTCTGAGGTCAATTGATTATTCCCCCATTTTTAGGTCCTCTTCATAATCTTTTGTACAGAGTTATTTTCCCTTCTGGAAGCTTATGTGGCTCAAAATCTAAACAATCCCCTTTAAATTATTTCATTGGAGTATGCAGAACACATAATTATTTAAAATTCTAGGAATGTACTCCTTGACAATTGTTTATCTCAGTTTGGAAAGCACAAGCAGCTGTGAGTGACAAATATCTGTCACAAATTTATCAAAGTTCAGGCACTGAGCTTCAAACTCATGCACCTAGTGAAAAGGTCTCTCTCTCTCTCACTCTCTCTCTCTCTCTCACACACACACACACACACACACACACACACAGTCAGCCCTCAAGCTCTTTATAAATGGGTGAATATGGTGTGATCCCGAATGATTGCTTTTAAACTAGATCAAACTAATTATTTGAGTTATGAGGTCCAACATGTTAATATGTGTTAACTTAATATGTATTTCGTTCTCAGTGGCACTCTTGGGACCACAATGATAGGGAGTTTTTCTTAGTTTTGAGAAATCAGGTCTCAGATGGACGTTTAATACCACTTCCCTCTGATTTGCGTTATCTTTTGACTTCTAGGAATAAGAAGAAACAGAATCCAAGGACATGTTACTGGCAAAATATGTAGTTTACAGCAACCAGAGTGAGTTATAAAATGGTTAGTTGTAGTTACTTCACATGTGGCATTGTTGGACTATGAAGCCCCTACTTTGGCAAATAATGATGAGAGTTTTGATGCACTTTTCCCTGTTGAAAACAATAATTTTAATAAAACTTTACCTGAGCATCAGATTCAGCACAAAGGTCATACACAGCAATAATGGTAAAACTCAAACTTATACTTTCTAAAAGTTGAATTTAGATGTTAATGGACTGATACTCTTTTTCAACATATGTCCTCCCCATCATGATGTAGAATATTGGGGCAATTAACACATACTCACTTTTGGTAAGAAAAACAATGCACTATAGTTTGCATAAGTCACCTGAAGAAATCAGATTTTAAAATGGCGAATAGTAAATTAAAATCTGCATACCTAAACTCCCTTGTACTGAAACCTGGGGATCCTAGCTATACCTCCAGAGATGAGGGCAGACAGGGCTCCCTGTGGATAAGGTAGATGAAACCACAGCGGTTCCATTTTCTTCTGTGTTGGGAGGGAGGGTTTGATTTTCTCACTTACGGTTTATTAAAATATCCCGAAGTAAGAGGAAAACGGTTTGGATTACTGGCATCTCAAGTTTTCTATGAATGTCATTTCACTTCTGTTATGACACTCCTCACTTTGCATCCACTCTCTCTCTCTATCTCTGAATGATTATTATGTCTAAAAAGGAAGGCCTGATGTCAACCAACTGGTTCCCAAAGTCTGTGCAGCTCTTCAAGCAATAAGTGAAATCCCGATTGACTCCATCTTGTTACTGTTGGGTTTGCTCGAGAAAATTATATGGAGAACTCACATTATCACCTGAACCAACACAGGAACCACAGGTGGGCACCTCCTTCCGCTGGTGTCTCAGGCAAGGGACATCAGTTGTCCTCTGCAGTTACAGCATTTTTAGTGTCCGTTGCTGTTCTCACTGTGAAAGCACATATGCCTATAGAGTGGGTATCAAACTTTGGGCTGTGGGTGAACTTTTTAAACAAAAAGTGAGTCTAAACTAAGATCTCACTTCTCCCAAAACATTCACTTCCCTTTCTTGTTTATTTTATGTCTTGTTTTTTCTCCCATCCTTGTGACCTCTTGTATTCCATTATTGGTTCCAGGATTTCTAATCTCTTCCTAAAAGCTTCTACTCAGCAGGGAGCGAAAAAGGACCATGTTATAAGTAGTACCTAGTGGTGAACTCTCTGGATCTGGAAGCATTTCGTGTTTGCTAGTTCCCGCTGAGTTTGTTCCTAATTCCTCCTGGGTCCCAGCAGCAGCAACATGGACACCATCGCCAACAGAAGCACTTGCAAGCACCCAATTACATGGCAGACATTTTACAAGGAAATAACATTCACCCAGCACCTGCCAGAATCAAAGTCTTGTCTCAGCACTTCTCACAACGATCAGAGGGCAGTTTCCTCCATGGTGTGCAGCAGTTGGGGGGATGAGCAATTCTCCTCCAAAGAGCCTCATGAGACAGCTGTTGACTGTGGCAGCCTCAGTGTGCGTGCACATAAAAATGTGAGATTGAGGTATATGTCTAGGGCAGGATTCGCCAACTTTGTCTGCTCCTGCCTCTGTTGAGAGCCTCTCAAGGGACCACTTAGTTCTTACCCCCTTCTTAAACAGTTCTTCCAACAGAGAAGCTGAACCTACTTCACCCAGCTGCTTTCCTCAGTTTAAAGTATTTTCCTCCCCTGTTTGAAATTATTATGCTCAATCATTGCAATATATTTTCTAATTGTTCTGAATTCATATCAAATCCACTGCAAGCTGGAGAATTCAGTAGAAGGAGTGTGGTGTAGGGTTAAGATTGAGATCAAAGGTTGGTCACAAGACCAAGTTATTTAGACAACTTAGAGTTCTGAGTGAGAACTCCATAAAACAAATCTCCCTCCATGGTTAAACATATCCCAGAACTTGGAAAGAAGGTGTCAAGTAATGACAAAGTGGAGCGGGTCCTTCTCCTATAGGAACAAATGACTGATAATTAGCCACAGGGTTCTTCCAAAGTTTACATCCATGGATGTTCTGTGACTGCATTCTTACTTTTCTCAGCAACAATTTACTAAGTTGATTTTCACAGAGCAGAGAAAAGGGCCAGATATATCTATGGACTTTGGTCTAATATTACCTACATTGTCTAGAGCAACACAGTTCCTCATATTTTCTTACCTCTATTAAGTGGGCTATTTAATGCACAGTTGAAAGTCAACTGATATAATCAATTAAATTGCACACGTGAGCTTTATTGCTAATATACTCAAATCAGTTATGGAATGTCCCAGTATACATTTCCATATGTCGTCCAAAATACGGTTTCTAATAATGTAGTCAGAGAATCTCAGGACAGAAATGTATAAATATTTCCTGGGGATCACAATCTACCAAGTAAAGAGTCCAGGTAGGATAAGATTAAAGGCAGGTGTTTCTCATATCAGTTTCAGTCTGTATGTAACTTCTATAAGGAAATACAAGTGATCAAATCTAGCTCTCAACATTAGTGTTGTTTCTGACTATTCTAGTTTGGGGTCCTCAAGCTTAAACCAGTAATTTCCACTCTGTTTGCTTATTCCTACAAGTCTATATTGACACACTCTGTGTCTTTCATGCTGACTCTGTGCACCCCCCTCTCCAATGAAGTGCCTTTTTTTTCAGTGTTGCAAATGTGGGTGTGTACCCCTGAGTCAATGACATCAGAGTGACACTCTACTGCAGCCCCCTTTCCTCTCATGGGTTGTACTGTCCCAGTATTACTACAAACGCAGTTCAGTAACAGTTTTTCATACCCATGGTGCCCAATGAACGCAATACTCATTGTTTCAGGAACTGCTGTCCTTGTTTCATTGTAATTTGGTTGTGACTGTATAGAGGAGATGAGTCAGGGTTGTTCACTTTGCTGCCATCTTGCTGAACTCAGTAATAAAAATAGCTTTGCATGCGTAAAGTACATTAAAGATCAGTGAAAGGTCACCAGTGACTAAGAGTAGGCCCTGACAGAGTCCTTGAAAGCAAAATCTGATCAGAATTGTAATTGAAGCAGTACATTCCAGCTCGGGACTAAGCACTAAGCAGAAAATCAACACAGTAAGAGCTCATGTAGGGGAAGAGTAAGAAGCAAAACATATAGGTCAAGTTGAATTTGTAAAGGAAAATCATGGATGCCAAGTGGGGGAGTTTCAGTCTCTTTCAAAATCACAAACTATAAGTGATGGTTTGAAATAAGCAATGGAACTAATTCCAAAACTCCTCAAAACACAGCTCGTTCATATTCAAATTATTATGAAGCCAGGTGATTTCCCAGCATAAATGTTTTCCTGGTGTTGCACACTTCTCTAATGCATGTAACAAATGATTAATAGAAACCTGCAATCACATATTTTTTATTTTGATAGTGATGACATCCTTTTATCTTTCTGCCTGCTTCCTGGAATGTTATGGGTGATGACATTGTCTCTTAGGTCTCTAAGATGCCAGAGCATTTTTAAATATGTTCCTTTGCATTGTTGTCTATTTTCCAGAAAGGCATGTTTTAATTTGAAAGTCTATTTCTTGACACCAGTGCTTGCTCTCTGCATTATGTTATCTGATTAAACAAAGATATTTTTGGCCAGTGATCATCACCATTAGCAAGACAGGTGGAATATTTCACTACATGGTTCTAATTGTGTGTATCTGCTTTCTTTTATGAACACTTTGGGGAGTAAGTTTACTTATAACGTTTTATGTCTTTAGAGATGCTTTATTGATCAAAGCTATTTTTCATTTCTTATAACTCTATTTCCTGTTGAAAGCATGGTGCATAAAAAAATCACTACTTCTCCTGCTTGCTAAAATGTTGTTAAGGCAAAAATGAATACTCATCATAGATTAAGATTTTATTGGTGAAAACAGCCACAGAAAAATTAGTGTTCAACATTTTTTACTATAAGGGGTTATTAAAGTGAAGCTTGCAGCAATTTAATTTAATTTGTGAAGGCATGGACCATACTGACTCAGTGTTTTTAAACAGTTATCTTATTCCAACCTCTTCATAAATGCTAGCTGTTCCTGCTGATCACAGATGAACCTGTACTTCACAGAGTGTTTCACAGTAAAACTGAATGACATAAAGCCTTTCATTGCCATTTTAGTCACCATTAATATATTTTCTGGTTATCTTTTGTTTTCAACCATAAGGTACTTATTTTCGCATTTCTGAAGAAATAAGTTTCAAAAGACATTTTCCCTCCTACAATGAGCATAATGAAATTTAACATATATTTTTTAAAGATCATATGCTCGGTTCCCTAGGTAAATTTGTTAATTAATTATAATAATCTATATTTTGGGCTTATCTTGATGACCATGGGATCTTTGAGTAATGATTATTTTCCCACCCCTTCTATAGTTACATCTATTTTCTTCTCATTTATCATTCTGCTGCCTAGGCCCAATGTTAAATAGAACTGGTTGCCTGGCTTTTATTGTTTAAAGAAAATGATAAGAAAAAGACCTCTAATGTTCCCACATTTATAATCACATTTGCATATGATTTTATTTATTTGATTGCTTTTATAAGATTTATAAGAATAAGGAGGTTTCTTTTTTGGTTATGAATGTATGTTAATTTTTATAGAATGCTTTAGTTATGTCTACAAGAAAGATGATCATTTTCCTTTCACCATTAGGGTTTAAATCTATATTATTGCATTTTGAAATATTAATACAAACTTGCATTCTAGAAATGATTTAAACTCATTAAGATATATTACCTATTCTTCACTACTTACTGGTTAACTTTCACTTTTTCATGGGGAAGATTGGACTGTAGTTTTCTTTTACATATTAAGCAGGTTTATTATAACCAACAATTTTGTTTTTGTAAACAATAAAATACACTGTTTTAGGTGTCTGACTTTTTGAGATTTGAGAAATGTATATGGTCATGTAACCATAATCAAAATACAGGTTACTTACAAGATTGCTTTAGGAAGTTTTCTTGTGTTCTGGATAGATACCATCCCCCAATCCCCATTCCCTGACAGTGATGATGGTCTTATATCCCTTCCTTTTTTAACTTTTCTTGTGAAATTATTTTAAACTCTTTGGGGGGAAATTTCTCTTACTTAACCTACTGCTTTTGAGATTCTTGCAAGTTGTTGAATTTATCTAACAATCATTATTTCCTTTATTTTACCGAGGAGTTTTCATTGGTTGGATACACTCTTTTTTTTTTTGTACTTGTATCAGTTGATATTTTTGCTATTTTAAGTTTGTAGGTAGTTTTATTAAGTTGGTATGCATATCTGTGCATAGAATTTTGTGTTTCCACAAAAAACAGAAAACATCTGTTTTCACTTCTCTCTGTTTTTACCTCTCTCAGGTGTAAAGACTGGGGAGTGGAATGGTTGAGTCATAGGGGAGGTGTATGGTTAACTTTAAGACACTATCAAGCTGTATTCCAAAGTGGTCATGCATTTTGCATTCCAACCAGCAATGTATTCCCATATACTGCTTATAAATTTATTTTTACATGTCTTATGGTTACTGTAAAAGTTTGTAATAAATTTATATGGCCATATTTTTAAAATTTTGTGGATAGCTATTTTTGTTCTCTATTTGATTGTTTCAATATTTTTGTCATTTTTAATATTTCTCGATTCTTACTCTGGTCACTCCTTTCTTCATATTATTATTACTTTTTTAATTGTAGTTGTAATTTTTTTCAAAGAGGGTTTCCATTTGCCATCAGTACATTCTTATAGTTATTAATTTAGTGCACTGAGTACTTTGATTCCACCTCCATGTCCACAAATAGAGTGCTAACCTGAGTAACACAACCATACATCACGGAAATAGCACACTGCCGATCACTTGCAGCTCATTCTACTGCTGCTTCTGTTGTGTTTCCTTCTTTATCTTCCTCCCATTTTATGTTCCCTATCTTCCTCCTTTACCTATTTCTACTTTTGCTTTCCTTGTTCATTTCCTTCTTTCACTTCATTCTTCTTTATTCTAGCTGAGGTATTCCCTATCACTCTGTAACCAATAATTCATTTCCTATAGAAGTGAGTGCTTCTGCTCACCAATAAGTTTTACAAAACTGTCCAAAGCAGAATGAAAGAAATTTCTTTTCAGAATGAAAAGAAAACTTGAAACAATCTACATGCCGCTCAAAATTGAATGGGCAAATTAACAATGGCATAGTCATAGAATGGACTGATACATAACAATAAATAAATTACTTGAATCTCAGAAATATAGTTTTAAGTGAGTGAAGTCAGATACAAAATAACATGTGTTGTACAATATCATTTTTAGGAAGTTCCATGTATAATTTCATGAAGACAATGGTAAACACTGGTTACCCTTAGAGTTTAGTGATTGGAAATAGGAGATAAGGAGACTTGAGTAGTAAAAGAAATATTCTACATGTCAGTTTGGTAGATGGTATAGACATACATAAAAATCATCAATCTGTACACTTAAGGTTAATTTTTTACTAATGTGGTTTATACTTTAATAAAAAAACTATAATTAAAAACAACTTGCAAATGGGCCTATTTATAAAATGCCAATTTTTTAATGAAGAAGGTTAAAGAAAAAATTAAAGCCTCATCTCTTTTTAAATGCTTTTTGCTGGTCTTTATGGATTCCATCACTACTCTTTCTCCCAACTCAGTGATTATTTCCTTTGCTTTATATAGTTTATTGTTGAGTAGCTACTGTATTTCTTAAACTCTTGCATTCTTTAGCTCCATGATATCTATTTAGAACTTTATCACATATTCTCTATCTTTCTTGTAGTTCTCATTTTGTTCATTCATTGTTCTAATTTTATTAAGCATCTTTAATATCGATGCATCAAAGTATTCTTCAGGTAATTTACTTAGTTCTTTTACTAGAATTTACTCTCAGGGTTTTGCTTGGTCTGTTGATTGGGGTGACCTGCTTTCTTCTCATGTTGTTTAGGTGTTCTATGTTTATTTCTATGGTTGAAACATAACAATTTACCTTTCACTGATAATATAACGCCCTTGTGTGAAAATTTAGGATGTTGACCTGAGATGCTGTTTTTTCTATTGGATAGGCTGAAGCCTCATCATTAATTGAGATGAGTTGAGCTCAAGAACCAATGCAGGGTAGTGACCTGAGGACCCATTCAATAGGGTGCCAGGAGATGGGGAGTGAGGAGAGTGCTGTTCTAGAATGCCAGGGGCACAAGACTCCATGTGTGTTGTAGCTACTTAAGCTGGGAAGAGATTTGCAGCCATTGTCAAATCAAAACAGATTTCAGTGGCTGAACTGTTTCACTGAATCTTCAACTGCAGCCATCTCTGATCACCTCAGATTCTACAAGTAGTTTTTCATCAGAGGCTCATTCTCTGTGGAAACAGTATAGATAATTCTTTTTTTAATGTAATAGATCTAATATATTATCTATCAATTCCATTTCTAGGTATCTTCTGTGTTCCAAAGAATACAAAGACACCACTTTGTAAAGCCATATGCACCCCTATGTTTTTTTGAAGTACTGTTTATAATATCCAATATATGAAAACCACCTAAGTATCTGATGATGGGTAAGTGGAAAAAGATGTAGTATATGTGCATGGTGGACTGTGACTCAGCTATAAAAGTAAAGGTGAAATTTTGCCATTTTGACAACATGAATGGAACTTGAAGAGATTATGTTAAATGAAATGTCAGAAGAAGGAAGACAGATATCATTAAATTTCAGCCATATATGATATATAAAGAAACAAAACAAAGGAATAGACAAAAACAAACACTTGGATTTGAACTGCAGAACTGAGACTATGGACAAGGAGGGGTTAGTGGGAGCCAGGGGTGGAGGAAGCACAGTTGAGTATGGTGGAAATTTATCAGCCACTTTGATGGTGGGCGTGATGTGATAACATACATTTGCAAAGATCTGTATTCCTCAAACATATGCCATGTTGAAAAATAATGTTACCTAAATAAAAAGAAAGTGTAAAGTTAAAAAAAGGCAAAGATCTGTGTATTTGCAAATATATGCTTAGTTGAAATGCCTAATGATAGAACTCTTTGAACTTCACTGATTTGCATTGTTGGAATGTGAATTGTGTGTCTGTAACATTTTATTCTTCTTTCACATTGAGAATCTTTTCAAGTAGAGTAATTGTGCCTATTTCAGCTGTACAGAAAGTGAAGGAAAATACAAACGTTCTCAGTGAAGTCGGAAGTTTGGAAGTCTTTAATCGACAATTTGAGTCTTTCAGTCTTATGGAGACACATGATAAGTCCTGATTTCACATACTCACTTAGTTCTCCTAAAATGGTTTAGACACTGAGTGGGAAGAATTGTTAAGTTGGGGAAGAGGTAATCAGAATGCCATCTGTTTGGGGCTGTATAATAGGAGGCACAATCTTCATTTGACTTCCATGAGAAAACTTACAAATATCTGTAAGTCCCTCCCTAAGAAAACCAATTTGTGCTCTCAGTGGCCACTAATGATTAACTAAATATTTAGTAGAAATATAAACAACACTTAAATGCAATGAACAGAGGAAAAAATGAAAAGAAAAACTATAATCAATCACAAATCTATAGCACAATCATTTTGTTAAGTGATAGATGACAACGCACAAATCACTCACTACAGAGATGGCTATTAGAGGTTACCAGTAGGCGACGAATATATAAATAATAACTAACAGGAGCAGCACACTCTGTCTTAACCAAAAACTATATACAGGACTGATTTAGTTTTATTTACTCTGACTTGCTCTTTGTTTTTCTCCCAGGGCTTTTTTCATGTCACTTTGAAAATTATACAGATGAAAAATCCTTTTTCTTATTTACCTTTGACTTTTCTAAAAGACTCTTCCCTCCTCACACTCTTTTTTCTAAAATCAAATATCCCTCTTCTGAGTCAAATAGACAAAATTTTATTATGAAAGAACGGGATGAATTTTACAATGATACTATTCTGTGTCACATACTAGTTTTGTTTGCTTACTTTTAGGATTCAATACATATATTGAATATTGCTTGAAATAATTATTTTATGTGAACTGAGATTAGTTTACTTGCAATCTTTTAAAAACATTGTGAAAATTAAATTGCATTGGTTTTCAAAAACACTTTAAAGTCTTCTAAAACAAAATTACTTAAGGCTATATTAAGTGCAAAAAGAATAGACACTGCCAATCTAGCTCATCCCTTGGGATGAAAAGGTCTTCTCACTAATAATTGTCCAGTTAATTTATTCATTTTTTTGTACCAAGTTTTTTCTACTTTATTTTTTAAATAAATAAAACATTAAAGCAATATTGCTTCTGTTGAAACTTGGTATCTATAGCTTATACCTTGTGATGTTAATTAAAAACATAATTTTTATGTACTTATCACAAAGGAAATATCATTTCATTAAAATCCAATTAGATACAGACAATATCTGTAAAGACTACGGATTCACTGCTATTTGAACACAGGCAGCTTTGTTCTGTTTTCATTACTTGAATAAAAGCAACCACAACAAATAATCAAAGAAAAAATATTATTAATCTTTGAGGTTACACTTGCATTTTGAGTAGTACTTGGCAAGGGAGGAAAACAACACAGAAAATTTCATGTTTCATAGACCACAATTGATTTAACCTCCTTTTTAAATACTTTTATTTTTCTCTCTTCAATAGAAATGACCAAAAGTGAAAAAAAAAAATTGATGAGAATTAGTTCAAAGGTTGAAGTAGAGTCACTTCAAGATAAACAACAAAAATAAGACTATCGGCTCATTAAAAAAAAATGAAAACCATAAGTAAAAACTAGGAAAAAAACAGGGTATCTGGATATTTATTTCAATCTACCTAGTAAGTTCATGGATGGAAACACGGACTGGAAGCCAGAGATTTGTTAGGAGGTGAGTGTTAGTTTGGAGAATCAAGACAAGTAAACCTGGAGCTGTTAGGTTTGAGTGCACTGCTCTTCGTGAAACTGCAATGAAGAGTTATACTGAATTTTTCTGACGGGCTTGGCATGGAGCTGGCCACATATTAGGAATTTAATAAGGACCTCTTTGACTGAGACCCACTGAAAACAAGAAGTTTACTGTAAACATTACTGAAATTATGTGCAGCCAAGTCTAAAGTGCTGCATGCATTTCAAAATGGTTGGGGTTTTAGCGCTGCCTAGCCACTGGCTAGCTATGTTATAATGGATAGAAACTAGCAACATTCTTCTTATATGAAACACTGATATTGAGAACACACTTCAAAAAGAATTTGAAAATTCAATTAGTCTAAATATGAAGACACATAACACAGACTTGTTATTATTATTATTGCCATTATTTTGAATATTTTGGTGTCAACAACATTGTATTTGTGAAGGGAAATAGGACAAAGTATCATCATAAGTGATTTTATATAAAACATACAAATCATTAGCATAATTTTGGGGATTTTTGCTTGGATTATTCAAATAAGCAATTTAAATTAAGATTGTGCTTAATATTCCACATTAAAGCTATAACAATCTGAAATATGCAGTGAGTATACATTTCCTTTACCAAGTTTAGGGTAAAAGATAATGCTTCTATTCATGATAGGGTTTCAAAAATATTTGGAAAATAGGTAAATGGCGAATGCTCAAATAAATGTAAATCAATGTAAAAGTTTCCCCCAATTATATCAGGGTCAACACAAAAGTATGAATTTTTCCTCAAAATTCTGCCTTAAAAACGAACACTCAGGGGCCTCCCTTTGGCTCAAGGGGTTAGGTGTCAGCAGTCTCAGCACTATGAAGCTATCTGCAGCATGAGTTCAATTCTCAGCCAGGGAGAAAACCCAGCACAGCAGACATCTCCTGTTTCTCCTACTGCTCTCCTCAGCAGTGTACTTTTGGTAGATTTACCTTTTCTGTTCCCCACTCTTTCTCTGGTGAATCCTTCAGCTCCCCCCTACCCCCACACCTATGGCCTACACCCCATCTCTTGTATGCATAAATAAACAAAATAAATCTTTTAAAAAAAATGAACTCTGTTTCCTGTATTACAAAGTGTTTGTAATATATTTAACTTGACATTTTTATTGAAATAACATTGCATTATAGCATAACTTATAGGTCTGTATCATAAAAATCAACAACTACATATACTGTATTAAGTTCACCTCTAAAATTTCAATTCAACCCACACAATTGACCCGATATTTGCCAATACTGAACTGTTATTTTCTCCATATTTTTATGTAATGAAGATGCATATTATAAGGAAAGCTTATGGACTAAATCAAAGGTAAGAATTTATTTCAGGGAGTAAGTCATAAATGGAAATTTAAAATGTATGTAAACACAATAGTTTCTTGGGATTTCTTTTTTTTTTTAAAGATTTATTTATTTATGCATACAAGCACTGGGGTACAGGCCAGAGGTACAGGGGGCGAGAGAATCCACCAGACAGAGTGGGGAGCAGAACAGGCAGATCAACCGAAGTGCACTGCTGAGGGAGCAGCGGGCACAGCAGGAGAGGTCTGCTGCGCCATGTGGGTCCCCTCCCCAGCCGGAGGCAGGGATCGAACTCTTGCTGCAGTGGCTGAGGTTTGCCTCATAGAGCGTTGCTTAACCCACTACACCACCAGGGAGGGCCCAGTTTCTTGGGATTTCTAATGACTGCTGTACCCATGTGCACAACATGTTAGAAGACTCCCTTGCCAACTGGATTAAGATCTTGTTCACAAAAGTATTTCTAAAGGAATCCTTGAACCTCTTGAGTTATTGCTCCCTGAATGCAATTTTCATTTGTATTGTGACTTTTAATATTTGTTCTTCATGGCAGTTATACAGAGCCTGATGATTATTTAATAGAAACATTCATTTAATTTGGTAATATTGATTGCAATTGTCAGTATTACTCAAGTACTTCCTCCTCCTTTTGTTGCTCTAACACTTAACTGAGAGAATGAACATGCTCTATCCAGTTGAACTTTAGGGGAGGAAGACCCAGCAGTGGTGCATTAATAGATGTGGAGAGTGGAAAGCAGGGAGCAGAGAGTGAGAACACCTCACTTTTTCTTCACTTTAAATTGCCAGCACTTAGTACCAAGGTAGCATGACCCAAATGAAATGACTGCCTCACCCTTTATGGTCTTTATCTAGATATTTGATACTTTCATCTATAGTCATTCCACTGGCCTACTCATCAGTATCCAAAATTAGTTTCCACTGCCTTTAGCAAGGCTATGTGTTCTGCTTTTGTTTTTTTTTATTTAAATTTATATTTTTGTAGGTATTTCAAACCCAGTTTTATTTGTTATATGTCTGCCTAAATATGACATGCCAGGTAATTGTATGCTCATTTCAACTATAGACATTTAGTATTCCTCTAGTAAATTTTATTTATTTTCTTTTTATTTGTTTTTTTTAACAAAGTATGTTTTCTCACATCATTGTTAAATTTTGGACAATATATGATTACTCCCTTCGGGTGTGTTCACTGTATTTCTCTCACCACCAGAGCACTATAACTCATCACCATATTACCTTGTGTTCCTTCCCTCACACTGTTTTCATTCCTCCCCCTACCCCCATAGCTCCTGGATGCCTCCTATCTATGACTTTCAAAATTTGTCTTTGTTTGACCCTTTGCTTGGTTTCTCTGTATTCCACATATAAGTGAAACCATCTGTAAAAGTCAGACTCATGCCATTTGCAGCTATATGAATGGATCTGGAAGGGTTTATGCTAAGTGAAATAAGTCAAAAGGAAGAAAATAAATATGTCCTTTACTTTTAACTCTATCTCACTTCTCAATTATTTTATAGTCTTCCACTTCTTTAAAGCACATTGCAAACACTTCTTTATGGATCTCAGTAGATATATCTTTAGCAAGAAGTAACAGAATCATTGTTGAACACTTAGAAAATTTGTGTCTTAGCAAATCAGACATTTCACTTAACAAGTTTGAAGTTAATTCTGTTTGCATATTTCTATTTTTTTCAACTATAATATCTGAGAGCAGGAATTGTTCCTCTAGTGTGCATCAAAATGTATAGGCTGATGAATGAATGTATTTAATTTGTTAACATGAAAAAATATATGTCCAGCTGATATATTTTACCTGTTCTTCCAAATGAATAATTCACCTCAAGTTTTCAACTTAATGTCTACATAGAATTAGAAAAATCATCAAAAATTAGTTAGTGGATTTAAGTTTCATAAAATTCCATACTATATCTTATTCAATTTCCAAAGTTTTCATAAAGAAATAGAACTAAGATTTTTAAGTGGTTCTCAACTCACATAGGTGACATTGTAGTTACATATAGATATAGATAGAGAACAATAAACAAACGTGAACATATTTATCATAGACTATATGATTACCAGGGGGAAAAAGCATACAATCACCAACTGTAAGAAATGCTCAGGAAGGGGCCTCCATGGTGGTGCAGTGGTTTAAGCAATGCACTATGAAACAGATCACAGACATTGCAGCACGAGTTCGATCCCTGGGCAGAAAGGTGACCCACATGGCAAGGCATACCTCTTCTGCCTCACTCACTGCTCCCCTCAGCAGTGTATTTCTGTTGATTTTCCTGTTCTACTGTTCCCCACTCTGTCTCTGGTGAATCATCTCACCATCCCCACACACACACCTCTGGCCTGTCCCCCAGTTCTTGTATGCATAAATAAATAAATCTTTAAAAATAAAAAAAGAAATGTTCAAGAAGAAAGAGGACAGCTAACCAATAGCACACAGTTAATGTTAACTTTACATAAAATGTTGACTTTTTGTAAAAAGAAACATTTCAGCTGAGATCCAAAAGATAACTAGGTGTCAAGTATAAGAAGACAAAAGGTGAAAATCCATTTTTTTATTGTTAAGTTGGAATGGCAATTAAATAAGAGCCTGTACTGTGAGAAGTTATTCTTTTTCATCAGGATAGAACTCAGTCCAACACATTTTGACAGATTTTCCCCATTGCCATAGCAAATTCATGGCAGATTAGCAATATAGACTAGTTTTCAATAAAATGTCAACACTTCTCATTACGGTGTGTTTAACAATGAAATCTCACTCAAGGAAAATATTGTGACTTAGATTTCTAAGGTAAATATTATGAAATAAAACCTAATACTGATTGCTGAATGGAAAGTATATCAGCATTATATTTTCAACCTATTAGCAAATGTCTTTAAATTGCTTAAACTATCAATTTTATTTCTGATAGCTTTCATCAGATTCTTATATGATAACCTGATTACAGTCACATAATTTTTGATATCTCTGAAAATTGTGAAATCCCCCAAACAATAATATATATTATATATATAGTAAGGAAAAAGTAATGCACATCTAGGAATTTATTCTCAGTTAAAAAGTCCTCTTTCAGTAGTAAATGAGAAAGAGAAAGACAATTATTTTAGAATAGGTACATAAAATAATTTAAATAATTTTTATCAGTGCATAACATGGCACATTGTTACACCAAAACAAATATGATTAAAATTCAAAGTTTCTGGGCCTCCCTGGTGGCGCAGTGGGTTAAGCAACGCACTATGAAGCGAATCGCAGCCACTGCAGCACGAGTTCAATCCCTGCTGCCGGCCAGGCGGGGGACCCATATGGCGCAGTGGACCTCTCCTGCTGTGCCCGCTGCTCCCCTCAGCAGTGT
>JAGFMF010012281.1:3707947-3809274 GCA_019455555.1 Galemys pyrenaicus | reverse complement strand
GTTGATCTGCCTGTTCTGCTCCCCGCTTTCTGTGGTGAATCCTCTCACCCCCCCCCCCACACCTCCGGTCTGTACCCCAGTGCTTGTATGCATAAATAAATAAATCTTTAAAAAAAAAAAAATTCAAAGTTTCTTACATTCCAAGTTAATCAAAGCAGTTCTGAAAAATGTCATTAAAATAATAAAGTGGCATAAAAATGAAACTAAAAATTGTAAATTACATTCTCTAAATATAAAAACACTGTAACTTAAATTTAACAATTTTTAAGGTTGAATTTTAAATGAAGGCAAGGCATTTAACATCGTCCTATATGACCAAAAATACTTGCGTAGTTTCTAAGATGTGTGTGAACCTACAGTGGAGCTTCCAGGTCATAAGTTTTGTGTCTGTATGTTCAGGTTTACCAGGAAAGATATTTTCTAAAATTATAGTGCCAAAGTAATGCCCCTTTAGTTATGTGGGTGTGATGTGAACTGGCAACTGAAGAGGTGGAACCCTGTTTCTGAATCATGTGCAGTATTGTAAACCAATTTTTCCCTCATAAAAAAAATAAATAAAAAACTTCCGCTCCTCGTCATCTTTCTAGTGTTGTCTAATATTCCAATTTTTGCCAGTCTGACTGGTGTAAAATGTAATCACAATCATTATTTAATGTGGCTTAATTTGATTACTAGTAAGATTAAGCTTATTGTATATGTTTATTGGCTGTTGATACTTCCCCTACTCTGATGTTAGTCTTTTGCACCATCTAATCTGATGCAAGGAATTCTTACTGGTTTGCAAGAATATATCTATATGTCTATCCTTGCCTCTGTCTTTAATATATCTACCCATTCATTTTATAGTCATATCTATCTACCAATCATTAAACTTATGAGATCACCAAGCACTATATTTTGCAAACATAGCTCTCAGTGTCAAATTTGCTTTACTACTTTCAGTATATTTTGATAATAAAAGTTTCCTTTCATTTTACCTTTTCTTATATTGATTTTGCGTATCATATTTTATTTAAAAATCCTCACCTATGTCACTATCAAGATTTTAAAATTGTATCTTAGACCCTAAATGATTCTAAATTTTTTAAAAGATTTTCAATTTGTTTTACTCCATTTTTAATTTATGTGTATAACATGAGGTAAGGAGCATTGAGTTTCATTTTTATTTTATTTATTTAATATTTTAAGCATTCAAATTATTGTTTTATTCAGGAAATATTGATTTTCATCTATATTTGTATTTTGGGTGTAGAGGATCCCATCTTCATGGTATTACCATAATGCATCCTCCACTAAAGCAGAGTCCTCCACCATAGTCCATTGTGCTCCTTCCCCACTTTGTTTTCAACAGATTCCCTCCCCTCCCCCTCTGGATTCCTCGGTCATAGCTTTATTTTTAATATGTATAGTTAAATACATATTTTTTTTTATTTAAGGTCTCATTTTTCCCCACACAAAGAATTATACTTTTCATATATTATAACTCATGTGCCTGAGTTGACTGAGACAATTTATTTGCCTTTATATTTATATTTATATTTAGGGCATTATTCTAAGCATAATAGCAAGTATTACTTAATCTATTTCTCATAAAAATCTTCTGATAGAGTCTCCTAAATTTCCACTTCACATAAAATAAATACAGTGACCTGCCCAAGGGCACGCAGACATAAGTGATGAAACTTAGATTTGAAGAACAGTCTTCATTCCCTTGTTGACTTTACACTCTTCCTATGTCATCAGAGTAATCTTACTGGGCCACCACCATGGAACATCAATCTCCATTTGATATATTGATGTTCTGATACTATTGGTGCCCACAGGTATTTTAAATATCTCAACTCTTAGTTGTCTGTCCCTCTCCTTTTGACACCCAAAGTCCTGCCCATTTGCTAACTTACATTCTTTATTCTAGTTGCCTATTGTTTCCCCAATTCTTATTCTTTCAAGTAAAAATCTTGCTCATTGTCTTTGTCTCCAGACTCCTTGCCACTGATCACCACTTTGTTCTGCCATCACTCATTGTACTCCGTGTAAAGTACAAGAATCTATGTAAGGTTATGATTTTAGATAACTGATATGGAAATTTCTGCATGGAGCTCATTGCAAAGATTCATTACCTCTCCCAGTTCTGATATAGCTACACATTTGAGACTTTTTGTAAAACAGCCTAAATAAAAATTAGGATTGAGAGCCAACGCCAATGTCTGTTTGCATATTCAAGTATATACATCCAACACTGTAACAACGCTTCCTTCTAATCTAGTATGACTGAATCTCTGTCTTAGCATCTCATTTATACTTAGGGCTCTACAGAAATTAGATTCACATATGAAGCCATTACATATTACATTAAAATATAACCTTTGATACTTTCTTCCCTATATGCTCTACAAATGATTATTACATCAATTAATTTTACTCTTGCATAAATAAGCACAGCTTTCTATTGAATGGTTGATATGTTAATTCAAAAATATATTTAACCCATGTTGAAAACCCATTCTTGGGGAAAGTAAAGTTCAGCATATATTTCTGTCTTCAGATCCACAAATTAAAGTTAAATCTCAGTTTCAGAGCCTATGTACTCCCTTAATGCTTATTCCATAAAATTAACTCTAAAATATTGCATTTCCTTCTAGTGACTTGCTAGGAATGAATGACTTCAAGGAAGCTTTTAAATAAAAATTAATCACAGGGACATTGGCGGAGGAAAGGAAAGAATTCAGAGGGAGAGTGACTTAGAAAATCAGCAGATGGAATGGGCATATGATGCCAATGAAAAGGATATTGTACCAGAAGAGTAAAATAAATAACATAAAAGGAATTAATTTAATCTTATATAAAAATATACTTGTCAAATGAAAGAAAAAGTTGAAGATATAAAAAATAGAGATAAAAATTAATACAAAGAACAAAAATTATATTTAAAGACAAGACTTACCTTGTCTTCCAAAACACAACTGCTAGTGTGGTGGTCTCCATTCAAATGATACTCTGTAACTTATTAGTTATTTTATCTCGAGGCAAGTCATTTAACCTCCCCAGTCTCAGATTTTTATCATCTGTAAAGCAAGAATAATCATAGTTTCTCTTTTCTAGTTTGTTATAGTTAAACAAGTTATCATCATAAACTGCTTTACAACAATGTCTGGTGTTTCTAATAGAATCAACTGTAGGAAAACACAACACATGTTTCAAAAACAACTGTATCTAGTTTATGAAAGTTTCCAAGAGACTAATGCTATTTGAGTCCCAGGGAACTGCTGAGAGAGGGGAAAAGAGACAATATAATCTTTAAAATAAATGTTGCCTTTTGAAAATTAGGCAGATGTGTCAATGTTGCCTTCCAAAAGAAAAAAAAAAAAAAAAAAGACTAAGCCATATTATATACTTCCTCTTTTTGATTTCCTGATATCACAGCTTGAACAAAAGAAATACTATTATGTAATATTTTAGGTTGCATACTTTCAAAGTAAATCTTAAACAGTCATTTATGACTATGACAGGAAGACTGTCTTTCCAAACAAAATATCTTTAAAGACAAGAGCTATTTTTCTTTATCTATTAAAGCAAAACCATTTTAAGTATAATATTTTCAGATAGCATTTTACGTAATTAATAAATGCACCATTACAATTCTATACACTAAAATAATTCTTCACTTTCAGTTACTTACACCAACCAGAGATAGGAAAGTAGCCCCCAGCTTCCTTTCCCTAACAATGGGTTAGAAGCAATTGAAGCATCAGTGATATTTTCTATCACATATAAGATGAACTTTGTTTCCAGGTTTTACATAATTTCACTTTTATATGTGGTAAGAGTCTAATACAAGGTTAAATACAGATAAAGTGATTCCACTCATCTGAATTTAAAAAGAAGGCAGAACACATCTCTTGCTAAAAATATGTTGCTTATCCAAAGGGATCATTTGGGGGGGTGGGGGGGTTAGACACCTCGATGAGGGCAGAAAGAGCACAAGGGACTGAGGTGATGGTGCATGGAAGAAATGGTGGTGGGAGTTCCCTGGGGACTACAAATAATGTGAAATACAATTAAATAAATCTTTTAAAAAATGTTGCTTATCACAATATCAACTTGTAATCTTACTTTTCACTGAAGTTATAGAGGATATATGGATTTTTGAATGCATAATACACATATACTTATCAAATTCTAAATAGTAAGTTAAAAAATAGTATGTTGTTTAGTCTAGCATGAGATATTAACATTAAAATGCATGTAACTAAATATACCGCTTTGTCTGCTTATATCAATATCACCCCTTCTAGAATACCAAGTTTTTGTAATGAGTAGAACAGAATTTTTGTAACTTGAGTTTCTGTTGACAATAATCTTAATAAATATATAAGTAGGGGGAATGTAGCGTCCAGAGTCCCGAAGGAACTATTCATGCTCTAAAACATTACATTAGGAGTTTTATACATCCCAGAGTCCCTTTTGAAAATTAATATTTTCTTATTTTATAACTTCAGCTCTTAATAACTAAATTATTAGTCAATACAAAATTGATACTAGACTAGCAGGTAAGTATGTTACATACCATGTTTATAGTAGAGAGATTCATATATAGAAATAAAAAAGAATATATGCTAAAATCTCTTCTCTTATTATGAATTAAGTACTAAGAAGAATATGGCACAGGACAGGTGTTGGAATGTGTCTAAAGATAAGGGCCTCAAATTTACCTAAACAATACCCAAGAACTTATTCATTGAACACTCATTCACATCCATAGACTACTAGAGGAATAAAGGAATTTATAATGATCTTAACTTTCTTTTTTTAAAGTAATCAAAAAGAGTCTTTATTTTTAAAATATAGCATAATTCAACACAAAAATTTATAATAGTTAATTTAATGTATTATTTTAAATATAATCTTACTATGCTGTCTTTTGAAGTTTAAAGTAATACGGTTTATTTAAAACTGATAATAGACACTTTCTAAGAATAGAAATCAAAATGAGTTTCTGATCAGATAAATGCCACTCCATTATTAAAAGGGTGTAAAAGAAGAATAAATAAATGTGAATTAAAATGTTTATTTCCTGGATTTTATCATTATGTATAAACCAAAGTTTATAAAGTTAAAACTGTATTCTGGTTTCTGATCACAAGCAAGAAATTCCCAACCTCAGCTTTATGTCTTGGTGAAACAAACTTCAACTTCTGATGATCACTTCTTGCCCTGTATCTGCTGTCTCATCTCTGCTAATCTTTGCCAGCATCGCCACCAGGAGATGAGCAACTGTTCATTCTCTCAAAGATGTGTCAGCTTAGAGCTTTCCCTGGATCAGCAATGTTCTTTCTAAAGCATCACACTATACAGAGCACAAAATCTGATGAATCCCCAGCTGGCCATGGGATACACCTTAACCATCCAAATGGCACTGCTGTGAGAAGCCATCACAGCTTACCTTAGAAATTTGATTTTTGTTATTCAGGGGATCAGCCACTTTCAGGCACTGTCCAACTGATACCTGCTACAGCTGATTATTCTTCATAATCACCACTGCTTTATCTTGACCCATAGGATTTCATAAGTTGTGGCAGACCTAATGATCATATTTCTAACATATTCAAGCAAAGGAGAGGATATGTTCATACTCTTCATTATAAACTTGTATCTGCCTGGGGCCCCCAGAGACACCATCTCAGCATCCTAAGTCATCCTTTCTGACTTGGGTAGCCCTGGACCGACAGACATTGCTGACCTGGAGGTGTTAGAGCGATCCATGCTGAAGACCTCTGGGGTATTTTGGACATCTATGTATGAAAATGGGTTGCTGGGGATTGGTGCTACATCCAGATACCTGCATTTCTGGGTAAATATTATCTAAATATCACTTAAGTGATTTATGACCTAAACTCTTCCTCAACCCAGCACCATCACTAACATTTCCATAGCTATTTGTCCTCAGATTAGTCAAAAGGAGAAATTCTCTCCTTATATTTATCCGGCCAAATATGTGTCTTCCCCAAGTTGTGTTTCATGCTGCCCTGGACTTAAGGAAAAGCACATGTTTTTCCAAAAACATGTTTCCAAAAAAACTTAACCAATTCTGCAATGATATTTGTAATTTCTCTCCCCAGATATCCATGCCACTGTCATATTGTTCAAGTTTACTGAAATAGTTCAGTTTGCCATCTGTTCATACAAAATATCCTCCAGCCATGGTAAGTGACCTATAGCACAGGTTACTTGATCATTCTTCATCAAATAATTCCTTCATTCTTTGTAATTCTTTAATTATTCCAGGGATACATTTTTGGTCATATTCACCCAGTTCTCCTTTTACATTACCAAAGTCACTGTTTTTGACTACAAAGATGATTTCATGAAAAAACAGGCCTGGTCTAGAGTCAAGGATGTTGCACACAATGTAGAACAAGGCTAGCAAGGTTTCACTGTAGAAAAAAATAACACTAGGAACTAGCAGATCCAGTGGTTAAGACTTGTTTTTCACGCTGTTCCCCACATGCCCAGCAATGTCTCTGTGGTAGAGCAGACAGTTTCTGGCAAACATGTTGAAGGTTTGCTTCTGCTAACCCAAGTTCCTCGATTCCTGATCCTGTTCACTGAAAATCATGCCCAATTCAGAGAAGAACTTCATGTTGCTTTTTTCTGGGTCTTTACTAGCAATCACATTATTAGGTAATCTTCACTAATAACATATAGAAATCAAAAATATTTTCTCCCACAAACATGGACATTGATCCTGGTCTATGGATATGAAAAATCAGAAAAATTCTCTCAAAAAAAAAAAATGATGCAGAAGGGGAAAAAAGTAAATGGTGATACTTGAATGCCTAGTTCCAGTCTTCCTTGAGTCCACACTTTTCTTCTGTTTTTTACTTCTTTAAACTACTTTTAAATCAGTATAATAATTACCCCATCTTAGTTAAGTCGGTGTGAGTTGGATTTCTGTCACTTGAAAACAGTAATAATAGCATAATGTTTATTGCAGTATAGACAAAGAACAAAGGATAACCCAAAACATAAAAATGATTTAAACCCACAATCTCATTTAAAATCAATCCAAATATCACTATGGTCCCGAGCAAGCTATTTGCAATGCATGGACCTCTTAGGTTAGAGACAGTAATCAGCAGGAAAATGGGGAGTTAATGTAGGACAGTAATAGTTATTTTTATTAAATAGTGAGTTTCCCCAAAGCTTGGTGTGGGTACTGGCCTCATTTTAAAGTGTTATAAATGATCCGGTGAGTGAGTTCACAGTGACTGAAATGCCAGACAGTGAAATGCCAGCTGCAGAAATATTTCAAAAGCCTGTATCCATGGGCAAAAACCTGACATATGAAATCCAACAGGAGAAATATAAGGAAATGCCTTTAAAAGAAAGTCGTTCAGTCTATACATAAAGAGTGTAAATAACCTATGAATCATTTTTTTGCAGACAAGCCAGCAGGCTTCACAAGGAGAGATTTTAAAACCACCTCACGGTCTTACCTTGGCATAAATACAAGGCATACAAATGTTGCTCTCAGGATTAGAAAGTCCAAGAGAAGATTTGGTTATGACTGAAAATATACCTCAGAATTATGTTGCTAATAAATTGCTCCTTGAAGTTTAACTCTATTATTAATACTGTATACAAGTGTTTGACTGTATAAGTGAATCTCGTACAGAGTTCTTTTTGTTGTTTGTTTCTTGTGAGTTAACATTAGTTTATAACATTGTAAATGATTTAGAAATACAGTATCACAGCCTGAGGTGTATGTTGCCACTCCATTGGCACCACCAAGGAACTGAAAGGCCTCCACCTTAGTCCATTTTGCTCTCTTCCTACTTCGCTCTCTATTTCTCTCCCTTTACTGTTTGTTGTCTGAACTCTCCACTTAGATTTCTAAGTTTTGTTACTGGTTTGATTTTATTTGATATTTTTCTATATTCCATATATTTAAGTGAACTATCCAACATTTGGATTAGTGTAATCACCTCCAGTTCTATCCATGTAGTCACAAAACTCATTAAGTTTATCTCTTTTTTTAATAGCTGAGTAGTATTCCACTGTGTGAATAAACCACATCTTCCTAATCTGTCTTTGGGAACTTAGTTCATCAGAGTTTTAATGAATAACAATGAAAAAGTTTGCATGCAAACATCTTTTATAATGCATTTCTTCGAACACATAATTTTATTAATATTACTTATTTCAACATAATATATTGAAAAAAATCCTAAACCAGAATGTCTTTGTTTCAGAAATCATGCAAAAAGATACACACAAATGTTGCATTTGTATAAACAAAATAGAAGCATGGTTATGTTATCGAGTATTTCTTTTGATTTGAGGAGGAAATAGCTCTTTTGGGTTATTTTTAAAGATATTGTTTAAATAAAGTATTGTCTATATATAGGTTTAAAATAGAGGGAAATACTTTAAAACTACTAACATAATATCAGTTTTCTGCCTTCCTATGATGTCCTTTAGAGGACAAAACATTTCAACTCCCCTAGCTATTTATTATGGCATTTATATGGAATTTGTACATTTATGTTACTATTTATTTATCTTTTGCCATTTTGTCTTAGAAAATGATAATGAAGACTTTATATATGCCATTGCCAACCACATTCATCCTCAAAAACAACTACAATAAAATTTCTGATTAAAATAGTATTTTATCTAGGTGATTTCCCATTTTGAATTTATTATGAATATATATTTTCATTGACAAACCAAGTTATATACAGTTACTACAATTCTTTTATTTAAATATTGTTTGCAATAATTAATAATGCCTAGGTTGTTCACTTGTATTTATACTGCACTTATTAGTTCACAAATTCCAATTCTCTAAACCCAGTCTCAGTTATGTTCAGCACATCATACAATATTTCCCATCCCTTCATTCCTGTTTTGTTTTTGTTTTTAACCTAAGCTAGGACATTTTTAGGTCTGTTATGGAAAATGAGATCCATGACATTTATATTTCAATGTTGAATGTAAAAAGGAAAGTGTTTGCCCTTATCTTTGACTTGGGGTGGGGTGGATGGTGTAGAGGGAAGTTGTTCTGAACAGACAAAAGGAAGAATGAAAATATTAAAATCCACAAAGAATGATGGGAGATGTTGGTAGGACTGAATGAGAGCTTGGACAAACGATACCAAGTCCCTATTTGTCCTTCGTACATTTTATATGTATTTCAAAGTCGTTTACAAATAAAATATCATTCTTTTCTCCTAAAACAGGTTCTACAGTATAACAAGATGATCTGAAGGAGCTGCCCCTTGAAAATTGTAGTCTTAGGTACGTAAAGGTACTATGACTATTTTAACTTATCCTGTATTTTTATATTAATATCAGAAGGATCATTCTAAATATTTATGAGGTGACATCATCTATTCTGAGAAAAAAAAACAAAAAAACAAAAACAAAAACAAAACAACACGTCATTACGGGGCCTCCCTGATGGCGCAAGGGGTGAAGCACAGCACTATGAAGCATCCACAGCCACTGCAGTACGAGTTCGATCTCCTGCCAGGGAGGTGACTCATATAGTTCAACAGATCTCTCCTGCCTTGTCTGGTGCTCCCCTCCGCAGTGTACTTCAGTCAATCTGCACGTTCTCCTCCCTACTCTGTCTCTGGTGACTCTTCTCACCGCCCCCATACCTCTGGCCTGTACCTCAGTTCTTGTATGCATATGAAAATAAAATCACGTTATTAAAAAGAGACATATAGGAGACTTCCTGACAGCGCAATAGGTTTAGCAATGCACGATGAAGCAGGCCACTGTAGCATGATCTCGATCCCTGCCGCTGGCCAGAAAGTGACCTACATGGCGGGACAGACCTCTCCTGCCTCTCCCGCTGCTCCCCTCAGAAGTGTATTTCTGTTGATCTGCCTGTTCTGTTTCCCACTCTGTCTCTAGTGGATCCTCTTACCCCCCACACCTTTGGCATATACCCCAGTTCTTGTATGCATAAATAAATAAATCTTTTTTTTTTAAAAAGAGACATATATTTTGTTAAAATGCATTATATTAACTTCAATGGTTTTAAATTGACTAAGTATTAAATATAAAAAATATTCTGTGTAATTTACTACATAGACCCTACTAAAGATTTGTATTTGAAACCTCTTCTAAATATCATGCACAATATTTTCCTATAGCTTTTATTATAATATCTAAAATTATACAAGGATAAGTAGAAAGCATAACATAAAGTTTTTTTTAATTTATTGAAGAATTTTATTTAAATGCATTAAGGGACTTTAAAAGTCATGTATTAATTTAGTAATCAGCAATTTAGGAATCAGGAAAATTCTTTTTTTTTAATTTTTTATTAATATAAAATTGTTTTTTAAATTTACATATACTTGCCATCAATTGTAATCCCCATGTATTCCCCATCACCATCTCACCAGTGCACCATCACCTCAGTCCCTGTTGAATATTACTATTGAAATAAAATATTAACATACACTTGCTTATTATTTGGAGGTCTGTTAAGTACTATAATTAATTTAATATTTAAATAATTTCAGATTGCTTCTATTTTTAAGTTCCTTTAAATAATTTAGTCCTTCTTATGGATTAAAGCTCTTCAAAATGTCATGTTAAATGACATTATTGTTGTATATTATATTTAACTTAGTTAAGTTATATTATAGTATATTGTTTTATATTATATTTAAGTTACTACACAATACAAAATAACCTCACCTACATTTTGGAAATGCACTGGCTTTATTGTGATGGTATAAAAAGCAGAAAACAGTGGCAAGGGATGTTATAAATAAGTGCATGAATACTTTTGCTTCCTAGCATCCGACACTTGACTTGCCAAACTTTGAGCGACAGTGAATTCCTATGCTTAATTATAAAGGTCTGAACTTAGGTATTTTCCATGAAAATGCCCATAGGCCTCTTATCATGGCCTCACTGGGAAGAGCATTCTAATGCACCATGCTCTGTGGCTATAGTCAACTTTGCTCTACCCTATAGAAGTGGTAAATAATATTGGAACAAAGTGAGTCAGGATACTTAGGATTCACTGTAGCAAAGAGAATCGGAACAACAAAAGCACTCTCACTGATGAAATTGGAATTTTTTTTAATTAACACTTCTAATTAGAATTTAACATCTCACTAGCTTCGTATGGGATTTTTCGCTTCCTTAACCTCACGGAAACCTATCTGTTGGCTTTAAATAGGCAGTCACTTACCGTGCACCACTTGAGGATTTCAATTAATCCCCAATACTCCAACTTCGGTTTGTGAAACTAGTCTTTGCTCTTGTGCCATTGCTTCCTGTTTGAACATACTCACTAAAAGTCCTCTCAACAGGTTTTTTTTGTGGCACGTTCAAACTATCTCCTTCCCGATTGTATTTCTCTCCTATCTTAAGGGAAGAATTTCATAATTTTGCTATGACTATTAAGGGTGGTAATTAGTAATAGTTGTTAGGATGAGTCAAACCCCTTCTGAGAGCCAGGAGATATGATGGACACTGCATTTAGCAAGGAAAAAGTCTGAACTGCAAATGCAGACCAGGGTCCTTCTTCTAAACCTATGCTCTCACTTACCATGGCTAATGACAGAAATGCAGGCAATACAGGCCTGTCATCTAGAACCGCAGCACTTCTGGGCACAGTTGAAAACCTAACAGTAGCAACAAATAAAGTCTATTTGTGATTTTTGGCTTTAAGGTACTCATGTACTTTGATGCAACCTAGATAAAACATCCCCTACCAGACACATCTTGGAAATTTTATGGAATGCCTACAAAGAGAGGTTAGTTTACTCTGAAGTATTTGCCACTTGCATCAGAACTGAAAACCTGGCAGAACTCAATCTTTGCCATAATTCTAGAGAAGATTCTGAGAACGGTAAAAAATCACCAACATAATTATGAGAGTCTTTGCAAAGTCATTTAATCTACCTGTCATCCTCAATCAAGGAAACAGTATTGGAGTCCACAAGGCTAAAAACAAAGCAACAGAAACTAAAACCTTTATAGAATATATTTCCTTTTAAATTGTAACATCTCAGAACTGACCCTGAACCAAAATTAAGGGAAACGTCCTCTAATAATAACAAAAATCTATTTCATCCCTAGTCATGCATTTTAGCTACAAACTTTCCTTTAAAAGTTATTTAATCTTAGAGAGGAAGATGACACTTTGAGTCTCATTTAAACAGTATGAATGAACTTGGAAAATCTTTTTAATGGGTGGTTAAACAAAGATAAAACAAAGGGTTGAATTAAAAAATGCAGTCTTGGGGGGGGGGGGAGCAGCAGCATCCCAGAGTAGTGCTAGAAAAAGGGAAGAAAAGAGAGTTCCTGGATCCTTCTTTATTAGGTTTTTTTTTTTTTTTGGGGGGGGGGGGTGGGTTTTTTTTTTTTTTTTTTTTTTTCTGTCTTGGCCAAGCCTCTGTCTTTACAAAGCTTGTGAAGGTAGCAAGAGCCTTAGCAAAGAGGAGGTTTAATGCAGATGTCTCACCCTGTCACCACCAAGCAGCTCTAAGAGCATAGGAGATTTTTAACATAATAATTATAGCATAATCATTTAAACATAATAATTATAACATCTTTTGTATAAGGTCTTTATCCCATGGAGATTTGCCAACATTCATCATCATCAGAAGTATTTATTTAGCATCCACATGTGTATAGTTCTGCTGAGTGCTAGTTTTTTCTTTGCAAAATTTATAACATCTTAAATGGGTAAAGAAAAGCTTACAGAAATTTAGGGAAAAGAAGGTGAAATATAAGCTTTGGCTATTTTAAAACTATCCTCAGCATCTTTCCAGAACAGAGAGAGCTCGGAACCCTGGAACATACAAAAATATTTTTCTTAACAAAAGAAGGGATGGAAAAGAATCCATCCCTTGCAATCCTTCAATTTTTCTAAAAAAAAAAAAAAAATTAAACAATTATTTTCTTTCTGGAAAACTCCAGTGTGCAGAGTATCCACTACTAGCAAATATAATCTTATGGATGAGTGTTTTAGCTAAATATTTCTATGTTTCACCCAAACTTTGAAGCATTTTAAAGAAATCAAACAAAGGTAAGATCTCTCTTGGTTGATGTTATTAAATGTTATCTTTACTAATTTCCTAAGGTTGGCAAAGCCTTGCTAATTACAGCATTGCTTTTAGATCTGAAGAGTTTTGTGTGAAATACTTAACCATTTTTGATGCATACTTATATGAAAAACACATTCAGCCAATTCAAGGCAAGGAGGTTGTGGAATTATATAGACCTAGAATTATTCCCACAATTATTTTCACACTACAGCTTACACATATGTTGAAAATTCTATTGTAGGATATACAGTATTTTGAAAATTCCATAAGGACTGGAAAATAAAGTGTAGATATTTTGTAAAATACTTAACCAAATGGTTCACACAAATATAGAAGCAAACTGTGCACTTGGAGATTCCCTTTTAGGCCCTCTTCACTTGAATTTAACATATGTGTCCTACTTTTTTAAAATACCGAAAATATTTGCAAGTATGTTTATTGAAATGTTTCTAAATTCTTTGCAGTAGTCATACCATTTGCATCCATACATAATTCCCACTCTTTTCTGTGGCATGGTGAGTGTGGGGTAGAAAAAGTTGGATAATTATATCTTATGAGTTTGTAACGTTTTAAATTTCCAAAGGAAAATTAGACCCATAAATTTTTTTTCAGATGTGCAGCTGAGAAATACTTTTTAAATCACTAATTTCACTGCAGATTAGCACATTCAGTTCTGCCAAAAATCTGCCTCTTCCCATCCTTCCTCAACTGTGCCAGTCACTCTCTTCTTCTCCCCTCACTCTTTCTTTGATCTCTTCTAGATTAGAAAAATAAATATCTTGATACGCACGAAGAGAAGGGAGAAGATAAAGAAACTTTATAATTTCTAGTCTTTCAAAAATCACTTTTCTTAAGTTACAGAGAAAACATAGTAGAAGAATCATTAAATCAAGAACAAATAACAACACTAACAAATAACAACACTATTCAAATATTTATTCAGTAGATTTATTTTCTACTTCAATAAATTAATTTTCTAAAATTAAGGCTTTTAAAACATAGATAGTCATAGTTAATTTATGTTTTTAAAATTAATGCATTTCTTTAATGTTAAACTACCTGACAGCCAAGATATGATACAACCTGTAAAAAATAAAATTATGACTCACCAGGCATCTATAGTTCATAAAATAGAATAACAAATGAGCAAAATCATCTATAATATAAAGAAGTTATAGTTGTTATTTTTTGTAAAGGATTTTATTTTGCGTTGTTTTGTCTATATTTAAAATATATAAGAGATAAATAAATCCCATAGGATATCAGAATCTATTGCAAATAGTATTCTCATAGAGAATAACAAACAATCCAGAAAATCATGTTTTCATTTACATGGGTCATATGAAAAGATATTACTACCCATTTGATACCAAGTGAAGTTATTTCATGAAACATATGTACATTTTATATATATATATATATATATATGTTGTGTGTGTGTATTAGCTGAACTTACAGGCAGAATGAAGAACTGGATGGCAGAATGGAAACAAACCATCCACAGTGAAAATATTGTCAAGGATAAGCCCCATATGGACCATTGAGAGGTAATTGCATTTGATACACATTTTCTGCTAGGCTTTAAATAATTCCCAGATGACTTAAAATAATATTAAAACTTCCCTTCACTTGTAGATTTCTCTAAAATAATATCCTTTTTATTCTTGATGATAATGTATTAGAGTTTAACCATTTAAAATAATAACATGATGGCAAAGTTTATCACTAAATTAAAATTTTTATTTTTAATTATAGTCCCAGCAAAATTAATCTTTAACATCCTCAGAGGGAGTATGGCCTAAAGCATCGATTATTTGACTTAAACAGCATTAAAGGATGTCACTTGAGAATCAAAGTGCCTGTGAACACCTACCTCATAATTCCCCCTTTTCCTCGAAATAAATTACAAACTCATGCATGTAATAAAATAATACTAAGCACTCTGCTGTTAACTTCAATAATCAAGCTGTACACAACAGTTAAGTACAGATGCAATTTAAGAATTAAAATTCTGTCTTTTCTCTATTTCAAGACCTCTGGATTCAAAACCACAGGCGTATACAGGAGATTAACAGGACAACACATGGGTTATATTCTGTTGTGGTTTTGTTGGGGGGAGGAGAATGCCTCAGGGTAAATAGTATTTCTGTCTCTATTTTAAAAAAAGGAATATAGTTGCCAACAGTTAAAAATTAGAAGCTTTCAGCTACAACTGTTATACAAGTGCCCTTTCAAAGCAGAAGGAGTTCTCAATACCTGTTCTTCTCTCACACATGGTGGGGGTAGCAGGACCACCTTTGGGGAACCTTGGTCATTCAAGGTCATTACTGCCCATCAGCTTTTGCACTCACTACGTGTTTCACATTGTTTCCTACTGCCAAATGTCTCTAGTTCTAAGCTGGAAAGAAATATTGTAAATTACTTCCAAAAGATTTAGCTTTTCTCATACTAACTTAACAAGTAACAGGACAGAATTATTTGTTCACAAAATTTGTCTAGAATATTGCTGAAGTAGTGTCTGCCAAATTCTGTCTGAGGTCACTTCGATTCCCCAGGAATTAGACATTCCAAAAACTACAAAACTACAAATAAAAATAAAAGGGTGCCTGTTGTTAAGTAAAATTTGGGAAAGTCAGTTTAAGCAGTCAAAAGGCTGTCTTTCTGCAGAAGTTCTCAGGGTCCTGCGTGATTGTTATGCATAGGAATCCTTAATGCAATTCATAATGCAGCATTTTCCGAATGAATTTGATCATAGAATATTTTTTCATTAGTTACATGTTTTGAAATCTGCCACTTTTCAATTTTTATCATTTCTCAATGTGAAAAGGTGCAATTTTGGTCTTAACTTGAATGTTAACTGAACATGAAGTATCTCAGATGCAAACTTTAGGATTCCCTTCCTGACAAGCTTTACTTGATATAGCATTTAGGAATTTTGAAAACATGTTTAGAAGAAGAGATGGGGAGGATAAAAAATAATCCAATATCTGTATAAAATAGGGGCCTCCTGACCCCTCCCATGGAACTGGATCGGAGTTAGGGGAAACACAGACTTGAAAATGTCGTTGTCCTCTGGGAGTATCAAGCATGAATACATCAGCGTTCTCTCCTTTGGTGTCCAGGGAGAGAGCAACACAAATCAAGGGAGACTGTGCTTCTTTCCATTCTGCTCAAGCCCCAGCTCAGTGTTAGCACTGAGAAAGGGACAGCAGTGAGATGTTGTACCGCGGGAGCTGGGGTGAAGGTTCTTGACCACAGACCAGAGTGGGCCCCCAGGGTGTTCTGGCAGCTGTGACAGTGGGAACTGGCTTCCTGACAGCAGATGTCCACAAGGGCACTGGATATGAAAGCACAAAAGAACAGTCCAAAGCCACACGTGAGATCCTCTGAGGACTCCAATCTCAGGAAAACATGCTGAGATCCTCACAAGCAGGGCTTTCTGAAATGTGTGTTTCAGCTTTTTGACATACGTTATTTTGTTCAAGGCTGAAAGGACTCAGAAATTCTAGGCTTTAGTCCTATCTGTAATTAGCCTTTTAACATTCCTAACTGCATGAAAGTCCTATAAAATTTCTGCCTTATGGAACAGATTAATATTAGGTCAGCTAAGACATTCCCATAAAAAAATGAAAAAAATAAAAAAAAATAAAAAATAATCATTAGAAAAATGTTACTGCTTATCTTAGGATCTTATATTGCTTAGAATGCTTATATATGCTTACGATGCTTCTCTTCGCATCTGACACATCATACCTTTCTTGCTAATATGAGAGGGAAAGATGGCACAAAGCACACCAGATGCTCCATGAGGGACCTGACACCCGGCCGGCTGGGCTTTAAATTATAAAATCCCATGCTGACTGTCAGCACACCCTGCGTGGGCCTAGGACTAGTAGGAACTTGAGCTCTTGAGTGTCTGAATCCTGCTGCTGATATTTAGCCTTATGCATTAAAGAAGCAGTTGACAGAAAGGTCATAAATTCAGCCTGGAGAGGAATATAAGCCTTGCAGAGCACAAAGTGCGGAGGCTGATGGAATCCCTCGTGCTTCCCAACAGCTCTGCTCTGCGCTCACCAGCTGGAGGTGATGGATTGGCCTTTTAGGTGGCCTCATGTTGGGATACTTTGCTGTGAACCAACCATCTTCTATTTCCGTGAGGCTAATCATGGCGGATTTGCAGTCTGCTCACTTACACCTTTAACCATTGCCTGCTTGCTCTCTAAGAGGCACATACATACAGTTCGGGGCCAAACCTGAAAGTGCTTCTCAGAGGTCCTCCAAACTCTGCTCCAAGTGATGCCTCTTTCTGCTGAAGCCTAGAAGTGGTTGAAACTTCCAGAAGCAGTAAAAGCAGTAGTGAACACCTTGGGACTTCTTCAGAATTGATTACATTGCACCCTTTATCTACTCTCAAAGCACTTATTTCCTTGGGTAGTGTGTGTGTGTGTGTGTGTGTATTCTAATTCTTTTGTGTAAAAACATAAGAAGAAAGCAAACCTAAATTTGAGAGGTGACTGGGAATGCAGTTGGACTTTAATAGATCAACCACCAAGTAGTATTTCTTCTTTGTCCCTAAAACCAGGATACATATTTGCACAGAACTGAAGACCCAGGGAACACTTTCACTTCCGTATGCACGAAAGGTTTTGCTCTTGAAAAAAAGCTGGCAGAAAAGAAATTGCTATCACTGCTGTGGTCTTTTTTATGTGGGGTAAGTTTCTTTCCTAGATTTCCTACATTAAAAAAATACCACTTTTTTCAGATTTCTAAGTAAATATTCCTTGAAATGATTGTGAATAAATATATCATTTTGGTTGACTCATTTCCCCTTCCCCTCCTTCTCTTCCTCCTTCTTTCTTTCTTTCTCCCCTCCCTCTCTCTCTGTTTTCATCTCTTCTTCCCTTCCTCCCTTATTTACTTCCCTCCTCCCTCTCTCCTTCCCTTTCTTTTCTTTCTTTTATTTATTAATAGACCCCCATCAAGCACACCTATTATTTGTACATAAAACAGAAGATTTCTTTAAATCTTTTCATTATATAAAACTCATTATTTTCAACTCTGGGTATGTCACAAACTTCCCACGAGCCTATTTTCTGCTTCTCCACATGCATCTCCTTCATCTATTCCCACTTCACTCTACCCTTCTTTTTTTAATCTAGAGATGGAGTTTTTTTCTGCTCTCATTGAATCAGACTTGTCTTGTAGCTTACACTGGCCAATAATTGTGAAATACTGAGTCAGTTGTCAGCGAGGAACCTCAGGAGGCCCCTTGTACTTCTGTTTTCTGGCTCCAGGAACCCCTTTTGCTGTTGTGTGGGTAAGTGTTGACTGATGGGAAACCACAGGGAAGACTGAGTATCAATCCTATTTGAGGGCATCCTAGAACAACCAGACCTCTCCCAAACTGGTAGATACATTACAGAAGCACTAGTGAGTTTAGCTAAAATCAGAACAACTTCCCCAACACTGTAATATGAGTCCAGTCACAATTCTACCTGTTTGCTATTTAAGATAGTGCACTTTGGGGTGGTCTGTTACATAGAAAAAAGTAACTACTGCGATGATTGATTTTGTATGTCAGTGAAGCTTAATCACAGTGTCCAAATACTCACCCAAATATTATTTCCATGGAGATAATTTATGAGAAAAATATTCATAGCAGTGGCCTTTGAATAAAGCAGATTATCTTCTGTAATGTGGGTATATTGCTTCCAATCACTGGAAGAACTAAATGAAAAAAAAAAATGACTGACCTTCCCAAACAAGAAAGAATTCTGTGAACTGAATGACTTTGGACCTGCGCTATAAGTCTTCTGTGGAATTCTCAGTCACTAGCTTCCCTACTCTGGGGTTTTGAATTAACAAGATTCCATAAAATGAATTCGTTTCATTCAATTCCTTAAAATGAACAATTTCAATGAGTGATAGACTGATAGATGGATGAGGCACATACTATATTTGTTCATTATCTTATTCTTTGGAGAACGTTGACTACTATACTAATTTCATTGACATTTGTTGCTTTTATTGTTTTCTTTTTAAATAGATATTTTATTTATTTATGCATACAAGAACTGGCTAGAGGGGGTATATGTATGAGAGGATTCAGCAGCGACAAAGTGGGGAGCAGAACAAGCAGATCTACAGGAATACACTGCTGAGAGGCGCATCACGTGAGACAGGAGAGGTCTGCTGTGCCATGCGGGTCACCTCCCTGCTCAGTATCAAACTCATGCCACAGTGGCTGATGATAGCTTGATATCACTGAGACTTTAACCCCTGTGCCACCAGTGAGGACCTACTTTTAATATTTTCTTTAAAAGATTAGGTAGACAAAAACAGCTTCATTCACTAAAGTTAAACTGAGCTTTATTTTTTCACCTCAATTTCAATGCTATAGCTTTCCAAGTGACTCCTGTCCTTCCTACCTGACCATGATTATAAAGGAAATCAGGAAAATGGAATTGCCTTGGGGAATATTGATCACTTTTTATTTCTAAAGGCCAAAATAGCAGAGGAGTAATTGGCACTATTAGATGATAACCATAGCAATTCATTTTCCAGGGTCTTGACCAAGAATTTCTACATAAAAAAAAAGAAATGTTAATTTTCAGTAGAATGATATTCATCAATAGTAGAATGATTTTCCTTAATTTCTTTTTAAATTTAAAAAAGATATATTTATTTATGCATACAAGAAATGGAGTACAGGCTACAGGTATGGGAGGGGAGAGACAGAATGGGGAGCAAAGCCAGCAGATCTACTGAAATACACTGCTGAGGGGAGAAGTGGGAGAGGTAGGAGAGGTCTGCTGGTCCATGTGGGTCTCCTCACTGACCAGGGATAGAACTTATGCTGCAGTGGCTGTGGATAGCTTCATAGTGCTGCACCTTAACCCCTTGAGCCACCAGGGAAGGCCCCTTAATTTTTTAACTTTGCATAATCTTCAATAAAAAGGTGTCTTCTGTAGCATTTCATATTAAAATAAATTTATATAGTCAATTATGAAAACAGAAGAACTGCACACATAGGTACTCTCTATTACCCTTTCCATTTACCCATGCATATGCCTATGGGGAAAAAAGGTTTATCCCAAATAGAAGTCATATTTTTCTCTTATGTCAAATGAGATCTTGCATTTATTTTGTGAGTGTGCACATGTTTTTGTCTCCTTCATTCTTTTTCTTCAATTTTATTGAGAAATAATTGACATATCACAGGTACATAACATAATTGATACAAAGATAGAGGTCTATCTATCTATGTATGTATTTATGTCATATTTGTCAAATTATTAACACAAATAGGTTTGGTTAACATCTATTTTTGCAGTGAAAATTCAATATAAAACAATGTGGCAAATTGAAATATTGAGAAAAATGAACAGACTTCTTCTCTCTTATGGGGAAGAGAGGGGATGGCTGGGATGTTGCACACTATGCAGTCCTACAGAGCTTCCAGAGAACTCAAGTTGTGTGAACCCCACAGCTGTCCAGCCTGTGTTTTGTACCAGCTGGGTAGCTGTGGAGCAGGGGGTGGCATGGATGAGCAACCTCCTTCCACTCATCAGCGGGTCACAATGTTGGGTGATACGACATTAAGGAGGCTCAGAGATTCTTCTATGAGATAAGATGTTTAGCAGATGATAAGGGATGGCTGGAACTGTGGGTAAGTTGAAAGTGTGTTAGTTCTAAAAGGAATATAGAAGATAAGAACTTCCACTTTCCCAAGATTCAGAAATTAAATACCTTATATTTTTACTCTTTTATGTTCCATAATAAAAGCTAAACTGAAAATCTTTTAATGACTATAAATATGTTTCCCTATGCTTGTTACATATTGTACTTTGTTTCTGACCTTTTGCATGAACATGCTAGAGAGTTTGCATTTTCTCTCTATAGTTAAACATCTCAAACGTTTTTAGGTAATGTATTTGAAGAGGTAAAAAGAGGAGACATAGCAGATAATCTACAAAAAGTATTCAATTGTGTCAATTGTGGAAACAGGATAATTTAGCTGGGGAAGTTATTATATTTTTTGTAATTTAATTGACTTTCTATTTTGGTTTGTACATAGGGGACTAAATATATCTGTCTTTCTTTATAAAAACTGCCTGAGGTTTTTAATTGGTAATTTTGGGCCATTCTTTTCTCTGGTGCATTTGAAGTGAAATGAAGCAAAATTCCTTTAAACCATTCACCTCCTCATTAACACAGCACTGGATGTACAAATACTGCTTTCTAACTCTGAATACCCCCCATAACAAAAGCTGGTAACGACCTGTACCAGCAATCATTTCTACCAGCAAAAGATATCCACCAACATTTTGCCCCAAGAACATTTTAGATCTCTCCAAAGGAAGTATCTTGAAAAGTTTTGCTCTGTCTCCTTTCCTGTCCTTAAAAATATCTTCTCCAGAACATTCAAGTTCTGAAAAATGTCACAGTCACTGGGGACAGTGTGAGTGGTGGAATGAACTTGACATCCAGGAACACAAAACTAGATTTTCATTCCTTGCTTCATTCCATGCTTTTCTGAAGAGTCCTTGAAAGTCATTTATCACTATAAAACTGTGCTTAGCTGTACAAGGGGACATTCTCTTCACTGCAAGGTTGGGAGGAGAATTAAAGAAGTCATGAAGGGTAGGTGTCCCATAAATATCATTATTTTATCATAGTACAGGTGCCTTTATCCTTCATCATAAAGTAATGAAGTGTTCATAAAAATAAATACTATAGGGAACTGAAGTTGGTCTCTTCAAGCATTATCTTTATTAATTTTTTAAAGGTCCTTGAGGATCTTATTTGCAGATGTGAGACCTGACTGTAGTGTTCTGAATCATATTTTACTATGTGCCTGGGGAGGAATGATCATGGCCAAGATATTTCACCAAAGGTTTAGGGAAGTAATCTATCCAACTCATTTTTCTGTGGCAATTACAGCCAGCCTTTATCATGATTTGATGTATTAATTTATAATTTTACAACTAGCATCTCTCTAGTCATTTTGAAATATCTTATGAGCTTTCTCCAGAAAAAAAAAAATACAGGAAATCTTATCTTCTGAACATCTATCAATCAAATCATATCACATTTATTTCCCATTCCTACCTCTTTGTCATAATAGGTAGTTTCAGAGATTCTAGAGTTTTAGTCATTTCTCGAGCTTTCCTTTGTGCATGAGCTTTTCTCACTTTTTACAAAATAGATATTTTCACTTAGACGATTAAGATAAATCTCACTTGATCAAATTTCATAAGAAATCAAAATTGCTTTCATGTTTTTGTTTTAAATGTTTATATTTAAACCTTAATATTTAAAGAGTGGACAATAGGTAATATGGACAATCTTGCACAATATGGATTTTTGAAATTATTTACATATAAATATTGTGCTTAATTTGGAAAGACTAAGCGGAAATGATATGTTCTTGAGGCTTTACCACTTGAAGTCATTAGTCGTTAGGGGTCTTTGGGCAGAGAGCTGACCTTGGATTTGGGGGAGGTCATCTGAACCTACCTGACTGAGCCCAAGTCATTGAGTACAAGGCTGACCTGTGCTCAGTCAGTTGCAATAAAGGTATGGAGCACAAGGTATTTCAATAGTGGGGAGGGAAAGGGAAATGTGAAGCATTGATTAATATCCCTGTCCCCAGATTTTCATGTGACCGACCACATGACAGACTGTTTAAGGAGGTTATTATAATGGAGTCTATAGGACTGATATACCCTAACTCTATAGGACTGATGTCCTTAAAGGAGGAGGAGGATACCTGCCTGGTCTGCAAATAGGGAAAAGACTATGTGAGAACATAACAGCCACTTATGCCAGTCAGAAAGAGAGACCTTACCTGACCACCTGTCAGCAACTTTGACTTTAGCTTCTGTTAATTTCTGTCGTTTAAGACACCTGATCTGTGATATCTTTGTTATAGCAGGCCTAGAAGATTAATAGAGTAAATGAGCAAGGGGATTTTCTTTTAAGAAGACTGACAGAAACAGCGGAGAAGCATTAGATGGTAGATCTACAGTCTTAGTACCTGAAAAGTTTCATCTTAGATAGTAAATTTTGTCTTCAAGGAAATTAAAAATGTTTATTCTGGTAGTTTCCTATTGATGACTTAATGAATTAACATAAACAGTGCACAAACACCACACAGTACTATAAATCCACATCCATCAGTTTGACCCAGCTGTTTCTCTGTTGAGGGTCTCATAAGGCCAAAATCAAAGTAGCTATAGAACTGTGTTGTTTTCTAGAGGCTCTGGGGAAGAATCTATATCCAAGCTCATCAGGTTATTGGCAGAATTCAATTCCTTCTGGCTCTAGGGCTCATTTTCCTGTTTCCTTGCTGATTATCAGATGGAAGTCTCAGTTTCTTAAAGTGATCTGTATCTCTTGTCACATTGTCCCTTCCACCTCAAAACCAATAAAGTTACATCAAGTCTCTCTAGTGCTTCAAATCTTTCTGGTTTTTCCTTCTCTACCTCCTATCTCCTGCTTTTAAAAGCTCATGTGATTAGATTTGGCTCAGTTGATTAATCCAGAATAATCTCCCAATTTTAAACTCTGTAACTTTAATTACATCAGCAGTGTTTACGTGTTTGTTTTGGTTTTTTGCCATAAAAGGTACATATTTTTAGTTTCCAGAGATTAAAGTATGGATCTCTTTGGGAGGGGGCTCTCTGTCTATCACGGCTATATATTACAAGGAAATAACTCTAGGATGTAAATATAAATGGATAAAAAAAATAACGATGAAACAATAGTTCCAAAATACTCAATGGGAAAAGTAATTCAGAATAGAGGTTGGATGGCTGATCTGGAATATAAGATGCATAAAGAAATAGGGTGATTTGATGCAGTAGGCATCCAGGTACTTAATTCATATTAGCCTTGATTTTTACCATAGTAGAGAAAAATAACAAGATTGCCAGCTGAAGACCAATAGGTTGTTAAAAATCTAGACAAGTTGGGCAAGGAACAGTCTTCAAGCCATTCCAATATAATATAATAATCTATGTCATTCTCCTAAGTGTGGAGTATTTCTATTAATGATGTGTATTCAATAATGAAAAGAAATTGTTGCTATTGTTCTTTGAGACAAAACCAGTTGTACCATTCAGATTTAGTCCAGAAAACATAACCTATGCAAACATAGCTGTACTTGAGAATAAGTGTTATAGGGCTGAGAACAAATGGTTAGATAAGTTAGATTAGTAACAGTAAACTTCTAGAGCCAAAATAAGAACAAAGAGCAGGTGTTCTTACAAGAACCTGAGATGCAGGCCTGGTAAAACTGAGACCAGTTATGGAAGGTGATAAATCTATGATTGGATCTTAAAAGAGAAACTTGTGGTTGATGCTTGATCACCCACACAGAAATAAAATAATTGAGCAGACTATAAGAGATGACCTTGAAACACAGAGGAGTAGTAACCCATCCATTAATGGGGTCATCAAGTGGATCAAGTGGACAACTGACAAAAATCTAGTTCATGATATATGTACCCACTTTCAGAGAATCTATGGCAAACAAAGAAAGATAAAGAGACAAGACTGCTCTTCTGTCTGTGCATCTGACATCTGACATCTGCCACCCCACCAGTATCTCTTGATGGCAGAACATAAATCCAAGCCAGCTTTCAAGAGAGTATGGGAAATCAGCCTTAGCCAGAAGAAAAAAATACAAGGACCACTGAGAGACAGTAGGTAAATCATTAGCATCTAGATGCATACTTAGGGATAAATCTAATCCAGAAAGTCAATTCCTATACATTTGTAACTTTGCCTAATTTCTTGCTTAACTCAAACCTATAGAGGACATTTTCTAATTCTGTAAGCTGGTGTGGGGGTATAGAGACTTTAGTAAGTAGTAAATACGATAATTAGGTAAAAAGCAGGGGCCTCCCTGGTGGCGCAGTGGGTTAAGCAACGCACTATGAAGCAAACGGTAGCCACTGCAGCACCAGTTTGATCCCTGCTCTCGGCCAGAGGGGGAACCAATATGGCGCAGCAGACCCCCTCCTGCTGTGCCTACTGCGCCCCTCAGCAGTGTACTTCCGTTGATCTGCTTATTCTGCTCCCTGCTCTCTGTGGTGAATCCTCTCACCCCCCCCCCCCCCACACACACACACCTCTGGCCTGTACCACAGTGCTTGAATGCATAAATAAATAAAATCTTAAAAAAAAAAGCAAAACAGCTTTATCTAATTAGAGGTCAATAGAGTTTATTCCTTGGTTTTTTTCACAGATACCATGGATTTTCCATGTTCACTACTTTACTGTTACTACTGAAATTTAGCTGATATTTGCTTGATTAGTATTTAGAAGAATTTGTCAAAATTTCTTGTTTATTACATCCTCTTTTAATTCAGTCATGTGACTTGATTAAGATGTCACTTTCTTTTTTGTGTGTGAAGACCAGAGCCCTTTCTTTCTGTTCCCTGACAAGGAGAAAATTTAAGACTCTGCTTCTATGTGGCCACTTTTAATTATGTCCTAGAAATTAAAATATCAATGGTAATAAAGAAGGGTCAATTTTCTCATTCTCATTTTTATTCAAAAAGTTATGTATTCCCAATTTTAATAATATGCACAGTGTATTTAACCTTGTACCACAATTTATGGTAAAGGAATTTTTATTGTGATGAACTAATAAGCAGCATATAAACATTTTTACTTTATGTGAATTGGCTTCTTTACAAAATAGAACTTTGCACTGATGTGCTAGGAAATGCAAGTTAAAAGAAACTTCTTTCGTGAGGGATATGAATGAATAAATGTCAAAAATTATATAATTTGTAAGACAGAAGATGGTTTCAATGGGTTCCACAAGTGGTGCTTAAGAAAAGTGGACGTCTGCAGTATGTGCTATACTATTGTGGAACAGGATCTGGACTGGCAGTAAAGAGCTAAGAGAAAACATTTTGGCCAGGAGGGTTTTGGAATAAATGAAGCTAAAGAACTTTTAGGAACAGAGATATCCAATATAATATTTTAGTTGGTGTCTCTGTGGTGTCATGACATCAGCCCCATTCAAACTGCAGATTGAAATCAGTAAGTCACTTTCTATTTGTTAAGTGCCTACTAGCAAATTAGTTATTAATTTGTCATTTCATTTGAAATAAAGGTAACTTTAGGATTTTACCAGCTGAGTCATTTGAGGCAGAAAGAGGCAAATTACTAGACCAAAGAAATAGATGTGATCTAGAAGTAGGGAAGCTTATCCAGAAGTGAGACTGCAAAACTCATACCCTTGAAATCTGCTTACAGAAATGGCAGACTCAATAGATTCAGAACAAATCTGCTGCAAGAGGAAGTAGGAAAGTTGAAAAAGTTGTAAATATAGATACAAAGACATAGGGAGAATATCACAGTAGTGTGGAATCTGAGGGACAAGAGCCAAGAGATAAAAGAGGCCAGAGAGTGGAGCTCTGACCCAGGGCTGTTTTGGTTCTCCAGATAATCGCCTATATGAAAAGTAGTGACTGGAATGTGAAAGAGATCCTTAAACAATCTGACAGAGCTGAAGGGAGAAATGGAGAGAAACACCTGCCTGCTAGTGTGTAGTGGTTCTGTAAACATCTTAGACTTTGAAGTGGCACACCAAAATGTTAGTTCCTAGAAAAAAAACTTGCACAAACAATAAGTCAAGTGTGGCTGCCAGTCCCTTCAATCCTTATTTGGCATAAAATTATTTGAGATTGCTATTGAGCTTAGCCTCAATACTTTTCATAAGCAAAAGTGAATCCTTTCTAGACAAAAATAGCATCGCCCAAAGCTACACATCAGCTCTATCAATTATCAAATGCAATGTCCGGCTCTTAATAAAAATCACCTTGCATGGAGAAAACTTGGCTTGAGACAAAGTAAAACAACAAAACTCTGAAACAGACACCATGATCAGGAATAAGAAATAAGATCAGAGAACTTGCAACCACTGAAACCAGTATGTGAAAGAAAACATCCCTTTTTTTTTTTTTTTTTTTTTTTCAAAAATAAGTTATAAAAAGAANAGTATGTGAAAGAAAACATCCCTTTTTTTTTTTTTTTTTTTTTTTCAAAAATATGTTATAAAAAGAAGAAAATTCAAATTCTAGAGTTAAAGCATATGATAACTTAAATTGCAAGCTCAGGACATGAGTGAAATTGCAAATGAGATGACTGTGACCTCACAGTAGAGTACTTTAGAGTCTTCTCTACATTAGCTAGCAGACTTTTGATTATATGGAAGAGAGTGGAAAAGTCTAGTCTGGAGTTTATGAAAAATAGGAGAAAGAAAGAAGAGTGAGAAATGCCAAGCCCTGTAAAAATGAAAGAAAGAAGAGAAGGGGAACCTCTGTGCCTCAAGCCAGTGGGACCTACCATGGAAACTTGAATCACATGGATTGTCTAATCACCTTTAAGAAATAAGCACAAGTAAAAAGTAATCTTGATAAATGGGATGTGGTAATACAAAAGCAAGCAATTTCAGTAGGTAGTTTGAAAGGCCATTTAGAGGAGAGTCACTCCTAAGAGCATGAGAAAATATTGCATAGCTTAAAATGCATAGAACATAAGTGTGTGGTGGCTCCATTGGGAGTGGTGATGGAAACAGTCATGGCCAATGCATCATTGTTGTTCTGCTATAATTATTTTGGATCCCCAACTGAAGCAAAACTTTCTGAAATTTTGCTTTATGCCAGCCAGATAAAAAAAAGTTTCACAGTCTTTCTGACTAAACTCTCTCTCTTTTAATAAATGATAAAACTGGGTTAATAACCACAGTGGTGTCATATGTGAAATGTTCCTATTCATCACAAACTATGCTAAATGTTTTCTCTGCTATAAGGCTGTTTCTGTGTTCCTGGGACCAATTTCCAAAGGGAGCATGCGAAGGGAGGTCTTCCATGCTAACAAGTAATGCAAGAATTTTGACACCATCTCCCTCCCACAAGTTAGCATCAGATTCCACTGGTTAAGGGCTCAGTCTCCCAAGAACAACCTTTTCTTCTAACTATGGCCCACATATCCATGCATCACTGAGCTTCTGGCCAACTGCCACAAACTGGAGGTTACTGTGACACTTTCCTGAGACTTTCCTGCCCATCCGATCCCAGGTTATTCTCTGAACTGACTGTAAATCAGAGGTTTCCAAGACTCCTTCCTTGGGTTCAACTTATTTACTAGAGTGTCATGCAGATCTTGGGGAACTTGTTTACACATTAGATCACTGATTTATCGCAAAGGATTCGATCAATAGATGGAAGAGATTCCTGCCTAGGGCAAGGTATGGGAAAAGGTGAGTATTGTCAGCATCCTTACCCAATACCCATTCTGTCTGAGGTCATCTTGGGTTTTCTAACCCAAAGCTTTCTGAATCCCCCTTCTCTGGTGAGGCTTTATGGGGCTTGCTCACTGGGGCAGGATTAATTGCCCATCAGCCATTGATGACTGATTCAGACTCCAGTCCTTCACCCCTCCCTGGTGGTCAGAAGTTAGACTTAGAAATTCCCATCCTCTAATCACAGGGTTAGTTTCTCAGCTCCCATCTTCAGGCAGTTTTTCAAAAGTTACCTGATTAAAATAATAAAAAACATCTTTATCGCTCTTAATTCTTAAGAAATTCCAGTGTCTCTGGGAGCTGTGACCCAAGAACTGTGGATAAAGTTCAAATATTTATGAGAAATATATATTTTGGTTATTTGAATGAACAAAATGTATTTTTTTTAATAAATTGCAATATTGTAGGCAATTGCAACTAATACCAGTGTTTTACAGTGAAGGAGTTGATCCTCACTGAAGTTATATCACTTGACATATATCTTACAGCTCCCAAGGGCCAAACAACTTGGCTGGCTCTTCCAGGACTGTCATATGCAATGGCTATGAGTTTCCTAAACCTCTTGGGCTATTTCTTACTAGGTAACACATTTCTCTTCCTATAAAATCTCAAGGATCTTTTTTCCATTCCACCAAAGATTTTGCCCCACATTTTCTATAGATATCCCCAAGCTGACAGTGAACAATGGCAAGTTAGCATTTAAGTAAAAAGTAGGCTTTTCTCACAAACTGGACCCCTTAATATCTAATAGAGCAAGACTTTTCTATAAAAAGTATGACTCTAGGCAAATATAAAGGAACAGCCATGAACAAACTAAAAGTAACACTACTTCCAATATCTGTTACAATCAGAATCTTATTAGCTCCAGTTTTTCAGCCTGTAGAGAATAATTACAGTAAGACTTTAAATGGACTGAGTACTTTTGAGCCCAAGACCCTTCCTGGCATTTTCCTCATATTATCTAATCTAATCCTTAAATAAATATATAAAGAAAATTAAGGAAAGTGAGATTTGGAGAGGTTAATTATTCACTATCACCCAAATGCAAGTGGGCAAAAATGAGATTAAGTTTGGGATCTGTTTTCTGAAAGAAATAATAGCATTTAGCCCAGGAAAGAGAGTCTAATGAGGGTGATTTCATTATATAGGCATATTTTAAATAATTCTTTATGGTTATGTTAAAACAAACACAAAATGGATTAAAGAAAGTAAGTGCTTATTTGGCAATTTGAAACTTTTTTTCATTGCTATGCTGACTTAAAACAAAATGAATAACATATTGTATTAGGCATGTCTTTTTAGTTTCTGTATTTCTGATACTTTGACATTTGGGGAATTGTTGAAGCCACAGAGACCACTCCTTCCAGGGCTAGTCAACTCCTAGAGATAATAAAAGACTCCCTTGTTTGTGCGCCTTTCAAATGCAAACCAACCAATGGGAGTCCACACTCCCAATTACCACCTCTATTTCAGACCCGGGCCACTATTTCCCTGTCCTTATCACCCCAAAGCCAGATTCCAGACAAGTATGGGCAACTCTTAAGCCCAGGAACCCACTGCAGTTCAATATAATCAATCCCAAACCTTCTTGCCTTGCCTTGCCTTATTCCTTCTTGTGGAAACCACAGTAAATATTCTTGCTCACATTTTCACTATCCTCCTGCTTCCTGAATGACCTTGGTGCTTCCATTTGTTCCCTGCTCCTTATCTCATGCCCTTGGCTCTGGTGAATGTGAATAACAAACTACCCGTTAATGGCAAGCCTCATTGAGGCTTTGGCATTGCCATCTGATGATTTTAAACACTTACACTTCATCTTCTCAGACATCTTTATTCTTAGAAATCTTTCTCCCCCTCATTCCACAAAATTGAAAAAAAACAAACAGCAAGCATTTGTCCTGAAATAATAATTAAATGATAATTTAAATGGTCATCTTTCAGAAATGAATAGCATGGACTACATACTGATTTAAAAATAGATAATGCCATGACATTTTTTTTTAAGATTTGCCTACATAAAGAGAAATGTATCAACCGTACAGCATAAATAACTGCATTTTATGTTTTTATTTCCTCAAATATCATTAGGTCTTTTAAGATAAAATATTTTAAGAGAAAACAAAAGCACTCTAAAAGAAGTTTTCATTGTATTGGGTATCTCAAGTTAGTCATTTGTTGTATATCCATTAATAACTTTTTACCCTTTTATATTCAATGTAAATTTAGTCAAGCAATGTGTAATGTACAAACAGCAATAACTTTCCTTTCTCTGTTCACCCAGTATTGTTTTTGGATATAGTACCTAGAAAAAATTATGGTTAGGTGTTTTTAAAATCCAAAACACAAAATATTTCTTGAGGAATTTAACAAAAAGATAAAATTAACAATGATATTTATAAGGTGATATATAATGTGTATGTGTTCTATTTTGTACTATAAGATGTTTAATTGTTCTTTTGAAGACAGAATTTGATGCATTTTCTAATACTAATTTGATAGTCATTTCCATCTGATGTGTAAATAGAAATGCTACAAGTTAATTGAATTACGCATTGATATGACTGCATTAATTTATAGCAATTCACAAAACTAGTAAAGTCTTCTAATTTCTACTCTGGTGCAATATTTAAATGTCTTGCAAATATCTCCTTAATTCTTATTAGAAATTTATTCTGCAGGACATTAGAAATATTTGAAATTTTTAGAAAATTAAATGCTACTTAGGAAATTCTAGAGTTTTGATGAAAATTTTTGGGTCAATTGGAATTTACCAAGAAATACATTAAATAAGTAAAAATTGAAGATTTAAAAAGAGTACGGCCACAAAGCTATACTTGCTTATTGGCTTTTCTCTCTCTCTAGACATATTATATTCAAGAATCCAGAAAGCCCTGTTTAATGATTCTCTATTGGCTGGGATCCAGAGAAAAATTGCTTCACTTCTAAACACCCATGACATGGCTGTATGTCTAATAGGAAGACCTGCAAAGTACCATTTGTTGTTGCGTCCCACAAGTCTGTGTTCTGTGCCTCCCAGACTGAAATTTGTAATTCATATTTCTTTTGGCCACAACTTCGGAATAAATGCCCAAAAAGGTCTATTACTTTTGCAAGAGTTTCTTGCAAACATGCTGTTGGTTCTCCTTTGAAAACAATCCCTCTTTCTGTCTTGGACCAGACTGTTTGTTAGAGAGGACCCTGTCACTTGCCCTAGTAGTTAAAATGTAGAAACAATCTCTCCTTGGATGGATTCTTCCTAATTTGAAAAATTGCCACAGCAAATTCCCCAGCCTGCCAACTTGGCAGATTCTAAGCCCAAAGCTGGAGCCCAGCCAGGCATCAATGACGCATTCCAAACCTCTGAGTCAGCATCCAACTCCATGCCACTCTCTGTCTTGTGTGAGGAAAGCATCTCTTTCCTCAAAATCATTGTTAACCAAATAATAAAATTGTTTTTGAAACCCAAATAACTTTCACATAGTAGAGTCATAAACTAGAGTGGATAATATGGAAAAATAGCAAATGCTAAAAAGTTGCTATATTAGGGAAGATTTTTCCTGAAGTTACATAGGTTTGAGCCTCACTGTTTTTTTGGTGAATGAGAAAGAGGTCTGAATAATTTTTTGGCTTGAGTTGTAAAACACAGGTCCTGACCCCTTGTCGTCATTAAAGATCCCAGGGGCTCTTTTGAAAGGACTAAGAGGGATTAACCTTTCTGTTCTGGCTAAATTCCTAATTGGATAATTGCATTCTGCCTCCCTAAATTATCCCTGTAACTCCAATTGGATATGGAATTTTCACTTCCTGTCATAAAGAGTTGTAGGGTGTTACAACATTTCACCCCAGGGGTGATAACAATTAAGTGCTTAGTGAGGTGAAATCCGTATGTGGGTTGTCTTTCTTTATTTCTTCCCCTCCCCCACCTCTCTAGTTGGAGTTTAAAATGTGTGGGACTCATTCATCATTTAAAATGAAAAGGGATGTCATCAGTTTGTAACACAGTTTACTGTCACATTATTTCTAAGAAAATAGTAAGGGCAGTCAATAACTGATAAGCGTTTGCAGAGATCATTTTCATTTTAAAGAGAACAAAAGCACATAGCCTGACATACCATGATCCAATACAGGCCATGACGATATGTCGAAGGCAATAGAAAGTATTTTCAAAGCAATCTCATTGATTGTGTTTTTCACCAGGCCAGTCTTGGGAGCTCTGGAGCATGGGCGCCTCAAAGCCTTTGTGGACAATCTGCTCAGTATTCAGAGAAACACTCAGGTCCAGGGACAGGGACAAGAGGAGTCAATGTCTCTGCTGAATATGGATGCAGGCATTAGCCATGGGCAGACTTCGCATGCACTGGATTTGGAAAGTAAAGGTCAAACATCAGTCTTTTCAGCTGTATTTATCCACATTGAAAATCATTGCCCATAGACTCACCTTTGAACCTGAAACAGCAACCACCACCACCAGCAGCTGCATGTTTCCCAGAGTTGAGAGAAAAGTTAATGATCAGCTTATTCACGTTCACTTTTCAAACTTGGATTTTATCAACCAAGAAAATGTTCTTACGGCACCTATATTTATTTTTATCTCTTTTTCTATCATATCAATAGGTTTTATGAGTATAATTATTTCCAGGGGCTTCCCTAGTGGCGCAAGGGGTTAAGCATAGCTCTGTGAAGCACCTCACTATGAAGCTTCCCCAGCCACTGCAACACAAGTTGGATCTAGGCAAGGGAGGTGACTCACATGGCCCAGCAGACCTCTCCTGTCTCACCTGCTGCTCCCCTCAGCAGTATATTTCAGTCAGTCTGCCTATTCTGCTCCCTGCTCTGTTTCTGGTAAATCTTCTCACCTCCACCCCACAACACTGTCCTGTACCCTAGTTCTTGTATGCATAAATAAATAAATCTTTTTTAAAAAGTATAATTATGTACAAAGTTTTATAAGAATTATAGATTGATTCTTCAGAAACAGAAATGTGAAGATACCAATTAGCTCAGTAGTATAACCCACTTCATCCTCTCAGGTTCTTATCCACCTACTTCTAATGACAACATAAAAATAAAAAGGCAATAGTTGCGAGCAAAGGGTTTAAATAATCTATCTCAATGTCTCACAAGTGCAATTCAAAAATCACACTTCTGTATTACTCAACCGTTGTATTTATTTCTTGGTATAGGAAAATGGATTTCTTTTCAAAATACTAAAAATAACCTCATAGACATTAGACTAATTACACTCATGTCTTTGCTACAGTGCAAGTTGTACAAAATGAGAGCTTTTAACATCCCTGATCATCTCAACATCTTTGTTTAACTAGACCTTCCATCTTTCCTTATACCAAGTCCCAGAGGGAATTTCTCTTAAAGAAGCCAGATCTTCTTGTGGGTGACTCATGTCTAGGACATATGTAAGAATATTCCAAAGATAGCTACTGAAACTACAATCAATGAAAACCCTGCGGACTTTTTTCACAAGTTGTTATCAGAGAACGTGTCATCTGTCTTCTACTAATACATGCAATTTTTTTGCATTACACTTGCATTTTACCATTTAAAATAATGGCGATGGTGAAAATGATAGATGGGAACTAGTTGCTGAAGGTGAATATAAGATTGTACATAAGATGTTGACTTAATTTGTACACCTATATAATTTTATAAACCACTATTACATCAATTAAAAATAAAATAAAAATTAGATTTTAAAAAAGTAAAAATTTTGCTGAGTCTTTTCAACATTTTTGATCTCTTGTTTATTCACAGGGTCAAGTGTTAAAGTGTATTTTGTTCCTAGTTGAAATAGATTTTTAAACAGTGTTTTGAGAGATATATCTGACTAACTACAAAGTTCCAAACCAGACTTGCATTCAACACAATTTCACCATTTTTTTCTACCTATCGTGCAAGACCATGTAATATGTCTAGTTGAGATTTGTGCAGAATTTTCAAGTAAGCCATCATATTTAAAAATTCAGTGTTTGTTTAGATTAACCTATACTCTGCCAGTTAGATCTGCTCATTCTGAGACAAGATTGCATGTTTTTCATTAATCTTAGACCATTTGGCTAATGATTCCTCCCACCAACCATTAGAAAAATCATGTATAAGAGCACAACCTTTATCCGAGGGAATCCATCCCCCTAGAAATGGGGATTTAAATTTTGTAGCATTTTTTGTTTACCCCCTTTTCCAACCATCTCTTGAAATAAGCATAATGAAGAATTTTCACCCAAGAATTTATTTATTTATCATATGGTTATAAGGAGTCACAAAAGAAATGTTTAAAAATTATTTACAATAGTGTAATTATTTTAGAGGAGAAAAAAACCAATATGCTTTCTGGTTACATTGGTTAACCATTACATGTATCCCCCCAAACTTGCTGATCTTAAAAGTTTCTACTGTTCTTTGGTATCAAGAAAAATATCATGGTTTTACACACACACACACACACACACACCCACTTCTGTATTTAGTCATAATCAACTGATTTACTAATCATTTTTCTAAAAAAAAACATTTGTTGTCTTATCATTGTTATCATGAAGAATGTGTACTGTAAAACAGTTTGCGGAAAATAAGAGAACAAAAATGATTTGACTCCTTGCTTTCTCACCACCTATTGTTGGTTGTGGTTCCAAGGTTTGTTAATTGAAAAGTGAACTGGTAGAACTGATTGACAGGTATGACTGTGAAAATACTATGTGAACCACTGGTAACAAGCTGTTAGTCTGTAAAGCAGGTGGGTTAAGTACTAAGCATTTAATCTTAAATACCTCTTCCAAATTGCTCCCCTGAGTGTCCCAATATACTGCCAGACCTTTGAATTGTTTATGAATTCATTCAAGTATCCATTACTGTACCAATAGTGTATCTGTCTACAAACAATTTTGTGCACAGCTGTATTATAAGAAAATATTTGTGACACATTGTTACGTTAGCATTACCAGTTACAACACCAATGAAAATGTGTGAGTAGTACCCAGTTATAATACATACAATAAAATATTGTAATGATGTTGAAAATATTTAAGCACTATTACAAGACTAATACTAAAGTCCTTTCTAACAAATCATTAGAATAATGATGAAAATATTTAAACACTGTTATAAGACTAATACTAAATGAACTTCTAATAAAATAGAAATGATAACAACTGGATTGTCATAGCCCTTTAGCATTTTGATGCTCTGCTATATTCCTGATGAATAAATGGAAGTAGGAACTTGGATATCAGATACTTGGTTGACCTGATGTGGACCCAGAGGGCAAGATGATAACAAGAGAATCAAACCAGGTGGACCATCTACTGTACTGACTGCTGAATTGAAATGAGTACCTGAAAGCACTCAAGTGAAACAAGATTGAAATTAAATTTCTGACATTAATGTCTTCATAACTTTATTGATGTGTTATTAAGGTGACTATGTTTAATTTCAGGGCACTTTAGAAGAGGAAGAATGAGTATGGTGAAAGCAGTAAAATAATGCTTAATTGAAGAAATTCATTTTATCTAGTTAATGCTATATGCTATCTTTCCTTGATTCTACTGGAAAATTACTGACTATTCTATGCTTAAAAATAATATTTTATTTCTTTAAAATAGAAAAGAAAAGAATTGGAAAATTGTGCTCTGTTAAGCTATTGAACTTAATGTACCATTTCATGAACTGTTAATAAGTAAGTCCAAAGTCATAAAAAAAAGAGTCAACAATGCTAAATCAATAAGCAAATGAGATAAAAACACTATATCCGTTCACAGTCAGCAATTAAAACAATTTAAGTATGCACCTGCATTTACCTGTTACTGGTAGCACAATAAAACATGTTGACATATGCTATCTTTCACTCTATTTAAACTGTTTTTGCTCTATTTTAGCTTCCTTGCTTTGCATTTACTTCAGGTGAATGGGTGTAAGTATATTTAAATTTGGAGATGCACATTTTAAAAATGTTCTAAGCAATAGTAATATTGCTTACTATCAGTAAACTGATATCTTCTATGTCTTTAAAAAGATTTTTCAGTCTTTTGTTAGCCTTTTATATTTGTCACTTGCCAATATCACTCAAGTAAAAGAAAACTGACTATGTAAGATCCATATGAACATTTCAAATTCTTCACACAGCTAATCTAAAAGGGAGCAGTCTTTTTCTATAAGAAGGTAAAAGAGAACAAAGAACGCAAATCAGACTATTTTTTAAATCAATGAAAGGAAATGGCTCAAAGATATGCTTTTTGTCTTCAGTATTGAAGAGACAGAATAGTTATGGAAGAGTAAAGGATGCAGACAGATAATTGAGAAGAAAAGAACACAAAGCATGGAAGTGCTGAAGTAAGTACTGCTGAGAGCTGTAAGAATGGAAAGAAAAGAATGTATTGACATGAATTAATAAATGAGTGAGATGGCTAATATGACAGACATATTTACAAGCCTCCACTAACCTCATCTTCTACCTCCCAGCCAGACCCAAGAATATGTGAATTGGCAGTTCATGTGCTAATTCATCCCTGGCTCTGGACTCCCTTCCTTTAATAAGCTTACTTGCAAAAAGCTTCAGGGAGTCCCTAGCATCCTACTTCTTTTACTAAGTCTCTTCTATTTTGAAGGTGCAAAGGTAACAAAGTGCCAGACTCAACATTCTTTTCCAGCTAGCACAAACATCAATTCAGCCTGAATGAGAAGTTATTTATAAGATGCTTATTGACTGCATAAATAATTTGTGGATATCCATAGAAAACACAGAAATGGCATATGTCAGGACACAGAGAGAGATACATCTTCAAGAAAAGCAATCTGTAAGGAAAGAACATTTTGCTAAACAAACTGTTAATGACCCCTGAAGCTGCGAGTTCATAGTTAGTCCCAATATAGTAAGTGCCTTTAGCTCACCAGTGAAAGTAACCAGTCTTAGCAGCAAACCCTACAAAGGCCAGGGATACAGTGTACTCTTTTTTATTTATTAAATTATTTTTATTGAAGTAACATTTTTTTTTTGTGTATCAGAAGTATAGGATCTCCACCTTTGTGGGTTGTTACCACACCATATTCATCACCAAGATACCCATAGTCCATCACCACCATGCCATCACCACAAGATGTTGGAAAAAGCCAGAGGCTGCAAAAGCTGTGAGCAAAGGTCAAGGACCGAAAGAGGTTCTATGACTGAGATCCTTGCAGACTTGCAAACAAATCTGCTGACAAGAGCTTCCCAGCTCTTAGGATTGAAACATACATTCCTTCTGTCCAAAAGAAGATAAATAAAACAAAAGGTTGTTAGATCATAGTAGAGGCTAGTTACATACAGGCCGGCTTGGCACACAACTACACGACCTTGTACTTCTGGGCTGTGCTTTTGTGACAAATGACAAAGCTTGTTACTTGTTCTCCTGCTCAATAAAAGCTATGGAGAAGTTGGGAGGTTTGCTATTTGCCTAGTAGAGCAATAGCCCTCCATCTCCATACTGACATCTTGTCTGCTAGACTCATCTCTGCATCACCGAACACACAACACAACATCAACACAGCCGCCTCCGGAGATTACAGCGACACAAATATACCCATAGTGCTCCCTCTCACCGCCCCCTCCTTCTGTGGTAGCCTCAGTGCTACAGTCAGCTTTCTAGGGTTAGTTCTTAGTTTGGCTTACATGACCCTTTGATTTCTCTATAGTCCACATAGAATGACACCATGAAGTATTTTTTTTCTCCTTCTAACTTATTTCACTTAGCATAATCCCCTCCAACTCCATCCATATTGCAGTAAAAGTTTATTTTTCTGAGGTGTGTACTAGTCCATTGTGTATATAGACCACATATTCCTGATCTATGAATCTGTATTTGAATACTTAGGTTGTTTCCATAGCTTGGCTATTGTAAATATTGCTTCATTAAACATGAGAGTGTGTGTTTCCATTTTAATTAGTGTGCTTGTACAGGTTCTGATGAAGATGTAGATGGGAATGTAGACTATTTTAGCTCCCATGGAAAACAGCATGGAAGTTTCTCAAGAGATTCAAAATAGATCTAACATCTGACCCAACATTTCCACTCCTAGTTATAGTGCTCTTAAAAAGTAAAAGAACGAAAGGTAAATACTAGTTATGTTTGAGTAATCAGACACTAACCTATAAAATATTTTCTAATTTCCAAATTTTCTATAAACAATTTGTATGCGGTGTGTTGTTGTTTTCTAAATTAGTGTTTGGTGAAGTGGGAATGTGAAAGGATACTATTTTAATTTATTCACCTTATATGTATTCTTCTATCTCTGCCCCAGCTCCAAACATAAATTCTCACCTGGGAATATGCCTCTGAGTCATCTGTTAAACAAACACAAATTACTCTTCTCCATATCCACAGTTTCTGAGTTAGCAGCTCTGAATTGGGGTTGAGAAAATGTATTTATAAAAATGTATCCAGTACGACTGCCGCTACTGCTCTGAAGACAGCACTTTAAGATTTTCTGTGCTAATAGGAGGCCTTGCAGCGAGCAGGAAAACGTCCCAAATTACAGCTGATTTGAATGCAAGTCTCAATAGGACTGCAGGTCTCACGACTTGATGAGAATGATAAAGACTGCTTGACATATCCAGTACAGTCAGGTACTGAATAGGGATGCAGAATGATAGGGTTACTTCCTAAGAAATGTGTTAGGCAATTTCATCCTTACGTGAATGTCATAGAGTATAAATACACAAGTCTAGATAGTGTAGCCTACTGCACATTTAATATAGTGTAGTCTATTGGGGCCACTATTTTATATGTAGTCCATCAATGACAAAAACCCTTGTTAAGCTGAGTGTGACGGTATTCAAAGAAGGGTGAATGAAACTCAGAACTAATGGTAACCTTGGATAGAGATAGAGTCATAAGATTAACTATAAATAGGAAAGAGCAATCAATTAAATAGCAACTCATTATTGTCTCACGAAGGTGGGGAATCAAAAATAAACATCAGTGAAAATGCATTCCACAGAAAGTCTGAATCCAGTTTTGGTTGGTTCCCTAGATGAAAGGAAACAAATTCAGGTAATCAAAAAGAATCAGAACTGACTTTTCATAGACTCCTAGTACCCAATATTTCAAGGGTCAGTTGTCTGCATTGTGTGCTTTGGATTCACCATCTTTCATCTGCTCACATCTTCACTCATGTGATATCTTTTACTTCTCATCTATCAATTGTTTTCATTTCATCTAATCTTTCCCAATTCACTCTATCTTTCCCCAAATGATACTCACCCTTCATATTCTCTACCTCAGACAAACAAGCAGACATAACAATGGCTTCCTTGATCCCAAATCTCCTTTTACTACACTCCCCAGATTTTCTGCTTTCCATTAGAGAATATGATTTTACGTGAACCAGATGTATACTCTCTTCTCAATCCTGCCTTCTTTATGGGGCATCTAAAATCAGCCTTGAGGTGATCGTCTCAACCTCCTACAAGAGTATTATATTGGTGAACATGTATATGGTCATTTAATCTACACAATAACCCTCTAAGGGAGACATTGTGAAAAAGTCATTTTATTGATAAACTGAAATTGATAAAGGTTCATATTTTTCAAGGCCATCCAGCCAATCAAGAGCTAAGTTCAAACCCTGAACCACCAGTAGAATGGTGCTTTTGAGCAGTACCTGCCCACTTAGCCCATCTCTACCCTGTCCTTCTAATTTACCCTTAATTTTGAGCCTGTACTAATTTCCTCAAGGAAGTTGCTCCTCTGATCCCTTCGCCTGGAACACTTTTCCCCATAGAGAATCTTTCAACTATTTGAAGTCTTTGTTTAAGTTTCTTTCCTGACTCATTGTGTGTGTGTGTGTGTGTGTGTGTGAGTGTATTCTTACTCTACTCAAGTTTCCTTGCTACTCTAGTATTACACGAAACATGTAAAGTAGGCTTCTGCCTCAGTTCTTTATCCTTCTTGTTCTATAGATATTCAAGCATCTTTTTCTTTGACTTCATTTGGTTTGCAATGTCACTTATCAGAGAGAACTTTTCTGGCCAGGGTAACTGGAAAACAACCCTCAATCCCACCAAACTCTCTCTTTACCTTGCCTTGCCTTAATACACATTGCTATTTGATGTATATAATGCCATTTGCTATTTTTGTATTTCTTTGGAGTTCCTAGACATAGGAGGTATTCAACAATATTTGTTGGATGAATGCCTGACCCCCAGTAAGTGGAGATGCCTTGCGTTAGAAATATACATTGAATCTCCTCTATAAACAAGAAAATGAAGATTGCCTTACCTATAGTAGTTTCGGGATTTCTGAGAATAATGAATGTCCTTTATAAATACAGTATATATTCCTTGGTGGTAACATACACATGAAAAGGTGTGAGTCCATGCATGCAAATCATATAGTGTTGTAAATGATACCATTTTGATGAAAATAATACAATTTAAATAAATAATAATAAAATTGAAAAAAATATTTAAATAATTAAAAAGTTAAAAAAAACTAATATGTATATTAGCTTATATATTTGTGCTAGGTAAACTGATAATTGTGTTAAGTAGGAATCTATGTATGTTCATAAGTTTACTAAAAATAAGATACATTTTTTTCAACAGTGTCTAGCTCTTCAGTTTATTTTGCATCACCATAACCAAGAAATTCTCTAAATTAAAAAAAAATAATTCCTGTTTAGGGACTCTTTCCTGTCCCCTATTCTAATTTTCTAAATTCCCCCTAAACATACACACAAACACGCATGTGCTCACACATACACATGGACACACAAACACGCACATGAGCACACACACACACCCTTATCTAAAATGGACCAACTCCTGCAGTTCCTAATAATTCCCTAAATCAGATCCCTCCACCTATTCTCTCCATTCACAATAAGGCTCAGCCGGCTGTCAATTACAATGTGATCATTCTTAATTGACTGAGGGACTTGGAGCAAGGAGACAAGCTGTGAACTGGAAGACAATGCAGTGAATCCACAAGACCAGAGATGCAGTTAAATCAAGAGCCAAAGCCAGAGAAAAGACACAAGCAAACAGAAACCCCATCCATCAAAGCAGGAGTGAGACCCTGGGGTCTGTAGGGAGAAGGTGAAGCGTAAATACTGAGTTGCACTGGACCATGATAGATAGTATTAAAGCTGTCCTTCTGTTTGGAGGCCCCTCTTCCTAAAGTCTGAGATCCCTTAGGGTCAGTTCCTGCCTGACATTTTGTAGTTAGCTATATACTTCTTCCTTTTTCTTTGCTGATTGCAGAGCTATCCTTGGGGACTATATAATTCATTACACTATGATATGTCTATGTAGTGCCTGTCATTCGACAATAAGTAGATAGATGAAGGTGGATATATATGGGTAGACACACATATACACACACTATATACATATAGAAATATATATACATAAAACTTAGTGACTAAATTAATAACTTAGACTTTAAATTCTGTTTTAAATTGATTCTTCAAATGCTATTTTGAGAAAACATATTATTTTGGTTTTATAATCAACTAAATAAGTAAAAATAGACATTTAATTTTTGTGATCTTAACATAACCTCTACTTAACCCAATTGATATTGAGGTATCATATCTTAATGATGGTCTGTAGCCAAATGCTCAAAACAGAATCCATTCTTTACATTCAATTTATTGCATGTTCCAATAAAGAAGTAATGGGTTAAGTGATTACAGAGCATTATAGCATGTGCATAGATTCATAAGCTATTTAGCACCTAGAGCTAATAGTGAAGTTTGTTCTTTTTACCTGAAAAAACATGAAAAAATTGACACCATACCCCCGTAATGATTTCAAAAGCAGAAGAGGTAACCTATATTCAGTAATTTTAAAGTGAGCAGTGAATTTAAGTACTGGAGCAAATTCAGCATTGCAACATGGTTGTTGCCTGGATTGAGCCATAGAATAAAGTGGGGTTGTTGGCGAAAACATGTGATGAGGTCATTGTGCTCCTCATTATCTCATCCCAATTTTGTAAATGAAGCCTTGAGTGTTTGCCAATTCCTTAGTAACGCCATATTCATTATTACCTTTTGAATAGTATTGAAAAAAAAAGTAGTTGCGCCCAATTCTAATTATTATGATCTCTGGCTTTGTTTCTAAATATATGACTATAGAACCCACAGATGGTTAAAGACAGTGAGACAGTGTGGTGAAGACTGATGAACCGGACTCAACTCACAGTCCTCCCATTTACTGGCAGGATAAGGTGACAGGCTCTCTCTCACTAAGCTTGAACAACCAACTCCATAATGAACTGGCAAGTTCTTTCTTATCGTCTAAGTTGAAGTCAAGTGTACATCCTCCACTCCCTGTTTCTTGGCTCCCCAGGAAAGTGGGTGCTCCATGTTCTCTATTAACATGCTATTTTTCATTACTTTAATAATACACATGTATATATTTTCAATCAACTGCTACTTTTGCATGTGCTTTTTTCTTCTAGATTCTGTTTATTGTAAACTTTAACAGTGTAATATTCAATGCTTATCAAATAAAAAAAATATTATTTTAGAGAGAAGCAAGTCATATGCCTGAGGAGAAAATTTGGAGAGCACTTGTGGAACTGAATTGGGAAGATTTTAGTTGTGTTTGCAATTTTTCATTCCATTAATATACATTAAAAAAACTCTTGATTATTACTTGCTTTTTACTCTTTTTTTTCACTATGGTAACATTGATTTGCGATAAAGTATATGATTTGGGGGTACAGGTTCACAGTTTTTTGAAGTGTGTTACAGCTTATGCCGTAATCAAGGCACCCACAGTTCTCCACTATGGACCACTGGGCCCCTTTCCATGTTGCAATCTCTGTAGCTCCTGAGTTCATGGGAAACACAATAATAGGAGAAAAAAGTATACACCATTAGCACAATATATTCCCTTCATATATTGATTTTAGAGCCTTTGATATGGATGTACCTTTTCTGGTTTACATATTTTTAACACACAGCTTAGTATTTTAAAACTTTTATTAATATGAAAGCAATAAAAATCTTATACAAAAAGTAGGGAAAATATAGAAAATTAAGGACTAAAAAGAGTGCCAATATTTTCTCTCTCTTCAAAGAAGCAATAATTTTACCATTTTATTTAATAACCAAATACTAGACTTTTTAAATTTAATATGTTCTTGCTCATCTTTGAAAGATAAAGAGTCAGGTGCATTTATACCATCTCCCATCTCTGATTGACCTTCAACTAATGACTTTTATTTATAATATTATGTTTGCACCTGCTTATATAAATACAATCATAATACATTTTTCATATTTTATGAATTTTAAAAATATATTTCTCTGCTAGGAAAGACAAGAAAATTAACCTAATGCCATTCTTTCACTCTCCCCTCTTAAACTGCTTATTTTGAATAGTTAGTAACAATAGGTACATAATAACAATATAATGAGTTCTTTCTCTGTTTCCTGATACATGATGTCCTCAGTCTAAAGAACTAATATGTCCATGCAACAAGAATCTTTTCTCACTGCAAAGTAGGCAAAGAGAAATTTATAAGTTTAAATTACTAGATCAAGGTCACACATGCTAGTAAGATATGAAACCAGCATTCCATCCCTCTAATTTACCTGCTCTGACAACAAAATTTAACCTCCTTAGTTTTCTGCTGCATTTACATTTACACATTTAAGATATGCAGCCATTAAAATCTGTTTTCTAAATGCAAGTAAATCTTCAGTATATTAATTCTCAGTGATTCTAAAACATCTTTTTATTTAAATAAAAGAAAAAAACTGTGGAAGGATTTCAATATAAATTGGAACCGGAAGATATGAAATGGAGAATCTTAGGCATCTCCTTCAAATGAACAAAATTTAAGAACTGGGAGATAGAATTCCCACATATGGCTAATTTACAGAAGGCGAGATTTATCAGAGGAAGTCTGGCAAATGAACATCCACCGAGAATCTTTCCTTATCCTGAAGTCAATGAACATACTTCTTAGATTCTGGCTGAATTTCCCCTTTTTTGCACATCTTATCCATAAATATTGACCACCAAAGTCCTCAAGAGACTCCCTGGAACTTACTGTAGCATGTGCTTCTTTAATTGCAATTCCACTCCTTTCTCAAATAAACTCAACTTCTAGTAACTTGAGCTGACCTTAATTTGTTTCCTTATTTACACTAACAAAACTTTCCATCAATTCAGTAAGAAGATACTGAAAAAAGAAATCAGCTCTCCCAATTCTGCATGACTAAGAAAAGAATTTTCTAAATGTCAAGGTTAAATGAATTATCTCTTCATTTCTATTTGACTCTCTTTTTTTTGTGGAAAATTTTCAGAAGTGTTTGTTTCTTATATAAAATATTGTTCTTTCTTGACTTCTGCTTTCATATTTTCCAGTGTAAGCTTAAATAACTCTTTCAATTTTTTTAATTTGGTGCATCTTTTAATGCCTACAAATTTATTTTATTCTTACACTTAGTTGAGACTTAAATAAATATAATATTCAAAAGTTAAAATGATTGAAACATTACTCCAATGTCTTCATAGCTAATCACCATAAATATGGTGTCACTTTGAGTTTTTCAATTTTTCTTTCTCTTGTAATGAAACAAAACATTGAAAAGTACTAGCCAGATATCTTGTAGAATGTCCTACAGTGTTTTCTCTGATTAGAGTTATTAATTTTTTTAAATTAATTCTTTTCATGTATTCAGGCGCCATACAGTTGAGCAAAACAAACACTTTGACTAAGGTAAAATGCATAAAAAGTCTCTTCGCTATAAAAGTTACTGTTTTATTCCTTGCTTTGATCTTTGAAAAACTGTCAGGAAATCAAGTCCATAAACAAAGGGAAAGAAAGGGAATAAAGCTCCATCTCCTGGAGTGAGCTGTGTCCAAATTTAAAATCCTCAGGGAAGATTCTGGCAATCAATTCTTATTTTCCAAAAATATTCATGCCTGGTTATTGTTCCATTTTTAAATCTTCATCATATTTTGCTTTTCTGTTTTTTTTCCATCCCCTTAATTAGTCCTATTTCCTCACATTTTATAGTTTATCTATATGATGAAAAAATAAGTTAATGATAAGATAGAATTTTTCCCATTCAAGGTAGACACAGGTCTATGTACGGGCTCTATCTAGGGCCGTAGCTCATGGTAGAGGGAGCCTGCTAAAATAAGGAGCATATTTTAAGGAAGGCAGATTTTCTACAAAATTTTACTTTTTTATAAATCTACATTCATCTTTCTTATTACATCCCATTCCTCTACCCTATTCCATGCAAACATACTGGGGAATCTCAAGTTCTTCTACATCTGTTATTTTTTTCCTTCAGTTTCTTATATCAGTGATCTTCAAGTGGATTCCTCACCTGTTTATAAATGCTCTTCTCTGAACTTTGTTGTGAGTATGAACACCATTATTGATAATTTGGAAAGGCGAGAAAAGGGGTTACTGAACTGCCCCAGTTGACTTCTCAAAGATTCATCCTAGACCACAACCTTTGATAGTTTTTGTCTTTGAGATTGTCTTTTCTCTCTTTAGACTTCTATGGGGAAGAAATTGTTCTACAGTATTTTGGACCATGGATTTCATAAAACCTATACTTTTCAAAAATATAAATATTTCCTTTTTGGGAATTTCCCAAACTTTTTCATGCTGCCAAAATAGTTCTTATTTTTTACTAATTTTACAGTATGGCATGTAGCAGATTATACATTCTAATACAGATGTGTAGGGCAGTATATCAGATCATGTGTGTTTACATATATACAAACATACAAGCACACATGCTTGTATGTATGAAATATTTTACCCTATCAATATAATTTTTGGAAGGAGGAGATATAGATATAGATACATTGTTTGCTAGTCTTGAACTAGAAATCTGCTAAGGTATTTAAAACAAGAGTGCATCATGGAAGAAAATGCAAATGTTTTGTTTGAAAAAATTAATTTTGCAATGAAAGAGATTGATATCTAAGCCAGTAATTTTCTGCAATGAGATATAGTATTTCATATAACAGGACTCACTCCAAATCAGGAGTATTCCATTACATTAATTTGTTCACATACCTTTAATAGTCATTTTTTTCCTGGAATCATGTGTACTTGCACTAATATACAATCTTCCTAAGTGTATCTCTTTACCTTCCGCATACTCTTCCAAAGATTTAAGTCAAGAATTTTTAGCTATAAAAATGAGAACTCAGTGCATGGCTACACAGAAAGGACTTCATAAAGCCAAGGTCAAAACAAATGTAAATTTCCAAACAATATTAAGGCAATACTAAAGCTGCATAAAAAGGAACGAAAAACATTTATGGGGACTACACCTGAGAAAAGAAAGCAAGCATTGTAAAAAAAATAAAATTAAAAAAAAAGAAAAGCTGGGCCTTCCTGGTGGCTCAGTGGGTTATGCAACTCATTATGAAGCAAACCGCAGTCTCTGCAGTATGAGTTCAATCCCTGCCACTGGCCAGGGAGGGGACCCACAAGGCAAAGCAGACCTCTCCTGTTCCTCTCAGCATTGTGTTTTGGTCCGTCTGCCTGTTCTGCTCCCCACTCTGTCTCTGGGGAATCCTCTCACCTCCCGCACCTCTGTCCTGTACCCCAGCTCTTGTATGCATAAATAAATATTTTTTAAAAATCTTTATTGATATACAAAAAAGGAGTTGTTTGGCAAAAAAGTTTCTGCCAGGGATACTATATTTATTACTCTTCAATGGACTAATTTTCTTTTAAGGAATAAACCTAATAATTGTCCATTGTTTTATTTGTGCTTTCCTTAAAAGTTATGATTTTCCAGGAAGGTGTTAAGTTTAGATTTCATTAAGTGCAAAGAGACCATTAGTTTCACTTTAATAATACACAGAAGTCCCCAAACACTAAGTTGCTTATATTTAAATATAATCATGTAGAGAAAACCATAATTGTTATTGCCCATAAAAGCATGTGAAAATGGTAAAATAGGAGTAGTATTATTGATCGTTTACATGCAAAACTGTAATACACTACTTGAAGAGGCTCAGATAGAGAACTATTCTACATTAGACTCCTTATTCACTGACCATCCATTAGCTGTTCTTTATGTAATTCATCTAGAAAAGCTAACTTAATTTTGTGAATTTTGAGAGCTATTGATTTTACAATATCTTGAAGATAATAATGAAAACATTTAATTTCCAGAATTTTCTCTCTAAACATATACTGAAGACAATTATTATCAATTTTATTTTTTGATGAAAATAAGCTTTTAAGAAATTATATGGACAGTTTTAAGGTTGTTAGATTAAAAGAAAATCAAAACAAGAAATGTCACAATTGTGAGCATTAGAAGACTTTAATGATTCTCTAAATTCTAGTAGACTTTTTATTCCCTTTGATAGGAAGTTTTTTGTTTTGTTTTTGCAGTTCCAAAATCTTTGGGCATTTTCTAATGCATCAGTAGAATATGATGAGTACTGCTTTACACTAACTGACATGAGCCATAATAAAATGTTTTTAATCTCTTCTTCTAGATAGAACTTCTTTTAATATTTTGGATTATTCATTGTCCCTACCATCCTGCAATATTGCAGCACACCTGAGTTTTTTGTTCTATTCTGTGAGTGACAGGCCACTGTCAGATGAAAAAGGGTTAGAAGTTGTTGCTAGAAACTGAATAGTTATAATCTATATGAAAAGTGCAGTGCTGAGATTTGTAACCCACCTACTGCCCTCTTGGCTACTTCACGTTCCCCCAGTATTAGGAAATAAAAGACAAGTGAGATGAGCAAGGTGACCTTTAAAAGGCTGATGGGCATGGGTAGCACCTATCTGAAAAGTTTTCTTCCTACAGAGAGTACTCAATCTAATACTAGAAGTCCCCTTTCCTATTTCATAACTAAGCCTATATTTGGGTCATGAGATTTGATGTTCTTTAAGATTTCCCTTGTTGAAGATTATTTACAATTCAACTCGTTCTTCTGAGAGGATTTAGTGAAATGTAATACAAAGACTGGGTGACCATGAGTCAACTATATTTTCAGTTTTCCAGCGATATATAGCTGGTTTAAACATTTGTAAGTTCAAGGCAACTATCGGACACTTCTTATATCCTAACCTACACTCTGTCCGCTTTGAAGATGACCTAATTGATGCAGGTGTAACCTTGGTTGAACTGCATTGTCATTCTCTACCTCATGGTTTTCCTAACATCAGGAAAACTGTCAAGCTTTGAGGTGCAGGTGAATTAATGCCACTTTGGGGCAAGCTTTGAACAGATAGATGAGAATTTTGCACTTCAGTCTCCTTGGTCAACAATTCAGAAGGAAGTATTTTACTACTTCACAGAAGGCTCACATGATGTTAAACCCCAGTTGCCAATGATTAACACCTTAAATAATATGCTTATACATTTTTTTCTTCCTTCTGTAATTTATTTCATGTGATCTCTCATTGTTATTTTTGTGGAATAACTTCTCAAAATAAATTACTTCAATAATACTCCTTAAATATTGCCAGGAAGGACCTACTAAGAAAGGCAAAAGCTGTGTTTAGAAGATTTGGGAAGTCAAGCAATCTATTTTTCTAAAAATATAAAAATATATTCATCATATCTCCTGTTGTTTCAACTATGACAATTCAATAATGTCAATAGTTGATAATTTTTATTTCACCAGAATTCTTTGTTAAATCTTCCAGGCTCTCTATTCCATAGAATAAAAATTATGTTTGATTAAAAAAAAGCAACCTTAAGATTTCAGTATAGAATTTTTCAGTTGGTAATGTGATTAAGATCGTTATAGACCCTGAGGTGAAGGTAGGATTTTTCTCATACAGTTAAACAAATGGGGCGATTTGAACAAGTGTTTAAGCTCAGCACGTGGTCATTTTGTGCTGTGACCTGTCTGCTTTACTAATGACACACTTTTTACTCAAATTTATCCCACCACACCAGATGCAATCACCACCAAAGTACATACATGGGAATAACCAGCAATGGAAGTATCTAGAGAAAGCCTAGGTTTCCATTCAGGAAAATGGAGCCTATCAGAGTTCAGAAGTCAACTGAAATTTTGTCAAAACAAAGAACATGAAACTGAGCTTTGAGAGTTGTAATAGACTCTGAAAAGCTGTCAGTCTATGGAGGTGAATAGCAAACAGATGTCAAATGTCCTGAGGGAGTGGTTACAGACTTCAGAGCATGTTCTTTTTGTCCACTCCAAATGAAGTCCTGGCTTCTGTGGACATCTTAACCTGACATTTTAGTCCATATCCCTTGGGCATATCTATTGGATAGGCTATTTATAATTCCAAAAATTTTAGCTGACTTCTAATGAAAGCTATATCCTAGGCATCATTGAGGAAATATGTTCACAAACAACCCAAAGGGAAAAATCCCAGTCTGCTTTCTGTGATTCTTTCTGGTGAAACTACATTTGGTCTAGTCTGATAAGAAAATATACTTCTGATATTTTACAAGAAATTTGGATTCATTTTCGCTCAGTGAATAGAAAGAACCAGCAATAAATGCATAATTTCTGTATTGCAAGAATATTTAAACTTTTATAAGCATATCTGTAGAACACTAGTTGAAAATTTAGCTGTTGTTGAATTTCAGTTAGGACAATAGTTTCTTCTACATTTATGGTCAATATTATCAGTTTTCATTGTTTAGATATAATAAACCTTTCTTGTAGAGATTTTAAAATATTATATGATCATCATTAAGACAAAACACATTTACAAACACGGTAAAGGTAGGCCTAAGAACAATGGAAGAAAATATTCTTCCTACCATTTGGGTAACCCTTAGGAAAATATGTTATCCTTGGGAACATATGAAAAGGGTGTGGATAGTGAAACAGTCTATGAATAGTGGGGTAGTCTCGTGAACAGCTGGATAGCTTAGATAGTAGGATAACATTAATAACACTGGTATATATTTAGGGGTCATTAGATAAACTTAGTAGCACATATTTGGAAATAGTGGAGTACCCTTAGAAATATTATTTTAATTGCACTGCTTAATTGTACTATGCCAAATTTTTGGTTCTATAGATGAGGACTCATGGGTCTTCTCTTTCTATCTCACAGGTATAGATTATGACAAAGTAGTATTTTTATCATAATATTCATATAACAAAATTTACCTGATATGACTGCCTAGAGAAATTAAATGGATGATACATTTAGCACACTGTTTTTCATTTACTCACTCATTCAGCAACTATTTTAGCAACAATCATATGGCAGGCCTTGTTCAGGTATCATTACACCAGTGGATAAGAGGTGAAATTCCTGATAGAACTTGCTTTCTAGTCATCTTAGGGTCCCGGATTCCTTATCCCTTACCTAATGTAATTAATTCACCAAAGAAAGAAGATTTTTTTTATGTTACATAAAGCTTCTATTCCATGGGTAAGTCTTATGTGGATATATATATATAATCTCTTTCTAATACTTAACCAGAAAGGATATTTCCTAAGTTTATGAGGCCAACTCATAAATGCAGATGCACAGTTTCTCAATAAAACATCAGCAATTCAAATCCAAAAACTATATAAATATAAAATTAATATATATAGTATATTATCAGCAAGTGGAATTTATCCTTCATATACAATGTTAGTTCAGTATTGGAAAATCAAATTAATATAACCCATCACATTAACAAGCTAAATATGAAAAAACTACACAATTGTAACAATAGATGCTGAAAAGCTGTTGACAAAATCCAACAATCATTCATGATAAAAACTCTAAGAATTAAAAAAATAGTGGAAACAGCCTCAGTGTGATAAAGAATATCTAATAAAATCTACTGTAGGAATAAGACTTAATGATAATAAACCAGAAATTTTCTCACAGATATCAGAACTAAACAAAATGCTCCTTCTCACCACTAAGTCTCAACATTGTACTGGAAGTTCTAGTTTAGGTATTAATACAATAGGTAAATAAAAGATATACAAATTAAAAAGGAGGAAATAAAACCCTTTTATGCAGATGGTGTGATAATTTGTGTAGAATTTTTTTAATTAACTCTTTAGCATTTTAAGCAAATATAAGAAGGTTACAGAATACAAAATTAATATGCAAAAATCAATCACCAGCAATGAACTAGTAGAATTTAAATTTAGAAAACCAACATAATTTACATTTGCAACCCCCTCCCCAAAAGGAAATGTTTAGGTTTCTATCTAACAAAAAATGTACTAGAAAAACAACATAATTTAATGACAAATGTTAAAAAGGAGTGAAATGAATAGTGGGATACTCCATGATTAGAAAAGATATAACTTGTTAAAACAAAAATTCTTCCCAACTTGATTAACAAATTCAGTATAATCCCAAACAAACCTCAAGCAAATTATTTTGTGGATATTTGAAAAATGAACATAATATTTATAGAAAGATTCAAAAGATTAGGAACAGTTAACTAGTTACTGAGCTCAGAAGACTGACACAGCTTGCCTTTCAAGAATTGCTATAAATTACAATGATCAATAAAGTGTGGGGTTGGTAAAATAATAGACACATAGGTTATTAATTAAGAATCAAGAATAAAAAGCCCAGACATGTTAACACATATAGTCTTCTGATTTTTGACAGAGAGAAGACAATACCATAAAAACAGGCTTTTCTACTGATGGTATTGGAGTAAATAGCACCCACATGAGAAAAATGAATCTAGACACAGATCTTACACCCTCCAGAAAGTCAATTTCAAATAAATCATAGACCTCTAAATGTAAAATGTAAAACTATATAATTCCTATAAGATGCCATAGGAGAAAACCTAGATTACTTTGAGTATAATAACTTTTTTAGATATAACAAAGTCATGATCCATAAAAAATAATCGACAAATGGAATTCATTCAAACCCAAAATTTGACTACGAAAAACAGGTTTAGCAGAAAGAAAAAAAAAGTCAAAGACAGGGAAAAGTATTGAAAAAGTCACATCTGATAAAGGACTGTTATTTAATATATTCAAAGAACACTTAAAACTCAACCATCAGGTACTCTGCTTTCTCTTCAGATTGTAGAAATCTTTCTCCTTTTAAAACTAAACCATAAGAAATGATGAACCTAATTTATAACTAACTCTTCAAAAAAAAAAAAAAAATGGTCAAAGACCTGAACAGACACCACATGAAAGAACATAGTCACAGAGGGTAAGTACATGAAAAACATTCCACACCATATTTCTTTTTTTGGTTAAGATTTTATTTGTATTTATTTATGCATACAAGAATTAGGTATAGACCAGAGTTGGGAGGTGAGAGGATTCACCAGAGACAGAGTGGGGAGCAGATCAGGCAGATAGTCTGAAACACACTGCTGAGGGAAGTAGCAGATGAGACAGGAGAGGTCTGCTGCACCATGTAGGTTACTCTCCAGTCTGGGTTCCAACTCATGTTGCAGTGGCCGGCAATAGCTTGATAGTGCTGAGACTTAACCCCTGCACCACCAGTCAGACTCACATCATATTTCTTAAAGGAAATGTATATTGAAACAACAATGAGATACCACTAAATACCTATTAGAATGACAAAAATCTCAAATATCGACAAAACCAAATGCTATAAGGGATGAACAAGAGGTGCTCTCATTCATTGCCAGCAGGAATGCAAAATGGCCTAGTCATTTTGGAAGATAGTTAAACAGTTTCTTACAAACTAAACATACTCTAACCATATAGTCCTATATAATTGCATTCTTTTGTATTTATCTAAAGTGGTTTAAGAGTTAAACCCACATAAAAATATGCACATGAATGTTTATAGAAGTTTTATTCATAATTGAAAAACTTGGAAGCAACCAAAATGTTTGTTGATAGGGAAATAAATAAATAAGAAAAATGTGTACAACCAGACAATAGAATATTATTCAGATCTAAAAATAAATGAGTTATCAAGCCATCAAAAGACATGGAGGAAATTAAATTTACACAACTAAGTGAAAGAAGCCAATTTAATTACTGTATGATTCAAAAATATATGAAATTCTGGAAAAGGCAAAACTGTTGAGAGATTAAAAAAGACTAAATGTAAATGGTGGATGTTGGGTGATGATGTTAATGCGGGTTCAGTGATTATACAAACATATCACTCTGGTCCTGCAAGTTGATAGGGGGATAAACAGTGTTTGTATGAAGACAGGACTCTATAAGAAGTTCTCTAAGATATAGTTAATTAAAATGAAAAACTATTAAATCACTAGCAATACAATAAAGAACGTGTATTTGTTTAATTCAATCACATTTTTATTATTAACTGATTTATATCTGTCAGTTTACTTTTTGTTTTCTATGTCTCACACATTTTTTGTTCTATCCCTCTTGAATTTTTTTTTGCATTCTGTAAATATTATCTAGTGTAACAGTTTAACCCTTCCATGAATAATTTATTACAAATTTTATTTAGCTATTTTATAATTGGTTGCTCTAGGGATTATTATCCTGTTTAATGACATTTTAACTTCATAGTTCCCTTTACTTTTTTATGCACGGATTCCTTCAGTTTTTTGACTATATATATCATATTGCCTGAGTTGAATTATTTTGCTTTTAAAACAAACATGCACCTTCTTAAAGCCAGTTCCTATTTCTTGAGCATTTTCTTTCCTATTTGTAGGTCACTGTTTCCTGCTCCTTTTCATGTCTCACAACATTCTGTTAAAAACTAGACGTTTTAAGTAACTGCAGTAATTCTGGGTATTAGTTGTCCACTCCTATCTCTATAATTTGTTTTTGTTGCTTATGTCTTTATTTGCTTAGTGACTTGGCTAGGCATACTTTAGTACAGTCCATTTACCCCCACTGCAAAATTTCTGATGTCTCTCCTTGGAGGGCAGACACACAATCACCTGATATCACAGTGGTTATAACTGAGCTCTTTCTGACCATTTCTTCACTGACAGCTCTGTTAAGCAGTCTGCCTCATTGTTATTAACTCTAGCTGTTATGCTTCATTAGTAGATGGATGAATTTTTTCATTCTGATATTTTCAACACTGTTGTTGGCATAAATTGCTCTACAATCTTACAAGTAAATTCAGATCAAGACAATATTTTAAGCATCTCATATTTGTTCTGTTCCTAGGAGGTTTTCTCTAGTAAACTATAGGTTATTGTTTAGACTGTTCCTCTCAAAGAGCTACTAGCGTCTTCTTAACTGCATTCCATGAAAATACTGTTTCGAGAGTGCTTTTGCATTTCAACTTCCCCATACTCTGTTCAAGTGGGATACTTCCTGGCTAACCTATCTCAATATGGAACTTCCAACCTACAAGCAAGTTGAATAAAGGCTATCAGAACCCCAGTGTTCTCACTCTGCTATTTCTGAAGTTAATTCCTTGGGGGTCAGGTAGAGGAGGGCAATCCCTACCTTTTACTTACACTTACCAGAAGTTAATTTCTATACTTGGAGCTGGATGAGTTGAAAAATACTGGTGACCTGTACCTCTTGGTGATAGTCTATAGTTCTTGATGAATTTAAGGGGACAAAGTGCTTCCATATTCTTGACCTCATCTGCCTGGAGCGGAACATCTATCAAACTAAACTGATGGGATGGGAGAAAGGGGGTGAGTAAATCCTCAATAGACTCTTCCTGTTTTTACCAATATTTAGTTGATTTTCTTAAATATTTCTTATTTTGCTATATTATTCTGGACAGTTTCCAGAGACACTATTATTCTTTACTAATATGTGTCTATCTTGTTTGTTTTGCAGTGGGATGAGTGTATTCATAAGGTTGATTACATCACCATTCAGGAAGTGAAATTCTCACACTGATTGTTCTTATGAACAATGAGTGAGTGAGTAGAGGGTAACCTTTAAGATAGAAGAAATCACCATAAATTTCCATCTCTATTATTCACATGTCATCATTTAAAAATGCCAACTACCCAAGTCAGGTTTCCCTATTAATACTTCTTAGTATCCACTGTATTTTTCCTGTGTAGTCCTTATCATAAATTTATAAAACATCTTTAATTTTGCAAATATTTTCCTTTTTATAATATTCCTTTTTATATTGTATGCTGAGTGAAAGCTTGATCTTATCTGTCTTATTGTCTTCTGTATCCCAATTGCCAAGCAAACACCTGTTGTTCAAATGAATAAATTTATTTCACTAATTCAAATGTGGAAGCTGAAAGATAAATCTTCTTATTCTACAAATGATAATGACAGAATTTAAAAATTATTAGATGTAAAATTCATTTAAACAAAAAAATTGTTTAAAATTAATCTTTATTGGGGCCTCCCTGGTGGCGCAGTGGGTTAAGCAACGCGCTATGAAGCAAATCGCAGCCACTGCAGCACGAGTTCAATCCCTGCTGCCGGTCAGGGAGGGGACCCACATGGCGCAGCAGACCTCTCCTGCTGTGCCCTCTGCTCCCCTCAGCAGTGTACTTTGGTTGATCTGCCTGTTCTGCTCCCTGCTCTCTGTGGTGAATCCTCTCACCACCCTGGACTCTGGCCTGTACCCCAGTGCTTGTATGCATAAATAAATAAATCTTTAAAAAAATAAAAATAAAATAAAATTAATCTTTATTAAGTACTCATTCTTTATTCTAAGATAAAAATGATATTTACATAAAACGCATATGTGGTACTATGTGCAGTAGTCATTTTCCAAAATGCTGTATCTCCAGATACTATTTGCAAATTAAATATAAGCCTGAGTGGCCTATAAAAATTTTCTCACACAGAGTTGTGCTTACTAATGTTAGACAATAATCAGAAAAAAGGAAGATTTATGACTTTGTTCTTGTTTTCTCTTTCATCGGTGAATTGGAATGTGATGATTGGAACCATATTAAAGAAAAAGAAGTAAGACAAATAATAATGCATCCCTGACTAATGAATGCCAACTTCATTTCAGCCATGGCCTCCAAATTGCTTCTCATAACTTCAGTCCTATACACTTATTTCTAGTAGCTTCTTGAATTATATGATACATCACAGAAATGTTTATACCTCACTGGATTGGTAATAGGATATCTTCTGGTAAAGAACATTACAGAGATACTCTAGAAAGGAAAAGAAAATATGTGTAGCTTACTGCATCTTTCATAGGCTTTCATTTTGACACTCATGAAAAAATTCAATGTATGTGTGTGTGTATGTGTGTGTGTGTTATTGTCACTTTCAGTAAATTCTTAATCTACATTTGATTTCCTTGGTCCAGGCTTGGTTTTCTTGTGCCATATAACACAGTTTAGATCATTATATTACACCCTAATCTCCCATCTATTTGCAATATTCTGGAGTTTTAACTTCTTATATGGTTTCTTCAAATGATACCAGAAATACCACAATAATTCAAAAGTCATAAAATATTCTAAACCTAAATAATAATGTGCTTTAGTTAGACTGAATATTTACAAAAATATATAGAAATACAGTTAATGTATAAAGCTGTAGAGAATATATATATGAATAGAGCTATAAATATATTCTCTACCTAAAATACTCAATTGACTGTACTAAATTTTCCTTTTACTTGGATTAATTTTTAGGATATTATTTCCAAAATTAGGAACAAAATTCAATATATGTGATTTTTAACTTCAATTTAGCTCTGAAGCTTTCAATATGTTTGTTTTGTTTTATTTTTGTGTTTTATTTGGTTATCAAAGACAACAAAGAGACTTTTACACTATTTGAAATACCAATTTCAAACAGAGAGTTAGAAGTGCCACACCTGAGTTGTTCCAGTATTTTTGAACAGTTACTGGTTAATCAGTGCACCATAGTTGATAATATTTTTTCCACATTGCAATTACAAAGGCAGGTTACAGTATTGTTTTATTAACAGTATTATATTTTATATAAGCAAATAAGATATGCTTCTTCTGCTATTTCAAAATATTTTGTGCAGGTACGTAAAACCTTTGATGTTAGCAATATTTCCCTATATCCCTAGTTTTAAAAGACCAATCTTAATGATCCTCCTTAATGAAATTTTGTGGAGTGCCCATCAAGTGCATACTACTGTATTAGGTATACTCCTAAGATAATTCCACCCATTACTGGAGATGAGATTTCCTATATGAGAATTATAGTCTCTTCAGACCAAATGAGCTTACATTAAATCCCATTTCAACTGAGTGTTATTTGGATCGTTGGTATAAATCACTTCATGAGTGAACACAGTGCTTTAAAAAAATACTGTTTTTTAAATATTTTGGAATAAAAAAACTATTGAATATGCATTGGTTTTGGAGTTAAGACCATCCCATTATCTAAACCATGCACTTCACCATATCACCCCATGGAATTATTGTTAGAAGGATTTTATACATCTTTCTTTTCTTGCTGGCCAGATCAGACACATTTTTGCATCAGTGAAGTCTGTTTCAAAGGCACATTGCCAAAAGGATAATTTACCATAAACAAAATAAACAAGACAGAAGATGGGATATCAAATATTGGCAGAAAGTGGGGTGTGTGTGCAAAGGACAAGTGAGTTCTCTCCAGGCACCGCTGGCACTGCCTTTGCCAAAGCAAACCATGTTATCGTAAGCCTCAGAAGATTTTTTTCTGATAATTTCAAATAAATGATTTTTATCGCATATCTTACATATTTATGTTATAAATGCATATTTATAAATAAATTGTATTTATTTATGTATACATATTTATACATGTGTGTAAATACATACAAGCATATATACACACACATGCACATATGTGTGTATATATATACTAGTGATCATTAAAAATTAACCTATAACTAGGATTACAGAAAGTTTCCCAAACATAAGCTAAGATATATTCCTTTTTCTTTCAATCCTCATCACTTTCAGACCTCAATTTTTTTTTTCCAGAAAAAAGCACTAAAACTTTCTCACACAAATTCAACATCAGCTACAGCAGCTGTCTCCCTGTCATCAACAAAACAACAAAATAAATTATGTGTTGTGTTTTTTAAAAAAAAAAATCCCTAGGGACGAAAGCAATTCAATCAATTTTAGGCCCAATGAAAATGGCAGTTTAATCTTCTACCTCTGCTTTGCATGCCAATGAAATATTGGTAGAGTAGAGAGGAACAATTATTTGGAAAACTCAAACAGATAAAAGGTATTAGCAGAGTAGAGAAAGTTGTCGGTAACTACCCAGAGAGGTGTAAAACTGAAAGGTTATGATCTTTATGGAAATAAAGGAAAACTCCTGGATAACCATATATCAACCATTATTTATTTATTTATTTATTTTTTATTTTTAAAATTATTTATTCTTATTTATTTTTTGTACAGCGTTTGCGTTCTTTTCTAGGTGTAGTTCCCATAAAATTTCCATCACCAATTCACCCGTGCACTAACACCATAGTCCCTTGTGCTCTTCTCATCCCTGCCTTGATCCCAATCCCTCCCTCTTCCTTGCAGAATGTCTCTGCTTTGTAGTTATCTGTATATTTTTGTTTTTCAACCATTATTTAAAGAGGTGCTTTAATCAATGAAAATAATCAAGTTAACACAAACAGAGTTGAGAATGAGAGATTCGGTGGAAAAATAAGAAAAAGCAGGAAAACTCTTGAGTGAACTAGAACTTAATTCTCTGCTTTGTAGCGAATTTTGTTATGACACAACAGGCAAAATTACATATGAAGGATGGACCCCAGGATAGGGGATTTGGGGAAAAATAAGAGCAGCAGGTACTGGATAAGTGAGGGCATGAAAAGTCAAAACCAGAGAGAAACTAGCTGGAGTGTAAATCCTCAGTTAGAGTTGTCAAGAAATTTAATCAGAGAAAGAGCTTAGGATAGCTGCAGAGAGACACTTAGAGAATGAAAACCGAGGAGTCCCGTGGCTCTCAGTGGATCTCGCTGGGAGAAGATCTAGGAAGGTAATGAGGTGTGGGCAGTGTAATTGAGAAGGGAACAGGAGGGAACTAAGATACATGAATAACCAACGTAGGGTTAAGAGACCATTTGACAATTATTTTGTAGTAACTGGCTGGTGATAATTGGAGCTGGGAAGAAAATGGGATGCTGAGGGTGTGTCTAAAACCCAAAGCAAAGAAAACAGAAAAAGAGCTGAAACTATCCAAGTAGAAATGGCATATTACTTCTTTAGGTTTAAATACGCAGATAAACTTTTTATTCTTATCAACTTTGTTATACTTTAGAACAATTATGCTCCAGTCCTGAAAGAAGCTTGAGCATTAGATTTTAAACATGTAATTCCATCCTTTGTGTTTTTACAGATGCACACGTGTGTGCTCACACACCCATATTGAGTTCATATTGATAGTCAAATCACTGTAACACCCACTAAATATGTGGCTCAGTTTAGCTGTGGGGATGAAATGGTTCTCTTTTCAAGAAACACACAATTTAAAAATGGAGATGAGTACTTTTCATATGGCCTATCAAGCTGACAATTGCTTTCCTAGTAATGTAAACATAGTAATGAGAGAACATATAGACAAGAGACAATTAGTTGACATGGGCAGGAAATGCCATGCTGTTCCAGTTAATTAAATAATTTGTTTACAAGAAGATTTGCTCTCTACATCATACCTGGGTTATCATTTTAAATAAGTTTAATTTCCACAATCCTATCATTGTTAGTTCCAGAATTATTCCCCATCACAGATCACTTATGTCATCTGTCTCCTCATCCTTGGAATGAGTTCACTCACTAAACCTTTCAGCTCCTCATTTTGAGGATCCCAGCAGTTTCTGCATGTAAGGATCCTTACTGTCTCCCTCCTGATTTTTGCAGATCATGTATTTCTCCTTGCCTTTTGGTTTAAAAATAAATAACAAGTAAGTGTGAATAGCAAGGTATAATTTACTTATCCATCTATTCCTAAAATAGCTACAAATTATACAAAGATCATGGGGTACCGCTATTCATGCAATCTCACTCAATAGAAGAATGATGAGATTGCAAATTTTATCAGATACACTTTTTTACTTTATTTTATTTCATATCAGATAGCATTTGCATTGGAGAGGAGTGACAAAGAAGTGCTTGATAAAATGTAGAATTGTCTTCAGGGTTTACACTCCCTAATATATGGAACTCTTCATTTTGCAATTCCTAGGAAATGATTAGGGGAGCAGATGCCTTTCCTTTATTTTGATTATGTAGATGCCATTCAGACACATGCTATGACTTCTGAACTGTCCTTTAGATATCCCATGACGGAACTTTTTGTAATAGGTGACATCTAACTTCAAAGCGCAGTTTTGATAAATTGCTGCTGATAATTACATTTCCTTCAGATGTGAATATCCACAGAGGCATGAATGTAGGCATAAATGGTGTGTTCCATGAAGGAAATTGCACAAATAGGTAGTAGATTTAATATTAGAAGCACAGTTTCAATGTGTACAATGTGAACTTAAAGAAAGAAAAAAAATTTAACATTGTTTTGTTATGTGAATATGCTATACATACCTTTTAAGGTGGTAATCTTACTAGAAAAAAAAAACTATCTTGTATTTATTATGTCACACAATCATGCAGCAAGTGCTGAAATATGAAAGCCTATCTCGAATGTGAAAATATGTTTCAAGAGTTATCTTAAAACAATAGCTGTACATGGTTCGAAATAATTTTTTCAATTCCTTATTTGTGGCTGTTTACATTATATATAATCCCAATATTTTTAAATAAAGCAAAAACTTATTTTTACATTTTTCTCTTTTAATTTTTTAAAACTCAAATTTTTGAGATTTGCGTTGACAGTGAGACTGATACATCCCATACATTCATAGCCTCCCTGTTAGTTGTATTCTCCATCAAAGTGTACATCTGGGGCCTCCTTGGTGGTGCAAGGGGTGAAGCATGCACACTATGAAGCATCCCCAGTCACTGCAGTACGAGTTCAATCCCCGGCCGGGAAGGTGATCCACATGGTGCAGCAGACCTCTCCTGCCTCCCCACTGCTTTTCTCAGCAGTGTATTTCAGTCAGTCTGCCTGTTCTGCTCTCCACTCTGTCTCTGTTGAATCCTCTCACTCCCATGCCTCTGGCCTGTACCCCAGCCTTGTATGCATAAATAAATAAATAAAATCTTTTAAAAATAAATAACATATTTTTTTAAAATGTGTACATTTTTTAGAACTGATAAATCTATTTTGACATCCCATAATCATCCAGCACCCACAGTTTACATTATTGTTCATTACTTTTGTTGTGTATTCTATGGGTGTAGATATATTTATGATAACATATGTTCATCATTATGATAATAGAACATTTTCAATGCCTTTAAAATGCTCTGTTCTCCACCTTATTCCCTCCTCCCTCCAATATACTTGGCAACCACTAATCTTGTACTATCTACATAATTTGTAGTTTTTAGAATTTCATAAGGTTGGAATCATACAATATGTAACCTTTTCAGAAAGGACTATAGTTTTGAGATTCCTACACGTATATTCATGCCTTGATAGTTCATTTATTGTTAGTGTTTAATAGTATTCCATTTTCTGGATGAACCACAATTTAATAATCTATTAATGCAGTGAAGGACATGCTGATTTCTTTTGAGTTTTGGCAGTTTTGTATAAAGCTGCTATGGCTATTTGTGTGTCTGTTTTCATGGAGACACAATCTTTGTATTCCTTTGGTAAACAAGAACCTGGATGGGATGGTATAGTATGGTGAGATTCTAAGTACTTTTGTAAAAGGTCATCAAAATATTTTTGCAGGTGGTTATACAAATTTGTTTTCTCACCAATTATGAGTGAAATATTCTGTTGTCCCATAGCCTCATCAGCATTTGGTGTTACCTGTGTTTTAGATTTTGGATGTTCTAGTAGGTGTATAGTGATATCTCTTATTCTTTTGATTTTCATTCCCCTGATGTCATATGATGTATGTTTTGTTTGCTATCTGTATTTTTTCTTTAGTGATGTTTCTGTTAAGATCTTTGGTCCATATTTAAATTGAGTTATTTGTTATTGTTGAGTTTTAAGAATTCTTGATGTATTTTTGATTTGGGTAATAGTTCCTTATCAAATACGTCTCTTGCAAGTATTTTCTCCAGTCTGTGACTTATCTTCTCTTTCTCTTTCCATTTTATTTCACAAAGCGGAAGTCACCACTAACATTACATTAAACATCTCCAGTAATGTGATTAACAAAAAAAAACAAAACAAACACTGCTAATTTACACACCAGAGTAGATACTAAATTTCTTCTGGTCCATAAGTCTTCATACATCAAATAGTGCATCCTTTTTTTCCCCAAAACTACTTCTTAAAATAATCAAAAAATATATTTCTGTTATACCTTCTGGTTTGTTTATAAATATCAATATTATAAATATAGAGTGCAAAGTTTATTTTTATTTCACCACATCATTTTTTTTGTAATTTATTCTTATACAATTAATGATTTTTCATGCACAAATTAATAATTTAGCAAATTCAACCAGGTTTAAAAGGAGATGGAAAAAAAATACACAAAACACAAAATGACCTTTAATTTTTACATGTGACATTTTATAACAGAACAGTTGTATTAATTATTAAAAGCAGCAACTGCCTTTACATATGTAGTAGAAGAAAATATATTTTTACAGAAACTATGTTCAAATAAACTAAACCATATAAACAGAACTTCTTTTGTAAATATTTATAATTTGGTAATTGAAAACTGAATGGAACAGGTTCTTTGTGAGGAGAAGAGTTAAGCAAGTAGTTACTCAGGTTTGGGAGTATCTCTCTGGTCTCCTGCAACTGAAGTGGCCTTGTTATGTGGCTTGCAAAGCAAAACCTGGCTTTCCACTCTCATTTTTACTTCTGAATGTGGGCAGCCCCCTCCATCCTTCATTTTTGAAATGAAAAGATAACAGCACAGTCTACATCATGGTCTTGTTCTGAAAATTAGAAGAGAACATTTTGTGAAACCTCTTTGGAATCTATAAAACATTGTATTTGTTTTACAGGGCTCTGGTGGGGTTTCTATAAGATCATGTGTGTGAAATATTTAGCAAAGTACCTAATTTACTGTCACAATCCAACATACGCCTCTGTTGTTATTCCTTTGTTATAAGAATTTAAAGTTATTGGGAAAATAGTTGAAGCATTTTTTATTTCTTTGAAACTGCATATTGTATACAAAACCACTGAGATGATTTTGTAGTTAAAACTGTCAGCAAAAGAGATTTTCATTCATTAAGGTATTGCTTGAATATTACTCCTTTACATAATTGGGAAGTCTTATTTTCTTGATACATGTGGTTAAACGCTCTTGGATTATGTCATGTTATAAAAAAAATCCCAAAACAACAACTAAAGCATGCCCACTCTTTCTTTTGCTTATCTTGTTACCACACTGATTCATCCCTCTTGGTGTAATTCAGGCAGTCACCTACAATGCCAAGGCTAAAACTGTGGTGAAGAAATGAAACAAATCTCTGCTAAAAGTTTTAACCAGATTTCTTCCATTTGAAAATGATGATTTATGGTTACGGGTTCTGAGTTTAATATGCATTAAGAATTCAAATACTGTTGCGATAATTTTTTAGTAAAAACTGCATTTTAGGACTACCTTTGCACATTTTCTTCACAAGCAATAATTCTTCATCTATAGAGTAATTTATTTCTTCTGGTTTTAATATGTTACAGATGAATGGCTGTATGTCTTTCCTGTTAGAGCATTACAAGACAGGCCACTTTTGCATTAGGCTGGTACTACAACAGATACCTGTGGTGCTCTTCATGGTTCATGTGGTACTAATTTAAATGGGAAGTTGCACATATTTCATTGAAACACTTGGTAAAGCCAGCTTTCACAGAAGGGTGCAAATGATGGACTGTTCTCTGTGTGCAGCTGAACTGCTCTAAATGTGTCAGAGAGGGTTATGGATCATTTCATTCACCCATCAACTCTGGTCCGCTGTGTGTACAAATCACAGCATAGTGTCATCCAACAGAACATTCCTGACAATACTAGAACATTTATAGTACTGCCATTTTTAATAGGAGTTCTGCAACCTCGTTTAAATAGTATTACTTCTTTAACACTTTCCCTCCTGACCCTTTTCTCACTTGTCTTGATTGCCACTGCAAGATTGACTGGATTTATTATGATTAGCCAGCCATGGGAGACACTGTTTGGGCTGATCTCACTTCACACCAATTCTGAGTCATAAAAAGTTATATCTACTCATATTAGGTGCTGGATGTACCTCTTGTTTTGCCAAAGTAAAGCCACTGATTCCTTCCTTGATTTATTTTTGGGCATAATCTCCCATAAGATTTCAGAGAGGTAGCTTTGGTTTCCAATAAGTAAATTGAATAAGTTGACTAAGATTTTCTTTGGTTGATAACTCTCTTGTTCTATCTTTGACTACAATGGACTAAAAAAAAAAGTGCAATCAGCTATTATAATTTTTTCCTAATCCTGAGTTCCTATTATCACTATTATTCTGATTTCATTTTCTTTTTTCCTGGTTGAAACAATATAGGAACTACTGAAAATAAATATACATGGGTCTATTTTTCCTGGTTTTAATTACAGACTTTTAGGCAATTAGGAAAAAAACCCTACTCAAAGTGAAATTACAAATATTCTAAATAATTCTATAATAAATAATTGCTTACCCTGGGTAATGAATGAAAAATATCCATCACATGTGCTTTGGGCTGGTATGACCTATTATTTATGTTTTGATGCTAATTTCAACTAACTGTCTAGTGATGTTAGTAGCAGCTTTGTATGTGAATAGGTGAAAGAATGTAGTGTACAAGTTATAGCTCACTGAGGACTGTAAGACACTAAAGCAAGTTGGAAAACGTTGACATTATGAATAAAAGGAATACCAAAATGATGACATAAAGCAGATTGCATATTTACCTGGGGTTTCCTAAAAATTGTAATCTAGGTTTTGCTATGACATTATTTTATTAGGATAAATTGAGTTAGACATACAAATGGAAGCATTGAGTGAAAATATACTATATAACCCTCAAAATTAGAAATTACAACCTCAGAAGAAATGCATAAATAGGCAGCTTTCATCATTATTAAAAATTATCTTTGGGTTACTCACTCTTTTTATTTACCAGAATAAACAGGAAGAAAATGATTTTAAAAGGACTCCATTTCTATAATGTCCCTCTCAGATTTGATGTTTACTGAATAGCAACATAAAAAGCCAATGATTATTATTTTCCTATTTTTTAAGATCCATTTATTCATGCATAAAAGCACTGGGGTACAGACCAGAGGTGCGTGTCTGTGTGTGTGTGTGTTTGTGTGTGTGTGAGAGAGAGAGGATCCACCAGAGACAGAGTGGGGAACAGAACAGGCAGATAAACTGAAACACACTGCTGAGGGGAGCAGTGGGTGAGACAGGAGAGGTTTGCCATGAAACAGGAGAGGTTTGCCATGTGGGTGACCTGCCTAGCCCACAGCAGAGATCGAACTCGTGCTGTGTTGCCTAATCCATTGCACTACCAGGGAGGCCCCTATTTTTTTTTTTTGAGGTGAATATTCAGCATATCATGTGCCTTTAATTTTAGTCAATGACTAAATAGGATACAAATGATGAGAGTGAGTCAGTCTTGCAGCCTTAAAAGAGGTTTGGCTGAGGAAGACCTGAAATGTGCAGGTCCTCTTAGTGAGGTCTGCCTTGAGGGAGGGATAGGGCCCTGAGCATCCATTGTAAGCCTGAAGCAATGTTTCAGACCATCCCCACCCCACAGATAAATGTTCTCCTAACAATTTGTATTTAGGCAAATTTGTGATTTGGAATCAGCAAAGACCTTTCTCTAGGCCTATCTCAAGGACACGTTGCTCAATATACATGAAAACCTGACTGGTAAGTGATACACATGAATCAGAAACATCAGTACTTAGTATCCCTATGTTCTTTAGTTGAATCAACAGGCCTAAAGTAAAGAGGACTCCACAGAGAATTGAAATGGAATTTAAGAGGAACTGGTAGGATTCAGGAATCCAAGAATGGACTTACTATACCAGGTCCTTTATCTCCCCTCAGAGGCCAGAAACAGAAAGAGACTAACCACAGGGCAGAAGGGCAGATAGAATGCTCTTAACAAAACCAGGCTTAGGGTCTTAGCTGGTCGTAAGCCATCCCTTTCCTACCCGATCTCTCTGTTCTTCCACCCTCCAGGATCATACTGGTAGCAGTACCCACCTAGAAGCTAGACAGCAACTCAGGGAGGTTAACCTCCAAGAGTAGAACAAAGCAGACAGTGTGGAAAATGGATCTGACTACGGAGAGAGGGATTCAGAAAATAACAAGAAAAACAGGCACTTAGGAAATCAATATAGTTTACAGTAAATAAAACAAACTATCAAAAACAAACACACTACATTCACCTTTTTCTCCTTCTGTCTCTGGCTGTTTTTATCCCTAAAATCAAGTTACAAAGCCTAGTTTGGGTACTTGGCACACTGGAGTCTATGTTCTTTCTCAGCTGGGGCTCTTCATTTGAACTGTGGAACACAAAAGATAATTGGAGGCCATTTCCTCAAGTCTTCTAAAATGCACAGGTAGTACCATCTGAAGGAAGGCAGAGAAATTAACTTCATACACATAATGGATATTGCAGATTCTAGAAATTAGTTATCTGGAGAAGCCCAGGGGAGAAGCACTTGTGACCCCATTCTGGGTTTTCTAGGTGGAGCCCCTGAAATGTGAATGACCCACTTTCTGAAAGAGGTCCCATTCTGTCATGACTAGAATCTTTCATTGATTGAAATGCACCATGGTTTTTCATTCTGGGAAAAGAAATGCTTAGCATGGGGAGGTCTTACACCCTGTACATGATATAGAGCAGAGGGCACACCATATTTGGCAGATGAGCTAATTAGTTAATTAATTAATATCTGTGCTAATAAGCTTGTTAATTAGACAACTCTCAACTGAATAGTGTAAACAATCTGAAAGAAAGTTTTGTACATCTAACTTAAGATAAGTTTATTTTGGTGATTTACACAATCAAATTGGAAAGGTATTCAAATACTTCTTTAAAAGAAGAAATACAGTCTTATTGTCAATACCACCATTTTATTCATTTGTTTGTCATACTTTCTGGTTTATTTATTTGCATCTCATTTATTCCTTCCTGTGACGTGAGTCAGTGAGATTCCTTAAATGGCCAATTTTCTTACTTTGAGTGTCATTTGAATCCATATATTGGCCACTTTCCCAAACCTTCTAAACATAAGTGCTCAAATTTAATAAAATGCATGGCTTCCCATCTGTGTTTTAATATCAAACTTCTAGGGAAATCAACATGTGAAGTATGTTAAAGGCTGTCAGAAAACATGGTCATGTTAGGGTGAAAAATTGAAAGGAAGGTTTAAGAGAGAACCAGAGCAGAGAAGGCATGTATGTTCCTTCTTGGACTCTCATTTCTCTGCAGTCATGGGGAGGCACTGAAAGGCATTCCCCCATTGAATCAGGAAGGGCATAAATTCAAGCCCTGGATGTGTGAACTGCATTGTAGCCTCTTTGTGAGCATCTCTGAATGCTACTCTGTTGTAAGCATTTAATTTCTTTCTATAATAATTCAGTTGCTGAAGCCTTTGTCCTTGTTTCTAACATATGCCCCAAAGGCTTGTTTCATGCCAGCAGATGCCATTAAATATGTTTATTAAGCTTAAAGATAGAAAATACTACCTAAACCTGCATATATGTTATAATGCAGTTTCAAAATTTAATGAAATATTCCCTTAAGACAATGTTGCATTGATTTCTATGTGGCATCAAATCATAGACTTCCATAATTTCAAGAACTAATTAAGCAGATAGAAAGTAGTGCCTGTGGCTTAATCCTGTGATAAATCTGCATGAGCCCCAGACACTGGGGCATCTCTCTTTTGAATTTGTATTGGATAGACAAAATAAACTAAGTTCTGGAAGAAATGTGTATTATGTAATTATAGTTTAAATATACACACTAAAATAATGATTTCAATAAACAGAAATTGCAGACAATTCATGGAAGTATACAAAAAAGAGATCTGTGAACTCTATATATAAAGTGTAAATTTTATTACTTAGAAAGAATGTGCAATAAGCAGGTTAGAATTGGCAAAATTCCTAAGCAGTGAGAAAATCTCTCACTTGTTTCCCATTGATATGCTACAAAAGAACCAAACTTGGAAACCAATGTGGTTTTTCTGGAATAACTGAATAGAACCCTCGGGGGCATGCCATTTTCAGGAGTTGGCATGTTGTTCAGTTTTGTCCAATTATCAATAAGTGAGAGGGATTAGCTGCTGGTAATAGTGCAATGGATAAAAGGCTCAGGTCATAAGCAGTGAATTTAGAAAAGTGAGAGTGTACTGGAAGGGGGGGGGGCTTTTCTAAATTAGCAATAAAATGAGATGATTAGGTTAACTGTTTAGTTTCTAAAGTAGATAAATCCCAGTGATATGAATTATACCCTGAGTGGTATGTCAAGGTTCATCTAACTTTCATTTCCTCACTGGAAAATAATCATTTAGACCTTCATCTAACAGGCAACAGAAGACCCCAGATAAAATTTAAAATGCCTTTGGAAATGGCAGAAAATGACCTTGAGTAGAGAAAAGGAAAAAGACAAACAGAGGAAAGTAAAACTCTGAATGGTTAATATAAAGTTTAGATTCAGATTAATGATTTTCTTTGTTTAAATGCCAGCACTTTTATTCACATGAAAATCTGTCCTTAAAAGTACAGTTAGAATGCATCAATCCTTAAATGCTGCATACCAGAGATAAATGAAAACTCATTGTGCCAAAAAAAAACGTTGATTTATGGCTGGCAGGAGCCAACTACTAGCTTTTCTATCATCATTGTGGGGTTTCATTTTAACACAAAAAATATACAAAGGTAATTAAGAGAAGCAGAAAATTACAAATTTCGAACATATTTTGAGATGTTTCTATCCATCGACAATGGCATTAACTAATGGATAAGGGGAAAATAAGAGGTGAAAAACCTTTCATTTGTTCTACAGTCATTTAAAATTAACCTGTATAACAGTCCTTCAGAAACCACATCTGCCTCTAGAAGATGATCCAAACTTAGTAAGGAGGGTCATGATCCAAAGCCATTTAACTTCATTGATGCCCCCAGTCATATCCAAAATATTACCTACTGGACAAGCACAATCTTGATATCTAAGAATATGCAGGAAATGTTACTCTTAGAGATTCTAAATGCACAAAGAAAGCACACAGTTCATATTTGTGAAAGCTCAGTGACAGAAACCCCAGCCAATAGAACATTATGTGAGATCTGACATCATGTGTTGTATAATTAGCTGATGAAGTCCACCAGGCATTCTCTTTTGTACTGTGTAAGACATAACATTAGTTGCAAATCCAATTCACAGGCTGTCTGAATGAATAATTTGTGGGAGGAGTGAGAAGAAAGATGTTAGTATTGTAATATATTTTCATTTTAAAATGCCAACTTTTCTGCAAGCTGGGCCCCTGGACATAGTTAGTTTCACTTCAGTACGTGGAAATTGATATTTCAAGTTAAGTTAAATCTGTAAATAACACCTCCATCATGGAAATGTCCAATGGATGTTTTGTTGTCAAAAATAACTGGTTTCATCAGCTGCATTTGAACTTATCTTTTGTGTCTGTAATCAGTGTGCCTAGCAGGGGGATAAAGGAGATAACTGTCTGTTTTGTCTATGAGATTTGATATGCTAGGAAAAGAAAAATAAAAGTAAAGCAGATGGGAAATTCTGTTTTATGGCAAATTTCCTGGTGTTTCATTATATTAAAATTCAATATATTTGAAATTGACTATATTGGTGCCAGAAGAAGAAAGACAGATTGCCACCCTATCATCAAACATTGCCCCACTCACTCCATGACAGACCCTAATCCTGTAATGCACTAATAGTTAACCTCATTTTTTGATAGTCAAACCTCTTGACCACCTAAGATTTAACTAAATTATTTTTTTAAGATTTAGTTATTTATGCATGCAAGGACTGTGGTATAGGCCAGAGTACCGGGAGGTAAGAGGATTCACCAGACACAGAGTGGAAAGCAGAACAGACAGATTGACTGAAACACACTGCTGAGGGGAGCAGAGGCGAGGCAGGAGAGGCCTGCTGAGTCATGTGGGTCCCCTTCCCCTACCCCACCCCTACCCCCACTCCCCTCACCTCCCCCCTTGCCTCAACCCGCTGCACCACCAGGGAGGCCTAACTAAACTTTTTTTTTTTTTTTTAAAGAATAGAGAATTATGTGCCATTATATAAATTTTGAAATTTGGACTAAAGGTTTAGGATATTTTAGTTATACATCATGGATATAGTATATATTTGTTAAAAAAGAATCTCTTATTTATTGGCAAGCATTTTATGAATAGAAAGCAGAGATAGGCACAAAAATATATAGAAGATAATTCAGAAACACTGGTGTTTGAGGTTAGAGGAAAATGAATTTATAACAGAGTTGTATTTCTTCTGTATGGAAAATGTCCATGCCAAAGATTGAAAGTTCACCTTTCTAAGATTTCAAACATTTTTGTGTCAAAGATACGTGGTAGGCAAGCAGATGAGTCGCTGCATACCTGACTTGTAAGTCCCCAGAACTATGACACTTATTAGTTAAGTGTAACCATGTGTCATGCAACACACTGAACCACATACATGATCTCAAAGTCCTCAACAGTACCTAACCCTAGAAGTTAGGTGCTATTAGACTTAATCTCTAAGTGAGGTAAGTAAGGCTTATAGAGTTAGAAATATTTCCCAAGTTTACATTTAGCAAATTACTATAGAACTGTGACCACTTTCCTACCATTGCTGAAGAATAAGAAGAAATGTTAAATCCCACAGGTATACGACATGTCAAAGATAATTCAGACCTGTATTGCCATTGTTCTAATCACAGAAAGTAGGAGGACTTTTAGGGTAACAGTGCAATTCAGGAAGAAAGAGCGGTTGATTTTGGATTGAGCTATGAAGTAAAAACAGGGATTTCCCAGAAACTTGGAAAAAGAAAGCATTTTACAGACATATTAGCAAGTGTTCTGTTGTTGATTTTTATATATTAATAGATGAAAATAACTTTGCTAAGTTATTTTTTTCTGAGAGATTGGATAATAAGAGTTTGTTTCTATAATCTACAATACAAAGAAAAAAAACTTGGTCAATATAAAATAAGTGTATACATATTTCAAGTCTCATCTTTATTCCTGAGGTACATAGAATTGAAAAATTAGTATTTTTTCCATATGATATATATATATATATATAGTTGCCTGTCTTAAATCAAGTAAACTCAAATATGTGTTCATGTCAATGTTACTTTTCATTTTAAGAAACTTTTTTTTATAATTGTACAAACTAAGGATTCACAATTAATTTAATTTGGAAAATCAATATTCTATTAATTACATTGCTTATTTCACCCAGTCAATAACTAAGTTTTATTAAAAAAAAAAAAAGCCTCTCTGAAGAAGTTGACTTGAATTATGTCTTTATTCCATTTCTATTCTTCTGGATTTATGTATTGTATTTGTTATACCTTGTACATTGAACGTCCCCAATAATGCTGAATATGCAAACAAGTAATTCTTAAAAAATTAAGTTGAGCCTTCTGTTAAAGTATAAAATTGCTATAGAAATAATCGCAGTGAATTTTCACAAATCAGGAGGGCCCTCCAGAGAAGGAAGAGGACACCACCAATACACAAGACAGTTCACACATTCCTCACAATCTGTCTCCAAATACAGAAACCATCAGCAATGATGTTTTTGTCCACTTTTTAACTTTAGATGAAATGAGGTCATAGAACACTTACTCTCTAGTGTCTTCTCAAACTTTGTAGCTTATCTATTGTTGGTTATTAACTTTTTATTATGAAAAACTTCAAATATATACGATAAATAATGAACCCTCAAGGTCTCATCACCCAGCAATTAATTTCAGCAAATAAAACTGTCAGTATTGTTTCATCCATATATCTCATCTTTTTTCCATATGAATTCAATAAAATTCCAGACAGCAGTTTTTCATGCAAAATATTGCATTGTATTTTTTAAGAGATCATTCTATTTAAGCATTACCACAATAACATAATTAAACTTGAGAAATTAGCACTCATTCATTAATATGATATTCAATTATAAAATTTCTATATGGTTTATTGAATTCTTTATAAAAAAACAGGCTTGCTGTTTATATTAAATCCCATAAATATTCAATGTTATGATTGACAGAGCTCTTAAGAAGTGTAATTTTTAATTTCCGTCCCTTGAAATTTAATTTTTGAAAAACAATCATTTATTGGTATTGTGTTCCAGTGTTTGGATTTTTTTTATTGCTTTTCCATAATGCTACTTGCTATGTCATTATATTTTCTGTATTTCCTGTAATTTGGTTTTCAAAGATAGAAGCTCATTCAGAATTCTTCTTTCTCTTTTGATCCCTTTCATCTTTCCCTCCTCTCCCCTTTCTTTTCCAATTTGGGAAAGACCTGTATTCTCCCACCAAAAAAATCACATTATGTTTGGATTTTCCCCTTTTGTAGACATAGAGACCTTCACAAATCTTGTTTGACTCATTGCCAGCCTAGAAGAACCCAGATAGCTAAGTAATGGCTTTAAAACTTTAGTTACAATATTTCAAAATAACAGGTTCATTCACAGTGACAATTTTTTTAAGTTATTTTCCTTTATTATAAGAACAATAATAATAGTAAGAATAAAGACACAAAAACCAAAAATGAAAAGACAAGGACAAATGGGGACACTTGGTTGGGAGAGGGTGGGGGAAGGTTGAAGGCAGATGGGAGCATGGGGGACTGAGGTGATGGTGCACTAGTGATATGGTGATGGGGAATACATGGAGATTACAATTGTTGTCAAATATGTATAAATAAAGAAAAAAAAACAAATTCAATGACAAATATGTCCCAATTACTTCAATCAAGGGCAGTTACTATCTTGTTGATTTTCAAATTACTCAGTAATTAGTAAGTGGGACCCCTCATAGTTGACAGAGCCCTTTTGAAATGACCCTTGTGGTCTTTGTTAGTTTTCTTATTATTTGGATGGGTAAGATGTTCAGGTTTATTTTGTGTTTTCCTGTTACTTCTTCAAAGATTTCTGGAGATTGTATTACAAGAACAAGAAATGGACAATGTGCCACTCATTGTAATTGAATTGTTCATTGTTTCTAGGAATTTGCATTAGACAGAGTAAGAATGGAGATAAATACAAGTTTATAGTGACACTGCTTTCTGCACTGTAAAGTTACTAATTTTCTCTTCCCACATTCTTATTATAAGAATTGAGTCACTAATCCAGGCCATGCTCTTATAGAGAAATATTAAATTCTATTTCCCAGAGGGGTCAGCCTGAAAGAATTGTGGTCATATATTTAAATGACCATAATTATTGGTAAACGGTGAGAATACTTTGAGGCTATTTCATTTACTATTTCACTAACTGAATTTAATGTTGCCTGATGCATTTGTTCCTAGTAGAGATATTTTACTGCTTGCTGTTTAGTTTCTTCTTTTAGTTATAATTCAATATTATCATTATTTACTATGTTCTTTGTTAACAAGCACATGTACTATGTATGCCATCATTCTGGTCTTGGTCATTGATAAAATAATCTTTATATTTCAATTCTAAATTTATCTATTTTTTAAAATAACCCTGACTTTTTATACTGGAAATAGTATAAAAAAATCTATCAAGACTCCATCTTTTTTTAATAGTAGAATAATATTCCACTATGTTTAGACACAACAACTAAAAACTTTTAGGTTGTTTCCATATCTTTGCATTGAAAATAAAGCTGCTATTAACGTAAATGTGCAGGTTTCCTTTTGATTTAGTGTTTGTGTTCTTTGGACAGATAGCTAGGAGTGGAATTATTGGGTCATATAATTGCCTCATTTTGAGTATTTTGAGGAATATTTATTCTTCTTTTCCCAGGAGCTGTATCAGTCTACATTCTCCCCAACTTCATCAGAGGGTCTCTTTTTCTCCACAGCATCCTTAGCACTTGTTGTTCATGTGTTGTGTTTTGTTTTGTTTTGTTTTTTATATATTGGCCATTCTCACATGTGGTGTCTCATTGTGGTGTCGATCTGCATTTTCCTGATGACAAGTGATGATGAGCATATTTTCATATGTCTGTTGGCCATCTGCATGTCTTTTTTGGAGAATTGCCTATTTAGTTACTCTCTCCATTTTTTGATAGGGTTATTTGTTTTCTTTTTATTGACTTGAGTATGTGCTTTGTACATCATTAATATCAATCCTTTATCAGATTTATGGTGTGCAAATATTTTCTCCCCAGAACAAATGAGTGGATGAAGCAACTGTGCTACATATATGTAATGGAATATGGAATACTACTCAGTGATCAAAAAAAAAAATAACCTCATACTATTTACAGCAATATAGATGGCGCTAGAAGGGACTATACTTAGCAAAGTGATCCAGAAGGAGAAATATAAATACCAGATGGTTTCACTTATAGGTGCAATCCAGAGAAACAAATCAAAGGATCAGTCAAAAACAAACTGTAAGGCTGACCCTTGAAAGCAGGCATAGATCTGAGACCTTCAGGAGGAGAGACAGGGTATGAATAGGATAGAGAAAGGGGTGGGGTGTGGAGTAAAGCATGGTGGAGTGTTGTGGAGGACTATGGCACTGTGGTTGTGGGAAAGACATAGTGATAACACCTAAAGGGAGAAATCTTATATTGTGAAAAATTAAACAAGGATCTTTAAAAAAAGATTTCTAAAGACACGTTGAAATTCTAAATGGAAAGCATAGAAAAACTGTTAGATATATCAAAGTGAAAAAGTATTTTAGACTATAAAGCAAGAAATATTCTGCTTTCTTATTAAACCTTTTCCAAAGGCATATAGAAGTTAGGTGATAAGTAGGTGAGTAGGTTGTTAAATTAAAAGGCCCAGGGCAAAATAAATATCGTGAACATTAAAGGCTCTAAAATGTCAAGTCTTAGCTCCTCTTAGTCTCTCTCTGACTTTGCCACAGTATTTTTATTTATATTCAAGAAAGCTTTGCATGAGAGGGATAATTCATTTTAAGTGCCAATCCAGAATGCACAATAATATTAGTTAATAAATGTTTAAGGAAAAGCATTATGATTTATCATAACATTTATTAATATAAACATTAATGATGTTTATTGTTTTATGGATAGTTTCAACTAGTTTCTTTTTTGTTCTATCTAAGAAAGTAATCTTGGCAAGGACACATGATAAAATAGTTCATTGCTCATCATTTTGATTTATCCTTCTGAAATTAATAAGCAAAACAGAAGTTTGCATTATAAATCTGTTTAATAGAATTATGGAGGGCAGAGTTCACTAATGGGCAGCAGTTTACATACATATCAAGGTTATAAATAACCTCATAAGAGAATGCCATTAGGTTTACTCTTTTGTATCTGATAGTATAAAGATGAGGTCAATAAATAGAGGGAAAGTGGATGAGCAAATTAGTGTTTGAAAAACAACAACAAAAAAGATAATCCTCACTATTCTCTACATCTCTATCTTGACTAGAAATAAAAACATCTTCATGATGCTGTTTATATTGCTCAGAGCTGTGTAATAATGAGAACAGAAATACAGATACTTGAAAATTATAAAGCTGTAAGAATCCAAGCACATTCATAACAACAATGTGAAATATATATATATATATATATATATATATATATATATATATATAGTGTGGATATCTCTACTTTTAATTATTTTCATAAGCAATTTTCAACATTCCCACTGGACATGGTCTAAAGACAGTGGTCTCATCTCAATTCTATAAAGATGATTAAAGCATACAAAACCACAAAATTTAAACAGGGGGGATCTTTAGAGTTATTTCTTGTTTGATAAAGAAAATAGAAATCATTTTTAGACTATATTCTTAAGATGTGTGTGGGGAAAGTTTATCTAAGTTTATTTTAGCAATGATCAAGTAACTGGTTGTTTATATCCATCAATTTCAAAATATTAATAATATTTTAAGCAATATCACTATAACAGTACTTCTCATGTACATGAGCTACCAAAGAATCTTATTACAATGTAGATACAAATTTCTGTGGCTATGAGTGGGGTCTGAACAAACTTCTTACAATGAGCTCTTATATGGTGAAATTGTTGCTCTTGGGACTATAGGTGCAGTTGCCAAACTCTAAAAGACACTAATGTAAATACAGTGTAAAGACAAATGTGAGGTTAAAATGGAGGAGGTAGGGTCTACAGAAAATTTCCAGCCAAAAGAAATTTTTGATCCATACATAACACAGTATTTTGTGATTATCTCTCAGCCATGGTGAAAAGGAAACTCTTCTCCTATTTCTCATAATCAGTGTCTTTGCAAAAACAGACTTTTCCTTAGGGAAAGTTTTGTTTGGCTATTGGTAATATTCAATGATATAAGAGAGATAATTTTGAAAGTCAGTATGGAATAGATCTAAAATAATTCTTCAAATATTCAAAAATTCTTCTGTAGTACTTCATTGTTCTACATTAACTATGGCTTGTGCCCTTAGTTCAACCTCCCTCTGTTTTTTACAGATTTCCTTCCTTCATATACTGATGTCTGGAAGCATCAGCCCCCACAGACTTCAAGTGTCCTTTCACTCACTATGTAGAAAGCCTACCACTCCTGATCCCTTCAGTGGGTCTAATATTAAAAAAAAGAAAGAAAAAAACTCTTTAATATCCCTTTATAAAGTTGATTCATTAATAGACCAATAAATGATAAAATCTAACTACTATATACCTATAGTTAATGTTTATATATCCATGGCATACTCTGAAAAATATGCATATATTAACAAGTTTAACAACTCTATTAAGTAAATCTTGTTATTACCATTTTAATTACTGGGAAACAGAGGAACATAAAAGTTAACTGTCCTGTGCAAGGCCACATAGCAACATATTGTGCTGGGAACTTGAGCCAGGGAGACTTGCCCCAAGGTCCTCACTCCAGAGCATCAAGTTGCTATAGTAACAGAGATTTGCAGGATTGGAGGCATCACTCTCCATGGAGGGACTATGTGAGGTGGTGACAGATAGTGAAGCTTCTGGGATCTGTTTACAAAACCTCTGGTTCTCCTGACACACTGAAGGACTAATTTCAATTACAAATGTGGGTAATAACTCTGTGAAGACAGACTTTCATTGGCTTTTTCATGAAGTGTCTCACCCCAATTGTCTGCATAGCTCTTACCATCTTCTCCCAGTTTCTTTGAGAGCCCCCTTTTAGTAATTATATATGTGGAATCTTGAAGATCAAAGGAGTTTATGCCAGTGGGTCATCCACAACCAATGGAGCAAAAGAGTCAATGAATAAATGCTTCCCCCTTGTCTTCCCAGGTGGGCAGTTTTGAGAAGATGTTACAAGCAAACTCTGTTCTCACCTATGTCCTCTGGGTACCATGGTTAAGAAATATTTTTTCTCTATTATCAGTGTTTGTTTCTTCAGCATATACTTAAGTCTGGTACTTTTTTCCTTAGGAATTTGGAAGTATGGATGTCCACCATTTTTTTTTCTTGATAGATAGCATAGAAATTTAGATTCTAATAGGCAATTAAAGTTCATTATGTTGCATTCATATTTAAATATTTGATTTGCAAATAACTTGTTTTAAAAGAATAAAGAAGTGACTTGGATGCTTGTCTGATTGAAAAGGGACATTTGGTATTTCTGTGTCTGTTTATCATGGAAATAATAATATGCTTCCTTAGTCATCCAATTATAGTATTCCCTACAGTCTTTTTACAAATATACTAGGATGATGTCATTTGGATTATTTTTTTCAGGTGGGAAATACAACTTACTTAATTAAAAGAGAAAGTAATTCAAAGCAATTCAAAAATTATAATTTCATCACAGTAACATTTGATGCATTTCAAATTACTGGTCACAGGTGTACCTTTGACTAGACCTTGATTAACCATGTTGTTATTATTTATTAATATTAATGTAACTATTTTGATATTTTCTTATTGGAAATTTGATAAAAATGGAGCACTCTCTTCTTGAGCACTTGCTATATTATGATTTTACAAAATTAGAATAAAATATTCAGATTTAGATTGAAATATATAAAAAATTAAGTCAACTGTTAGCTCTCAGTATTTGAACTATGGAGACTCATTTGTACGTATGTGTGAAGGGAAAAAAGGATGTGGTAAATTCTAGCCTAATTATTATTATAGTTTAAATTTTATCTTATGTTGGTGACATATGACTCTAGGTAATTCTTGCATATTATCTCAGTGATGCATTCTCATAACTTAAAATAGATATGTCAAATATCTATTAAGAACATAATTGGTCATACATTTTTTATACAGATCTTTATTGAAAATTTTACAATTGAAACTTCATAAGATGTTTCCATTTTATATTAAATTCATGTCCTTGGATAATGTTTCTAGGAATTTGCATTAGACAGAGTAAGAATGGAGATAAATACAAGTTTATAGTGACACTGCTTTCTGCACTGTAAAGTTACTAATTTTCTCTTCCATCTTCATGGAAATTTAATTAATTATCGATAATATTAAGGGTTCTTGTTTACTTAAAAGAGACTGTATAATTTTAAGTGGGAAGGAAGATTTATCCCTAAGATAAATTTAATTTATCTCAAATAAATGTTATCAAAGGTAAATTTTATTGCTGATATTTATTGAAAAAAAACCTGACACTACTAGTCTTAATATCTCTATTGCCATTTGCTGAATGTTTTATCATTATTATCTAATAATCCTTTAATAACACCCAAACGAAGCTACTAGCAATATTTTATTTTTGGTAGACCTCTACTTTCTTATAATTCACCCTGCATATCTTAGTTTTAAACATTATAAACATCTGTGTGAAAAGTCAAATGCAACAACTGGTTCAGGATACCTCTTTTATGTAACTTTCTTGATTAGTATAACTAGCCTCTATATGCAAATTACAGTTTCATCTGAAAACCAACAATAACTTGGGTTCCAAAAATGTTAAGATATTATACTTTCATAGATTATTCGTGTGATCCTTTTTCTCATTTTGACAGCCATTATCATTTTTTACCTGCCTTAATGTCTTCAGAGTGATTCTAGTAGGTAACAATGTTAATTGCTTGAGTCCTAAGGACCATGTATTCATGAATCTAGAAGGATTATAAGAACATGACTCTAACAAAATGGTCTCTTGTTTTGGTAAAGCATTATCAGACAGCTTAGGTTAACTTAATGAATTTCCACTAGCACAGTCACTGGATTGTTTCTCAGTGCTATTCAGAAAATTTTCACATTTTTAAATGTATTAGATCGTGGAAGAAAAAGGGGTAGATTTGTTTAAAAGGTTATAAGACAAAGAAAACAAACAAAAAATAAGTGAAAAGAAGTGTTAATTACAGTTTGAACTTTCAACAACTACTAAAAAAAACTCAAATACATTAGAGAACAATTGAGAATTACTCTATTCAAGGCACATTATGAATTTTGGAAGTTCATCAACCAGTAACCATCATAACTTATAGGATGCAAATTAAAGTTATTTTAATAGATAGAGATAAATCACACATATACTCATATTTCAAATATACAAAAGTCTCCTTATACATACATATTTTTAAAATTTCAATCACTTTAAGGTTAAAAACAGTGCCCCCATGAAGTAAGAAATAAAATCTGTTCTACCTTACTTCTACATGACTTAAATTTTCAGTTTGTCAGAAGAAACCTAAAAGAATTTACATCAGGCAGTCTTTTATGCTTAGAAAGCTAGTTCTGTAATGATATTGATTGATTTCAAGGGCATATTAGAGATGAAGCCAAGTCCTTGGAGAGAGATTGCCATCACCTTGACCTTGGGTCAGTGTTAGACCACTGATCTTTGAACTCAAGACCTATCTACCAGATTCTGATATCTTCCATGTAGCCGGAGGAAGTCAGCAGGGCACATATGTCGATGTGACTCTTGCCAAATCAGAATTGACTGGCCAGTAGGAAGCCTGCAAGCAGTGGGAAATGTGGGTTAAAGTATGTCAATAATGTTTCAGAGGAACGATTTCTCCCAAGAATTGTAGCTGTTGGAATGTTTCGACATTTATTCGGTAGAGAAACGTAGCATGTTTTGTGAAGCACTTCAAGAGAGCTGCTGCTAACTGCTGTGGTATATTGATCTTTCTGTTAAATTGCATGGGCACACTTGGGAGATCATTGAGATTCAGGCAACAGGACAGAAAGGATTGGCTGCACCCGATGGTCACTAATCGTAATTGGTTTCGATCCTTGCACTTGAAGAAACTATGATTTACTTGGTTCACTCATGAATTGTAGACACTAATTATTTTTAAAAGAAAAAAATAGTTTTTTAAAAATTTTGAATGACAGCACTCCTTTTCTTGAGTGTGTCATGTATATAATAAATTCAGCAATGCAAACAATATACCGTGTAATGTCATTTAGAATTCTGATTTTAAAATTATATCATTTGTTTAATCACAGGTTTGCTTCTCAACTTGCTCATAAGTGACTTTAAAGCAGTTTACTATCTTTAAGTGTTTTTATTTAAACTTTTTTCTGTCATTAAAACAGTAATATATTTGAATAGTGGGGAAAAAATAGAGTACATTAAAGCACAAACTAATGGTTTCTCCATTCAATTAAGTACTTTCCCAAAAAGTTTAGCATATTATAGAAAATCTGATCTTATTATAACTGAAGTTCTTCCATATTAACACATACTGATAAACCCTTATTTGAGTGATTACATGTTATATACATTATACTTCTCGTTTTGGATCAATATTTAGACAGGTACTAGGTATTTTATTTCTTTTCTAGTTATTAAAAGTTTGCAAATATGTATATAGATATGGATATATGCAAATATGCACACACATATGTAATTAGAATAGTGTGTGCGTGACATATATCCACTTGTGTGCATGTATATCAGAATTATTGTTAGAGCTAGAAATAGTAATTTATCCACACATTCTGATATTTTAGATGATAAGTAGGTTTATTTAGAGCACATTTCTCAAAAATGAGCCACATTAAATTTACTAAATATTGCCCTATTTTTCCTATGCATATATCAATGACATTAATATTATCAAAAAAATTAAATTACTTATTAACTCCAAAATAATTTGGGGATTAGAATATTAAATATTTAAATTAATTGAATGGCAAGAGTGGATAGAACCTAAAATCAATGAAAGATCTAAAATTTTATTCACATTATATTTGCACTGTGTGTTCCCATTCATCTTTTGGCCTTCATAGTAATTCAATAAAGAAATTTTAAAAACCCTATTACATAAAGAAGGTTTAAACTTTGATTCAGAATCTATTGCTTTAACTCAGCAGGTGGATAAAGAAAGGAACCTCTTGAGAAGACGCCTATAAAGGGAAAGAGCATGTCTACTGGCTATTAAACTTGAGGACATTTTGTAAACTTGTATGATGCAGGAAGCCTTCACATATGTCATTGAACCACAATTCATGAGAAATAAAAAGAACTTAGTGGGTACCACTGTGTTAAAATTTTAAATATACATTAGAGCCTGTGGGAACTTGTGACCATGAAAGTCAGTAACAATGTGTTGCTGGACTCTCATTTTCTATTTCTAGGTAGATAATGTTTATGAGAAACAACAGTAAGAATCAGAGGAGGCAGGTGCTGTGCTGTTGTCATCTGGGTAGTGGCAGTGAACTTGTCTCACAGATTCCTGCCAATGTATTTCAATCTTTTCTGGAGGAATCAGCACCAGTGGAGATAAGGGGATTATCCTTTCTAGCCATCCCATTCACAGGGTTTCATCCAACCTTTCCAATAAATGTGCTAATTAGGCCTAATTGTTCTAATGTACACTCATCTAGTGAGACCCAACAGATATCACCAATTTAATCAAATAGGAAACGATTTTGTTGAAAGCTATGGACTCATGGATTCCAACTGTTCACTTCAAAGGAAAGGACAAATACACTTCCAAATCTTGTCAGAATTTCTAACACATGTTTCTTTGTGTTCTGAAAGTATAGTTAAAATCAAATTGTGGTGAGTGTTCTAAGAAAAGTAATTTTTTTCCTAGAGCAATGTATTCAGAGGAATGTAGCATGAAACCAAATATGGCATTTATAACTGATTACATGTAGTTTGAATATCTGAAATATTTACAAATTATATTAGGTAATGATAACCCCAAGAGATAATGTGAAAACAGAAAGCACACAAACAATAGCCCAAGGCAGTCACTGATTAGGTCAGATTTATGTGGTCTATGAGCTTTATTTGAAAATTCTTTCACTAAAACGTCTTCATACCTGGTTGGGGGCTCTGGGATGAAACAACTGTTCACCAAAGGAGAGTAGGATTAAATACTGCCAACAGGAATAGGGAATCCAGTATTAAATGATACGAAGGTTGTTATCTATCAGACATTAAATAACTAGGGTTGTTCAACAGCTCTTCTGTAAAAACATATCCCATCTTTAGCTGCTCCAAGCAATGTTTCAGATAAAAGTCCTTGTGATCAGTTTAAAGGTCTGTCTACTGTTAATGAAGAAATTTGCTCCAGGCCTCATATTTGTCTTTCACTTCAGGCTGTTCAGCATTTTAACAAAAAGACAGACTCCCACGGGTATGCAGGAAGAGTGTGCCACCCTGAGCTTATGTGTGTTTGTGTCATCAAATGGCAGTTGTAAGTCTGGGAGTTTAAGTGGGTGTGACCACTTATTTTTGTTGCATCACTGACTAGGGAAGTCAATGAATAGGAGTTGATTTTATCCAGCACAAAATAAATGTTTGATTATTATTTCTGATGCCATATTTTTAAATATACATATTCTTACATTCTCTGTTGTTTGATCTGTTTCTTATCTCTGCTGAATACAATTCATCAAAAGCAACAACCAAAAAAAAAAAAAATCCTAAAATCCTTGAAAGTTTCAAATATTGGTGGATTTTCTATCTGAATATTCCTATTCATTGCTCAAGTAAATGGATCCATCTAATTCTCAAAACTGCTATTATTAAAAATTCTAATAATTTTTCAACAATGTTTTAGAACTGTTATTTTTGATCCTCTATATTTCCCAATACTGTGTGAAATTGTTTATATACATAAGCATATTGTTGAGGAACACATTATTTACATTTTACTTACTACTGTGCTTTGGGGCATAGAATCTGGTTCCCTAGTATCTGAGAGAAAAAAAAAAAAGCGAAGTAAATTTTATCCAAAGCCAGACACTAACTATTAATTTTGCTGTTCATTATTTTTGAATATCAAACCTGGCTCAACCTTGGCACTTGAATTAGACCAACTCCAGGACTAAATCTAAGAGACCTGCCTACTTTTACACTGATTTTCTTGTTTTGCTGGGTAAAGCAGCTTGGGTTAGACTACAGTTATAATGAAAATTTCTGTACAGAAAGTTCCAGCCAACTTGCAGCTGTTCAGTCACCCCTGCTGAGATGATAGGCATATGAATGAACCATTTTGAATGTTCCATTCCCAGCCAAGATCCCACCTGAATGGTGACACATAACTGACCCAAACCAATATCACATGGAAAGGAACAAAGCACTGACCTGACCTGTAAAACAAAGAGTAATAATATATCACTTTGTCTAAAATCTTGGAGTCTAGAGTGGTTACAATACAAGAAATAAATTTGACCTTGAAATTCAGGAGTTTATGACTTAAACAAAGAGAGATAAGAAAATGCAGATATCCTTTAGATAAATTTCCCATTTTGTGTGCCCACTATTGCTCACAGATATTTATATTGATTTAATTTGATTTTAATAGTTTAAATGATATTCCCCCTCTTTTATATTTTCATTGTCAATTCAGTATAAAATTAATGGAATATGTTTAGATATTATTCACTGTGAGCCATTTTATTAACCTTTTTTTCTTCATGTTTAAATAATTATTTAATTTGCAGTTAAATAAAGAGGGGGAAATATAATTTAGAATTATTTTAGTTATTCTAGTATACTTGATAAATAAATATCATCCTTAAAGTCTAAACTTAGTAATCACTATCTTTATATTGCCATCAGTGAGAAAATAAATGTATGTATTTGAGTGGAAGGCTCTTTACAAACTATGATAAGATATTCTCATTAGAACATCCTTAGATCATTGCAAATTTTATTTGTTTTGAAGGTATAAAGATATAGGAGACTAAGCATTTCTTTCCCTTTAAAACATCTCGAAAGTATGAGGTATTTTTAAAAAAATCACTATATTTTCAGTTGCATGTCAGAGAGTTTATCAAATGGAATTAGCAGTCTTCATTAATTTCAAGCAATTCAATTCATGTTAAGAATTATACATTTTTCCCTAAAATTAGAAGAAAATCATGTTTCTCTCTTGAATCACAAAGCTTCTTCTTTTAGTAATAAAATCTACTTGTGAGATGAAGTAGGGTAAGTTTATTAATTTAGATTTTAAATATATGTTGTTCAAAATATTGAGTTTTAAATAAGGAATATGGTATGATTGATTTCTAAGAGGGTCCATAAGTATGTATTGACTTGAGTCTAATGTTGGGTAATTTTGCTTAATTTCAGTCAATTCAAAGTAAGAGTTAGATTTTTGATGACTCAGAGAAGAAAAATGTTATCATCATACTGGCTTAATAAGAGCCAATTTCTGAACATATGATGAGTCTAAAGAGTATAAACTGTAATACTTTTATCTCTGCATTACCAGCTCGATTAGTTGACATGCAACAGAAACTTAATAAATGTTCACTGAAAACTTGGCATTCACCTCATAAAGCACTTGACCCCTCATGATGGAGGCATGGCTAGATCAATGATTATTTCTTTCAATTTTTAAAATAATTAAACATACATAAATATATAATAAGAACTACAAATTTATAAATGCATGAACTGTAAAGTGACTAACTTTAACTGCAAATTAAATAATTATTTAAACATGAAGAAAAAAAGGTTAATAAAATGGCTCACAGTGAATAATATCTAAACATATTCCATTAATTTTATACTGAATTGACAATGAAAATATAAATGTTTGAAAACTATTAAAATAATTTAAAAATCATATTCTTAGAGTAAAAGGGGTGTCTTTAATTTCTAGAAAACTGATTTTCATTTATATATGATCCTAAATATTGTACTATTTAGTAGTTTATACATTAAACTAATATATATTATGAAAAATACTTAAGAGAAATTCTCCTAAGTAAAAATAACCATTATTGTAAAAATAATTATATCAAACTAAACAAATCAATAGTGGTCAGAAACCATTGTAAGAAAATGCTATCATATACTAGATAAGAAAATTTTCTTTGCTCATGGGATATTAGCTCCAATTTTAGATAGATGTTATGATATTTGTCTTTAGCTTTCTGATATTATTGTAAACAATGTGTCATTATTTATATTTTATATTTGTGATGAATGATTATTCAAGTCAGTTTGGAAAATGCATAGAAGTTTACTTGAAACTTATACAATGCCATAAAACAATGTCTCCTCAGTTAAAAAAGTATATAATAAAAGATTTACTCTTGGGGTAAAAAGTCAATAAAAATTTCACACTGTCTGTGTTCTTATTACATACTTAACATTTGGTATATACATAAACAATGAGATCTCATAGAATAAAACTAGATGGAAGTTTATTTCACTATCATACAGAAGTTCAAATCATAGTGTCTGGAATCTAGATTCCTTTTCTTTTGCTGTTAAGCCACAAATAACATTAACCTCATGGTGTATGCCAAGATGATAACATTCACATTTCAAATGATAAAAAATGATAGGCACAAAGAAATAGCAAAGGATAAATATAGTCTGTATCTCAAATAATTTTCTCAGAAAATAACACTTAGGGGTTGGTTCAAGATGGTGATGTAGGAAAGTCCTGATTGTACTTCCTCCCCGGACACTCTGAGTCTATAGTTAAATGTGGAACAATTTCCTCTGGGGAAGAAAAAATACATAAGTTAGCTGAACCTGAAGACAGGGCAGTGGAACTTATGTAATCAATAAAAAAAAAGAAAACAACAATAAATAAGAGTGAATATAGCTCAAGGACTTAAAGGACAACATCAAAAAGATCAATATTCACATTATAGGGACCTTAAAAAGAGAAGAAGGAAAGAGACAGAAAACTTATTCAAAGAAATAAAGGATGAAAATTTCCTTTTCCTGAAAAAGGAAATAAACTTCCAGGTTCAGGAAGCCCAGAGTTTCCAAAAAAAAAAAAAAAAGATGAACACAAAGAGACCCACATCAAATCACATTATAATTAAAATATCAAAAGAAGTAAATGTAGAGTTGAATTCAAAATACTGGAATTTTTGAATTTTATAAGTAAATCACCTATAAATCTTGTATGAAGTTCAAAAGACAAAAACAATAAAAATTTAATACTACATCATTAGTGTATATGCAAGATAAATGATATTAAGCTACCAGAGGCCAGAAACTAAATGTTTGTAATTGTCTTCAGCACCATGGATAGTATTCAAAAGTAAAATACATCACTATTTTCCCAAGATTCATTCCCATTGACTTCTGTATCAGTTGATTAAGTTATATACTTGTAAATTGATTTAAGTTCTTCAAATATTTGAATAGCTATTATACATAAATTTTAGTTGTTTAGGGTAAGCAAATTGCAGGTTAACAGCCTCTGCCTCCAAGGCATTTACAAATCTAAGAGTCAGATTGGAAGCTCAATAGATAATTGAATTAATTAAATAATTAAATAACTTGATAAACCAGACCAGAGAATGTCTAACCAAGGATACTATGCCAAAGAGGTGAAAAGGTAATGATAATCCAAGTCATAAATAATGGGATAGATACATGGTATCCAGAGAATATCAGCGTAATTTATCACTGAACTAACCTTACCAATTGTCTCGTACACAATGGCATATTGCAGTGCTCCCCACTGAATTTCTACACTGTCATTCTAAGAATCATTTCTTCCTAAAATGTACTTCTCCACCCAAGGATTCAATAGGTCCATTTTTATTTCCCTCTCTCATGTGTCTAGTTTTCATAACTATATATATAATCTGAAATTATGTTTGAGTACATTTTCTTTTTAGGGGACTCTTAATCTTCTACCCCCTCTCCATGTTCTTTTCTTAAAGTTATGAGTTTTTGCATAGATTTTCCCTTGACTTAATTCTGATTCAAGAGCTAGTTCCTTCATAGAATAGGGATTCTGCCTTTCTTTAATCATCCCTGATGAACTAGTACTGAAAGACATATTTGGTTCCAATTATTCATGTAAAACCTTTCATATGTGGGCTACAGGAATAGATATAATTCCACCTTAGTTCAGACCTACAGTATACATTTCAGTAACATTAAAATTTACTACATTTACTACTCATCACTTAGTCTGATATTAATCAGAACAATTCTTTTGTTCTCTACCACCTCTCAGAGAATAATTGTCAATAGATGCTACTGGATAGTTTTCATGAACATGTTGTTTCTCAGAACAATTTTTGGTCCAAGATTATAACTTTTGTCTTCACCTTTCTTCCTTCTGGCAATGAAAAAATAAAGACTAAACAAGTGCTACTATCTCAACCAGTAGATATAAGGCCCAGCTATCACTTCCTTACTACTAATTCATCCAAGACTTATGTTGAAAAAAAAAAACTAAACAATTAAATTTACCCTTAAGGGTAATAATAAATTAAATTTATTACTCTTATACTATAATTCCAATCTACAATATCAGCCATATAAGCTGCTTCTATCTTATATATAATGTGCATTCCTACCAAACCCTACTCCCAACTCCCCTCAAATTAACTCTTGGGCTCTGTCCACAGAATATGCCTATCTCTCTTATACAATCCAGAAATCAGAGTTTTGAGTTAGTAATGCTTACTAACTCAAATAAAGGATATACAAAATCCTTCAATAAGTGTGTTTCTCTGAGTGGTCTTCAATCTCAAGGTGAGATGATTCACCATGATTCACCATGGTGGTTTCAATTCCAAATGTGGATACTTATTCTATCAAACAGGAAATAGAAAAATGATAATGACTGTTAAGAGCATTTGTGCTTTTAAGAATATATTGTATAATGTGAAACCATTCTTTACATACTTTTGGGTGATCAGAAATAAGTTACATGATCATTATACAATAAACTAACTTTTTTATGTGTACTGTTCACAGCCTTTATCTTACTCCTACCTTCTTTTTGGGAGAAGCTAAGAATATGTTGCTGTTCCCTCCTTTGGCAATAATATTAGCCTATCAAAAGTACATTTTCAGTACACATCCATTAAAGTTACTTTGTATTTTAATTATATATATGTATATAGACACATATATAATATCATAGTTTGTATCATATTATGCACTTGAGCAAAGAAATGTTATAAAACAACAATATTTTACACACACATGTACACATTTAATGGTGCTCAAATGTCTTTTTTTTTAATACTTAAAGATAAACCTAGCAAAAAGCAGGCCAAGGTGATTCACATTATGAGAAAATGAAATTTATTACTGCATAAAAAAACCTGAGATCAGGTTTTTTTGTGATTTCTAAGTATCTAATTTCAATTGATTGCTTAAAGTTTCATGTTCCAAAGAAAAAAAGACAAATATATGACAACTTACAAGACCTGCATATTGAAAGAATTAATTGCATCACTAAAATAATTAAGTCATAGTAATATATATATACATATATATCTAAGTATGAGACACAAAATCAAGTTACTTTGGTTGTTTGACACAGAGGAATAATTTAAGATTATAGTTTTGAAGTTTTTGTTTGGGAGTAACCTAGCTGTGTGCTAGAAAACATTACTAGAGACACATAAGGAGCTGTAAATAAATATTTACATCTGAAATACTTAATATGTTTAGTTAGGCTTATTTTAAACTACATGAAATAGTAATTCTTACTCTAGGTCTTAAAATAACAGGTTATTTATCTCATAAAATAAGAAATTTTGGTTGAGGGAGTATGACATTTAGTAGCTCCACTATGTTATCAATTACCATAATTGAACATTTTCTCTGTCCATCATATATATGTCTTTGTTGTTTATTTCATTGTTGCCAGATGGTATGCAATTCCACTAGACTATTTTATGACCTCAGTTAGTATATGTTCCCTACCACTTTATCATAATGTCTAAATAATTTGATAAAATTATTGAATGTGTATAAATACAAAATTGTTGAAATAAGAAGAGGAAATTCTTTGTGAATTATGAGTTTGATACCCATAGATATAATTTATGTGGAAATGATGAAGTAGTAGGCAGGAACATCTGACTTAAGGAAAAAGAAATTATAAGTTAATACATAAAATAGTCATCCCCATGCTGCAATGGTTGCTGGGATTTGGATGGAAGTATGCATTTAGGAAAATTAGGTTATTGGAACAAATACATAAAATCAATTTTATAATTCAGTTTTGAAAAATTGACTTTGACCAAAAGGAAAATAAAGAAAACTAGAAGAAATTCACAAAGGAAAATGTGAAGGAAAGGAAAAAAGAATAGGTATAGAGGGAGGGAAAGAGAAATACAAACAGGTTAATAAATTCTATCACCAAGGGTAATGATAAGAGTGTCCCCCAAATTAGAAAGGATTTATAATAAGGATGAGGCCAACATCTAAAAAAAATGTATCTTATGTAAAGAATAGTTTGCAAGTGTTTTTGATTAAAATTTATGAAATGCAAATGCCCAATCAAATGAACCATGGTTAGAATCATAATGTTTAAAAAAATCTGTGTTCCTATAAATGTACTGAATCTGTCTGAGGAAACTGCATGTTTAAGGAAAAGTGATTGTCTACATGGAGTCTAGAAAAAAGATGATCTAAAGAACAAACAATTGGCCATCTGTCTTCAGCCTTCTTCCTGGTAGAGCATTCTGTGAGATGCTGTAAAAAAAAGTGTGCAGTCAGCTCAAAAGTTCTTTTTCTTATTGAAAATTAATAAGTTGGAATTGTAGTGTTTATCTGATATAGTATAAAATCGTGTTTTCTAAATATATGTATTAGTCAAGTTACATATCTAGTTGTGATGATTGTTGATTAACCATGAAAATACTCCAGAAAAGAAGAATATCAGATGTTATAAAATATCACAGTGGTTATTTTATAAACTCATGTGTTATTTATTAAAATAAGCTATTTTCTTTATCTTTTGAAATGTGATGGCTGAATCCTCATATTCAAGGCAATGCTCAGCTGAAATTACTCTTCCTTTATTTCCATATTGAAACCTACTTAATACATTGCAGTTGTAACTTTATTGCTATTATCAGGAATTCTTTGAGGCAAAATATTATGAAAAGATTAAAGCAATACTATAGAAGTCAGAATTTAAAGAATTGTCTTAAAAATTGGTTGCTAGTAGGGGTACTTAAATACAGTTGTGAAATAAGTTGTTAAGTATGTAAAAAAAAAACTTTCCTTGTTGATAGCTTTATAGTGGCAGAAAAATAAGAATCATCTAATGGATTGATTTCTAATGTCAATCAATACCACACTAGGAATGAACTTTACAGTGAGATATTTAAAACCATCATTGAGGATACTCTACAATTATAGGAGAATTCCTTTCCCCCTATTTCTCTTAAAGTGGCAAATGTCGACTAAAATTGAACTATTTTATGCTTCATTTTAAAATAGAACATTTTTTAAAGCTTATTTCTTCCTTATCCTCTTCTTGATAATAGACATGCAGCAGCAGATTTAAAGCTTTCCTATTGACTAGCTTAATTCCCTCTCTGGACCTCATTTCCTTATCTATATGAAGTAGATATTAACACTTAACTCATAGGTTGTGTGAGAATTCAATTATATGTGTTAATGTAATTTAAAAGATTAGCAGAGTGGCTGGAACATGAGAATGAGCTTGATAAATGATAGTTATTACTGTATTTGTTTATGACTATCCCTATTTTGTTTTTTGAGTTACAAAGCTCTTCCTAAGTTTAGAAAGACTTCCCTAAAAATGGTAACTTTTCAGCCAGTATTATAATTTCTGAAATATTCAACAATAAAAAATATAGAAATATTGATATTAGTATGTTAGCTTCTTTCTGCTATTGTGGGAATTTCCCACAAACATACTCATTCAATGCAAGGTAGTTAGTAAATATTTAAGACTGTGGGGATTAAAAGAAACTCATACTTTCCACAGCAGGCTCTGATCAGAATAATAGCTTGTCATAATACAGTGTGGACAACATTGAGTGTGATATCACAGCCCTATATCCAAATACTTACTGTGTTTGTTACTTGTGTTCATGATGGAATTTTTTTCTTAATAGTCTAAAAAATAACATATTACTAATTGTAAGGTTTATAGTGGATTATTTGTTACAATTCAAAGGGTGCAACATTTTATATGTTCAAGATGATTTTCAGAGACATTTTTTATTGACTTATAATGTGTGGATTTTTGTACAATGACAAAAATTGTCTTCAGCTTGCTAATTATTAAATGCTTCGAGAATGACATTAAGTCAAAAAAAAGTCATATATTTGTAGAGAACCTCTTTCTTCATTTACTATATAAAAGGAATACAGACTTAAAGTATTTGAAGTATCATCATTCTCATTTCCCAGGTAAGTAAATGAAATTTCAAAAATGTTAGGACACTTGATCAAAATCTCATAGTTGGGATATGACAGACTTGTACTTTGATGACTCCAGAGAAGGATGTTTCTAGCCCCATGATTGACATCTGTCCTTTATTTCCCCATCCCATTACTTTTCACCTTAAAATTATTTTATATCAATTAGTTGTGTTTATGATCTCTCAAACACACCATTTACAAAAGAATCTATTATCTTCTTTTAGTAAATGTTCATCTTTTTTAGGTAATACAATATTACGATTTATTTGAAAGTCATTAAAATAGTTAAACATAGTATAACTATTCTAGATTGGGTCATAACCCAGAATGGATTTGCTGAGTCATATAATATTTCCATTTTTATTTTTTAAGGTAGATACATATTGCTTTCTGTAATGAATACAGCAGGTTATATTCCCACCAACACTATAATAAGGTTCTATTTTCTTTGTAACATCTCTAACAACTGTTGGGACACTTCTTAATATGTGCCAATTTCATGGGAATGAGATGGTTTTTTTGTCTATTCAATTGACTAAGATCTTTGAGATGTGATTTTTTTCTACCTTTCCAGCAGGTGTACTGTATATACATACATACATACATATATGTGTGTGTGTGTGTGAATGGGTATGCTTGGCCTTTCCACACACTATCACAGGTCTGAGACTTGATCTGGCAGATGCTGAGTCAGGGGTTTGGGAGGAGGGGCCTACAGGGATCAAGTCACTTGGGTGGATGCTCTGTATGGGAGGCAGACTTGTGTTTGTGGCACCCCCAAGTAGCCCCACTCCTGAGGTTCCCAGACTTAAGATTCTACTGAGTCTGTATGTTCTCAGTGAGTCTGGGAAGTTCAGTATCAATTTTCAAGTGTGGGGGAGGGGAGCACAGCCCAATTCTCTCTTCTGTTCCTTTCACTTAGGATATGAACTATGGGGAGCACCTAGCTCCTCCCCAACTATTTCCCCTTAATCAAGAGGTGCACATTCACAGTGTTCACGTCTTGCTTTACCAGAGCTGCTCTGCCATCTTCATGGCAGCCTCCATTGTGCCTGAACCTAACCTCTAAGTGCTTTTCTCTAACCCCTTCTTGTTCACTAGAACATGAATGCTTTCCATAGCAAAGAAGAGGCTCGGTACCCTCAGATAGCAAATCTAAAGTTGTGAAGACTTAAACTCATGTGTGAAGAATCCTGGCTGCCATAGGGTTGATCAATCCAATAACCTGAGATTGACAAAGACTGAAAGAGCCAACACTGGCTCCATCCTTTAGATTTTCAACCTTGAGATTCACTTATGCACTCACCTCTGGTCTGGTGATCTTTAAAACAATATATAAATTTTTAATTTAACTCTGAAAAAGCATTCTCAAAACTTGAATGTGTGGTATATTGCTAACAGAACTGGACCAAAGAAAATCTTCATGGCTCACAGGGAAGCAATTCCATCAAGGATTCTCCTGCTGATGGCCTCTACAAAGAAAAAGAAAAAGAGTGGTAGTGGGGGACTGCGTTCGCGCTCTCCCCTGGTTAAAAAAAAAAAAAAAAGAAAAGAAAAATCCAGTTATGGAAGGAAACCTGTTCCATCCATTTTGCAAAGTTATTGTCAGGGATTCCTGACAAAGGAGGAATCTTTTAGGCACAATGAAAAGAAACAATGAGATCTAAAATGTAAAGGAAGTGGCACATGCTTCTAAAATTATTCAAAGTGGTAAAAGGCAGAGAAAGATAGGGCAATGAGAGATCGGTAAGTGACTAGATAGCTCTGAATAGTGGAATGGTGATCCAAAACATGTACAATGCAATAGGGAATAACAAGAAAAGGGAATAAATCATAGAAGACAAAGCCCAAGTGTCAAAAGCCAGAATAAGGGGTACCCTAGGGCCCCCAAACTTTGCGTGATCTAAATTGGTTCTGCCATTTGCCACATAAAGACAAAACATACTCTTAGTCCATAAAACCTTTGATAGAAAAAAACTACTAGAATTTGTGTGCAATAGAGAAAGTAAAGAAAGGATATCATCTACCAATGAAACACCCAAATTTACTCATCCCCTTGTGGGCAAATGCCCAGCCAAACATGATTGGCCCAAAGTCACCAAGGCCCAACAGCTTCCATAAATATAAGGTCCCTTTTTCAGGGGACCTATAGGAAAGTGGTAGAGGAGACCAAGTCTGAACAGAAACAAGCAAAATCAAAGTAAAAGTCAAGATAAAGACTGCCATTGTCAGTCTCTCACCCACATCTCTGTTTCTATGAAGTGTTTCCTTCCTTCCTGGAAATACTCTGGACACAGGTGCATGTCCAAAGTGGAAAACCACGTGCAGCTTCTTCTTCACATGTCTCAGCTTCACATATGTCCCCAAGTCTTCTTTTTCCTTCACTCCTCTTCCAAGATTTCTTTTTTCAACTCTTCTCCCAAGTCTTCTTCCTTCTCCAATTTTTTCTTAGCTTCTCCATCCTCAACTCCACCTTTCATGGAGTGAGACAGGGAACATGGAATCTCCTCCTTTTAGATTACGCTGTTACAAAACTAGAAATGAGACAAAGTATCATCTTGTTAAAGGATGGAGTTCTTGTTCCCTCTATGTGTCAAATATGAGCAATGATAAGAATGAAAGAATAAAAAAAGATTCAATATGAGAAATTCATTTTTAAAATGTATTTTAAAATAAAATGATAGAAGAAACATTATATGTGTATTGGAGAGTACAGAAACTACTTCATAGAAGCTAGGAAACTACTTTCGTTTAAGATCTCAGTTGTTAAGTCTTGAGATTCAGCATATTTAGAATGTACTTCATTTCTGGATTTCTACTTCTTAGTTTTAAACTTATTTTTGAAGTCAGCAGTTGTAGTTTTGTATAAAATGCAGAATTTGAAATGAGAAAAGAATACTTTAAATAGATCTCTCTTGGAAATAGTGCCTTGTCCTGTGAAATAACACTGGACACTCTGTTTCATTTAGAAAAGACATTGGTCTATGGGGTTGCCTTTCTATGTCATAAAATATGCACACACACACACACATACACAAATGTTGTCAACAGAAGAGCATATTGCTTATAAAATAAAGTAAAACATTTTTTGGGAAACCAGAATGGAGAGAGCAAGCTTTTTCATTGTTTCTATTGTATTGTTTATAAAACCTTTCTTGTACATGAATTACTATGGAAGTTATCCATTTTAAGAATATAATTATAAAAACCATTGTTGAAGAGTATATAAAGTTGATTTTGTATTATTTACCCTTTGTATCTTTTATTTGCATATATAGTAAGGCATTTTGCTAGGCTATAAAGTTAATAGATAAAATGTGTTAAAACTTGTGTTTTGATCAAATTTCTATTACAGAGGTGAGAAAAAGTTTTCTATAAAAACATCAGATAGAATATTTTTGGTGGTCAATTGTTATTTTCCTCAACTATGCAACTCTGCCAATCTAATAGACAAGCAACCACTGATATTTACATATAAAAAATGAATACCGTTTTGTTCCAATAAAGTTTTATTTACAAACACAAACCATTGATTGGACTTAATGCACAGGCTAAAACTTGCTCACCCAAGCTTTAAAATATACAGAGAAAAAAATAGCTTTTATAATTAAACTCCATATTCTCCTTCTTTGAGATTTTAAAATTTAAATTTATTTATGCATAAAATAAATTTTAAAGCAAGACAGAATAGGTTTCATAAAGAGGCAATAAGGGAAAGCAATACACAAAAAGGAACTAAATAATTGCCAAGAGTCCCAACCAAAAAGAGAGAATGGCAGTATGCTTCCAAATAGATATGGGCTTGGTACTATGGCAATGCTCAATTCATTATTAAATAAGAAGACGAACCTCAAAAGTCAAAATGGAGTCACTTGCACAGCTCTTTACTTCTGACTTTCCACTAAGAATTTTCATGTTAAATTGGCAAATAATTTAACAGTCATCAAATTTAGCATCCCTTTATATTTTTTCTATGTTTTCATGTTTAGGTTTTCTATAACTTGGAGAATAGTAAATATACTAATTCAATTGGTATTGTGCTGACTTTTAGTTTGAATGGAAGTGGGGTGAGTTTAAAATAAACAAGAAATAAGGAAATATTAAAAATAACTTCATGAGCTCCAAGGCTTATGATATCTTCAAGACCTTGAAAACAATATTCTGACACTTGTGGGCCTTCCTGGTGGCACAGTGGGTTAAGCAACACACTATGAAGCAAACCACAGCCACTGTGCGTGTGTTTGTTCCCTGCCGCTGGCCAGGGATGGGACCCAACATGGCGCAACAGAACTCTCCTGCCTCGCAACTATTTCAGTCAGTCTGCCTTTCTGCTCCCCACTCAATCTCTGGTGAATCCTCTCACCTCCTGCGACTCTGACCTGTACCCCAGCTCTTGTATGCATAAATAAATAAATCTTTAAAAAAACAATAAAAACCCGAGACTCAACTATACCCTATCCTAGTCACCAATTTAAGGATTAACATCAATTAAAAAAAAGGTATAAAATAACTGTATTTATTTTCAACAATGCTAATTAAAACAATCAGTACTTTTTAACTAGAGCCGCTAGGTCTGTGCTGTTTTTCTTTTGGTGGAAGTGTAGGTAATCCATTAAACACTTATTTTTGCACATTTATAAATGAAGATTCCTCTAGTAAGAAACACCAGCATACTCCTAGAAATATATCCAAAAGACATAAAAACACTGATTCAAAAGGATACCTGCACCTCTATGTTTATAGCAGCAGTCTTTACAATAGGTAAGACCTGGAAACAACCTACATGCCCAAAAACAGATGAGTGGATTGGGAAGCTGTGGCACATATACACGATGGAATACTACTCAGCAATAAAAAAGAAAAACTAGATGCATTCATAGGAACATAGATGGAACTGGAAGGGATCATGCTCAGCGAAGTAAGTCAGAAGGTAAAAGAAAAATACCAGATGGTTCCTCCCCTAGGAGGAATATAAAGGAACCAAAATAAGATCAAGGAAAGGAATAAGAAAAAAAAAATAATAATAATAATAATAACAACAAGAAAGAAACAAAAACCAAAAAAGAAAAGACAAAGACAAACTGGGGACACTTGGTGGGGAGGAAAGAGGGGAAGGGTTGAGGGCAGACAGGAGCACAGGGGACTGAGATGATGGTGCACTGGTGTTACGGTGATGGGGAATACATGGGGATTACAACTGATGTCAAATATATGTAAATTAAAAAAAATTAAAAAAAAAGAAACAACAGCATACGCAGAATATAAAGAAGCCTCTTGAAAAAAATCTAAAGAGAAATATTATATATACATAACTGAATGAAGTATAATTAACAATAACTCTCAAGGCTTTTAAACTAGTATTAAAAAATGGCATGTGTATATCCTGTTGGGTTAGTTTATATGCATGAAGAAGTAAAAATGAAATAGCAGCAATTTGAGAAACAAGAGTAAGTTTTTTGAAATAAAGTCAGCTGTAAGAATGAATGAAGGGAAGGCAGCATTTGTCTAGATGTCAGCAGAAGTGAGTCAAGACAAGGCATGGGAAGAGAACCACAGAACCCACTGTAGTAGAGAATTACAGCATAACAAGGCTGTGAGTGGTCTAAATCCTCTAATGCCCTTTCATAATAATGTGCTATATCTTTTCTTTACTGTTGGGAGCCAGAACTGCAAACAGTCCGGTCTCACCTGTCTCTCACCTCTCGGTCAGGGCACCAGGAGAACAAAAGGATTTCCATTTTAAAGGAGGCCCGGCCTAAAATCGCAAACATCTCACCCGGAAACCTCCTGCCAGCTAAAATTCAAACCTTCTCCCTTCCCCCTTCATCTTCCACCCCTTTAGTGTATATATACCCCTGCCCCTTATAATAAAGATGAAGGCTTGATCAGAATCCTTGACTTGCCTTCCTGCCCTGCGTTCCCTGTTTGTGTATTCATTCTCCCTAGGAGGTTCCCGCGCGCCCCCATTGTCGCCCCGCAGGCCGGGGCACTTTAAGTCTTCAAATACAACCACTCATTAGTTTATTTGTCCATCTTACAAATAATCAATGATACTCATTATATGAGTAAGTGATATTCATTATATGAGTATAAATACTCATATTCTCTAAACAACTCAATGAGTTGTTTTTCATCAATATGCCATAGTTATTATGACCTAAACATCACCAACCTAGACCAAAGGAGAATACCATGGACTAGTTCAGTCAAGTGTATTAGAAACCTTACCTGGAAGATACCTGTCTACATCATAGAGTAAAAGCACATCTGGACTTGGTTGGAAAAGACTGTATCAGATGACTGGAAATGGAATTTATCATATGGGAAGAGAAACTTCCCATGTCTTCCTTCATTCTTTATTATAGCAAGTTATGCCACTGTTCACAAGTAAAGAATGCGGAAAATTAAAGAAGGATATCTCAAAGCCAAACATTGGAATAATATGCAAGAAGAACTAAATTAAAGGAGAAGTAATCATTCCATATACAATAACTAGAATTGTGTCAATATTGTTAAGATGCCAGTTCTTCTGGATATTTGAAGTCAATAAAATTCCATTTAATTTCCCAGAATATAAAACATAAAATCCTGGCGGACTTAAAGATATAACCTCAGTCCAAAACAAGTTGCTTTTACATGAAATTATCTTCAATTCCACAATCATAAACCTATAACTAAATGTCCTTATTCTTATCCTGAAGATTGTTTTTTTATTATTATTATTTAAATATCTACTTAATGGATTTCCCTAGTGGCGCAGTAGGTTAAGCAATGCACTATGGGGCAAACAGCAGCCACTGCAGCATGAGTTCTATCCCTGCCACAGGCCAGAGAGGGGACCCACATGACACAGCAGACCTCTCCTGCCTCGCCCACTGCTCCCCTCAGCAGTGTGTTTCAGTCATTCTGCCTGTTCAGCTCCCCAGTCTGTCTCTGGTAGATTCTCTCACCAGCCCCCACACCTCTGGCCTGTACTGTACCCCAGCTCCTGTATGCATACATAAATAAATAAATAAAATTTAAAAATAAATAAATAAATATCTATTTAACATTGTCATGTTCTACCTTTCATTTCGATTATTTTATGATTGTTTTTGGTTTCTATTGTTACACATTCAAGCACCACACATTTTAATTACTTAAAATAATAATTTATTCCAAATAATAGTTTATTCCAATTCTGTGATACACTGAGCTCAGTTGGATAGTCTTAAGTACATTTTGTTGTTTCTATATACGCATGTAGGGTGGAACTTCAGTATTCTGAGGCTCAACTAGAATGGATGCCTAAGAGAGCCTTGGTTGGTCACATGGTTGGTGGTAGAGTTGTCATTGAATGACTCAACTAATGATATTGACCAGACCACTTCATGTGTTTTTTGATTCTTAGAGAGAAGATTCCAAGAACAAATATTGCCAAAAGGAAGCAGAAGCTGCCAAACCAATTAAGAGTAAGATTGGCAAAGCACCACTTCCAATGTATTTTATTAATTAAGACAGTTTTAAGCCCAGCCCAGATTCAAGCATGTAGAGAAATAAACATCAGCTTTAATTGGGAAGCATGGCCATCTTTAATACATCAAGGGGCCATGTTCACAAAATTCCAGTCCAGGCTTCATCTATGAAAACTTGTGTGATTTATCTCTTTGAATCGGTTTCCTAATCTGATTACTAGAATTGTTGTAACAATGAGTTAATATTTGAAAAGTATTGTTTATCTAGCAGATGCTTGAGAAATTATATCTTGAAATGCTGTCAGGACCATTAGCTACAAGAATTTATTGAATGACTTTTTTTTGGAACACACATCTGAAAAAGGTAAACTCTAATATGAATGAAAGCAGAGCTAAATAAATGAGTCCCCTATTGTTTTACTTATCTTTGTAGCTTTCCAATAAAAAAAAAACGTTCTCCTATTATTGATTATATAAACATTTCTTAATTGGGATTATGGGTTGAATTTTTTTTCTTGTATCTTTGCCAACATTTGTTTTTCCCAATATTTTTATGGAGGTCATTCACTGGGGTGAAGTGATATCTTTTGTAGGTTTGATTTGCATTTTTTAAAAATAATAAGTGATGTGGAATATTTGTTTCATGTGCCTATAGGTCATATGAATGTCTTATTTGGAATTATTTTATGTTTTTAACTGGAAAACATCTAATTCTTTAATCCATTTTCAGTTAGCTATTGAGTTGTTTATCAAGTTTTATAAAAAATATTGTTTTTTTTTTATTTTGCATGTAGCTATCCAAGTTTCCCAAAATCATTTGTTAAAGAGACTTTCTAACTACTGTTCATAATGTAATTTTGTACAGCCATTATGAAAAATGATATGTAGATTCCTTAAAAAACTAAAAATGGAAATGCCATATGATTCATCAACAGCACAGGTAGGTATTTACCCAAAGAATTTTATCCAAAAAAAATACCCAAAGAATTGGTATTTACCCAAAGAATTTACCCAAAGAATTTGGATAAATACATTAGAATGAAAAGATTTATGCACTCCTGTGTTTACAGCAGCATTATTCACAAGGACACAGTCATGGAGTTAATCTAAATATCCAATGGCAGATAACTAGATAAAGAAATTATGGATTATATAATCAGCGGGATATTACTCAGCTATTAAAAAGATGAAACAGTGCATTTCAGGATAAAATGGATGGATCTTGAGTAATTATTCTAAATAAAATAAGTCAGAAAGTAAATAACAGTTATGGGATGGCTCATTCATTTATCTAATAAAAGTAACCAAAGAAAATGAGCTAGCAAGGCATTGCAAACATAATTGTTAGACTCTGAAAAAAACATATTTGTTACCAGAGGTAATGGAAGGAGGAGGTAGTGGAAGATAGGGGATAAGTTATCAGCACTGCAATGTTGGTGGAAGGTAAATGAAGCATGTGTACATATTGTGGTTTGAAGTTGTATTCCCAAAATTACATAGTTATATAAAACTAATGAATTAATATGCTAATATTAATTAAAATAATGAATAAATTTGAGGGAAAACATTTGGTTTGCTGTGCACATTTTGCATTCATATTGACCAAAATGCATGGAATTAAATACTTTAAACTTGTAAGATTTGTTCAAAAAGTTTTCTACTCAAATAACTTCTACTGTGTTTTAATGCTGAGCATAGAATAATTTGGTTGAAGGAAAAGAAGAAAGGTAACTCTATTGATACATGATTTACAACTTGTCTCATTTAAACACAAGATCAATTAGGAGGAATATGAAAGAACAACAACAACAATAAAGAATAAGCTCAAGGAATTGGGCAATTATAACCAAAAGTAAACAACAACAACAACAAAAACT
>JAGFMF010012281.1:3568343-3707897 GCA_019455555.1 Galemys pyrenaicus | reverse complement strand
GCCAGAGGGTGCACAAGGGACTGAGGTGATGGTGCACGGGTGAAATGGTGGTGGGTACCCCCTGGGGACTACAAATGATGTCAAATATAAGTAATAAAAAAAAAGAAAACATAAAATACCATAGAATAAAAAAAAAAAAACACAAGATCAATATGTGTCTAAGTTCATCAAGAAAACTAGTGATACAGTCTACACAGGGTAAGGAAAACATTTTGTTCTAACTCTTCATAAATAATACAATGTTCTAGACTCGGTAGGAATTACTTATGATGAAAGGCTAATAAAAGTGACTGTGTAAGTAAAATATAGTAAATTTTTGTGAATTTTATGTTCTGAAATAATTTGATTCAACTAAAAATATTCAGTAAATGTGACTTCACTTTGAGATCAGCTAAAGGTGAGTTTTGTAATTTCAATGACTAATAAATGAAATTAAAATTTTTTGTTTTCTTGGTAACGTTGATTTTATATAGTATGTGTGAGTGTTCAATGACTTTGCATTTTGCTTTGAAAATACTGATATAAAAAACATGCTGTGTAAAAGTAAATTCCTATCTCCTTCATACAAAACTTACATAATTTCTTATAAAGTCTTACAATGGAAGTAATAATATATTGACAATCCATTAATTGGCTTTTTGTTGACATTTCTATTTTCAAAGTAATAAATGAGAAGATTGAACCCAGGAAATGTTCCAGGATTGCATATAGTAAAATTTGGCAGTTTTTCAGAAAGATCTGCTCCAAAGTTAATAGAAGAAATAACACACATGGAAATAAACCAAATCTTTATATATTAAAACAATTGGGATAAAGAACTCTAATTAAGTCAAAGTATAATTAGCATAATTATAAATCCTGGCTATTTATCTTACTTATTCTTATATATTGCTGTTGACATTATTTAGCTCTTAGATACTGTAGAATATCACAGACCTATATAAGATATATATTAGTCTTTATGGTATATTTAGAATGAAAGATCACATATTAACCAAGTGCTATTCATATCTGATGAGGATCAAGATATACTATATTACAAGGTGCTTACCCTACAAGCCATTCACTTATCAACCATGTGTATACATAACCATGTACTTTTGAGTAAAGAGAAAATTTCACAAAAATATGTAACAAATTCTTACTTTTAGATTCACTTTTCAATCGTGAAGTGTATGAGAGGGAGAAGTGATTATTAATGTTGCTTTTATGCATATTCATAGCATATTGCTAACATTAAAACTACTTTTCATAGCTCACTTTTACCATTTGAGAATTATTGATATTTATCAAGCATTCTTCTAATAGTAGTCACAAATACACAATTGTGTGATACCACCCTAGTGTCTCTTGAATAGAATCGAGACTTGAAATATTTCATAAATAGGAATTATTTTTCTCTAGATTTAGGCAACTAAACAACAACAATGCCTTTAAAAGTTTCTATACACATTTATTGAATGAATGAGAACATGCAATCATATTTATTGATATGAACAATTTTCAGAGAGGGGAAGAAACTGAAACTGTGGATTGCAAAGTGCATACATTATATCCCAAGTCAGAGAGCCTTTGAGAAACCAAATTTATCATATGACAGCATTTGTTTTGTTTCATGTGGTAATGTAACCAGGAATCAGCAACTTGATATGCTGACATTGCAGCAAATAAGATTTTAATTAGTTGGTGGAAGACACGTGGAGGAAAAAGTGACATTCCACTGAGGCATATGCAATTAAACGCAACTCTCCAACTCTCCTTTACCTGCCATTTATCAGAATACAAGCAGAAACCACATGGCTGGTCAAAACGGCTCATTTGCACAAACATTCATTTTGGATCATGCTTAGTTCTTCGAAATCTTAGTATAAGAGTCTTCATATTACCATTTTTGAGAGAAGACACTGATTGTGACTAAAATTAAATTTAAGTCACACAACTCAACAAAAAGACAACAAATAAACAACAACAACAAAAATGGATAAAGATGCTAAATAGACACTTCTCCAAAGAAGGCATACAAGTGGTCAACAGGCATGTTGTGTAAGCATTTTGTGACCTTGGATACTTATTCCCTTTTGGATGTATGGTGTATAAATATCTTCTCACTTTGAATAGTCTATCTTACCATTTTTACAAAGATTCATTTATTAATGCATACAAGAACTGGGGTACAGAGCAGAGGTACAAGGGGTAAGAGGATTCACCAGAGACAGAGTGGGGAACAGAACAGGCATATTGACTGAAATACACTGCTGAGGGGAGTAGCAGGCAAGACAAGAGAGGTCTGCTGCAACATGTGGGTCACTTCCCTGGCAGAGAATTGATCTCGTGCTGCAGTGACTGTGAATGTTTGGTGCTTAACCCCTTGCACCACTAGGGAGGCCCCTGTCTTATCATATTAATGAAAGATCTCCAAAAAATATATATAGTCCTTTAAATTAAGGAAAGAGAAAAAAACCAAATGAAATCAAAATATACAGAAGGAAAAATTAGAGAATTAAAACAATATTATAAATTAGAATAGAATTAAACCAAAAGGCAGTTCAAACGATTTATGAAAACTAAAACTGGTTATTTAAGTATATAAGTAAAATTGACAAACTTCTAACCCTGCTCTTTAAGAAAAGAAAAATTAAGCTCTTAAGTGTAAGAACATCACTGTTTGCAGATGACTTGATAGTATGCACAGACAACCTTATAGACTCTAGTAGAAAATGAATTGCAAACAATAAATCAGTACAGTAAAGTGATAGACTACTAGCTCAACATACAAAATTCTATTGTGTTTCCATCTGTAAAGAAGACACTAGATGTGAAAAAATCAAGATTTATTATCAAATAAAAAATTAGTAAATGCCTAAAAATAATCAACAAAGGCAATGAAAGTCCCCTACAAGAAAACTTCAAGACATTGTTAAAAGAAATAGAAGACATAAAGAAATGGAAAGATATTCCTTGTTCTTGGATTAGAAAAATAAATTATTACAATGGTCACTTTACCCAAGAACATTATACATATTCAATGCAAAGGTTATCAAACATTCAATTGCATTCTTCAAAGAAAGAGAACAAACACTACTGAAATCTTTAGGGAAACATAAAAGACCCCAAATGGCCAAAGCAATCCTGACAAAAATGCATGGCAAAATCACTTCCCCAGATTTCCTTCTATAATTAAAACTTGTAGTAGTGAAAACAGTGTGATATTGAACTAAAAATAGACATTCCAATAGAAGAGCATTCAAAGCCCAGAGATAAACCCACACTTAGATGAACAGATATTTTACGATATTTACAATGGAAAAATTAAAGTATCAAACAAATGATGCTGGGAAAACTGGAGCTTCAAATGCAAATGAATGAAACTAGACCACTATTTCACACCATACACAAAAATTATCTCGGTGCGAATTATAGATTTGGATATGACCTGAAACTCTAAAATATGTATAAGAAAACAGAAGCAAAATACATCAAGGTTTGGACTTCATTGATGTCTTTGGGTATTCAATTATAGGGCAATGGAAATAAAAGCACACACAAAAAATGGGACTATATCAAACCACCTTGCAGTTGAAAATTGCCAAAATCAATGCTTCTCAAATAGTGTTCCCTGTATTTACAGCATTAACATTATCTGAGGATTTATTATAAATGCTTTTCTGAAGCCCACCTCAGACCTACTGTATCATCTGGAGTGGAGACCAAATACTGACATTTATTTGATGTACTGTCTTTATAATTCACCTTCTTTTTTAATTGAAGTAACATTACATTATAACATTTAATAAGTTTCAGGTATACATCATTGAAAATCCACTTGTTTATATACTATATTAACAGACCCTGCAGGAGATTTTGATAAACCATAACTTTAACCATCATTTCTCTAGATCACACTTTTCCAGCTTTAACATGCATAAGAATCACTTCAGAAGTATTAAACATCCATTCTTCTTCCCACCACCAGAAACTGATTCATCAGGACTGAGAGTGGACCAGAAACTGTGCATTGCTAGCAAGTTCTCTGGTGATATAATGCCTCCTAGGTCATGCACTGCATTTTGAATAGCATTGTACTAGGAAGCCAAAGAGAATTCTGATAAATAGCAAGTACTTTCCAGTGTCTTTGACTTGAATCATGCCATTGAGTCTATCTAGAGTGCCATTTCACATCTTATCTACCTCTGATGTCCTCTTATCCTTTAACATACATTTGCTCAACCATCTCTCTTTTGAGGACACACAGCAAAATATATGCATGCTCCCATTCCTCTATTCCCTCCAGTTTTATGGACATATCAATAATAGCACTTATGATATTGTAATTAATTAAATATGTCTCATTTTCACTAAGCCTATGCATTTTCTACTTTTAGTCTCATAAGCTTGAATACATTTGATCCTCAAAATATTTGTTGAATTAATATGTGTAAGAATTAGTGCATGTCAGGCAAAAGAAAATTAATCTTGTATGTATTCATGAAAAACATTTCTTGTATGTTGTTTTGTATTATCACAATATTTGAGAAATTAAAATATGACAATACACTAGGGTTTGTGCAGCTTCATTAATAATAAACATAGTCAAATTTGTGGATGACTGAATGCTTGACTGGTTAGATAACCTAAAAATTGTCATTAGTAATCTTATGGCATGGGGCAACTAGGGCTTGAAATGCTATTGTAATTCCATTAAAATAAGAGAGGCTAATGTTTGAATAACTAAAGTAGAAGAGAGATTGTGTTGAATGGCAACTTCTTAAGAATTATTACAAGTTAATTTATGAAGAGAACTACTGGGAAACTGTACACTATTTCCCCCATCTAATTTACATAAAATAAACTGGTATTTGAGTTAAAGGTAGATAGGATCTGTAGCTCACACTGGCAAATTCAAGTCAATTTGTGACTTAGTTTTAAATGTCTTACCATTTCACTAGTATCTTAAAATTTACAAGTTTATTGTGTAATGTCATTACATACTGTGTAATACATAATATAATAAGCATTAGAAGACTGTTAGGTTGCTGATAATTCACATAATTGGGCTTCATAAGAATAATAAGAGTATTCCAGATTTCTTTAGTCTTATTCCATGACTATGGAGAAATTATCATTCATATTCTGCAGTAGCTTGTTTTCCATTTAAAAAATTTTTAAAAGGGTCAGGTATAGATGGTTAAATTGTTGAAATGCTGTAAAGGGAGAGGAAGAGTACATATTGGTAAATGCACACTACTTTATCTATTTTTATGCATCTCACAATATTGGAACAACTACCTTTGGCTAGGTACTAGACACCTAACCTAAAACATAGTTTTTGCAAGATCTTATTCTACATAAAAGTTAGTGCAACAGACCAATAGAAGTGAGTGACAATTTGTTATTACTCAGGTCACCTGGGTGGTCCCATTGTCTCCCGTGTGATAGTCTATACTTCTGATGTTCGCAGCAGGTCACATAGGGTATCCCATGCAATATGTGGGTTAAAACCTCCCACCAATGATGGGGAAGTGAACCGAGGCCAGTGATAAAGGCAAGTTTCCACTTTGTAAGATTGAGGCAAGTAGAGATCAGGTGGAAGGAGTTTTCTAGGCAAAGCTAACCATGCACACAAAGGCATGAAAGCAAATTTAAATAAGTTGTTGCAGCTTCAGTGTAAGATATTTGTTGTATTTAGGTAGGGTAGCAGATGGAGAATGACTAAGAACTTATTACAGGAAATGTTGAGCCAAGTGTTTCTACCCAGCTATAGACGATGAGGACTTCCCAGAAGAGAAATGTACTTTAAACTGCTCAATAAGGCAGGTATAGGGTTTGCTGGAGTGGATGAGATACATGAACGTACTCAAAGGGCAATTGGAAATATTCTAACAGGAGATGAGCACCTGAGTAAATCCAGTAGCTTTAAATAAGAACAGTGAAGACACTGGAGAAAAATTAGAAATTCATTGTTGACATTACTCACATTATTTCTGAAGTCATCATATGGCCTAAATGAGACGCATTGACTTGAATAGTGAACAAAAGCAGAAAATACAAAGTAAAAGTGACAAAAATTTCCATCGTGAAGGAAATAAGAATTTTGGTAGAGAGCTGATATGTTAACCATTCTTTAGCATCCATCTTACATGGCTATGCTGGACTTGAAAATACAATTGAGTGACCTTGCCTTGGCCTCTGCCTCCCTCATTGCCCTCCACCCGCAACTTCTCTGGCGGAGTTCTCCTCTCCTCTGTGGAGTTACTTTACAAATAGAAACCAACCTATCCACAGTCCATCCCCCTACCACATCTCTTATTTGGCTATTACATTGGGGCCACTACATAGCTGTCCAAATCATTCCTGGATCATTTCCCATGCAACCAGGAAAGCTTCTAGGAACCCCAGAGTCCTCTGGAGTCACTCAAATGAGCCACTCCCACAACTGATTTTTCCATCTCAATGTTCATTTCTTGCATGAAAACCACATGAAGTCTTTTGATCTCAGTTTCTCCCTATCCTCCATGTCTTGACTGGACCTTGTGGCTCTTGCAACCCCTCAGGGCATGGGGTCGTGGCGTGCTCCGTTCCTCTTAGGAACTATGCATAATCAACTACCTTTTAATACTAATAAACTTCGTTTGTTCACCTTACTGTTATTCAAATTTTCTATTTATGTACTGTATCTTAAAATACTTGAATAAAAATAATTTTAAGGAGTATTTTTGCTCTTGCTTTTATTTTGAGGGCAATGTTAATTTAATGAAAGGTAAAATAATAAATACACAGAGCCTATTTACTATTATTATTATTTGTCTGATACATGTGTTGCAAATATTCTTGAGTAAAGACAGGAAAAAAATAAGAGAACTAAACACCTGTGCAAGAGAGTGCTCATAAAAAGAATTGTGAAGGTAGTGTGGGCAAGATCTCTTAGTAAATTCAGGAGAGTTGACCTCCATTATTTGTGAAGCAGAATGCAAAGACACTTGTGGGAGGTGCTGAGGAAACTTGAAAGCATTGCAGTGGTGAATAGGAACCAATGGAATCTGCCAAATACATGGAGGCCTGAAAGCACGGAGGATGCAGTGGAGGTCTAATAGGATTAATCCAAGTTTGGTGCACCACATGATTACTATGTGCTTAATGCTCTTTGAAAAACTCTTGGTATAAATGCTCCATGTCATCGCTGCTGCTTGGTTGTTCTCTGCCTCCAGTGAATGTCTGGTAACTGTCAGCAGCCATTATTCTGTCCATAAAGGAGCCAGCCAAGGGACAAGTACATGTGAAGTATCATTTTTCCAATGGCATATTTCCCAATTGGACATTATAGGAATCACTATTCAGAAACCTCACATTCATTTTTAATTGAAAACAGCACTATCAATGCAGGTCTAGTATATACTGAATTTTACAACTAAACAATGCAACCCGGTATTGACATGGATGAGACCAACAAACCTGGGATTCTGCCCTCTGAAATTCTCCTCCCTGAATTTCTATCTATCTAGAGGCTTTTGGTTCTCCTTTCCTCTGGCTATTCACTCATAGTTCTTTGGCTGCCTAATGACTTTCCAGTCTTTAAAAACTGCATAGAATGTCCAGATTCTGCAACAATTTCTCTGAACCTCTTCACTTGAGAATCAGTCTCTCTTCTGATCTTTCAAGTGACTTTGCTTCTACTTCTTAAACAGCTATACTATAATGATTTATTTCTTCCTCCCCAATTGGTATATAGAAGTAAAGGAAAAGGACAGGGTGTTGTGTTGACAACACCACACTGAGAAACAGAAGCTGTGGAGCAAGCTGTAGGAGGCAGGATGCTGAAATAGCAAGACCCTGGCTTTTTATTCTTAGAACAATCATAAAGCATCAGCTGAGTGGAGAAGGAGGACAAAGAGAAAAGGGAAGGATGAAAGTAGAAAAGTGCTCTGTCATCTACAGTATCAGGCATCAAGTCTGCCCTTCACGGGCCTTCTCATCTGTTTGATGCCCCCTTATCGTAATTGAGATCGAGCCCTACCTCCCCAGCCATGATTTCAATCTTATCAGAAAGCTTTCCACTGATCAGCTTCTGGGGTTCCTTGTCATACAATGGTCCTCAGCCCTCCTGGTGTTCCCAATCATACCTTGTGATATATAAATAGGGAGTACGTTTATGCAACAGTCATAAGCCCCTGGGCATTCTCAGTCATACCTCGTGTTGCATAGCCTACCCAGAGTGATCAAGCTTTCTGCTCTTGGTTGATTTGAAAGGCACCTTGTAAGGTCTGGCTATGACTGACTGGGCAGTTCTGACCTTGCATAGGAATGCAGAACTGCAGGTAACAAAAAAATGGTAGCAGACCCACAGCAAAGGATGATAATGATTCAGGAAAGTCACTTATTCTGTGTTTCCAGAGAGTACTTTCAGAACTTCTAAGTCTTGTTGCATCATAATGTACATCATAATGTACACAGGACTTCACACTTTCTCATTTATTTGAGAGAAAATCATTTTCCATAATAACAACTTTACGTGCTTTCATTTTCTTTTTTTTTAATGCATATAAGAGCTGGGGTCCAGACCAGAGATGCAGGGGGTGAGAGGATTCACCAGAGACAGAGTGGGAAACAGAACAGGCAGATGGACCTTTCATTTTTCATCTTGATGTCTTCTTTACATTCACATGGTTTAGTACATTTTCCTCTATGATTGAAGTTTAGACTAAAGTTTTAACACTTTTGCTTAATCAGTTTTATTAAAGTTTTATATATATTTATACATATATACACACACATACTCACACACACATACTATAGTTTACGTTCACATCCATTTAGATTATATGGTTTGAAGACTTCTGCCAGAACTATATTCCCAATAAGCAAAACCATTATCAGATACAGGATCTTTCTGTCATTTCTAAATATACTTTTTCCTTGGATGTGTGTTACTTCTTCCATCCCAAGTCTAGTAAACCACTGGTCTGCATTTTGTCACTATTCACTTTAAATTCATTTGTATTTTCTATAATCTTATAATCTTCTTCTATGCTGTCATGCTTCTTTTTCTCAGAAAATGACTTTGAAATAAGTCTTCATTATAACATTTGCCCATTCCTGTTTATTTATTTTTGTTAATGTATAATTGACATAAAACATTTTATTAGTTTCAGATATATAACATAATTGTTTGATAAGTAGTTTTCTATTCTGCAGGAATACCTCAGCTTATTCATTCACCTGTTGGTCAACTAATTCCATTTTTGGCTATGGTGAGTGATGTTGCTGAGGACATTGATAGACAGGTATTTCTTACAATATGTTTTCCTATATATTGGATTTATACTTAAAAGTAGCATGGCTAGATAGTATATTAAGTATATAATTAAATTTTTCAAATACCGCCCAACAATTTTACAAGTCATTTGTGCCATTTTATATTCCTACCATTGATATATGAAGCCTTTAGTTGTTTTAAACTCTCCTACACTTTGTATCGTGGTTATTTTTAAACCATTGTTATTCTAGTAGAAGGTCATTAGCAATATTTTATTTTAGTTTTAATTTGCATTGCCCTTATCTCTAAGCATCTTTTCACATTCTCAATAGACATTATTATATCCATTCTAGTCTTTTTATCCTTGCTGTTTATATAGTATATCTTTTCTATCACTGACTTCCAACATAATTATTTTATTTTTCAGTTAGTTTAAATAACAAGTTTATTTCTTACTCTTGATATATTTTTCATAGACAGTGGGCTATTTGTTGAGTCTTGTTTTCTACATCCACTCTGAAAATTTCTGCTTATAAGTTGTACTGTCTAATATGTTAATATCTCATTGATTTTGTTGTATTTAAATCTTCTATTTTACTATTTATTTTCCTATTGTGCATTTTGCCTTTTGTTCCCCTAACTCCCATGCTGTCATCTTTTGAGTTAAAATAAAAAATTGTCTTTAGAATTTCATTTTAATTTACTTATTTTCTTTTTAGCTATATGTCTTTGCATTATTTATTTAATTTAAATACTATGAAGATTATAATAAATATCCACATTCTGCATTTTACCTAGAAATTTTATTCTTTTTCTTATTTTAAATGTACAATAACTGAGAAGGTATATTTTGATTTACTTCTAGTCCATCACCTTTGATAATAATATGATTTATATAACAAATTCTATAAAATATTTTTACTTACCTAATCAGAATTAGGTAAATAATACAGGGAATTAATAAGAAAATATTCCTTCACTTCATTTTAACGATTGGAACATGGCACTAATACCTCTCATAATGAAGAATTTCCTTTAGCTTATCCTGCACTAATGGTAGGCTGGTCATAAATTCTCTTCAACTCGTAATATCTGAAAATGTTTTTATTTCACTTTTATTTAAAAGAAAAGCCTCACTGACTATTGTGGGCCTCCCCTGGGTTGATATGTGTTGTTTTTTTCTTCCAACACTTTGAAAATATTTTAACATTATCATTGGGCTTCATAGATTGTGTTGGAAAGGCTGCTGCACCTTTGGAATTATTTTTGTTTTGTAAAAGTGTCATTTTTCTTTTTTTTTTTTTTAAAGATTTATTTATTTATGCACAAGCACTGGGGTACAGGCCAGAAGTGTGGGGGGTGAGAGGATTCACCAGAGACAGAGCGGGAAGCAGAACAGGCTGATCAATGGAAGTACACTGCTGAGGGGAGCAGCGGGGGAGGCAGGAGATGTCTGCCGGGCCATGTGGGTCCCCTCCCTGGCCGGCAGCAGGGATCGAACTTGTGCTGCAGTGGCTGCGGTTTGCTTCATAGTGCGTTGCTTAACCCACTGCGCCACCAGGGAGGCCCAAAGTGTCATTTTTCTCTGGAAACTTTCAAGTTATTCTTTTTCACTTTCATCATGTTGGCTATAGTGTGAGGTTTGCTGGACTTCTTCAGTCTGGGTATGATATTATTTAGATCCTGAAGTGCTCCAAAGTGTTGGTCAAGTTGAGAATGTAATGCAATAATGTGCTGTTAAGTATTTCAGGCAACATAGTACTTCTGTAAATGTCCTTTCCCCATAGTTGTGATTACTTCATCTTGAGTTTTCCCAACGCTACTCCAAATGCCCCTCGATATATACCCACTTATGAGAACACACACCTATCCCGATAATCAAGTGCAATCCAGTATTTAACCAGGAGAGTTTTCAGGAGTTCTGAACTAACACATTACATGTCTCAGCAACAATTTCTTATTCTTTTTATCACTAATTCTGTGCCAGTTCCAGCAGGATGGGTGCATCCATAAAAAAAAATAAATAAATCCTACTTAATTCTAAAATGTGAATAAACCCTATAAGTCAACTTTTATGCAAATTGGATTAACTTTTAAAAATATCAACTTTATCAGGTATTTATGTAGGAATTTTGGAATAAACACTTTAAGGCTTAATATTGTGTTCATGGAAAGGCAGTCAGCACTATAAAGCACTAAGAATTCATCAAAAGAAGGTAGTGACATGTCAAAATCAATACACATAATGGGGTCCTCCTTCCAACTGAAATTAAATGCAGGAATGGTTTGTATGTTTATCAAGATTATACTGTCTTGGCTTTTTGAGGTGACAGCAGATGGTCCGATAAGAAGTGGCAGGATTAAGTGCAAGCAACCAGCTTCCCATCTCAAGCTCTCTTAACCATGAAATCTATGAATTTATGCTTAACTGAGCAATGAGGGGAAAAGTCATGTACAGTCTTAGGGCAAGTCATGGTGACTGACTGTACCTTGCACTCCTCAAGAGTAATTAAATCTTCAACAATTTATCTATCTCATATTAAAAAGATAAGTGCATTTTTACTTTTCTTAAAATGTCATTCATCAAAAAATGTCACTTACAAATGCTTGTACTGTTTCATTTAGTTTTAGATACTTTGTGACTTGGCTAAGATCATTTTTATTTCTTATTTCCAAGCTTCAGATTCTTAGCCAAATAAGCATCAGTGCTGACTCTATTTTCCAAATTCTATCATTCTTTAAATATCATTTGGGATGATTTCCACTTTTTCCATTGATTTTCATGTTTTGTCCTTTGTTATTCAATTAGAACAGTAGTAGTATTTGTTCACATATTTTAATTTCAAATATATTTAAATTCAAATAATTAAAATATGAAAACTGGTATAAGATTTATTTAAGGAAAGAAACATAAAAGAATATTTACACATACACACGCTGTAGAAAACATATTAAGAGAAATATTCATGTATCACCTACCAGGTTAGTAAATATCATTTTTTATGCTTTTGGAAAAATTAAATATTTCTTAATCTATACTTATTTTTGTAAATGAACTCAAATCATACTTGACTCTCCTCACAAAAATTGTTCCTGCTTCTTTAAAATAACTATATGGTAATCCATGAGGAAAGGCGTATTTTTGGGGGGAGGGGCATCATATGGATTAGTTGCTGTATTATTTTACTTGTATATTTTAAGTTTTGTTATTTTTATTTTTGTCACATCTAAAATTGGGAGATAATCTCACATTTGGGTATTGTTTTGGTATGTTTTATGGCCGAATGGTGTAAACAGCTATTGCTTGATCAAGATATTAAAGATGAATAATCAACTTTTCAGATGTTTATTTTAATACATTGAAAAGAAAAATAATTGATAAAGAGCTAAAAGTCAATCTCAAATCTTTCTATTAACTTAAAAATCAAATGTTCAAAAAGTATTTTGCAATGAAAACCTTGATCATTTTATTTTACTAAAGGCAAGTGTGACAGTATCTATTTTGATGTCTGTGATAACCAAATTTGCATGATTCAAGGGGATCTGATAAATTTAAATTGTTATTTAAATATCCAATAGTGGTGGTTTACTATCACTTTATTCTTCTGGAAGTTATCACAAATGAGATAACACAAAATATTATTTTTAAAATGTCAGTTATATTTAAGTAGCAACTGGTGATGTCAGTTTTTCCTAGTATACTGTTACAAAAAAAAAAAAAGAAAGAAAGAAACTTAGCCTGAACAAATCTTAGAATAAATTTTAAATAACTTCCTTCATTAGGCAACATCTCTTGTTACAGGGTAGGGAGAGGGGCACCTCAGAACCCCCAAACCTGCCCTCTCTGAATGGGTTCTGCCATTTGCTGCATTAAGAAAACTATATAAGACCTTTAATGGAAAGGAACTTTAATACAATTAGGGAACAATACAGAAAGGCAAAGAATATAGTTACTAAGTTAACCCATTTTTTGGGTAAAAGTCCAGCCAAATAGGATTGGCTTAGGCAAGGCCCAAAAACCTGGCACACATCTAAAGGACCTTTCAGTAGAGACCCATAGAAAAGGGTCAGAAAGAGTTAGACAAATCCGGGAGGAAAAGAGCAAATTTAAATCAAGATGAAAGCTGCCATTGTAACCTCCCCACGGGTCTCTCACCCACATCTGTTCCAACCAGTCCAAGACCAAAAGGCAAGCGCAGTTTCTTCACATGTCCCTCTGCTCCATGTGCCTCCTCCAGGTCTCCTTGCTGCTCTCCATCCTGCTTCCTACTTCCTCCCTTCCTTCTGTGTTCCTGTCTCCTCGTTCTGGCATCTTCTTACCCCTGCTCAGCTCCACCCACCTAGGGAGGGATTGGGATTCTGGAACTTCCCCCTTTCCTGGGGACTACCCTGTTACACTCTTATGCTATCCTTGAAGGGAACTTGAAGACCTACAGTGAAGGAAAGCATACTACATCTCAAAATATCTCATTATCTATGTTGTAAAGGTCAAGCTCACTTATATTAGCAAATAATGTTGCACATAAAACATCCCTGTGCTTGCCAAGAGGGAAACTCTGCATCTATTGTCTTCATGGTCGTTATTCAAGCACATTTTGCTTTAAAATTAAAAGAATATAAATAATGAAACAAATTCTCCAGTAGTATCTTGAACATTTCAGAATAAAACATGTCTATAGATCTTTGGAAACTGAAAATTATTCCTTATTAATAGCCCTATAATTATTATAGCTCTTTTAGTAGACTCATCACTCTGTTGGCTCATATTAAACTTTTAGTCAGCTTAAATACTCATGTATTTTATATGTGAATCTTGCTAAGACTGATTTCTCCTTCTTGTACATTTGTAATTTTTAATGTAAAAAGAGAACTTTATAATAACCGAATTAAATTCAAGTCAATTGATTTGCACAAGTGTCCAGTCAGTCAGGATCCTCTTCATAGTATGATTTATTAGGAATAGATCTATAGTCTGAATCCTAGTAATTACTCCTTTTTCTTTCTAATATAGCCAATTCAAAGAGTATATTTAACTGGATAAATGAGAGAACAGAAGAAAAAAAAAACTCATTTAGTAAGCATTATTTTTCCAAATGAAAGCTCTACCTTGAATCTCAATGTACTGGTCAAACCCTTCCTTAAGAAACACTATAAACTATACAAGCTAGTAGTATTCTCTAGAAAAAATAAGGAAACAACAATTTAGGGGAAAAAAAGAGAAGCCAAGTGTACTAACAAATAGGCATAATATACATATAGCATTTTATTCTTAATGAAAGAGTAAGCCATAAATACTCTCAAGGTCAATGACAACTCTTTTATTCTAAAATTGTCAGGTTTATCACAGAGAGAAGTCATCTAGAAAGTTACAAATGTGAAGTATTCTTGCTTTCTGTTTTTATGAAAATCAATTGCCATTATATATTTAGGTGAAAATTGAGAGAGGAGGAAAATATAAGATAATAAGAATTGGCATTACTTAACAACAAATGGAGGTCAAATATTGCATTTGACTCACTAACTAAGCTCCAATAATAGTTCAGTGAAATATTATGGTTATCTACATCTTATATAAGCAGAAATTGAAGTTTAGAGATATGTTGAAAGTGAGGAAAAAGGTACAGAGCTGAAAACAGTAATCTATCCCCTCTAGTATCAAAAGTTATAGTTTCTCATGATGAAACTTTCTTTAGAAGTCATTTTATTACCTAAAGAGAAAAACAGAAATCATTGTGTTTTTGTTCAATAGTTACAAATAATCTCACTCTTTTGGAGTATTCAGGTAAATATATTAACTAAAATAATTACATTTTAGATAGGTGTTAGTGGGTCACAGGGTAATTTGTCATCAATTGGGATGGCAGTATTTACCTTCATAATATCAACAGAATGCACTTGTGATTATTGTTTTACAACTAAGTGCAGCAATTTGAAATTATTGTTTTTATAGCAAAACACTTATTTTATCATGTAATACTGTTAGATAAAATTATTAGCTTTATTGGCCCCATTTATACTGTAAGCCCTCATATATTTGGATTTTATGTCATTTTAGAATTTAGACAAATTACAAACTTGTCAATTTTGAAAATCAATACTGATGAGTGGATTAAGAAGTTACTTTGTACGCACAATGGACTACTATGCAGCTGTAACAAAATAGTGCTAATTGTGAAAACATGGATGTAACAGGAGGGGATTATAAGATTAAAAAAAGTTAGAAGGAGAAGGATACATACTAGCTTGCCACATAAATTCTCTTTTTCCTAAGATTCCACTCTACCCATCTCTCTATATATTTTAGCTTTCTAAAAACTAGTGAGTTTCATCTTAACACTACATGTTACACCATTATCCCTTTAAATTAGAAGACTTACAAATAAATTTTAATTATTTCTTAAAGACTTGCTTGATTTTTCTAGGTGATAACAGGCAAATTTTACTCATAGACATTAAACTCTTTAGTTCAATTACAATAAGTGTGATACAATAGTCAAAATTAATCCTAAATTCAGCAATTAAGTTAGAATGATCTTGAAAGTCAATGAATTACCAATATTAAACTTCTTATAATCCTAATTTTTCCATAAGAGATTTGGGAAACTAAGCAATGATAATAGGAAGAGATGAAATATAGAGTTACCAATTTCAGTTTTTAGTTTCTCCCAGGGGTGAAATTCCCAGTCTAATCAATCTGGAATTAAACTGGTAAGGTCATGTTATTAAAAATAACTCTTTCTTTAACCCATTATTTAGTTTGACAGAGTTCCTCTAAAGTTTCAAGTTACCAAAAATCTCTGAGACTAATAATTATTAGAGATTTCTATCTCCTTTGTTTAAAACTTTACTTGTCAAGCAAGTTTTTCCTTCCTGGACTTTGATACAAACAGCTCCAATACTGTGCTAATTTTCAAGAAATAAGGTACTTTAGGAATTTGTATACCTCAGTATATTCAAGTTATAATTACCTTGAATCAATATCTAGAGTCTTTTCATTCCTTCAGATAAGAAACTATTGCTTAAATTTGCATTTGAAGAAATGGATCTGGTTCTAAAGAAGGTGGGCAAGCAATTTACATCACAAATAGATTCTATTTTCCTAAACCCAGTTTTTTTTTTTTCTTCTCTAAATACCTAGAACAGACTTGGGGTGAGTAAATTTTGAATTGTTTCTCTAGCCACACTTGTAAAGTCTCATCTTGTAAAATCTCTCTGTGAAAGAAAAAATAGTCTAAGTCCAAGAACATGTGTGAAGCCTGTAAATGAAAAGTTTGATATACCCACTTAACTATCAATATATTTCTCTCTAACATACATTTATATCAGGAAACTTTATAATAATAGATGGAAACCAAAATTCTTTTTTTTCTTAGCTTTGTAGTAAGTTTTGAAATCAGATAATATGAGTTCTCCAATATTGTTCTTTTTTAAAAAATGATTAATTTTTGTTTTACATAATTGTTCATATTTTTAGAGATTTATTTATTTATACATACAAGAACTGGGGTATAGGCCAGAGGTGTGGGTGCGGTGAGAGGATTCATCAGAGACAGAGTGGGGAGCAGAACAGGCAAATTGACCAAAATACACTGCCGAGGGCAGGAGCAGGCAAGACAGGAGAGATCTCTTGCACTATGTGAGTCACACCTCTGGCCTGTAGCAGGGATTGAACTTGTGCTGCAGTGACTGAGGTTTGCTTCATAGTGTGTTGCTTAACCCACTGCACCACCAGGGAGACCCTCATTGTTCATTTCTGTACAATATTTGGTTTCTTTCTCAGATATAGTCCCCATGTAATTTTCACTACCAATTCACCCATGCACCATCACCATAGTCCCCTGTGCTATTCCCACCCTCAGTTTGGTCCCTTTCCCTTTCTCTGAACCCTCCACAATAGTGTCTCCAACTCATAGTTATCCATTCATTTTTATTTTGTTGTGTTATGTTTTTTTTTTTTATTGTTACTATTTTTTCCCTGATTCCTTATTTGGTTCCCCTATATTCCTCCTAAAGTAAAACCATCTGATGATTTTCTTTTTCCTTCTTATTTCATTCAGCATAATACCTCCTAGTTTCATTCATGTTGCTGTGAGTAGCACAAGTTTATTTTCTTTGATTGCTGAATAGTATCCATTGTGTATATAGACCACATCTTGTTGATCCAGTCATCTATTTTTGAGCATTTGGGTTGGGAAACCCAAATTCTAATATGCTAGAAATGTGTCCCATTTAACTACTATCCCAACCTGCTATAACTAGAAGAATCATTCCAAAGGTAACCAAAGATAAGATAGTCTCCCTAAGAGTTGGCAATAAACCTTAGATGGTGTGAAATCCAAACCTTTGTTCAATCAGATTGAGACCAGGCTCAGTTCGCTGAAAGACAAGAGAACATCCAATTCTTTGTGGTCTGTTTGTTGGTTGGTTAGTGGTTTTGGGGTTCCTGGATGTTGGGCTTTTGTGGTTCTTGAATATGATGTGAGAAGAAGTCACAGCCAAGTCTTCAGCAGAAACTAGCATGGCTTAATTAGAGACAGAATAAAAAGTAGGGGAGGTGGGGTGCTCTAGTATTTCATAGGGCTCACAAAGCATTCACTCTTTGCCCTTCTGGGATGCATGCACTTGCACAGGAACTCCCAGACTGTTGGTTTATCTATCCAGGCAGCGTTTTCTAAGGCACTTGCCTTCCCACTGTGCTCTAGCATCAGGTTGGGGCAGGGAAAGCACTGGACCTGTGTTGCCCTGGTGCCAACCAGCTACATCCGCCCTTGGGAAAGGGAGCACATTTGTGGTTTTTTTTGTTTTTTTTTTTTTCAGGATATTACTCCTGGGGTGCCCTTCAGTCTGCCTGCTATTGTGGGTGCTCCTTATTCTACTTGGGCTTTATTGGCTACCAATAGGTTGGGATGGGGGCTTATCTAGTCTGGCAAAGGTTTCCTGTGTTCCAGGGTATATAGTTGGCTGTTTAATTTTCTTTAGGTATCACTCTCCCTGTCCTGTTTAACAGTTTGTCTTTGTGAAGAACACAAGGTACATATATATATATGATAAAGGTGCCAGAGGAAGTTAAGAGAGGAGGCGGACTATTTTATTTTACATCCTTTTAGTCATTGACCCTAACTGATTGTTCCAAAAACCTTGGTTTTCTTTAATCTGAGGCCTTGAATTTAGTGTGCAAAAGGACAAATTTTGAAAACCCAGCGGCCTTGTGACTTAAGGACATCTTTGATATTATCAACCCAAGTTATAGAAGAGAATTTGCAATACAAGGACATTATATTTGTTAAGATTTTAAATATAATTTCATTAATCACTTTTATTTAAAATATAACAAGACTAGCTAAATACTTCTCTACTTCCTTTTTTTTAAATTTTGTTTTATTTATAATTCAATCTTACTTTTCAATAAGACATTTATATTTAGAGCTCTCTAAATTTTTCACATGTCCAAAAAGTAATTTACATCTTTCCAATGCAATAATAACTTAAACCAACTAATAAGCTTTTATTTTACTTTATTTTATTTTTGCTTAAAGGAAAAGGTAATGTAAATCACTTCCATTATAAGACAAGTCAAAAGAGAAGAGTCAATAAATATTACCAGTTTTCAGCCAAGTCTTGGATCTCTTGAACTGTTACACAACTGTAACCTAGTAAGGATATACCACAAGCTTTAGGACATGATTTGTTTTATAATGTACTTCTCATGACACATGGACATATTCTTGGGATTGGTAAGTGCTAAATCTACCCCAGGTCATGAAGGAGACTTCTTTTGGAGGTGGCAAACACTCTAGTTGCTTTCGTATGCTTGGTCCATGCCCAGCAGTGTTTGTGATATTTGACTTCCAAGATTCCCTTAGCGACAACTTAATTTGGTGCACATTTTGTATAACACAGACAGCAAAGTATGAAGTTGGTAGCATTTTTTTACCCAAATCTTAAGACTAAAAAAAAAAAAAAAAAATGCATGGGAGGAAATGGCATGACTAGAACCTGAATTTCCTACCTTTTGAAAAGCTCAAAACAGCACTTTCAAGGCAAAATAGACCGTTACCCAGACCTTTAGTTTGGAAACACATGTAACATGTAATATAAATACAACAAAACCAAATCTCGAGCATAGTAGATGGTCGTCCTGACAGTAGCAGTAAATTCTTATTAGGAAAAAGAGTTGAACTGATGATAGAAACAAATCAAGTTGTTATCACTAGATATCAGGCATTATTTTAAGAGGTTAATATTTTACAACCAATGTAACTTTACAAATAGTATGGTATTTGTATTCCACAAATCCTGTATTTTTGTATTTCACAAGTCCTGTCTAGGAGTCCTGACTACTAAAAATCCTTTCATTGTGGAAATCAACATATAGTCCTTAACTGACCTACTTGAACATGTAGTTTTAGTGTATCCTACTTATTACAGGAATGTGTTAAGCTGAAGAATTACTGTTTTTGTTGTTTTACTGAATAATTATTATTTTTATTAGAAGTACAGTCCATGTCCCTCTGAGAATCATAAGTGACATAGGGTAGATGTACCACATTATTTTTGCAATACAGTCTAAAAATTCCTAAATTCCAAAATATGTCTGAAACGAAGACTTTCAGATAAGGGATTGAAGAGCTGTATAATGTTCCCCATTTTATAGATAGGAACACAAAGTTACAGTCAGCACAAAATAATTTGCCTAAAGTTATGTAGATAACAAGGGCCAGATGCTGGATTTGTAACAAAAATATGATGTTTCCAAAGCCTATTCTTTTAACCACTACACCACAGTTTAGAATATTTGGAGAAATAGATTAAGGCCAGGTTGTGTTGTTTTATTAGTGTAAAGTAAAGAGGATAGGCTTAATTTTCCTGGAAAGAAAAAAAAAAAAAAAGATAAAACACTTTTAACATGAGCATTCAGAAGGTCAAACAGTAGAAATGTATACTGAATATATTGAAAAGGATAAAATTTTCTGTCAAGCAAATTAATTTCAAGAGTATTGCAACTTGCATTTTGAAATTTACAGCAAACAGTTTTCAGAGAGAGTTAGCTCATAGGAGGTAGATGGCATGGACAAATTCATATTACCATGGCATGTAATGGATAAAATACGTTTCCCAGTGGTTTCTTGCTGTGCACAAAAATGACTTATGCTGTCAGTGGAACAGTGATTATACCCATTAGTGAAATATAAAAATTCAGCTCAATTAAATTACTTATGCTATTTTTTTCCTTTCCTATGAATATATTTTGACATTCAAGTACATCTTCATGAGCTAACAGAATTTGAAGCAGCTACAATTTATTCTGTTTCTAATTGTGGTTAAATGATTATGTGATTCATCAATAAACAGATAGCTAACTTTCACAGTATATCTTAGTTTACAGAGAGATTATGACACCATGACATGTAGTAATGCAGTGAAAGGAGGAAGTTGAATGCCGATTTGTTATTTCACAAATGCCTCCATAACATAAAGTTTAATTTAATGTTTTGGAGGAAAGCTGTTATCCTAGAAGAGTAGGGAAAAATAAATGCGAATACATAAATTGTGAGGGAATATAACATTTCATCTCACTCAAGAGGTAGCAATTATTAACAACCACTTGGCAAGGAAAGACATGGATAGTGAATGTGAATGATTTTTAAATTATTTCACATCCCCTCACTTACAATGTAATAATTGAATCAGAAGGGTTGATTATAATAACAGGTGCTAAATCCTTATTAGTTTGTTAAATCTATTTTAGTGTGTTTTCTTAGTGTATAGTTTAGATTAATATTTATTGGTTGCATGTATATCCTGTGCATGATTTTATAAATGTGGTAGAGAAGTTCAAACAATTGTGCTACTTGTCTATGATATTGGAGATATGCACACACACAGAGATAAAAAATTTACAGTTGCATGGGTATTTATTATGTAATCTTTTCAAAAATATTTGAAAAATAAATGAGGATTCAGAATTTTTCTTTGATCGTGCTACCAAATTTGAGATAATGACATATTTATAAATGAAAAATATAATTTTTGTCACCAATCCTGTTGTTTTTGTATGTCCAGTATATTTGGTCAGTATTTAGATTATTTAGATTTACAAAAATGTTGAAAAATAATTTAGAATTCCCCAATACTACATATTTCACCCACTTCACCTATTGCTAAAATCTTACAATAGCATGATACTTTTATCATAATTAATAAACCAATATTGATACATCATTAATAGCTTAAGTCTGTACTTTATTCAGATTTTCTTGGTTTTCACTTAATATCATTTTTCATCCAAGGTACATAACATTTACTCTCTATGCCTCTAAGCTTTGGTTTTGGGATTTATGGTTATTTCTACAACTTCCTCCACTTTTGATGACCTTTATAGTTTCAAAAAACATTGGTTATATACTTTGTAGTATACCCTTATTTGAGATTTTATTAACATTTTCTCAGAGGCGGGCCTTGGCTTGCAATAAGAGCTCCATAACCTTAAAGAAGGACTCAGTATATGCTAGTACCATGAATTATCACTGTTAATGTTAATCTTGATCTCACCTAGGTGAAGCAGTATTGGTCAGATTTCTTCACTTTAAAGTGATTTCTTTTTTCCCATTTCAGACAATATACACTTTCAAGAGGACACACTAAACACAGTAAACATTTATTTTGAGGACAGTTAGATTCTACCAACTTAAGGGTGAAGCATCTAAAAATTATTTAGCAGTCTTCTGCCAGGGAGATGTGAACCTCTTTCTATTTATATATTCAATTACACTTAAAAAATATGAACTCATCAATATATATTTTGTACTTAATATTCTATTCCAGTATTGTCTGGTATTTTGTTTATCAAATTGTTTAAGCTTTGGCCATTAGTTCATTCATTTCTGTGTCTTTTTCCTATATGCCCATTTTTTTCCAGCACTTTTTGCTTTCTGACCTGCAAGTTCATCTATATTTCTCATGTTAGTTCAAGACAGCTTTCAATATTTAATAACTAATATATTGAGGTTAAGTTCACATAACATACATGAAAAATTCAGTGGTATTTTGTACACTTGTAATACGGTGTAATCAGCACCTTTATTTAGTTCAAAAACATTTCATCACTCTAAAGTACTATTAAACTTTTTCACTGTAAATGGTTTTTTCCCCATTCTCTCCTCCCCAGAGTCCTTGGAAGCCACCAATCTTTATCTGTCTCCAAATCATCAAATTCTGAATATTAAATATACAATTAAATCATACAATATGTGACAATCTAACTTCTTTCACTTGGCATAATCTCCTGAAATGTATCCATGCTTTGCATGTACCATTACTTCACTGTTTTCTATGGTCAAATATCAACCTAGTATATATGTGCTATTTATTTATATACACATTCATTCTTAATCATTTAGGCTACTTTTCCCCTTGGCTATTGTGAATAATGTTACTATGAACACGAATGTTCATGTACTTATTTTTAGTTCTTTTGGGTATATACCTAGATGTGGAACTGCCTGTCATATGGTAATTCTGTTTACCTTTTTGAGTTATTTACTAACTCTGTATTCTAACTCGATTGCTAGTGAAGCATTTTTCTTTCCCATTAGCCACTTAGATGGTTTTAATTTGTCACATCTTCATTGGCACACAATTTACTGTTTTTTTTAAATAATCACTCTCGTGGGCGTGAAGTATTATAGTATCTCATTGTAATTTTGATTTGCATTTCCCTAATTTCAGTTAGTTATGTCTTTGCAAAAGATGTTGAAGTTTTAACCTCCCAATATCTGCATGTGTAAACTTATTTGAAAATAAGGTCTTTGTGGATGGTGAAGGTGTAATGAAGTTAGTAATATTAAGACTGTCCCCTTATAAAGAGGGATTAAAGAAACTGATAAGTCAAGAGAGAAGGTGTAAAGATATGAGAAAAACACAGTCTACAATCCAAAGAATACCTGAATCTTCAGAGTCTAGCAAAGCAGCATGAAATAGATACTGTCTCAAGTCTAATAAGGAACCAATCCAGGCAAAAATTCAGACGTGAACTACTGACCTTTGGAGACAACTGTGAAACAAGTTTCTGTTGTTTCAGCCACCCATTTTTTCTGTTGTTGTCTTTTTTCTTTTTTAATATTTCATTTATTTATGCATACAAGAGCTGGGGTAGAGGCCCGCAGTGGAAGGGAAGGAAGATTCACCAGAGATAGAGGGCAGCACAACAGCAGAGCGACTGAGATACACTGCTGAGAGGAGCAGTGGGCAAAGGAGGAGAGGTCTGCTGCGCCATGTGGGTGGGTCCCCTCCCTGACCAGGCAGTGGCTGAGGAAGCTCCACATTGTGGCACACAACACCTTGCGCCACCAGGGAGGCCTAGTAGCCACCCAGTTTATGAAAAGGAAACTAGCACAATCAATAAATGAATGATGTTTGAACAGCTTTTTAGTGTTTATTTTCTATATTTATAACATTTTTGGTCTTTCCAGTTATTTTCACATTTATGAACTTGGGTTGTTTTTCTTTACGACTGAGTTTTAAAAGTTAGTAGAAACTTCAGGATTTAAGGACTCTCTGGTGGTACAGGGGTTAAAGTCTCTGAGCTATCAAGCTATAGCCAGCCACTGCAGCATGAGTTCATAAGTTTGATCTCCGACCAGGGAGCTAACCTACATATGTCACTGTAGACCTCTCCTGTCTTGCCTGCTGCTCCCCTCAACAGTGTATTTCCATAAATCCACCTGTTCTGCTCCCCACTCTGTCTCTGGTGAGTCTTCTCACCTCCCCACTGCCCACAACTCTGATCCTACGCCCCAGTTTTTATGTGCATCAATTTAAAAAAAACTTAAAAAAAATAAGACCCATTAATACATGATTTTCAAAAATATTTCCCAATTTTGTAAGTTGTCTTTTCATTTTCTTGATATATTTTGATATATATAGCTGACATTTGATATATATCTGCTCTTCCATTTCTTTGAAACTATCATGGCAATTTTGAACTCTGTATCTGTAAGAAGAACAAATCTCCCACATCTTTATGATTGGGCTCAAGAGATTTGTTCCCTCTCTTAGGTGTAATATTTTCTTTTCATCATTGAACTTATTCCATTTAAAAATAGTTTCATTGTTTTGTGTCTTATATCATTACAACTAAAATTGATGTGACTATTATGTACAACTATCCAGTACAGATATATCCTCATAATTCTAATGCATACATCTACAAATGGATTTATTGGATCTTGATTAAGTATATAATCATGTTAACCTTGTTAACATATGTTATTATCTGTGTTCTTAAAGCCAGTCTAATTATGTACAGTGATACCTCAATATGTTTCTAATTTTCATTTCTTCATGATTAATAATACTGAACCATTTATTCATGTCTCTTAACTTGTAAAATATCTGTCTAAATTGTTTATTCATTTTAATTGATTTTTTTTTGTTATTGAGATATATGTTTTCTTAATATATATTATGGATAAATGTTCTTTTTCAGAAATATACACTGGAAATGTTTTCTACAGTCTGTCTTACTTTTTCATTTTTATTGCATTATAAAGAACCAACATTTTTAATTTTGTTGATGTTCAATTTATTAATTTTTCTTTAATAGTTGTGGTTTTGTGTATGTCTAAGAATTATTTGCCTACTTTAATACATAAGAATTTTTAAAAATATTATTTTATGCAAGTTAATATATTTAACTTTGATATTTGTTCTATGATCCACTTCAAGCACATACTTGTACATGGATGAAATAAAGCATACACTTTATTTCTGTTTTCAGTAGATTATTGATTACCCTTATATATTTATTGCACCAATTACTCTGTGACTTTATTTCTTTTCACCTTTTCTAGACACTACTACAGTTTATTAATGCAAGAATGTATATGTAATTTTATCCACGCAATACCTCCAGGATGTAGGCTCAATTTTAACAAACCACTAGTTGTTTTATGTATCTGACTCATGATAGGTTAGGAATAGAAAATCATATGGTTCAACATCTATACAAATTAACACATCAAGTAAAAATATTTTCATAGATTCAGTTGTTACCAGATATTTTGAAAACTGATCATTTTCTTCTTGGAAACAATTACTGAAAATTGAGCATGAGTAGTCGTGACAGTTGAAAACGTTAAGTCTAACAGTTTAGACATGGTAATGAGTATGCATGCAAAATACACCACCAGCTCTTTATTATATAAAAGTATAGTTAAAACCCATGTGCCTTTCTGATATGACATAAGGATATGCATGGAGCATGGTTCATGAGGCTAACTTACACAGTGCATTTCTCGGAACACATCCATATATCCTGCTTCTGCTTTAAGCATCTGTAGGTGAGTCATTTGCATTAATTCGAAAATTGAAAGGAGCATTGATGAACTTGTTTTTTACTTGCCAACAACAGGCAGAAATTATGAGGTTGCTGAAAGGATATCAATATATTTTTAGAGATCCCTGGCTGAGGTGTTTCAAATTAACAGCTAATGGATGTTTTTGACAGCTTTTTTATAGTGGAATAGGCTAAAAGAAAACTAACAACCCCAAACACCCACATTTCCTATAGTGATCCTTTCATATTTTTACACAAATAATATTTTGATATTTCATGTTTACATATAAAAATTCCAGTAAACATAAAAAGATATTGCTGCAGGTCTGCTTAATGTTTATATGTAACTTGATAATCTATGCAGCAATAAATTCAGTTTTCAATGTGCATGTAAAAATGAGTCCAATATTATTAAATTGTCTCTATGCTACTTTCAATGCTTTGTTAAAACAGTTAATTTTCTATCATCTTATATTTTTTTCAGACGTAATCAATATAATTTTCCAAATATAATTCATTATCATTTTAGATGATTGAGGAAAGGTGGTCTCTGATCAATCATACATCCACCTCCCTCTTACGTAACTCCCTATGGAGGATTACAGGGCATTTCTATAACTACTTCCCAAGAAATATTTCAGTTGAGGAAAATGAGAATGTTATTTGCACAACGGTTTAATAGGTAGGAGAGTGTGCAAGACACCTGTGTTCTTAGAATGTATAAAAAAATCCATCTTTACACACACACACAATACATATAAATATGTGTTTTTTTTCAAATGAGCTTAATAAATATGAACATAACTCTGGTATAGGCAAATTGGCAAATTTAAATATATACCAGTTTCCAAAGTTTGACCCATGATTATATGGTTTTTAGGTTTTTGAATTCTTAGAGCCATTTATAACAGGAAACTTTTAAATGAAATTTTTCATTCTCAGTCTTTTGCCAAATGATATTTTATGAACCTGTTAAAATTTTGAAATGACACAAACCTAATAATTTATGTCAAAGTTATGTATTTTTTTCTCTACTACTAAAATTGTTTGTGTATTCCTATAACGGCTCTTAACATTGAAGCAACCACTGCCCCTTGTCCAAAGTACATTAATTATAAATGTGAACTTGTAAACAAAACTGTTGAATCTTTTGGAGCTCTGAAAAAAAAGTCAATTTAGTTAACACTACTGGTCTGTAACTTGAACACAAAATATGGGAAAGAAACAAGTATGGTAAACTTTTCTGTATGTCACACTCATTTTGGGTGAAGAAAAACTCACTTATTTAATGCACTGTGATCTGAACATTAGCTCAAAATGTTGATAGTTCAAGAACTTTTATTAAATTAATTTGCTTTTGGAAATATATCCCTATTCCCTTTAAAGTACATATAGTTCTCATATACCATTGAATATTAAGTGGCTACAAATGTAAGATTTTATCTATAATCTTCCTAGAATTTCCAAATTGAATAAACTGAGATTTAATCATTTTAGCAATGAAAGTGTTAGATTTTCCTAATTCCATAAGACATGTAAAAAGATTTAGGAAGATTCTATTACATTTTGTGCATACGACTAACCAAAAACATGTCCTGGATAATCTTGTGACATGGTATGATAAACAATTCTATTTATTTGCTGATAGTTTTTCTCAAGTAGAGTGTTACATTTCAGAATCAGTATGAAATCTGTTGTTTGCTTTTACTAATTCCATTTTACCTGGCTAGGATTAGAGACCATTCACTATTTTTTTTTTTTTTGAGATCTTCTGAAACCTAACAATTCTATGGTTCCTGTGCTCTTACAAATTACTAGAATTATTGACCATGCAATGCCACATGCTCTTCAGGATAGACATGCCTGTCACTTCTTGTTTATCCCTAGAATGTGGTGTACTGCTATATAAATATAGATGTTAGTCATTATAGACAATTTCAAATGTTGATTTTAAAACTCCTGATTGGGGGTCCTCCCTGTTGGCTCAGCGGGTTGAGTGCTGTACTGTGAAGCATACACGGCACAGCAGTGTGAGTTCGATCCCTGGCCAGGGAGGGGACACACATGGTGCAGCAGACCTCTCCTGCCTCGCCTGCTGCTCCCCCTCAGCAGAGTATTTCCCTAGATCTGCGTGTTCTGCTCCCCACTCTGTCTCTGGTGAATCCTCTCACCTTCTGCTACTCTGGCCTGTACCCCAGCTCTTGTGTGCATAAATAAATAAAAATCTTAAAAAAAAATAAAAAGTAAAATTCCTGATTGGGACCTCCCTGGTGATCTGAACTTTATAGGGGTAAAGTTATCAGCGTTATACCCACTATGGTCTGAGCGCATTAGATCCCGCCAGGGAAGTAACCCAAATATGACACAGTAGACCTCTCTTGTCTTGCCTGCTACTCCCCTCAGCAGTGTATTTCAGTAAATTTGCCTGTTCTGTTCCCCAACCTGCTTTTTCTGGTGAATCCCTCAATGCCCATTGCTCTTGTCCCCCAACCTGTGCCTCAATTCTTTACATTTCATTTATTCAATATCCTTGTGTTCGTTAAAGGAGTCATATGATTTTTTTTTTTTTTATGTGAATTGGCCTTCGTGAAAATTCTGTGACTATTTCTTTGAGATCATTGGATTTCTCTCCCAGGCCTTGTTTCAATATTGACTGGAAAGCTATGGAGACTAATGTATAAATTATTCTTCATGTGCTCAATAAACCCCTGGTCACCCAAGACAATACCATTAAGTAACCGGGCCTGAAGTGGGTGTGCTACCTGCAGAGAAAAGACCAATGGCTTATACTGCAAGGGAAAAAGTTTTGCTAACTGGCAGAGCAAAATGGAGGTGGGAGACGCAGTTCAAATCTACTTCCCTGTCCACTAGGAGACTTGGGATTTTAAAGAATGAATGCAAGATAGGGAGAGGCAGCAGTGGTCAGGAAAAGGGGAGGTGTGGATTTCCCAGTGCAAGGGTCTCAGTTTCAGGCTTCTGCAAGGGGTGGTGTGGCTGCTTAGCATGTGCTCTGCAGGGGAGTTGGAGGATTTGGCATCATAAGGGTCCTCTGGGTTGCTTTTTCTGGGTTTGCACTTGTGCAGTCCTAGAACAGAGATGTTTCATATCCTGTTAGAAGTTACTTCGACCAGTTTCTGCTGGTCAGACCCTGCTGATGCTGGTGTCATGTTTTGTTTTGTTTTGTTTTTTGAGTCAATGGGTTTGGAGAGCAAGATTCTTGGATTCACTCTGGAAAACGTTTCACCAGAGTTCCCTGTTCAGCATCACGCAGTGAGTTCCCAGGTGAGTTTCTCCAGTTATTTTAACCTGAGACATCAGTTATTTTAAAGAGCTGGCTTATTAGGGAAAGGGCTGGAAGAATAAAGGACACTTGCATAGACACAGGCAGGAAGAGCTGCCCGGAAAGGGACAGGTTTGCTGAGAGAGGCCTGCATGGTTGCAGGCAGTGGCCTTGAGGAGAGCTGCCTCCACTGAGGGAGGTCCGTGAAGAGATGCAGGACGGTACAGGTCACAGGCTGGCAGGAAGGCTGCTGCCCTGCAGAGGAGAGAGTTGAAGAGAAGCACCTCCATAGTCACAAGCAGGCAGAAGGACAGCTGCCCTGTCAGGCAGAGATTGCACTGATATAGTCTTCTCTTTGGGAGGGGCTCACTCCTTCAAGGAGTGGCTTGCTGGTCGACTTTGAATAAACTATAGAATCTGCAAAGGACTGGAGATTCTACACTGGGCTCAATCTCCATATCTTTACCCTCAGGTCTGAGCTCCAGACACCTACTTGGATAATTTTCTTTGTGATGTAAGCATTGAGGCACCTAAGGATCTTGGTTTCTATAGCTGGGTGATGGCTGTGCTAATCCTTTCCACCCTCACCTCCTTGTATGAGCCAGGTTTCTGGTCTCATGGCACCTCCTTTCCAGTTTCTTTTTTCTTATCCTCCATCAGTGCTGCTCAAACAAGTTGACAAAAGTTTGTGAACAAGAAGGGAAGTTCATTTGAAGAGAAGACCAACAAGTATGCTGTGGCCACTCTGTGACAGGCTCGAATTCTTCAAAAACGGTTTCTGAACATAGTTTCAATATTTGCAGATTTTAAAATTAGTTTTTCAAAATATTTTAGTTTGTCATGTCCTGAAATGTAAATGTTGCTTTGTTGTTGTTAGAGTGCATTATTTGTTTATGATTTTTATTTTATTTGTGCTTCTCAAGTAGTAAGGAAGGTTCAGACAATTCTAGATGTCTTATTTTTAAATTTCGGTTTTTATAGAATTTGTGTTCATTTGTTTGTGGGGGAAAATGTAACATATTTTCCAGAAAAATCTTGACAATCATTATTTATTCAAAGGTAAATCATACATGATTGAAGAATTGGAGAAGTGTGACTTAGAAAAAAATTGTAAAAGAACCAAACCTTACATCATAAGTGGAAATCTATGTCTTTCCTTTTTAAAAACTTCCTGGATTATTGAAAAGATTTTTTCAGTATTGTACTAAGAAAGATTTGCTATAACATATTATGGAATTAAAAGTAAAGAAAGGCAGAAATCTATCAGAAGTCTGTCAAAGGATGGTAATTAGAAAGTACTCAGGTAAAATCTGGGTGATAAAAGAAAGGTTAACTTTATTGCTGGCTAACAAATACTTTGCTAATAAATGACCTTAAACAATTGAAAATACTAAATACGGAGTTCTTAAATGTACAGATTTGCATAAAACATGATATTTTCTAGACAATATTACTTTGTTTCCCAGTAATTTGCAAAAAAATAGGTATTAAGAAATATTCTTTCAAAGAATGGAAAAGAGTAAAAAAATCTTAAGTCAGTATGATTTTCAGACATAGTTCCAAAGAGGAAAAAAATAAAGGTGAACCTGGTTTATTTGACCCAGCTACATCAAAACAATCCTATTTCACAAAAACTGCACTGGTGATTTTGAATTCAGACTGATTTTACAATTATGTAAAATTTCTAATTATATCCCCTTTCAATATTTTAATATCTACACATAGCTGTCTCTGTCAAGTCACCTAAAATGTATAGATGTCTCTTGCTTAAGTTTTGATGAACAGTCATTTAGTTTTAAAATTTGGCTTTATATAAGTAGATAAAGTAATACATTTTCTTTGTATCTATTCAAAAATACAATGCCTTGAATTAAATTAAGTATAAAAGTAGATTTGATAAAAGTTGTACATTTGATAAGGCTAAATTCATGTAAGTGCTTTGTAAAATATATTTGATCAAAGTGCCTGCACAAAAGATTTAAAAATGTATTTCAAGAAATTTCTAAGTCTTTAACTTTTAATGTGGTGCAATTGAATAGATAAAAGACTCATCCAGTGCATGGTTTCTAGTCTCAAGAATTGTCTTATTTACTTGATAGTGTCCTTCTACATACATCATATTGAAGATTAAAAGAAATAGTCTTGGTGCAGACACCTAGGTTTGATTTTTTTTTTGTGGTCTCTGGGGTTTAATGTATTATCATGTTGATCTGAGATGAGCTACTTAACAATATGGAGCTTTTACAACTGCATAATGGGAACAATTGCACCTAACTCACAAAGTATTCGCTAAGTTTCAAGGCAATGATATGGCACCTAATACATATTAAGTTGTTTAAGATTCCTAACTTCTTTTCCTCTCTTTCTCTTCCTCTATTATTCTGTCCTGTTTTCTTCCCTTTCTTCTATTTTTTTTTTCCTAAGTATAAGTTACTAGGAAGAGTTTCTGTGTGCTCATTGGTATAAACCTATGCAAAATATGATTTTATTTATAGGAATTGAAATTAAAACAAAGAGTTTTTAATTTAAACACACATATACAAGAGATTCTTATTCTTTGGTAAATTATCTTCTAGAGCATAGCTGTTCAAAAGAAAACGATAAACTAGTCATCAAAATTAAAAAAAAAAATCTCTTCAAAAGACTTTCATTCAGTGTAAAGGAAACCACACTGTGAGAAAATATCTGCACATCATATATTTGATAAAGGACTCGTATTTCAAATATCTAAACAATTCTCTAAACACACAAAATAGGAAACAACTCAATAAAAGGGACAAAACATTTGAACACTTTAGCAAACATGATTTGCAAATGCAAAATAAATACATGAACACAAGCTCAATATTGAACCCGCATTGAAACTGTTACAGGGTAGGGAGAGGGGCACCCCAGAACTCCCAAACCTGCTCTCTCTAAATGGGTTTTGTTATTTGACGCATTAAGACAAACATTTAAGGCCTTTAATTGAAAGGAACTTTAATACAATTAGGAATAATACAGAAAAGACAAAGAATATAGTTATTAAGTTAAGCATTCAAAGTTACCCATCTCCTTGAGGGTAAAAGTCCTGCCAAATAGGATTAAAAGCAAGGCTTAAAAGCCCAAAGCAAGGCTTAAAAGCCTGCCATAAGTCGAAAGACCTTTTCAGTGGAGACTTACAGAAAAGGGTTAGAAAGAGTCAGACAAATCTGGAAAGAAAAGAGCAAAATCATTATTAAGCTTTCTACAGGTCTCTCACCCACTTCTGTTTTAACCAGTTTAAGACTAAAAAGCAAGCTCTGTTCTGCTTCATGTGCCTCCTCCAGGTCTCCTTGCTGCTTTCCATCCTGCTTTCTTTTCCCTCCCTTCCTTCTGTCCTCCTATCTCCTCTTTCCAGCATTTTTTTAATCTCTGCTCAGTTCCACCCTACTTAGGGCAGAACTAGGATTCTGGAACTTCCCCTTTTTCTGGGGACCACCCTGTTACAAAACCAAATAATAGCATTAATATTTTTGAAGAGTCAAACTTAAAACGTGAACTTTTACCAAGTTACCAAGTATGGATAAAGTTGTGGAAATAATTCTTTTATAGTACTGATGAATAGTGATACTGAACTGACTTAAGAACTCGGGCCTCTGAAGTCTGACCAACAAAAATGATTTTCAGGAAAATACTGAAGATCAGAACTTCATTAACACTAAACAACAATAATAAAGATGAATATAAAAATCTCTTATTCCTATTATCTAATTTATTTTTTAAAAAATTTAGCCCTTTTTTATAAGTACAAAAGGATTTGTCTGTTATCAGATCAAAGTAAAATCTTTTTTTAAATATAATATATATTTTATCACTATTAGCGTGAACTACATAAGAAGCACACTAGATGTGATATGATAATCATTTAGTGTCTTGCAACATTTGTGACTTATATTTATTAATAAATTTTGTTTCACTATATTTCTCTGAAGTGGGAACTCAAATGGTTTATTGCCTTTCAGAAATGACAAAGCAATGCTGAAATCTGGTAAGATGCATCACTAGATTATTATCAGTCAAAAATAAAATCATCTCCATAGCAGAATCAAAATACAACAAATTTGAGCAGATAAAAGTCTTTCAAGGAAATGATACTTAATTAAGTACAAGAACTGTTACAGTACAGGGAACGGGGCACCCCAGAATCTCCAAACCTGCTAGCACTAAATAAATTCTGCCATCTTCTGCTTCAAGACAAAACATAATCTAGTGTACAAGATCAGTAATGGAAAGGAAATTTAATATAATTAGTGTGCCATAAAGAAAAAAGGAAGAATATAGTTTCCAAATCCAGCACCAAAGTTATCCATCGCCTGGGGGTGGGGGGGTGGGGGTGGAAATGCCCAGCCAAGTGGGGTTGACCCAAAGTAGGGCCCAAACTTCTGCCACAAGTCTATAGCACCTCCTGGTGGGGACCCATAGGAAAGGGGCCCAGCTCAGGGGGACAAAAGGAACAAAATCAAGGTAAAAGCTGCCATTATGAACCTCCTCACAGGTCTCTCACCTACATCTGTTTCAACCAGTCCAAGACCAAGAAGCAAGTGCAGCTTCTTTACATCTGCTCCATGTGCTTCCTCCACATCTCTTTCTGGGCCTTCATTCTTCTTCCTTCTCTTCAGTCCTCGTCTCCTCTCTAGTTTCTTCACCTCATCTCCTCTCAGCTCCACCCTACCTTGGATGGAGCTGGCAACCTGGAACCTCTCATTTTCCTAGGAGCTACCCTGTTAAAGAACCAATACCTAATCTTTTATAGCATATAAGACTATATTATTGTTGATATATAGACATTCATAAAATGTAAATTATTAAATGTCCATGCACACAGATTTGTTAATTTGAAAGCTACAGTGTTACATATATACAGATACACATATATACTATACGAATATGTGTGTAAATGTTATTTTCAAACACATACAACATGTATAGCGATGTTACAGGATTTGTCTAGTTCCCCAGGCAGGAGTTGATCTCAGTCTGCAGCAGTGGTGCTGGTGCTGGTCATAGTCACTTGTTCTCCACAGGTTGGGTGTCTCACAAAGAAGGCACAGCAGGAACTAACTCTCCTGCAAGCTAGTTAAAATTGACAAATTTGTTTAGAGAAATAGATAACACAAACAAAGTGGGAATCCAAGGTCTAAGAAACCTGGCCAGGGAGGGGCAAGGAAGCCACAATGGAGTCATGCTTCAGGGAATATATGCCTTCTTTCCGCATTAGTCTAGAGCCCCATCAGAATCTTTGATTGTTTAGTTCTTGGGTCTCCGCATCCTGCCTTACTTGTAGGCCCAGAATTACATCTTGCTTCTCAGCCTTTATCTTAGACTCCTTTCTCTTTTTCTTTTTTTTAAAGATTTATTTATGCATACAAGCACTGGTGTAGGCGATAGGCGTGAGCAGAGAGGATCCACCAGAGACAGAGTGGGGAGCAGAACAGGCAGACTGACTGAAATACACTGCTGAGGGAAGCGGCGGGGAGGCAGGAGAGGTCTGCTGCGCCATGTGGGTCAGCTCCAGGGATGGCTGCAGGGACTGAACTTGTGCTGCAGTGGCTGTGGTTTACCCCATAGTGCATTGCTTAACCCATTGTGCCATGAGGGGGGCCCTTCCTTTTCCTTTCTTGTCCTTTTTGGGGATATCTTGTTCATCTTTCTTTGAATTTGCTGCTGTTATCTCTGGAGCCTCCCTTATTCCTCCGAGGCTTATTCTGACCCTAGAAGCTATCTCCTTGCCCGATGACTCAGTGACACATTATTAATATAGTGCTATTTATATTTTAGAGTTGTCACTAATTGAATAATATGTATTTTAGAAACATTAAGAATTTAACTTATTATTTTTTTCCTTTAGCTATATAACCTTATGTTTTCCTTACGAATGTAAAAATTTAAAATGTGGCCTAAATTTATTGGCTACGAGAACTCAAGCAACTTTTCTTCATTTGGCTAATAGAGTCTTTCAATAAAAATATGGAGAAAGGAGAAAAATTCAAGGAATTATAGCCCACATCAAACATTTGAAAAGCTTATGGTTATTGTCAGACCCCAAGCAAAGTCACTGCTGCTTTTGGTTGGATGCCTCTCTGCCTAGCCTGCTCATCTGCCATGTTTTCTTCCACCCAAAGTGTTGAGTCACCCATGACCTTTTCCATGAAGCAGTCAGCCTTTCCAGTCCCTCAGCATGCTTCTTCCAGCATTCTGTAGCCCTTCAATACTTCTAAAACTTGGTTCCTTGTATATGCCACCCCAAGTCATCTCCAGATCATCCGATGTGGTAATATTCTATCTACATAGGAAAATATAATATTCCAGCAAGAAGTACATAGGCATCTAAGTATTTTTTAGTTGCTATATTTATAATTGTTTATAGTTGTTTTAGTTCTAATCTAACACAGGACATTGTTTAAATCTACAGTTTTGTGTACTTCGTCTGGACTATCCCTGTGACAGTGTTAAGAGCTTCAAAGTGATGATTAGACTAATGAAAAAATATATTTCTATTGGCATGACCATTTTGTAATTCTGTCACTTCTGCATTTGGTTTTCAATTGTTATGCAGCCTGTTTCTGACCTCTCTTCACCCTGTTCATATGCTGTGATCACAAACACAACTCAGCTTCTTGGCTATTCCTTAGTTCTGTCTCTAACCCTTTTGATTTTGCTGTCCTACCAAGAGGTTCCTTTCTTAATTTCCACATTAGCATAACTAGTTCTGGACATATTGAATTTTCTTGTAGAGTTAAAAGATAAAAACACGTGGAAAACTGTATTAATTGTGATTAAATATAACACTAAATGTGACAAAGTCTTCATTATTTACATTGTGTTGTCTGAAGTTTTAGCTTTGGGTTCCTCAAATGTGTTACTTGAAGTTTTTCTTTTAATACTTCTAGTACATGAGCCCCCTGTAGTAGCCCCATGAGCCACCCTGTCCTACATGATTTCTTTCTGTGCTTGCTTCTCAGCTGAGGCTCTGTAATTCCTCCGATTGACCTATTTTCATCTTTTCAACTCCTCTAGCCCCTGTAGTAGATAAATTACATTCTGAATGTCTGCATTACTGGTGGAAATTGTGAGGGTTCTTTGACTGTATTTGAGAACATTGAAATGAGAGAGATCATGAAACCATAGCAATATTAAAGAATATTCATAATATTCTTAAGAGCAAGATGATATTTTTCTATTCTAATTTAAAATATATAAATAAGGTAGTCAATATGTAAAACTTCTAAGAGAGAGATTTGTTTAAGACTTTTTATTTACTAAATTAAATAGAGAAGTAGAGCAAGGAGAGTTGAGAACAAAGATTTTTGAACATGATGAACTATATGACCAATATTTGAGTGTAATGAGGGATTAAATTCTGAAAACGGGGCACAAATGTGAAAGCGAGAGTTTCATAGGTTTTTATATTCTTGCTAGAAGAAGAAATAGTCGTAATATTTGAAGAATTTAATAACGGATTCACGATTTTCATTACCAAGCTAGTCTACAAATTTTAAAATGATTAACTTAAAACATACTATCCAATTCTGTTTTTGAAGATCCAACAAGTATGGAGTGCATTTGATTACAAAATATGATTGAGTAACATTTCCTACAAAGATGTCCCTGGAACATGTGAACTTGTTAATTTATTTAATGGCAAAGGATACATTGCAAAATGATTAAATTAAATAATCTAGGTAGTCTTGTTTTAATTATGTGTCCACTTAATTATAAATATCTTTATTGATTCATAAGAACCAGAGTCCACCAGAGAATATAGAAGGAGAAAAGCAGACATTGGAGTGATGCTCTTTAAGAATGGAATGGGGAGCCCTGAGCCAAGACATGCAATCAGCCTTTGGAAAAAGAAACCATATTTCCCACCAGTGGGAAGATAGTCATGACAACACACTGATTTTAGTCTTATAAGATTGACTTTGGATTTTTGACCTTCAGAATTGAGATAATTCTATTTCTGTGACTCACTAAGTTTGTACTAATTATTTAACAACAGTGATAGGAAGCTAATAAATGAAGCCAGTGAACATTATAAAGCAGAACAAAGGCAACACAGCATATGTACTAAGAAGAAATGTTTAAATATCCCAAACTCCTAGATTTGTTATAATTTTTTTTTGTTTGGGTTGTTCAAGTAAGCTTTTTATTATGAAATCATAAACATAAATAAAAGAAAAATATATATCAATTAATATATTGTTTTCAATAACAATCAGAATTTTTTTGTGCTTCAAACTTTCTTTGTCTACAATAGAACTATATTTTTAGATTACATTTTAGATCTCTGATTCCAGAGGAAATATCTCATTCCCATATAGGTTTTATGCTGTAATGATGTAGGTATTTGTTATTCACTTTACAATGTGTTGTTTTCATATTTAAATGTCATAGAAGTAAAAATCCTTTCCTAATTGATTTCAGTATTAATGTGAAATATCATGTTCAATATTATTTGATTTATTTGTGTTTACAGAAATAGGGTTTTTTGATTCATTTTAACTATTATAGAATATTCATTGGCATGAATCTTATGTTATTTGATTAAGGTTGCTATAGTAAAAACACCATAAACTGGGTGGTTTATACTGACATTTATTTCTGGAGGCTAAGTTCAAGATCAAAACCCTGAAAGATTCAGTGACAGATCAGCCCTTTATTTACTGTTGCCCTAGCAGGCAGCAGGGGCAAGAGATCTCTGTGGGGGCTTTGATATAAGAATACAAATCCCATTAGGAATGACTCTATCTTCATGACCTACCCACCTCCCCAAAGTCTGACCAGCTAATATCATTACACTGAGAATTAGATTTTTTATTAATTAATTTTGGTGGATATGAATTTCAATTCATAGTAAATTTATAAATTTCATTCATTCTTTTGGCAGTGGATACTTAGATTTTTTTTTTCAGTTTTTGCTTTTGATATGAAACTGCTGTGAATATATTTGTATATACTACACATGTCTATGCAACTTTATGTGCAATTGATACTGCAGTTTATAGAGAATATATTTATTTTTTATTTGAGTAACTATTAACAGAACTTTCAAAAGGGTTTTGCAAATACACGCCAACATACAGTCACATCTTCACTGGCACTTAGACTCCAAACAAAATGTTAGCCTATGAAATGGAGTATAAAAGCAGGTGAGCATGTTGTTTTCCTTACTGTTTACTACTTATTTTCTCTTATATGAAATTCCTCTCTTTACCTTCTGCCCACATTTTCATTATTTGTTGATTTTTTTCTTAACTTATTTAAAGGATTTTGTTATACATTATGAGTTTCATGCATAGTATTAATTATTTAATATTATTTATATGCATAGTGTATATCTTTGTACTTTGGCAAAAGTTTTATTTTTTAAAATGATTTTTGATGACTATTGTTATTTTTAATTGAGATATAATTGAGATATAATGTTGTATTAGTTTCAGGTGTATACCATAATGATTTGATATTTGTACATATTGTGAAATGATCACCACAATAAGTCTAGTTAACATCCATTACCATATACTTACTTATTTTGTGATGAGAACAGTTAAGATTTAATCTCTTGAATATAATAATAATTTGAATATAATAATATCATTAATTATATTTAAATGTTGTACATTAGTTCCCTATGACTTATTTTATTACTTCAAGTTTTATCTTTTAAATACCTTCAACAGTTTTATCTGCCTTCCCATCCCCTAACTCTGGCAACCACCAACTTTTTTCTTTATATCTATGAGATTTCTTTGTACCAGATAGTATTTGTCTTTCTTTGCTTTATTTCACTTAGGTTATGAATATTCACTTGTGTGTGTATATGTGTTTGTGCACGTGAGCTTTCTGCAACTTGACACTGTTTCATAGTAAGTGAGCTAACAATATGTTACATCTATTTAAACAAAAACAGTAAAATTGTAGCTTGATTAAAGTTGTTAGAAAATTATGCAAGAAGAAAGAGGACTCTTACTAAACATATTGCTGTGAGTAGTCTATGATTATTAATTAATTTATAATTTTTGTACCAATAATCATGACTAAATCTTTCCATATTATTAATATATATTACGCAAAATTGAGCTTCATTTTAGATTGTAACTAATGAAGCATTATTTTCAATTACCATCACTCCAGGATTAAAGTCAATTTATGCACTGAAATGCTTCTCTTCTTTCTTAATTGTATGACAGAGACACATCTATTCTTTAGTGTGAAAACACAAATATGGATACCTCTTCTGAAGGTGGGTAAGTGAATTAAAAAAAAAAGATAGCATGTCCTTCTTTTGATTTAACTTGAGGACGTTTGCTGGTGAGATTTCTGCTTCACACAATTATGTACTTCAGTTCCATAATGATTACCACCATTGACATTATAATCTCAGATACTAATTAAATAAGCACAATGTTTCTATTTGTAATAGATGTACTACCATTTAGTGAGCTATTACTATGAATCAGATGCTATAATATGTAATGATGTTAGGTCAACTAATCAGGAAGACTTATTATTGGCAAACATCTTTAAGCACTTTCAGCTTTATTAAGATGTTTATAGGTCCATTGAACGAATCGTATATGCCTTTTAACTGTTTATTAAAGCTAATATTGCCAACACTTTGCTTTTGAACTTAATTTATCTTTCTGACAAAGTCATGATATAGTGATACAGTAAACAATGTTGGTGGATACTCTAATTCCAAAATAATCCATAGGTAAGGGCAAAAGAAGTGATAAAGTTTTCCAGAGGTTCTTTTGGCAGTACGCATTCTTTACTTAGGATTCTATATAGTTCAGAACCAAAGAGGCATGAAATAATAGTTGTTTAAGTATGATAGGGTCATACGACTCTCTTATGGTAAAATTCAGAAGTAAATTATTCAGAGGTAGTAGGTGGTTCTAACTAATGATGCCCTGATCTCCATAAGATCCTTCTAGCTTTCTGTGCTGTAATTTCTAAAAGTACCTTCAAGATGATGTCACAATTATCACATCCACATTTTTGACTGAAAGGGTGTAAGAAAGAACAAAGAAAAAAACACATACCTGCATTTATTCCAGTGCCAGACTTTGTTGATGTGTCAATTTCCTGTGTGAATATTACTGTTGAAATACCTGTAGAGGAAAGATGAGGGAAGAAGTTATGATGCTGAGAAATTCATTGTTAGAAGTTGGCCATATACTTATAAAATGTTGCCTTTATTTTCATCATAGTTCAAAAGATGGTTTCTAGACACTAGACGATCTATTTAACATATATTAAATATCTAGAATGACTAGTAGAAAGTTGCATGAATTTATACATTATTTGAAGTATTTATTCTCTTTGAAATTAATAGACTTCTATAATTAAATAGTTATTCTCTATGAATATGTTATTTATGCTGATTGATTAGGGGTAAAAGAGGATATTTTCATCTATAATTTTTATTTCTCAAAAACAAACCAAGAGTTCCAGATTTAGTAATGAAAGTTTCCTATGTTGGGTAAGAACCCTCTTTTCAACAATTATTAATATCATTTGCGGTATCATCAAATAACTAATTAAATAAACATTAATTATATATACAATAGATGCAGTACCAATTAATGAGCTATTATTCTGCACCAGATGTTACAGTATACAATACTGTTATGTTGAAAACTTTAAACAAATTACAAAATCTTACTACTTGAAGAACTAGAAGAGGAGGCAAGCAAAGATACTACTGGGACTATATCATTGAAAGAAAAAAAGAAATAAACGGGGGAAGGTCCACATTCATATTTTTTTCTTTTTTCTTGTTTTATTTCTTTTTTTAAACACCCTTGTTTATTTATTCACAATATCAGTTTTCTCCCCTCAAGTGTGGTCACCATAGTTTTCCCACCACCATAATGCCCACAGTCCTCCACCACACCTTCCTGCTCCTTTTTTCTACAACCCTGGCCTCCCTTCCTTTCTCCCTCCCCTACTGAATATCTCAGATCTGTCTACTTTCAAGGGTAAATCTTATCATTTGTCTTCATCTGATCCTTCATTTGATATCTCTAGATTCTGCATATAAGTGAAACCATTCAGTATTTCTCTTTTTTCCTTCTAGCTCACTTCACTTAGAATAATCCCTTCCAGCTCCATCCATCTTGCCACAAATGTCATGAGCTTATCTTTGATTGCTGAGTAGTATTCCATTGTATATATGTACGACATCTTCTTGATCCACTTATCTATTCTGAAGAATTTAGGTTGTTTCCACATCTAGGCTATTATAAGTGGTGCTTCAATAAACATAGAAGTGCAGGTTTCCTTTTGAATTAAGGGTTTTATGTTCTTTGGATAGATACCTGGGAGTGGAATTGTTGGGTCATGCAATTTTTTTCATCAAGGCAGCACTGCCCTCTACATAGAACATGTCAGCTGGAACTCAAATAGATATCAGAGGTAATTTTGGCACACAGTGTCAGCTTATGGAAATAGATATGCCAGAATGGCTGAACATTAATAGGAACATGAATCATTATTGCACAATTCCTCTTATATTTTGCAGTGACATTTTAGATACAGAAAATATATGATGGGATAGAAGCACTTGAAAAAGACTTTAAAAGGGCAAAAAGACGGGGTGTCCCTGGTGGCACAGTGGGTTGAATGCCGCACTGAGAAGCATCTGCGGCACAGCAGTGCCAGTTTGAACCCTGGCAAGGGAGGGGTCCCACATGGTGCAGCAGACCTCTCCTGCTTCGCCCGCTGCTCCCCTCAGCAGTGTATTTCAGCCCATCTGCCTGTTCTGCTCCCAACTCTATCTCTGGTGAATCCTTTCACTGCTCCCCACGCCTCTGGCCTGTACTCCAGCTCTTGTGTGCATAAATAAATAAATCTTTATAAAAATAAATTTAAAAAGGGCAAGAAGAACATCTCTGTGGTGATGTTAATGATGTGCAATTGGATTCTTTCACTTGCAATATCATGGTTGCAGTCATTGATTATTGTTTATAAAACATAACTATTGGCAGAAACAATAATGCTTACATACAATCTGTATTATTTCTTATAATTACATGTGAATCTATAATTATCTAAAAATAAAAAGTTTAACTTTGAAAATTAGGTAGCAGATATGACACATTTTCAAAGAAGACATATGGGTGATATGTAAGCATGTAAAAGTATGCCTAACATCATTAGTCATTAGGGAAATGCAAATTAATACCATCCTGTTATATGGTATTACATGCCCAGTGGAATTACTAAAATTAGAAGGCCAGACACAATAAGACACTATTTCACACCTGTTAGAATTGTTAAAATTCATAAACCTGGCAATACCCATGACAGGTGAGGATGTGTAGCATCATTATAGAAGGATATTTAAAGTCTACAAACAGTTTGGAAGAGAGTTTGGCATTTTATTATAAACAGTTTTACCATACCACTGAGCAATCATATCCTAGGTATATACTTAACTGATTGGGAAGCTTATATCCATAAAAATAACTTGTTCATGAATATTTAAAAAATAGTAGTAACCAAGATGTCCTTTCATAGTTGATGGATAACCAATGTGGTATATTCATGAAATGGAATATTATTCAACAATAAAAAAGAATGAGTTATCTATTCATACAAAACATAAATTATTAAAAAGAAAAAAATCCTCTAAGTAAAAGAAGGGACACTGAAATGGCAACTTACATGTTGTTTCATTCATCTGTCATTCTGGAAATAGTGAAACTTTAACTACAGAATAAAGATCACTGTTTTCCGAATGTTTAAGGAGAAGGCAGTTATTGTCTTAGAAAAGCACAAGACATAATTCAAGGTGATGAATTATACAATATGATACTATATATTACTGATGCTATGCATTTTTCAAAACAGAATTGTACTTCACTAAAAGTGCATCATAGATCATACATTTAAAAAAAAATCAGCAAAGAGTTCAGGGAAAACCAGGTATAATGTAGACTGTGACAAAATATTATAAACATATTACAAATAATATCACATAATGTCACTCAAATAAATGGAAGGGGAATATAAATGTACATAGTCTTATTCTCCAGTGGTAAAATTGTTTCTTAAGGGATATACTTCAAGAGTTCTCACACTGACATGCATGCTACTAAAACTTAGTGAATAAACCAGATATTGGGAACACAGTTTCTCATTATAACTAGCAGCTGGTTACAATAAACAAGGGGAGGGAGATTAAAATGAATCATGTAATATTAATCTAGTCAAGCATATCAGTATAAATATATATTAAGTTTAATATAGACAAGGACATATAGATAAAATTTATAAAGGGAGGGCCTCTGTGGTGGCGCAGTGGGTTAAGCCACGCACTAAGAAGCAAACCGCAGCCACTGCAGCACGAGTTCGATCCCTGCTGCTGGCCAGGGTGGGGACCCACATGGTGAAGCAGACCTCTCTTGCCTTGCCCTCTGCTCCCCTCAGCAGTGTGTTTTAGTTGATCTGCCTGTTCTGTTCCCCACTCTTGTCTCTGGTGAATCCTCTTATCTCCCTGGTCTCTGGCCTGTACCCCAGCTCTTGTATGCATAAATAAATAAATCTTTAAAAAAATTATAAAGGGAGGCCTCCTTGGTGGTGCAGGGTGTTAGCTCTCAGCACTATGAAGCTATTGGCAATCACTGCAGCACGAATTTGATTCTGGCCAGGGAGCAAACCCACATGATTCAACAGACCTCTTGTTTCTCACCCGCTGCTCCTCTCAGTGGTGTATTTTAGTCAGTCCTCCTTGTCTGCTCCCCATTTTGTCTATGGTGAACCCTTTTACCTCCCCCCACACCTCTGGCCTATTCCCCGGCTCTTGTATCCATAAATAAATAAAATATATCTTTAAATTAAAAAATATATAAAAGGATTCTATCTAGATAATATCTTCTTGTTCTTTTTTCTGAATGACTAGAAGCAATTACACTTTAGTAATGACAGTACAGCAACATTATTCACCAGTGAAAGGAATAACATTCCATAAAGAAACAGAAATCTCAAGGTCTGGAAGAAATACAGTATGACCATGGAAGATCGTATCTTTCCAGAATATATTGACTGACTTAACAAACAAAATACATAGGAGCATGTCCAAAAAACACATAGACGTCAACCTGAACACACTTAAGGTGTTTAAAACCAAAAAAACTTAAGTGACAAAACAAATAGCATATATTGGATTATAACCCACAAGAGAAAAAAAATACCCACAAGTTCATAGTGATATAGTGTTGGGTAAATAACAAAGCATGGATCAATCTCAATGTAGATTAATAAATTATGTATGTACTACCTCCCTCAAGGAGGTGAAACAACTCTCCACTCCTTGAGTGTGGGATGCACCTGTTGTCTTGCTTCCAAAAGATAGTGTAGGGAAAGTAGAAATAATAACTTTACAATGGAGAAGACTAACAGACATTGCCCCAGCCAAGTGATATATGTTATTAGCATAGTGGTAAGTCATGTGATAGTATGTACTTTTGTTGTGTTGAGATGTTGTTATGTGTTGAGATAGTTCTTCACCCCTGTGATCTTTCTCCATAATCTATAATTATAACCTATAACCATAACTCATAATCTTTCTCCACCAAACTTATAACTTAATTGAATCATGAGAAAAACATCATATAAACCAAAATTTAGGGACATTATACAAAATAAATAATTGGTACTCTCAGAAATTCTCTTAGACCACAACATCTACGGAGCCAGTGTGCCTAAATGTAATGTGGTAACCTGATATAAAAGAAAAAAAATCAAAGAATAAAAGGGGAATTCCAAACAAGTTGCTATTAGTTGATAAAAATATTTTTCTTTGTATATGATAAATGCAGCATAGGCTGGCTATGCCAAGTGTTGGCCTTAAAATGGAAGTTTTATTATCTTTTGGTGGAAATGTTTCATGGTACATCCACATTGAACAACAATTTGGGAGTCCCTGCAAAGTTTAACCTTCCGTGTGGCACAACTACACTTCTCCTAAGTGAATGCATATGCCATTCAAAATATTGTACAAAAATTTTCATGCAACATTATTTGTAATAGTCAAAATTGGAAACAACTAAAATGTCCATAAACAGATCAGTGGATAAACAAATTGTGGTATATCCATAAAAAGGAATACTTCTCAGCAATAAAAACAAATGAAATATATTTTATTATTAACAGACACAAAAATGTGCATGAATCTCAAAGTTTATGTTGAGTGATAGCAACCAGACAAAAGAGAATGCATATTATATGTTTCCATTCATATGAAAGCAATTGCAATGGAATAAAAGATAAAGCAGTATATCAGTGGTTACCTGAAATCAGGGATGAATGATTGGGGGAATGGATTACAAAGACGAAAAGGAAACTTGTGGAGGTGATGGATTTGTTTTTTATCTTAATTTTTGGTGATATTGACATGGGTGTTTATATGTTTCAAAATTTACCAAACTGTAAACTTTAAATAGGTATAATTTATTTCATGTCAATTATACATTAATAAAACCGCTAAAAATAACTACAGGTAATTCTGCACTATGAATTTTGTGCCAATTACTCCAAGCCCCAGAGATAAAAGATTTTTCCTCCTGAAGTCAAGAGCCCTCCTCCCCATGCCTCCGAGAATAACTGACAGGGAAAATCTGATTTGCTTCAAGGAAAATCCTGCCCTCACCTACAGAGATTTGCTCTGTTCCTTTGTCCCTCAAAAGAAAATCAAACAATAATTCAACATCAGAATATTTTCTAATATCTTGGTTATTCATTCTAAGACCCCATGTGAGGCATCAAAAAGGCCAGAATAGTCTGGGCTCAGCACAATACTTTCCTATGTCTCTTCTTCTACCCAAAGCTTCAAAAAAGTTTAAATTATTACTTTAACTAGAATGACCTACTTACACATATAATCTAAATCCACAAATATGTCATCATATAAATTTTGACTTCAGCGTTTTAATTTATGTTATCTTTTTCTAAAACTATTATTTCAGTTTTAAAATTTTATAGATATAATGCTATTACTAAATTTCACCATAATTTACTCAAAATATTTTTTTTTGGCTAATCTTGAAACAAATTTCTCAACTTTTCAGTTTATGTCAGAAAGCACCCTATTATATGTTTGTAACTGGATATTTGTGTATATGTGATTGCTGAGGGAAATCTGTTCTCCTCTGCTGCCCAGAATCCAATCACCCTCTGTACTGATAACTATTTCAGTGTGAGAGGAAAGGACACTTCGGAAGGTAAAATTCAGTCAACTGACTCATTCTTTACCATTTATGTATTCCTGCTTAGAACTTTTAATCTTTGATTTAGTTTTCATTTATTGTGGCAGCATCTGCTGGCTTGAATGTTCTGCCATGACAAAGGAGCTGATAACAGTGGCAACCTCTGCAGCAGACTATGCCTGGTATGAGATTTTGCATGAGACTCAGGCAGGAAAAAAGGACAGGCACTGAAGTCCAGCCCTGGGTCCACAGCTTTTGTCCCTCCCATCTAATTTATTAAGTATTTATCACATCTTTTCCTTTATATCCTTCCCACAAACCACTATTCAGTCCAGTTAGCTGAAATCAGTTTCTGTCAATGCACTTAAATATTTTGAAAAAGACTAGTAGGTCCACTATAAAAAACTGTATGGATCTTCTTCACAAAAGTAAAAGTAGAGCTAGCATACAATCCAGCAATTCCACTTCTGGGTATACATCTGAAGGAAACAATGTCACTATGTTGGAGAGGTGACCCCATTTTGACTGTAGCACAATAACCAATGAATGGGCACAGTCTAAGTGCCCTTCAGCAGATGAATGAGTAAAGATATGATGTATCAGCCAAAAGAAAGGTGTTCCTGCCATTTGTGACAAGGATGGGCCTTGAGGGCATTATGCTAAGTGAAACAAGTCAGACAGATAAAACAATACTGTATGAGCTCACTTATATGTGAAATCTAAAAATTAAAAAGTAATAGAAAAATTACAAAATCAGATTGTAATTAACAGAGAACAGAAGTGGCATTGAGGAGGGGCAATTACATAAGTGCTCAAAAGGTACAAATTTTCAGTTATTCAGAATAATAAATACTGGAGATGTAGTGAATACAGCTATAACTAATTTCACTATCATGATATATTTGAATGTAGCTGAGAAAGTAGTTGTAAATTTCTCATCGTAAGGAAAAAATATTTCCTGTATCTTGTGAGGTGATGAATTAAGCTATACTTATTGAGGTAATCATTTCACAATCTATGTAAGTCATTAGGATATATAGCTTAAATTTATAACATGCTTTATGATAATTATATTTCAATAAAACTAAAAGAACAGAATTTTGAATGACACAAATATGTCCATCTTCATAGGTATTTTCATATAGAAGTGCAGATAACACATTTTTTGTTGAATCTGGGTATGAAGTTGCTCTACATTTTTAATGCTCCATGACAGCTATAAGATTTTGACTGATTATAGTAAGAGAAATGTCAGGAGGAAAAAGGTAAATATTGAATGGTTTCACTTACATGCAGAATATAAAGAAACCAAGCAAAGGATCGAAAAAAGATAAAATTTGCAAGCTATCCAGAGATCTAAAGCATCTATTAGGGGAGAAGGAAAAAGAGTTAAAGCAGGGGAGGAAAGAGCACAAGGGACTGTAGCGATGGATCATGAGTACTGTGTTGGGAAGAGAACTACAGGGATTATACCTGAGAGGAGAAATCAAAAATAGTCCAAAAATTAACAATGATATAAGAAAATAAATAAACAAATAGTTGAACTATTTATTTAGCAATGTCAGTCCTTGTAGTAATTGGGCTAATGGGTTTTGAAACCCCTAGCAACACACTTCAGCTTCCCTATTCTGTGGAAATTAGAGAAAGTTCTTATCCTCCTAGTCTTAGGTTATGCATACACAAAATGGGGGGTACTAATTCCACTCTTGTAAAGTAGCGTGGGGATTAAATAATTAATTCACATAGAGTATTTACAAGAATTGGATGGTGATACTAAAAAAAAAAAAAAAAAACAAAACCCTAGACTAGAAGTTAACTCATTGCTAATGAGAGAGGTATTGCATTTTATATTTGCAAGTGTCAGAAACTTGTTTATTTTTTATTTTCCTGAGAACCATAACCTTAGAAGTTTCTGTAAAGTCTCCAAACTGTAAAGTTTGGAGTTAACTAATAACATTGCAAATAAGTAGTAGTTTTAACTCTTCAAATTTCTAAAAATTCTTAGAACTTTTAAGGAGATTTTAAGACATCACCATTTACAATTTGTATTTGACCTTCAGGAGGTTAAACTTTTTAGTATTAAATTTCCTTGTCTGTAAAATAACAATAATAATAATAACAACAATAGTAATAATTCAGAAGATAGGTTTAAAAAGTAAATTTGAAGCATATAAAATGATTATAAAGATAATTACCACACAATGAGGCCTAAAATAATATCTGTAATAACATGTTTGATTCTGAAACATTGATAATATCAAGTTACTAGTTATTAGTATTATTATTGTTCCTTTAGTACATCAAATAAAAGACATGAAGTCATTGACTGTGAACCCTATAACAGTATGTGAAAGGATTGAGAAGATGTCTTCCAGAAAATAAGAAATAAAAGTTGAGTTATTGAATAATCTTAATGTAAATCAAATGAAGCAATCCTGAGGCATACGTATTATTCACACTGCAACTGCTATGAGCAATGAGTAATAGGTGAGCTCATGAAGACATACTAGAAAGTTCTATAAAATTCTTATTGCTCAGAGTATAATCTTGTTTTAGTTTGAAATCTTTAGGAACAATTTTTTAAAATATATGTTAATATAAATAAGCTAAAGATATATATGCCTATATACACGTATTCTACATATGTGTATATGTGTATATACACATACATATGTACATACACACATAAACAAATATATTCACAATACCCTGTGTTATGAAATATGGTGCTTCTGAAGTTAAAAATAAATGACAATCCATAGAAGATATAACCACCAGGAAAACACTCTGCTTAGAAGAATCATTAATCTTTCCTATAAAATCTAAAAGTTTAGTTATTTGGACACTGTGCTTTCTGGAAACAAAACATATATATATTCAGTTGTCATTTAATGAATGAGCAATAGGAGGAGAAATAGAAACCACCAGTTATCCTAGAAATAAGGTCATTTTCAAAATCATTAATCAAGAGCAAAACTATCCAAATAATCTCTGTGGTTTAAAAGAAAGTTAAACTCTTATATCTCTCTTATTAAGAGTAGAATTGCAAGAAGCTTCCTCAATACTTATACCTCCTTTCCTGTATTCTGGATATAATAATATTTAGGAGTAATAGCTACTTTTTAAAAGGTTATCTATTTTTTGTTAAGTTTGTATCAGTTCCTTTAAACATCTAACTGCTCACTAAACAGCTTTAAGAATTGAAAAGCTATCCTCTAGACTCCTATGTGAATATGAATTTCATAGCTTAAATACATAAAATAATGATTACATCCAATGATGATGAGGAACATGTTTTTAGTAGTATACTAATTAAACTACATTCTTCAGATAACATGTTTCTATACTTACTAGCAATGAACCATATCTGATTGGTCATTAAGTAATTAGGAATGCTAATGTAAATAAAGTGCTATTAAAATGGGGTTCAGAGTGGAGATGCATCATATATTTTGTGTTCTGGTCTGAATTACATACAGACCATTGAAATAAAACAACCAATATAAAGGTACTTAAGACCAAAAGGAACAAAAAAAATGTTCCATCTGTCATTTGTTGCAAAATAGATCTTATATTTTTAACCAGGGTTATTTTAAAATTTTTATTACATATAAAACTGTTATAAAAAACTAAAAAGACATTATCTAGCCTGTGATGCTGCATTGTTTTATGTCTACTGTAGTTTACCTTCTCTGTGTGTTGTGTGTTGTGCAAAAGAGTATGAGAAAGAGAGAGAGGGGGCCCGCCTTGGTGGCGCAGTGGGTTAAGCAACAGACTATGAAGCAAACTGTAGCCACTGCAGCATGAATTCGATCCCTGCCGCTGGCCAGGGAGGGGACCCACATGGCACAGCAGACCCCTCCTGCCTCGCCCACTGCTCCCCTCAGCAGTCTGTTTCTGTCAATCTGTTCTGCATCCTGCTCTGTCTGGTGGATTCTCTCACCATCCCCCCACACTCTGGCACTTGTATGCATAAATAAACAAATCTTTAAAAAAAAAAAAAAGAGAGAGAAATTTATAGCCTACGAAATAGCAAAATGAAAGGTCCAAGATATACAAAGTCATGAATATAGTGAGATACAATGGAAAGCTAAATGATACTGTAACAGAAAGAGAGGAATAACTAAAGGTTAAAAGTGGGAAAGTAAGCTTTGGAGGAAAAGGAAATGATGAGAAATGGTAGTGATGGTAGTGTTTGAAATTATTAATAAAATCACATTACAGGATGGAATTTGAAAATTTCAGAATGTGAAATAGTACAAAGAAGTACTCAAATAGTAATGAACCAGCAGTGAAGCAGGATCAAGGAAAATCCCAAGGTCAAGGGGAGGTCACTGTCAGTGAGTTCTAACTTGCATGCTCAATTGCCAGACTACTCTGGTTCAGGGTCCAATAATAACAGGGTTTATTTAATAAACAGAAGATTGGGGGGAAAGGAAAGTGTTTCTAAGGCCACAAGTGGTTGGCTGGCTCCAGATAGTGTCCACAAAATCTAGAAGTCCCAAACAAAGGCCATTCATGGAAGATGAGGTGACACAGCAGCAGCCATGACAGTAGACTATAGGCTGGACCAGATGTTGGACTAGAATAGTGGCAGATTCAGCAGAACCAGGAGGTGGTGCTGGAGAACCAGAGTCTGTGATCAGCATATTTAGATGCTGAGCCACCTCACAGTGCTCCTTACAAGCAATGTCAGAGGTTAAGTCCAAGGACAAGGGCAGGTGCAGTAGCCAAAACTCTTCAAGGTCTACAAAGATGTGGAACACTAGAAGTCATTTTGAAGTCAGTGGAGATTTTCCACTCTGAAAGTGGAAAAATATAGTAGTTATCATAAGGGATGGGGGAGAGGGAGGAGAGGATAAAGAAGAAAGGTGATAGGAATTTGTACAGATAGCACTGGAGTTTTGGTGAGCTGTGAGTGACACTTAAGAGAGTTATGTTGATGAAAAGATGACTGACCTAAAAAAAAAGTACGCATTATATGACTCCACTTATGAGAAGAAAAAAACGAGTTACATTACAAGGCTCTAGCTCACTTAGTTAGTTATTTGGATAGAAAAATGCAAAATGAGCTGATTGGTGAGTGATCCAATCAGATGTTTAGGATTGAAAACAGTCCAGTTTGGCTTGGAGGGTAGGGGACCCTGGTGACAATATAAGGCAGAGGAAAAGCCAGCTTGATTCATTCTGCTCCTGAACTTTAAGGAGGAGGCTTTCATTGGAGCACCTTGGAAGAATGCACTAGTGGAAGTGTGACGTTGTATTTCCAAAATTACATAGCTGTGCATTCAATTGGCAAATCAATTTCATTTGAGATGAAAATACAGTGTTGACATGTGAAACCTTTTCTACCTCTGTTCTCCAAATTCCAGCATACATTTTTTCTACCTTAAGGTAGTAATTGGGAGCAAAAAGAGAAAGAAGAAATAATCTTTATATTGTAAGCTAAAAGATAAACAAGGGATACTAAATATTATGTAATAAAAGTCATAATCAATTTTATTTTTCAAACCATACAATTAGGAAATTCAAGTTATGTATTCACCTTTGTTTTCAAAATTTTGTTGTGAAATATACCAAATGCATTTCATAGTTTCTATCATTTTCTAAATTTCTCTTGCTTCTCTTTATAGCAATGGATTCCAGTTCTATTGTGCTTTGTAAGTATATACATTCAATACACATGCAAATAGACATATAATTTTTACACTTGTTTTTTCAGATATGTAGTTTTAAAAAAATCATATATTCATATGGAGATTTAATCCTTTCTATATTCTCATGTTCATTAGAAAGAGTTTTCAGATGGTTGGGCAGATTTGTGGACAGGAAAACATACTTAGCTTGAGAATTCCAGGGCTCCAATCGTTATAAGTAATCACTTTAATAATCACCTCTAGTTCTTACTGCCACCTAATACTTTGTCTTGTTTCTCACTATTTTGAGCCTACTCAGTCTTTTACTCCCAGAGTAGATGGTTTGTGTTCTACTCCTATAGTTTCTCATCATGCAGGACACTGTGCTATCACACAAAATTATGGATATCTCTGATCCTCTGGCCATCCCAACTGTCTTGGTTGTTGCTGCAGTTCCTGGTCTCAGTTGCTAATAACCAACAGCATAGCCCAGGCCTAGTTTTGACTTTGATTTTAGATGTTAGCTGAGTCTTCCTGTAACAGTGAAGTTTCCTACTTTGGAACAGAGCTTCTTGGAGAATTCTGCGAAACAGAATTCAGGACCTCTTTCTGAAATCAAGTTTACATGTTTTCACACTGGCAGACTCCTTGAGTTCTTGAGGTTTATTTGTCTTCAGAAGTGGTATTACAAAGATCAGAGCTGTAATTCTTTCTTACTTCATTAACATTTCTTTTAAAGAGCTGTCTATACAGGGCCTTCCCTGGTGACCAAGGGTTTAAAATGCAGCACTATGAAGCTATCATCAGTCACTGAAGTACTAGTTTGATCCCCAGCCAGTGAGGGGACCCACATGGCCAGCAGACCTCTCCAGTCTCACCTGCTGCTTCCCTCAGCAGTGTGTTTCAGTCGATCTGCCTGTTCTGCTCCCCACTCTGTTTCTGATGAATCCTCTCACCCTCAGCACCTCTGGCCTGCACCCTGTCTCTTATATGCATAAACAAATAAATCCTTAAAAAATAAAGAATTGTCTATACAAATTACTCTGTTTATATGAGAGGGATTACCTAGAGACTTAATTGATTTTTAGGGGGATGTTTGAAATAGTTCTCTATTGAATATGATGCTTACTATAGTTTTGACTAGTGACTTTTATTAGATTAAGGAAGTTTCTATCCATTTCTAGTTTCTATCCATTTCTATTCAAATGCATGAATAATATGCATTTGAATTGTCATTGACTGAGTTTTTTTTTTCTTTTTAGTAGAAGGAAGAACTATTCAAAGAATGTGGGGGAAGTCAGCATTTTAATAAATTACACAAACTATGTATACACATCTTTTTAAAAGTCTAGTAACACTTATTTTTATTATTTTTTAATTGACTTGAACTAATATCACATCTATGTGATGTTTATATTTTTTCTACTATGACTCAGATGCAATTCATAAATAGATTTTTATTAACCTAATTTATACTTTGAAGATTTAGCAAGGAAATGTTTAGCTAGGATAGTTGCTTCTAGTTTATGAATGACATTGTTTTAATTCTCTCAATCATAATTTACCAAATCTTACTTTGTATTTTACTTGTCATATTTGGAATTGATAGCAGGATCATATTTGACTCTTGAAATAAGTGGTGAATATAATGTCTCTTTTAGTGGCTGAAAGAGAGAAACAATCTTTTCTTGAATGATTGATACAATTTGCCTATGAAACATCTGAATGTAAAATTTCCATATGGAAGATAGCTATGGATACCAGTTAATGATAGTAGGACTATGCATATGTTTTCTTTTATTTTTTTTAAAGATTTATTTATTTATGCATATAAACACTAGGGTACAGGCCAGAGGTGTGAGGGGGTGAGAGGATTCACCACAGAGTGGGGAGCAGAACAGGCAGATCAATGGAAGCACACTGCTGAGGGGAGCAGCGGGCACAGCAGGAGAGGTCTGCCACATCATGTGGGTCCCCTCCCTGGCCGGCAGCAGGAATCGAACTCTTGCTGCAGTGGCTGCGGTTTGCTTCATAGTGAAGTTGCTTAATCCACTGTGCCACCAGGGAGGCCCTGCATATGTGTTTCTTGATGAAACTTTTCTTCTTGTCACTTGTGCTTGTATTTTCCAGGGATGTTTCCACTTTAAGCTTTTAAGTTAATTAGCATAAAGTTATCAATGCTATTTATTCAATGTATGTCAAATCTCTACTTGAGTCTTATTTTTCACTCATTGTATTAATTCTTTAAGTGCCAGTTGCTGCTTATACCCTTGCGTAATTAGAGCAGATTTCCTGTATTCATATTAACTTTGGTAACCTGCACAGTTTTCACTTTGTTGCTTATTAGATGGTCAAAGTAATACCGTGAAGTAGCTGATGCTCTTTTACTGTATGAGTGAGCCAAGAAAGGTTTAACGGGGTAAAAAGGATATTTAGACCATAGCCACTGCAGTTTCTTGACCTTCAACCTCTCAAATACTAAGTGTGGCAAGAAGATCAATGTGGATTATCTTTACCCACCTTAACAACTCACTTTGTTTGAGAACACTTTTTAATTGCTATGACTTTGGTCAACAACTTCTCTTGTCTCAGTCATCATCTTCTAATAGAAGGCAGAATGAATATTTTTAATGGAAGAATGATTTCCTAATTTTTAGAATTTATGTGGTACATTTCAAATACTATTGAATGAGCATGTCAAAAATGTTAGTGGATTTAAAAATATTGTTATGTGGTGATCTGAAAGCATAGCTAGATAATATATATTAATTCTTATACAAGTCTTTCAATATAGATTTTTTTAACCTGGAATTTAATCTCAGTATATAATGATTACAATATATGATTACATTTCTTGGGAGGGAACTCTGTAAATAAACAACGCATTGTCAGAATTATAGGACTCATTAGTAAAAACTTCCTACTTATCACTTTGTAAGAAATGTAAGATGATTTACTTTCTCATTACATAGGGAATGTTTTTCATACTCTTGACTCATCTTTGTTCTTTTCTTTGTACAAGCAATGAAGTTGTAAGTCCTGTGAAGTAATAGACTGCAAATTATTATGCTTCATTGCATAAGCAAGTAACAGGAAATGAATTATGAAGAACAAAGTCCTTGTTACACAAGCTTCAATAATCCTTAATTCTGAACAGGAAAATAGCCAATCAGTTGTATAAGGTCCCATGAACAAAGTAGGATAATATGCATTTGAATTGTCAATGACTGAGTTTTTTTTTTTTCTTTTTAGTAGAAGGAAGAACTATCCAAAGAATGTGGGGGAAGTCAGCATTTTAATAAATTACACAAACTATGTATACACATCTTTTTAAAAGTCCTTACACTACAAGGAAATGGCAAAACTAAGTAAAATTTGTGTGCATGGAAAATAATAGAATGAAATGTTCACTGTGAAATATTTTACAATGAGGCTAAAATATTTTTAAAATTTAAATACTCTAATGACCCTTTCATAAGGAAAAGTTTTCACATGCAGGTGATAATTATATACAAAAGGACCACTATGTCCATGGTACAAATTTGTTCACAGTAACTGGTAAGCACTATCAGTTCAACAGCAAAGTAATTCTGAGATGGAGAAACAAAAGAAAGAAAGCCGGCTTATACTGCTTTTGCATGTGTGAATTTGTTCTCTTTTGTTTGATTTTATTAGTGAACTTATTTTTACTTTCTGGTAAAACTAAGATTTTTATAGTTTATATTTCCTAGAAGAGATGTAAAAGTGCCAAAAACCCTAATTTTCATTATATCTTCTGAAAAAATGATTCCAGCTCTGTGGCAGGAGATACAAAATTAAACCTAGGACATCTAGTTGTGACCCAAAACAGAGTAGATAATAATTACTGAGAACATGTAAACAAAAATTCTATTGGCTTATCTGAAACTGATTCCAATGCTCAAGACAGAACAATTTGAATATCAAGAACAATGACTGCAATAAATATATTTAAAAAATGAAGTCATGAATTCAAAATGATACAAAGGGAAAAGACACTCACAAGTTACCTGCCATTACTAAGCAAACAAACAAGTAAGTAAATGAAATGCCTGTCCAAGTATTTGTTCTGCCTGGAGTGTCCTGGAGTGTGAGTGTTACAGGGCAATTCTAGTGTGAGGTGGGTTGATCACACTGTGGGTCCTACCACCACACTTAAAAGGGACTTATAATGAGACTCAACTGCAGGTACATGCAAAAAGTGGCAATAAAGTGTGTATTTACAAATGGGGGAAATGAAGAAATGAATAACTGAGGGAGAAAAGAGAGAGAAGTTGGTGAATGCATCCTACCACTTCCACTGAGCTGGAACCCCAATAGCACACTGAAAGCCAGTGAAAAACCAAGGAACCCTAAGGGTCACATGTCTGGTTACAAACAGAACCTGGCTGCTTAACTACATCCTCCATTCCCAGGCATCCTCCTTTCAGTGGTGATGAGACTATGGGATTTGTAGTCCTTGGTGTCTTGAATCTTTTTGGTATGGGGTGGAGTTTGTTTAGGACATCCTTTCCCCCAAACATAAGTACAAAGTTGCTGGCAAAGAAGTTTTTTAAAATCAAATTCTAGCTCATAAATATGAAATTAAAGAAGGTAATTCACTATTTTGTAATTCTAATACAGAATAAGTATAGACAATTATTATTCACAGATATCAAAAACACTAAATGAATACTAATTTGAAATATCGGTAAAGGGTAGACCAGTTGGATGGATTTCTGATGAAACTATGGATTAATTTATGAAATTAATAATGAAACTATGGATTTTAATATCAGCTACATGCATCCCATTTTTCTGGGTGCTTAGAGGGAAACTCATCTTGTTGAGTCAGGGTTGGGAGAGGGGCCTCTAAGTGCCCAGATACTGGTGGGGTTGGAGGCAGAAAGCTATCTTGTACCTAGGCCACAATCATTATTCCTCTTTTATGGGGTTCAAGACCAAAGTATCTCTACAGACTGAATGTTTTAAATCCACTACACAATAACAGTCTAAGTCTTTGTAGATTATCCAAAGAATGTTAACATTAACTGGATAGAGTGTTGAGGGTTATTGATAATTTTGTTTACATATGATAATAGTTTTATTGGTTTCCCTTTTAAAGTCACTGAGGCAAGATGATAAAACCAGTTGCAATAAAATATTCAAATAAAAATAGTAAATGAAATGTGTTGCACTCTCCTTTTTTAATTTACTTTATAAAAAATCAGCATAGAGCCTAAATATATCTATAGCTATTCATGAAATTAATTTAATAGCTACAGATTTTTTGTTTGTTTGTTTTATTACAAGGCAAACTTACAGACCAGGTAGATTTACAGGCTGATTATCATCAATTATTTTTAATTAAAATATCTTAAGAGCTGTATGTAATGCTTTTTAAAATGTTTATAAACCCTTTATCCTTTCAGTTCTCCTCCTCATATAACCTCAGTGACCTCAGGATGTTTATTGATGTCTACTGGTTTAGAAAGTGTTTTAATCTCATAAAAGACTATCTAATCATCTGCATTTTTTTATCATCCTGATAGATTTGTCTACATAAATATATATCCAGACTATTATTGGATTTTATGAAATAACTAATTTGCATGGTTAAGTATGTACTAATTATTAAATTGGAAGAAAAATTTTATAACCTCTTTCTTAACAAGAATAAACTTTAGTATCTTATATTTATATTTTACACCCTTCATACTAAATGAATGCAAGTTTTTCAAAGAACAAATGACATCATAATTTCCTGCTGTAGGGTTTACTCGAGTCATTCCAATTGAGACATAATCACTTTTGTACTTCTGAAATTAAAATGGACCACGTGCAAAAATAGATCTAAGAGCGCCTATGTAGCCCATTGTGATTATTGTGCAGTAGAGGTCTGTATGATGTGGTTTGCAATAGGTTTTGCGCTAAGTAAAGGATAGCATTGCTTCTCTCTAATAATTACATTCTATAAAATTTCTACTTGCCAGAAAGTAGAAGACATGAGTGGAAAATACTTTTATTCATATATTTTTTTAAATTTTTGAATAGAAAGCAGTCAAAATTGATATCAGTCATTAAAACTCTATTTTGTATATTACAAAAATAAAAGCAAATAAATGAAGCAGATGTTTGACAATCTGAGTAGGTCACTAAGCTACTAAACTTTAATAATCAAATTCAAAATGCAGATGGCAGAAACATCCATAAAATGGAGGAATCCTTGCAAAACTTTGAGTCCTACACAGAGTGGTAAAATATTATGATGAAAAAGGAAATGTTCTATCACCACTAGAAAGATAATTCTTAGATATTTAAAGTATCTCTATATATTCTATCAAGATTAGCTAGCTTAAAATTTTACTAACATTATGATAAAAGCTGTTAAGAACTTGAGAAGATTTCTAAACTAAGAAAATGTCTAGATATCAACTCATTGACTTCTTTATGTCCTCCCTTTAAATAAATGATTCTTGCTATAGAGACATTACCCATAGACCTCCTGTCACTCCACAATTAATCCAGCTTCCTCCCTGCCACCAGAAAAAACGCCAATTTAATAAAATCACTTTCTGCTGAAATGCCTGTGTGCTTCTCCCTTGAGTGTAAGGTAAAGGATATTTTACTTTTTGTAATATGATCCCAAATTATCCTTTCGTTCCTAATTGTTGTTTTCCTCGAGTTTCTCTAAATGAGTTTCTCCTTGCTAAGCTCTTCTACTATGATTTCCTCCAAGTTTCTCCCACATGGGAATTTTGGAACTGCCCTAGGTTTTAACACACATCCACTCCTATTGCAACATGATTGTAAAGAAAAACTGAATACTTGGTGTGTAGCATTAAGTTTAGGAAGCTAAGATACTAGATAAATATATTCTAACAAATAGTTGTTAGCTACAAGGTTGTTTTTTTTTTTTTATCAATGAGTCAATGAGAAATGTATTCTTTAAAGTTTATTCATCCAATCAATGACTATTTGCTGAGAACCTACTGTATATAGAGCACTTATACACTAAGAATACAGAAAACCTTGCCCTCATGTAATGTCTTCCCCAGTAAAGAAGATATATAATAACTTTGATATATAAACAAAATTTAATTAGTGAATATTCTTAGTAATGAAAACAAAACAGAAAGACATATAAAAAATGTCTATAGAGTAGTAAGTAGTACACTGAAATGTGAGATAGTGATTTCTGAGAAAAGACATGAAGGAAGTAAAGAATTAACTTTGTGGATATATATGGGATGTGCAACATCACAAAGGAATTGTAGTACCCTGAGGCAGATGTGAGTATGGTCTGTTTCAGAAACAACCTAGATGCTAGAGCAACTGTAACAGAAATAATTGACGGAGACGAAAGTAGTTAAAACTAGACCATTTAAAATCTGAGAAACTAGGAACTCACCAGTAGGGAGTGGAGTTCTATTAAAGGGGGTGGAACATCAAAACACGATGAACTACAAATTGCCCTCCACTCCTGCCTACATGCAGTCACCCTGGATTTCAAGGACCAGGCTTCCGAACTGGGAAGCAGCAAGAAGGTGGATATATAAATAGATAGAAACAAAATAAAAGAGTGACAATTAGGAGAAAGACAAAAATGGAAGGGAAATATTTAGAGACATTTGGAGGCAATATCAATAACTAGAAGGAAAAAGTAGGGAGGTTGCTTCTGGTCTGAGACAGAGGTAATGCAGCTGTCATCTTGACCTTACAGTGGATTATGTGGTACATTTTGGATTTTGAGTCTCTCCTTCTATTCAGGCTCTCTGTTATCTGCCTAGTCCCTTTCTTGTGGTTCCTTGCAAAATGGTACCTTAGATTTGTGGCAAGCTTTTGGGTATCAGCTCCCCTGCTCTGGCTCAGTCAGTTGACTCGTGAGGGATGGGTGATTTTTGAATTTTGATTGGGAAACTATTATTTGAAATTCTTGCTCCATCTCTCTCTCTCTGTCTCTGTCTTTCTCTCTCCCCCCCCTTCTTCCCTTCCTCCCTCCCCCTCCCACATCAACTTAATTAAAAATGTTTCATACTAAGACCATGCTTCCATTCCCTTTGTACATAAAGCCACTTTTAGAGCTTGCACTTTTTAATACAATAGTTTAAGATCCCTGGATACCCCTAGGTCACACCCTTAGAAAGTGAAAAAAATTTCTAGCAATTTGTCAGAATTACACTTTTGTCTTTTTTTTTACACTTTTGTCTTTCTACCTGTTTATGACTCCAGTGACTTTGTTTCCAGATAAGCAGCTGTTGACTTTAATTGTGAGACTCCAGATTTACTTGCTCTCTAGATGTCCAGGTGGCAATCTATTCCAGTTCTCTGATGGATCCAGCAAATGTAACTGATTTTCTTTTTTTCCCCCCTCCCTGCCTCCCTCCCTCCCTGCCTCCCTCCCTCTCTCTCTCTTCCTTCTTTCAGTTGTAGATTGGATTCAAGCTCTTTGCATGTCAAATCCTGCTCCAATCACTTTTCCACATGTGTCTGATGCCTGGACCTCTCTTTGACACTACAGCCAGAAAAATATAGATACACAATACCAAATGAATGAAAAGAAAAATAATGGAAAGCCACTTAAGTCTGTTCTTTTTTATAATTATATATGTACAATTATTTTTTTCTGTTTTATCTTCTATTACCAGATACATTCCAGTCTTCCTTCCACTGATTTTACTTTTTTTTTTCTTTCCTCAGACAGATGCTGATGAGCTAAGGGACAGGTAAGTGACTGAGTAGGAAGAGTCCTGGTGGTTGTATAAACTTCATTTTTTAATGAAGGACCCTGGGGAGATGTGCAGAGAGTAAGTAAGCTTCAGCCAAGGTGGTCTGCCTTCTCAATGATAAAATCAGGGGATTTGAGCTGAAGTTTTCTGAATCTTTCTCAATTTGGTGTGATATGAACAGAACTACAAGGAAACTGCCAATTGACGAGGCAATATCACAGAACTAATAGCAATATAAAGACTTCTTATGTTTTTGTGGGTCTGTAGGGATCACCTCTTCTTAATTGAATATTATAACTTCTTAGTAATAGAGTGTTGAGAATACGCGAGTAGACATTCAGGATCTGCTGGACTGTCTCCACAAAACTATGTCAGTAGTAATGTAGGTCACATTTGGATCCAAATGTTAATTGACAGTGTCCTTTAATGTGCATTTTGGGGCTCAGGTAATAGCGATGAGGAAAACTCATTATAAACTCAGCTAGAAGACAGTGCACAGCACAGTGACACGCCATCCGGGGTTGAAAGGGGGTGCCCTGAGTGTGTAGCTTTGCCTGAGGATAAAACCACTTTCACCAGCATGTGGGAGGAGGACTGCAGTGGCCCATGGAAGTGCCCTCAGGCAGTGGGGTCCCTGTCACCTGGGTACCCCCTAGGCTTTGAAAAGCACTCCTTTCTCTTTTCTTATAAGATCTAAACCTTTTCCTTTCACTTAGTCTACCAAAGAAAACTGACAAAAAAAGAGTATTATTTTTATGTCTTAGCTTTTAGAAGTGCTTCCTGTTTTACAGATTTTCTTGTTCCCGTATTAGTGCTTGGAAATGTTACCCCCTTTAAATTCTGTCATCAGTACAAATCATTTCAGTTTCTTTCTAAGTTTTTGTGACAGTTGTAAACTTGTCAACAGTGTCCTAGCTGGTAAATAAATACTAACAATCACATTTTACTTTCCAAGGACCTCTCAAGTTTCAGAGAAACAAATTGATGATTAGTTCTCAAAAATGAATCAAAATGATTAACCCTTGATTTTAAACAACATTTTAAAAGCAGTTCTGGGTCTCCCTGGTGACACAAGTGTTAAGCACCACACTATAAAACATCCACAGCCACTGCAGCATGAGTTTTGATCCCCAGCCAAGGAGGGGACCGACATGGCGCAGCAGACCCCTCCTGCCTCGCCTGCTGCTCCCCTCAGCAGTGTATTTCAGTCTATATGCCTGTTCTGCTCCCCACTCCATCTCTGATGAATCCTCTCACCCCCCCATACCTCTGGCTTGTATCCCAGTTCTTATCCGCATAAATAAATAAATCTAAAATAAACAAACAAATAAACAAATAACAGTTCTAATGTCGCATCCCAGTTAATTCTTGGGTAGTAGATGAGCCATTAGAACAACAATGTGTAAGAAAGTAAGCAGATGCCTATACAAATGTATTTTAATGAACAACTGTGAAGTTTAATTTTTTTAATTGTTTTTATACTCATTTAATTAAACTAATTTTCTTGAGCACTCACTATTATGGTGTGGGTTTAGAAGCTGAATCTGAGCCATTCAAGTGCAAGTAGCTTATTCAAGAGGTTATTTCAAGAAACATTGGTAGAGAGTTAGTGAAGTGACACAGAGAAGAGAGAGAAGCCAATAAAGAATACATCATCAAGCCAAGTACATTACCCATCTGGAGTTTTCCTACCTAAGGGCCAGGAAGGCTGGGAATTTATCCAGTTATTCCAGGTTGAGGGCTGCTGATTCCAGGCCATTCTGATTTGACTTCCACAACTGGGCTCTTGTATTTCAGGCAGCCAGTAGCAAGCTCTAGACCACACAGAGGACTCCCTAGGCCAGAGGCTGTCAAAATGTGTTTCCCGCATCCTCAGTATCAGCAACACCTAGGGAGTTGTTAAAAATGCACATCATCTCTTCCTTCCCTCCTTGAGTGCTATATCCTACAACTGTGCTTTCCTGCTCTGATTGTTATTTATTGCTCTCCAGATCTGCTGCACATGTCTCATTTGGGGATTTTTGTTGTTCTTGATGTTTTGCAATGTGAACACGTGGAATTTCCTGAATTCTGGAACTCCTGCTCTGAGCTTAATTTCTTATTTGCCAAAGTATGTGCTACAGTCCTTTACTTGAAAAGGCTATCTGGATATCGGCTATTTTAGTTTTCCCATGTCTGAAATACACTTGCAAAAGATTTTGGAAAAATGTTTATTCATCCATCACCCTAGTTTTACTGTTTGTCTCTGTATAAAATTCTAGGTAGAAAGTCTTTCCTAAAATACTCAACAGTAGCTTTGGAGTTTTTCTAAAGCATATATCACTGCTTGGAAAGCCTGAAATTTTATTCTCTTTCTACTTATTACATACATTTATATATTTAATATACTAAAGTTAAACACATGCTTTTTGTCCTTTAAAATAGTTAGTGGTATATTTGCACATAGAAACAGCCCAAACATAAAATAAAATACTCACTATTATTTTCGGATCTAGTAGTTCCCAAATTTTGCCGAAGATTAGAATTACCTGATGGTACTAAAAAAAGAGTTTGTAATTCCCATGTGATGCATATACGAACTAAAGCAGAATGTCTAAGGAACCAGGCAAATATATCATTATAAACAATAAAGCAATATATAAAATATAGAAAATTCATGAAATTTAATTAAATATCAGGGGCCTCTGTGGTGGTGCAAGGGGTTAAGCACTGCACTGTGAAGCATCCACTGCAACACCAATTTGATCCCAGCCAGGGAGGAGATCCACATGGCACAGGGAGGTGACTCTCCTGTCTGGCCCTCTGCTCCTCTCAGCAGTGTATTTCAGTTGATCTGCCTGCTCTGCTCCCCACTCTGTCTCTGGTGAACCCTCTCACCCCCCTGTGCCTATGGCCTGTACCCCAGTTCTTGTATACATAAATAAATAAAATCTTTTAAAAAAAGAAACGTAATTAAAAATCAATACTGGAAGTTTCCATAGAAGGAAAATGGCATAAAAACAGTGTGAACAGGCATTTGAATTGTTTTGAATTATCACAAAAGGTAGAGCTTTTTATTTATTGCAATACCAACTAAACTTCCCTAAAAATTAGAGGTAGGGTGAAATTCAAAAATTCAGTTGGTTATCTACTTTTAAATTGTGGTTTGGTAACATACATCTTAAAAGGTGAATATCTGCACCCCTGAATCATAGATAATGGTGTAGACCAATGTTACCTCAATAAAAACTTATTCAATTAAAAATAATAAATTAAAAATATAATTGTTTTTGCTTTTGCTTATGGTAAATTTATTTTTAATTTATCTTCTTTTTAGTTCACAAACAATTTTGAAATACTGGGAGATTCACTAGTGTGTACCTCCTTTCCTGGAGCCTGAACTAGGCATAATATTTCATCTAAACGACTAAGCATAAAAATATAATGAAACTATTATTTTTCTTTAAAAAGAGTATTTCATTGTTTAGCATTCCCAATATTGTGAAATCCTTATTTATTGGCAATACTGCATTTTTCTTTTCTTAGTATCCGCCCACCTTTATTAAGGTATAATTAACAAACAGAACCAAATATATTTTAAAAGTACAATGCAATGATTTGATATATGTATGCATGAAATGATTGCCACCAAACTAACACACGCATCATCTGTGTGTGAGTGTGAAGAGAACACTAAAGACTTAGTCTCATTAGTTTGCAAGCATATAATGCGGTGCTATTAGCTGTGACCAACATGCTATACAATAACTTCGCAGAACTTGTCTTATACCTAAAAATGCATGCTGTTTGAACAACATCTTCCCCTTCCTTCCAATCCCCAGCCCTAGCAATCACCACTCCATGGTAATGTGTTCCTATAAGTTTAGCTATTAAAAATTCCACATTAGTGAAACCATACAATATATTTTTTTGTTTCTCACTTACTTCATTTGGTACAATGCCCTGCAGGTTTATCTACACTGTCATAAGTAGTGAGATTTCCTCTTTTCTATGGTTAGTTAAAATTCATTTAATACATGCCACATCCTTATTTATTCATCCATTATGGGTACAAGTTTGAAACATTTATTAAGATATTAAGTACTTTAAGTCCTATTTCATTTCTACCACTAAATATTCTGTCCTTTCTAAAAACTACCTTAAACTAAAAACTACCTTTCTAAAAACTCTAAAGCAAACCTCCAAATGCTTTGTTTCTACTGCTTAGATTATACTATTTTTTCTTTTCTTTTCCTTTTTTTATAATGGCTTTTGCATTTGCCTTACAGAACAATCTAAGAAACCTTTGAAGCTACTCTTTCTAGGCAGAGAAATGTCTACTTAATGGAAGAGTCTTGTACTTCTGTAAAGAAAAAGGGTAATTTCTCTATTTCTTTCTTTACCTTCTGTTTATCTGATGCATTGTAGAGGCATTAAAATAGTGCTTACAAGGTGTTCACTCACTATATATGAGAGGTTCAGGTATGGCTAATTATGCTTTCCACTCAGTGTTAGGAACTAGAAGAATCATTCCCTCACTTCAGTTATGGATTCAATTTCCAGTGGGTTCTGGTATTTTGGTAATTGGTAAGATTAAGTTGAATTTAACTCTGTTGATGTGGGAGGGTTTCAGATTAAAGATGATGACTTTTAGGCTTACTTCTTCTTGTCATATATGATGTCTGGTAACAGCCTGTGTCTCTGGTTGTCCACTCATAGCACTTTGGGCATTTTCAGAATTTTAGATTCATCTTCAAAATTTGCAGTAATCTTATATGTCAGATTATGGCTTTATTTTTTTTTTTAAATGGTAAATAATTTCCCACTAACAGTGCTTGATAATGCTGGAGTTGGGGATTCAATCCCACTTAGTTTAGAGAGAAAATTGTTTTAAGGAAATGAATAAAGTGACTAATTTTGACAACATCATATTTTCTGGGACATAATTGAAGTTCAAGGAACATTTGTTGAATTTATTTGAATAACAATTAAATCTGGAACATTAATTTTGAATACTGAATAGGAAGGGGGCCAAGGGTGGGGAAATTGGGTAAAAGGGGTCAACTGTATGATGATGGATGAAAACTACAATTTTGGTGATGAGGATATTGTAACATATATATATGTATAGATGACATGTAAGTATATACTTCTGAATCTCACGTAATGTCATAAGAAATATTATATTGATTAAATAGAGAAATATCATTTTTGTCTAACATCCTATTGGAAGCTTTATTTACCCTACTTGAGAGTAGTAACACAATTTTACGTCTTAATTATATTGCCTACTAAATCACAACTAGTCAGACTAATCTGAAATACTAGAGAGCCTGGACCATGTCTTCTTTTCTGTATTTTTAGTGCCAGCATAAGAGGCGCAATTCACCTTTCATATTTTCCTTAGGAAAAGTAATTACTATTTGGACAATTGATTATGATACACATTTGCATCGTGTGAGCTATGTTGGCTAATTCTTATCACAGCAAAAAAGAAAAAATATCTGGAAATAGTTTCCTTGATTATTAATGCTGGCATTTCAATATTTTAATTGCTCTTACTGTAACAATGGATGATAAAGGAGATGAGAATGTGTGAAAAGATTCTTCCTACTGATAAGCATAATAGTTTCAGAAAAGTTAACATTCTTGACTTAAAAGAAAAATTACCTGCCAAATATTGAGTTTTATCAATAATATATAGTTATTCAAGGACTCAACATAGTATAGAAAGACTATTATTTATTAAATATTATTTTAAAAATATGGGCCTCCCTGATCGTGCAAGGGTTTAAGTCTCTGCACTATGAAGATATCACCAGCCACTGCAGCATGAGTTCAATCCCCAGCCAGGGAGCAGCAGACCGCTCCTGTCTCACCCGCTGCTTCCTTCAGCAGTGTTTTTCAGTATATCCATCTTTCTGCTCCCCACTCTGTCTCTGGTGAATCTTCTCACCCCCTGTACCTCTAGCCTACAACTGCAGTTCTTGTATGCATAAATAAAAAGAAATCTTTAAAAACAAATAAATAAATATTGTTCTAGAAAATATACAAAATAATTCTATTGAAACAGCTCTATGACAACTAGAATTTCTCAGGAATATGACAATAATGTAGGCTTAGCCAGAGTTAAGCCTTAATCATATAGGTATACCTGAGTTAAGCCTTACCACAAACAATAGTAAAGAAGAATGAATGAAGGTGACTAGTAAATGAGCAACCTGATGATTTCCCTGGACCATGCCCAGTGATTTTTTGAATGGGCGTGCCAACTATGGTGGGTATTCCTTTGATATTTCGAGCAATTTCTATATATAGATACTGTTTTTCTGTGAGTTCACTTGTGAGTCCCTCCAAACGTCTATAAATCAGACACACTAGCAGAAAACAAACACATTTAGTCAATATTAAATTGTGAATTATGATTGAAAATGGGAAATCTAAATTGACTTCATTTACAGAGGTGCACACATCCTCTCAGCAAGAAACATAGACCCAGGCATGGTTCAGCCTGATGTTTTGGACAAGAAGAGTCAGGACATCCCAGCCTGGGGGTCAAAGGGGTTCTAGGTACACTGCTGGTAGGCAGGCCCAGAAACCACTGCATCAAAGAGAAACCCACCAAAGACATGTGGTGTATGGTGAAAATCACTTTCTGTTGCCAGAGGATGTAGATGAAGCACTAGAGCAGGGTTTCTCAACGTGGATGCTATTGACTTTTTGGACTAGACAGTAGTCTGGTCTATACAACTGAATGCCAGTAGCACCTCTCTCTTAAGAACGACAACCATAAATACCTTCAGTTATTGTCAGATTTCCACAGGGGAATAAAACCACCCCACAATACACTTGAGAGAGTCTGGTCTAGGGGATAGCCACTTGAGAAACCAGCTGAGAATTTCACTCATACCTAGAGATGGAGATTTTGACGATATACTCAAGATATACTATAAACTACACAAGTATACTCAAAAATACACTATGAGCTACACAAGTGAAATTTCACCTTTTTCTTTTCTTTCTTTCTTTTTTTTTTTTTTTTTGGCATATCTATCTCCTCAATCTGGAAGGAAAGACAGCTCTTAAATAAGCAATCACATATACCAGGAACATGTTTATAGCTTCCTATGTTAATGAAAACTGCTACATGTTAAGGTACTGAATTTGTAGAATATACTTTCTATCGATTTAAGGAAATGTTAACAGATAATACTTGATAAAAATGTCAAATGCACAAATTGGTTTTGGATATCCTTGATTGAACAGGATAGTTGTTGATATACTTTTCAAAGCATTAATATGCTAATGCGCACTGTGAATCTCCAAATATGTAGCCTATTCCCCAAACTTAACTGACTACACTTTAGGAAAAATAACTATATTATAAAGTATAATGGTAATTTTTATTGTTTGTCTATTTTAACTTAGAATGATACTTTATGGAGCAATTCTATACATGCTTTTATTTTAAAGGAATAGATCATAGTGTGGAGCTCAGTCTCAAAATCAAGTCTTTCTGACTCTATGTCCATAGCTTCTTTAATGCCAGATGCTCTGTGGAGAATACCAATCAATATTTAGCTATTTAGTTGGTAAGTTTTATTTGTTTTTTATTTCAATACTATTTCACACACCATATAGACATTTTAAGTGCCAAATAAGCTAGCAATGTAGGTGGAATATATACATATTACTATCATTGTTATTATTATTAATATACTATGGTAAGCTCCTTGAGACAACAAACACGTACACACAAACACACACACATACAAGAGAGAATGGTAACGAAGAGTCAAAATAACAAATACTGAATGTTCTTAAGAGTTGAAAGGCATGGTAGATATACCTGTATTTTTACTTTACAAGGAAAAATCTGTGCTGAGGAAAACAGATTTCTCTATTCCATGGTCTTTTGTACATTTCTTTCTTCTTCCTAAAGAAGTAAATGTTGATTCTCCCTGAATTAGTTTTAATATATTTACAATGTAAGTGAGCTCTGTGTATTGCAACTGAAAATGTAAATCCCATCTGAGATCTCATTTGCTTATAATTTGAAAGAGTATTTCCTGTGAAATTAGTAAACAAATAAACAAATCAGTTTGATCTATTGGGCAGAAAATATTGAGAAGGGAGTTTGATTTTATGAAACAAAATTTATTTTCAGGGTGGAAGTTCTAGTGGAAGGAGTGTGTGGAGAATTTCTGTGTCCTGTGTATAGCTCTAAGCTGCTTTCATGTAGCACGTTTCCCTGGCTGAGAGCTAAAAGAGGGTAGAGTGAATCTCAGTGGATCAATTAACAGAGGGACCTGTCCTTCAACAGCAGAAGATCTATTTCAGGATTTGCATATCACTGAAAAAAATTACAAAGCTGAGATAAATACAAGCCCGATAATAACTCACTGCAGACTTGGCTGCATTCCTAGATTTCCTTGGCTGTTTGTCCTAATAAAGTGTCTCCATGGCACTTAGGGCAGGAAGGTTATTAGTAGCTGTCAATCAAAGGAGGGAGTAGGCATAGGCAGGAGGAGGAAGAGAGGAGAGGTGACATTCATCCTTCTTCTCACTGATATTGGGTATAAAAGTCATTCAGAGCAAGTGGTTAAAAAGGGACAGGTCCCTCTTCATCCCCATGGAAAAAAGAAAAGCTGCCTTGGTTACCAACAATTTAATAATAAAATGAAATACATCAATCATCTTTTTTTTTCTACCTTATTGATGCCTGAACGTCCATTAATTCCGAGGAAATGAAGGACATATGAAAGAGATCTTCATGGGAGACTTTAGACTTCACATTTTTTCTTATGTTTTCATGCAAAGCATACATATTGAGGTTTAAAATTAAAAAAAGAAATTTTCACCATTATTAGACATCACTTTTTTTTTAATGTTCAAGTTTCCTTATGGTACAGCTAGTGAATGCCTTGAGAAAAAAAAAATCATGAGCAAAATATGTTTTCTGACTTCCTTTATATCAAATATAGGGAGCTTGACTTTATCACATTCATAGTCAAATCTTACCAATATAACAATTAATTGATACTTTAAAGGTCTTTAATTTACCGCCTATTTTCTTAATTAAAGTATATCTACTGCCTGAGCACATCGTCTCTCTATATGCATATTTTCATAAGTAACAGAGTCCATAGAGTGCTAATTGATATCCTGGTCTCCAGACAATACTTTACTAAATGAAATGACAATTATAACCAATTAAAATTCACTTTACATACTACTTCACCTATTTGGTATGTATTATGCATGACGACGGAGAGTACATCGCCTCACTGCTCGGGATTTCTGTGTGTCTCGGCAATTGATGGACAGCTCCAAGTTCTTTCTTTTTGTGCATTTTCCCCCCTAAACCAAGGGTCACTCGGGAGATTATCAGAAATCCTATATTTTGGTGTTTCTTAGATTAAAGAGCTAATAAGAACTGATATTTGTTGCAGATAGGGACTTTTTCATATTTGCTTAGCATACTTCAAGAGCACTTCTCTATATAACCACTATATAACCACTCTGGGGAGGAGAAGAGGTGTTCTTTTTTTTTTGTTTAGGTACACTACTGTTTAATTACATATCCAGCTCCAGCTCCTATCTAACACATATTCTACATAGATACTATTCATGTCTTGTGACAACAGTTATGTATGAACTTGTTGCTCTCTATATAACTAAACTTGAAATTTTCAAACTTGCGTCATATTGGCAAGGTCCAGTTGACCTCGAACTAATAGCAAAAGGCACATGGAATGTAAGGAGAAGGCAACACTACTCACAACTGACTGTTTATTGAGTACAGGGGCTCTTCATTTCTTGCCACTTCTCTTTTTAAAAATTTCCAATCAGAAATGTCTGAAAACAATGCATAAAAAGACAAGAGTATAAGCCGAGTCATTCTGAGACAAAAAATAGTATTTTAAAATTAAGGATGAATATCTAGCTTTTGAATATTTCATCTGAATAAGAGACTGATTTTGTTCAGGAATGTGCATTTGACTGGGCCTCAGCCCTCTTCAATTATCATCTGTCCTATTGTAAATATCAGCTGCCTTTTCTAAGAAGATAAGACTCTTTCTAAAATACTTTTCAAGTAGAAAATATTATGATGCCACGAGAAACTTAGAGGCCGACTATCAGTGATGTTACTTCACATTTTCATTCTCACAATGAGCCACAAATCATAATGTTTGCATAGTATCAATTTTAGTCACCTATTGGCACAGCTTTTGAATTTGGCAGGCTAATTTCTGAGCAACAAGTGTGTAGTCAGTTTTTAGGAAACTAGACCTGTAAGGGTTGAAGATGTAAACTGTTTGCATATGAATTGTTTTGCAAAAATGTGAACAATGGAGAAGTCTGTGCAGTTGCATTTTTCTTGTAGAAACATTTTCTGGAGTTTGAAAGTTTAACTGCAGCCAATACAATTATGTTTATATTTGTTTGCTTTTTAGTTCTAACTGAAGGTGAGAGTGATTGTCCAAGAAAAAAAATCACTTTGAAATTCAGCATCAGTAAAACATTGGCTTTAAAAATACGTCTTATGTGTATTTGTGTCTTCTGTCAGTCTTGGGTTATAATTATAGTAAGATTTAAAATTTTAAAAATCATTTATTGGTGACATTTTTCCTCCAGAACATTTGATTTTAATAATTATTAAACAAGCTGCCAACATTAGATATGAAAGAAAAAGCACTTGTAAATGGTGCTATCCAAAAATTTCATTTTAATTCATGTGCAAAGTGAACTAACTTTATAGTTGAGTTTTGTTTTATGCAGAGATTTTTTTCTTCCTCCCTTTTTTATTTTCTTTTTTTCCTTTCTTCTAGAATTATCCATTTTACTTTGGAACAATGTAATTTAACAAAATATCTTAAAAAATACCATAATTTAAATAAAATTATTGAAATCCATTTTGATTTAGTCAGTCATTTTGACTAACTTCCTAATGAAGTATTGTGAACTCTACTGCTTATCCAACTATATTTTGTGGACTGTGTACTCTATTTAGTTTGCAGTAAAAAAAAATGCTCTCTCCCTGAAATGATAAACTTCTGAGATTTTCCCTTAAATTTTAAGTGTTTGTATTTTTAAATTTTTGATAGCTTACATATTATTAAATACTCTTTCAGATATAAAAATAATTCCATATTATTTTTTGTAATTATGCAGGCTGATTTTTTCATTAAGTTTTTTGTTGGTTTTGTTTTGGTTTGTTTTTTATAGAAAAGTTGTTTTGCACAGTAAATGAAGTGCCAATGCAGACAAATGTAACCAACATTAAGCTGGCCAATAGAATTCAACAAACTGCTAAGGTCATTAATATAATTTGTTTTGGCACTGTTACATTTCCTGGTGCTACTCTGAGTAGTTTGCTGGGCACATCAATTTGTTTTCAGCTATTGTGAAATTGGATATCTTGGCTTTCATCCAAAGCACCCTCTCCATTTGCATATCTTTGTTATCATTTCAGGTTCTCAGAACATACTGTGGACTATCACACCATCTGCACCAAGATCCTCACATCCAAACACAAATTAAAAATGAAACTGTAAAATTTGCAAGGAAACAATACAGACCTTTTATCTCATTCTCCCTCTGTTCATTTTCAAAAGAGAAACTTGCTTGTAGCCAAGCATAGCAAAAAAGGCTTTTATTAATTGGACTGGCATCAAGCATGCATACATAAAATTGTTTATTTTTTCCCTATAAAGGGGTTGCCTGACATAAAAGGGTCTTTGAAGATGACATTCAGATTTTGACATTTGCATGATATTGTATAAATATCAGAGGTAGGAGACTTTTCTGACAAACCAGATGGGTCAAAAAAAAAAAAAAAGAAAAAGAAAGAAAAGAAAAGAAAGGAAGGCAGAAAGGCATACCATGGAAAGATAGTAGTCCTTTACTTAAAGGATATTAACTTTTTCTCTAAACTGGAAATTATTAAACAAGATAAACAAACACATTTGGTACAAACTAAAGCCTTTATTATTATTATTTTTTTTTAATGAGAATTCAGATCCTGGGAAATATTAAGTTTATCTTGTGATATATTCTCTATTTCAATTAAGAATATATAAAGGAATTGAATCTTGGCCTTCTAAGAGCTGTAGCAATTACGTTTTATTGTTGAGCTCATTACTGATAGATGGTCTTAATTTTGATTGTGATCGGGCACTGGAATGGTTTTGAAGGATGGAAGGGCATTCTGGTTTCTTGTATTCATCAACATCTGGATTATGCAGGCATTGCATTTTTTTGCTTTCCTATATAATTTCTGAATGCAGATGGAGACTGGTGATAATTTCTCATAATAATAACAATATTCCTCCCAACCTCCATTGGTAGATATATACATTAAAAAAAAAAGTAAAACCACCTAGTTGGCACTTAGGGGCAAAGATAGGAGAGGAGAGGAGACAGATGACAAGGGGATTTGCTGATGGTGTACTTCCATATGTATTTCAAATGCCAGCAAAAGGGATCTCCTCCATCTGAGTGTATAATAGAAGAGCACAAATTTGATTAGACTTCTTGACCCTTATATCAACAAAGAATCAGACATAGTCAGCAAGTTGTGCACAAAAGTAAGTTCATGTATCTGATCTCAGCATAGGCCATTTTTTATTCAGGACCCTAAAGTCTATACCATGGTTTTCTAGTGCCTTCACTATCATAACCATTTCAGTGCTTATCACACGCCTTCTGGAAACATATCTGCATTTTATTCTTTGAATAATATATTTACTCTAAATAGTCTTTACTATTCTTTATGTAGTAATTACTATATAACATATTTACTATATATACTTTAGTATTTATTATACTTTGTTCTTTACTATTAAAAGCAAAAAATATGTTTTCTGGAAAAACTGGTCAGTGAATTGGTCTGTGTTTTAATCAGACATGTGCAGAATTTGAAGTTCATTGCAGATTTTAGATGAAGAGGGTGCTGGATAATTTTTAGGAGACTCTTGCATGTATGAGCATTTTTGTCTCTTTAAGGCATCAGTTACCTTCTCACCAGCCCTCCCTTCTGCATTCATGATATAAAGCTAAAGCTTCTCTTCCAAACTTTCCTTTTGTTTTTTATCTTCTTTATTGTTCATCAGATGATATAAATTTGGCTCCCAACATACCCTAGAGAACATATATTACTTTTCTTTCAGGTTCTCATAGTTCTCAATGTCTTCTTTACTTCGTCCTTCTTTCTTAAGGTTTCCTGTTTGCATTTCTCGGCTATAAATAAAACTAATGAGAAATTAGTATAATCCTATGGATACAGAGACAAGTGGTGCTAGGTCCTTCCTCATGTCATCTGGTTACCTCCTTGCAACTGAGTGGTGAAGGAGAGTCAGCTCACACCCAGATCTGAAGACTCACCAGGAATGAGAATCATACTTGGGTCTGCTGGGCTGCAGTTTTTCTTTTGGTTTGACTGAGAGAGAGTTGCCAAAAAAGGTTTTATGTTCTTAGATCATCCTTTTCTTGTCCTTCAGTGAATGGGAACGGGCTTTTCTTGGGACGTTTTCTAGTGGTGCCATCGGAGGTTTTGATTGTCGGCTCCTTCGCTCTGTCCAGAGTATAGGAGCAATAGTGAAACTCAGCGTCTTGACGGATGTTCTTCCTCAAGTGTGATGGTCTAGGCAGACTGACTTTTTCTTTCTATTTTTTGGAGTGTGTCTTTGTTGGTTCATTGTATCATGTCCAGTATTTTAAACTTACAGACTTATCAGAAGCAGGGCTAAAGGAAAGAGGGCTGTTTTCTCTTGGGATAAATTGCTTTTCATTTTTCACCCTTAGTTATTTTGCCATCTACCTCTGAATGATTGTATTAACTACACTGATGCTAATAAATATCCACGGGTTGCCAAAAATGTGCTGAGCAGGGCATCCCTGGTGGCTCAAGGGGTTAAGTTGCATATGAAACTATCCGCAGTCACCGCAACATGAGTTCAATCCCCAGCCAAGGAGCTGACTCATATGGCACAGCAAACCTCTCCTGTCTCGCTCACTGCTCCCTTCAGCACTGTATTTCAGTAGATCCTCCTATTTTGCTCCCCACTCTGTCTCTGGTGATTCCTCTCATGCCCCACCTCTGAATTGTACCCCAGTACTTGTATGCATAAATAAATAAATCTTTAAAAAATGTGCTGAGCACCATTCATTCATTTAAATCAGGGACAATTCTGTATTTGTTGTGAAGGAGTAAATTCAAAAATCTTAATATTTTCTACTTTCTTGGCATTTTTACCCACACCCCCATTTAAGTCCTTTAGTGCTTCTTGACTCAGTATTTTTATTATTGTTGGGCATTAATCTATATTTTCACTTAAGTATATCAACTTCTAACTTTTTAAAAGCATAAAAAGTACCTATTAATTCTATTAATGATGTGAATAAAACTTATTGACATCATGGTCACGTAATACCCCTGGCTGCAGATGCCACTAAAATAATACCTGCATTAAAATTATGAACATATATCTTCTTAGACAGCTGAAGGAAACCACATTTAATGAATTTTCACTATGTGCTTGGGACCGTATTTATTGGATTTTGTTCAATTTTACTTTTTTACAAGATAGAAGACAATGTTATTTTACCTCTGCCACTGGCTAATATGGAAAATAAGAGTTAATATTTTGTCTCCTACTTGTACTTAATGAGACTAGTTAAATATCATGGAAATTTTTTAAATTTTACAATTTATATACCTTTGACTCTATGACCTATGTGCCTCAGGAAATGCACAGAAGAATATACATGGTGAAGGACATACTCTTTCATTTCAACTATTTGAAAATGAAGAGCTATGACATAATAGTTTATTTGTTTTGTAAGATGCTACAATTACAGCATGATATTTTTATTTATCCAGTGATGTATAATGTATAGATATTGACAATTTGCTTACGTATATTTTTAACACAAAAATGCTTTTGTTTTTATATAATTAATTTGAAAATAAAAGCATAAAGTATTCAAATAAAGCACCACACTAAGATAATGTTGTAAATTGGCAAATTTTGTAACTAAAGTGCATTTTCATGCCCTGTAACATCTATATCTGTTTTATGTCTTCACCATACCTACATCTTGCATGCATTAACAGATAAGTTTTTCCATCTCAAAAATAGTTCCATGTCCTACCAAAAATGTCCATTGTTGTCCTAGTCACTTTGGGTCATTCTGGATCTTTGCTAGTTTCAACTTCCATTTTATAAAGGCCTAAGTGTCGTAGCAGTTTCCAGCATGCATATCCTATTAGTGGTGAACTCTAGCAGCTTTGCCAGCTAATAACAAATTGTATCAATTAAATTTCATTTTAAAGAGTTTTCCATTCAGGTATTTCATAATTAGTACAAAATTCAGTTACATTTTCTGACACTTTATAGTATCATAAGCAAAATGGAAATAGAACAAAATTAATAGATATCACTTAAATAATTACAGAATGCCCAAATACAAAGAGGAAATCTAGATTAGCAGCACTTTTTAAAACTACACTATTCCATATCATCAATTTTCATTTATTTATTTATTTCAGTGAAGAGAAAACTTCTGTGGATAGCTGCTTGTAGAATCAGTCAGGCAATGAGAAGAAAGAACATCAACTCACTTATTAAAAACAAACAAAAGGCTTCCTACTGGCAAAGAAAATTCTACTGTATACTGCATATAAAAGCAGAGATTGTGGATTTTTATATCAGAGAAGCAAAATGCAGGCCAAACCCATTGCACAATGCTTAAAAGGACATTGCAGAACACTACAGTCCCTAACAATAAAGAAGCAACAAATACTACTTTCTATGTGTCCAGTAACACAACAGTTTTCATAAAGCAGAAAATCTAAGAGATGCACAGATAGAGAAAAACAGCCTAATCACAGGAGACTTTGAACTAAATGAAATAAATAATTGAGAAGGTCGTAGAACAGCTCTGCCCAAGGAAATATAAGAGAAGCTTCATTTATATAAAACTCCACATGTAATTTAAACATTACAGTCAAAATAAACTGAAAAAGAGGAGAAAGTAATTTTAAATACATTTTATTTTATACATTATGTACAAAATGATTTCAATTTCAAGATGTAAACAATTCAAAGATCCTAGTGAAATATTTTCATTTGTTTTGTGTCCCAAATCTTCAGAATCTGGTTTGTATTTTATGGTATGTCATACTCCAATGTGGACAAACCCCATTTCAAGTGTTGAATAATCATGTGGACTAAAAGCATAGTCAATAAAATAATTCATGTATATGCATACATAAAGGTAAATTTCTGAGTTCTGATACTGAAGAACACATCTTCAACTAGACATGGGATATTCTTGAAATTAAGTGTTTTAATAGAACATAAAGGAAATGTCAATAAAGTTGGAAATGTAAAATTCAATTCTAGTAAAATACCATCAAACTAGATATCTGTAACAATAATTAACACAAGTACACATCTGTCTTCCTGGAAATGAAAAACAAAACAAAACTTGCTACAAAACTAACTACACTTGAGTCAAAAGGGAAATGCAGAGAAACACTGAGGGTATTCTAGAAAGTAATGACAGTAAGAACATGTCACAACAGAGTATACAGACCACAGCAGTGAAGCACTCAGGAAAATCCAGAGCACCAAATATTTAGATAGTAAAAATGATAAACAAATGGAGCAGTTTTCTATGTATAAAATATAACAACCCAATACACCAAAAGAAATCAGAAGGAAATAATAGATGAAGAAATTATCTTTTATAAGATGGATAGAAAACTAATAAAAAAAAAACAAATGTTGGTACTTTGAGAGATCAGTGATTTAACTGATATGGTATACAGAACATTAAGTTATTGTCAATGAAGACATAACAAATGAAATTTTAAAAAAAGTTGCTTTGTACAAACCCCTTTAAATGAATTTAATGACCTAATAGTAGAAATAGGAAATTCAATCTGACTAATATTCATAGAGGGAAAAATATATAAAACAAGAAGTTAATAAGATCAGATGACTTTATATGGAAATTCTACCAAACCTGTAAAGGCCAAATTGTCTGTTGTGGTTCTCAAATCTGTGTTCTCAAGTCCTACAGATGATTCTGTTGCAAGATGCAGTTTGGGAAACACTTGTCCTTGTCTCTGACTTGCTGTAACATGACATTACCTCACTCCTGCCTGGGTTTTTCCTCCATGATTGTTGGTGCTGTTTCACATTTCTGTGAAAAAGATGATGATCCATATTATCTATCATACTCGACCACATGTCACTGGCCAAGTTTTGGGTTGGCTATATATTTAATCAGTTAGGGTAAAGGGAAACCTCTGGATGAAGATTTTCATCAAGAAATATATTACACAGCCAGCATTAAGAATTGTTGCTATAGAACATGTTCCTTGGCCAACAACAGCATCTAGGAATTTGATAGACACACAGATTCTTAGGTTTTATTCCAGACTTTTGAATCAGAAACTCAGGGTCATACCCAGCAATCTGCATTTCAACAAACCCTGTGGGTAAAGCTGTTGTGTGCAGAAGTGGACAACTGTTGCTACAGCGGACACATCCAACTCAAGGCTCCATCACCTCATATATTATTTTATCTCACCTCAAATTGCATATGTCACACTGGTGGCTAGATTTATAAAATACTTTAAAATATATAGTCTGGCTACTAATTTGCACTTTTTCAAACTCTAGCTATTACAAGGGCTAACATATCTGTTTCTGAAAGAGATATAAAAAAATATAAAGTGAATCTGTCTTTAAGACCATAGGCTCCATATTACCACATTTCTACACTGTCTATGGCTGAAACCTTATATAAACAACCTTGCTTTGGTTTATAATCGTGGAATCCACAAGGGTCACATTGGCAATAAAATACTCCACAATTTCCATGGCAGTGAACATCTGGTATGTAATTTTACATAAACAAATTCTGCTTTGATGAAACTTAAACCTATGAAATTTAAACAAAATGGTGTTAGGGCTGAATCCCAAAAGAAAAAGAAAGGAATTTGGGTTTCTGTTTTTCCTTTTTTGAAACCCAGGTGCACATTAAAGTTAGTGCCAGTACACACACTTGTGTAATTTGGCTCAAGTGCAGGTTTTCCTGTCTAATGACATTAGACTGGCTACATCAAAATAACCATAGACCTCAAGCAGAGTTCAGTAAGCCCCATCCTTCCAACAGAGGAAGAAGGAAGGAACTTGCTTGGGTAGCCAGCAATGTGATCAGTCACACCATAAACTTAAATGTGATAGCAATGAAAGCATTGAAGGAAATCACTGTTTCCTGCTTTGGATTAAATTACATATTCCACCACTCAATTCAGGAATCTGGTTTAGGTAGACACCTGTATCGGATACTCTAGAAAACCAGAAGCCAACATGTTATTCTTTATCTTCTCTAATTAAATAATTGGGAGGGAAAAGGGCATGAGTGCTTCTCTACAACCCTTAATGATGAAAATGATGAAGTTAGGTTATTCAAGTCATTAAAATGCATCTTTCCCCTAATACACATTATCCTTAACTGTAAACTTTTCATTAAGGAATGAAACATAAATTTTACAGATTTAGGGCTCAAACTCTTCTGGTTAGTGAACAAGAATTAAAGCAACTACAGAGTAGGCAATGTACCTTTTAGTGCTGAAGATTTAACTACATATTAAGTGGTCACATTATACCTTTTAATCAATACCCCAGCAACCTTTGTGAATCCAGTAAAATCTTACTAAGACTCTCCTAGGCCTTTTATTCTTTTCTATACCACCAGTTAGCCTTGGATTCTCTGCCACATCCTGTGACAGGCTGTGTCCATGAAAGCAGAAGAATAGACTTTCAGACCTAAAAACTAGGTCTGAAACTAGCACATGCAGTTGGACAAATCTAGTGATAAGACCAGCTTAGATCCAAGGGGAGGATAAAAGTTTCCACACCTTAGTTGGATATGTATCATGGACAGTCACAGAGTAGAGGAATTGCTATTGGTCATCTTTGGAGACTAATCACCACTACACAACCAACATTAGGGGATTGTTATTGCAGTGGGTCCTAGCCTTTCTTAATAATACAAACTCCTTGTGTGCTTGTTTTATAGAATACTATATAGGGTCTCCATGGTAAAGATTGTCATAAAGTCATATTTCACTTAACTTATATCCATAGCTCTCAAAATAAGATTGAATCATCGTCAGCAGTAGATTCCAAACTTATTGAATAAGGGAATGATAGCTTAACTTATGGCAATAAGGAAAATAGAGTTTGGGACAATAAATGACAGGATGGAGATCAGAACATAATGTCTGAATAATGTGGTATAATAATACTATATGTGTTACCTATTACCATCATATTGCTTACATCTAAAATAGGTTAATACATATTATTCTTTTATCCTCTAAGATTTTCTGTGAAATATGAAAAAGCAGATATTATTACAATAATTTTGCAAATCAAATACTTGAGTCACAGAAAGATGGAAAGATTATTCAAGTTCAAATAACTGGAGTTGCCGATATTAGTCCTGTGACTTAGAACTCAGTCCTCTCTTCATACAGGACTACATTATTGCACTGGAATTTGGGAAGTTGTTTGAAAAGGAAAGAAAAAAAAAGAAAATCAAAGCAAAGAAAAGAAAATCAAAGAAAAGAAAAGAAAAGGAAAGAAAAAAGGAAAATAAAAGAAATTAATATGTAAAGGGAGTGAAGGTCAAGGCAAAGATTTAAAGGAAGATAGACATATTCAGAGAAAGATAAAGTTATGCTGTCAAGAAAATGTGGGTAGGTAAAAGATACAATGGATAATTTAATTAGTTGAAATGGAGGAGTGTGTTTAAGAAGAGGGTTCAAAAATGAGAAACACTCAGAAGAAGCAGTCCAGATATATATCTATGTACAAGAGGCAAGTGACTGGGATCGTGCATCTTCTTTGATAAATTAAGCATTTAAAAAAGAGCAGGGCGTTTATTTTCATTGGAATAATGCAGACAAAATCAAAACCAGTAAGCTTTCTTTCATGCTCCAGCTAGAGCTATAGTCTCCTCCTTGGAAAATACTGACTTTAGATAGCTTTCCCTGCAACCTTCTTATTTTGAATTTTGAATGTAGGCACTCTTGGAGTACCTATCTTCCTATTCCATAGACAGTTCGTGAGTAAATGGGTGTCTGTGGCCAAAGCTTGAAACATTATAAGAACCATATTTTGCCTGCCCTATATGCTCTTCTTGTATTCTTGCCAGGAAGTTGGGGGGGGCGGGAATAGGAGTGCTTCTAGAAGGTAGTGTCCATTGGGAAAAGGAACACACTTCACACTTCCATTCTCCCATCTTGTTGTGCTTGATTTAGCTCACTTTTTCCCAAGTAATGCCCCACTCCTTCTTATATCCTCTAACACATACACAGCAATCTTAATTTAGAAAATCAGGAAAAGAAAGTCTGGGCTTGAAACTTACACTGTCTTTTGACCTTATTCAGTTCTGGTTATGAACTTATGTTTCTTTATATATAATGAGGTTTTGCAAAACTGTTCCACTCTCAAAAGAAAAAAAAAAATGCTGCAATGAACTAGAATAGAAGTTATCACCATTCAGTTCTCAGGAGTCTCTTTAATTTTTTATTAATCATTGAGAACTTTAAAGATTTTTTGTTTATATGAATTATCTATTGATATTTAAAATGCTGAAAATTAAATCTAAGACTAAATACCCTCTTCAAGTTCCTAAATCAAAACAGAGTCTTTCTAGAGTTTCTCACTATAGTCATTTCTAAAATAAGTTAAAGTTAATATCTTAAAATCAAGTCAACAATGAAAAATATAAGGGAAATAGTGTTGTTTAGCTGGATTTTTTTTTTTTTTTTTGGTGCTTAGAATAATAATTTGTTGCTTTTTGCATTTAGGCAGCTTGAGGCTTTGTTTGGTTTGGAACTGCTTGGTTGGTCCCCTCTAGGATAGAAGTTCAGTGTCCCTTAGCCTAAAATGAGGCAAACTGGTTCCCTACATCCCATCTTAGAGATAGGGAACTATTTGTTCCTAAGAATGTGTTGAATGGTAGGTGAGGGCACGGGAAGAAAAAAAAAAAAAAAGATGTGTTGAATGGAACTGGGTCTCCTAAGGGGAGAGCAAGGGAAGTAAGAGATCTCAGTGACAAACAAAACAAAAAAAAACTTGAGAGGAAAGAAGGGTGGTAAGGACTTATTCATTGTTCTTATTTCCTGATTGATATAAAAGGAACCACAGTTCACGTAAAATTGGGTGTCATGTGTTAAAGAAAAATATGATGTTTTGCCTATATTTGTGTGAAGACCAGATATGTTTGGTGATTTTTCATTATTTAACTATGTTTATAAGCATCATTTCATTTTGCCCACAATACCTTTCTGAAGGAATTTAAACAAATATTGTCTTATCTATAGAGGACACAAAAAGCCAGAGATAATTAAACCTTATAGGGAATGATTTGTTTTCTTAATTCTTTCAAAAATGGTTAAGTTTCCCAATCTTGAAAGCAGTTAATGCATTACAAATCATGGAATATTTAATGTGTTTAGGGCCTAATTTTCTGGTCCTAAATGCTTAAAAAGACTATATTAGAGAAACAAATTACACAAGGCAAGGGAAATTTGAAAATACTGGCCTCATTGTAAAATTCTTAAAGTTCAATGCTTTTAATTTTTATTTGAAAGTCTTCACTTTATTTTCTCACAAACTAATACTTTGTTCCTTAGAAAACAATTCAGAAATGAAGATATCTAATATTTAATTTCAAGAATTGCTCCATAAAGATATCCTTATTTTTGTAAAGCTGACAAACCAAAAAGGACTAAAGATATATGAATCTGAATTACTGGATATGCCTACAATAATGTTACATTGAAAATACCAAAATTGGGCCTTCCTGGTGGCACAAGGGGTTAAGCACTGCACTATGAAGCATCTGTAGCCAGTGCACCATGAGTTCGATCCCCAACCAGGAAGAGGACCCACATGGCACAGCAGACCTCTCCTACCTTGCCTGCTGCTCCCCTCAGCAGTGTATTTCAGTTTATCTTCCTGTTCTGTTCTCCACTCTGTGTCTGGTGAATCCACTCACCCATCCCCCATACCTCTGGCCTGTACCCCAGTTCTTGTATGCATAAATAAATAAAATATTTCAAAAATATCAAAATTGCTATTCCCAATAGAGTTACATTACTCTCCAATTTTGTAGTAACACCAATTTTATCCAAGAAAAACTTCATAGTCCATGGAAAAGTAGACTCTTTCCATTAATCAAAAGGCAATATTTAGTAAGAAGGTCTTCTTTTACATCTTTGTTCAAAGAAAAGCTGAATTTTTATGATATTTTGTTTAAGTAAAGAAGATTTTAAAAGGAAGTTAGGAAAGTTAGAGAGAGAGAAGGGAGAACATACTAGAAAACAATGAAAAAAGTAAAACAGAGGGCAAGAACTTACAAAAGCCCATATTTAAGCAAGTAGAAATGTCCCTAAAATTATATCAGGTACAATTCAGATAAACAGTTCCTTTCCCTTTGTATCACAACAAATATTTCATGGCATACTCTTTGATGAAATTGAGGATGAAAACTTGTTAGGTAAAAGAAGTCATGGAGATGCAAACAAAAAGTTCAACTACTCCTCAGAGACAGCTCATGAATGAAACTAAAAGAAATAGTCACACTTCAAGTCTCCAGAAGTCTGGCAGAACCACTAACATTTCCCAAAGAACAAAGCTGGATATTGTGATTTATTTTCATTGAAATTTTGGAACTTTAAAGAGAGGAAGTCCTACTGGGATTTATCATAAGTATTACTCAACACTCAGTTGTGGGGAGGGAGGACTAGCCCTATCCTGGCTGGTGCAGGTGGTTGGGGTTGAGGTTGGATAGAGAAAGATCTCCTCCTGACATAACTGTAAGTGAAACATGGGGTGGCTATTGGGAGGAGGAGACTGGAAAAAAGAGCTTCCGAGAATGTCCCTCAGGATTGGGGTGACAAGAGGAATTATTGTTGTTTAGGAAGATATTTCAACGCACTATCTAGAGTCTAGTTTCCATGTTCCATTTATTTCTGGCCAGAGATAACTGAAAAGACAAAATATAGTATGGAGGCTAATGATTAGGTTAAAAAAATCTTTCAAGCCAATGAATGCATCGGACAAAAGTTACTCTGTTGTGCTTAAGAAAATATGTTTAAAGCAGATGACCAAGCATAAATTCCAGCTATCCTACTTTACTAGCTACACCATTTGGGGCAGTTTTTATTAATCCTTTGATAGTCTCTATATTAATAAAATTGGAATAATAAAATATCTGTTTTGGCAATTATTAATCACAAAAAGTAGAAATTGAATGAGACTAAAAGTAGCTGCAATTTTCAAAGTGACCTAAGACCAACATTTTCTTTATTTTTTTAAGTGGAAAGAACTCATCACAAGATTTATGCTCTTAAGATTTTAAGTGTACAGTATAGTTAAATATAGCCACAATGTTGCTCCCTAACTCTCTCAAAATGATTCATCTTACATAACTGAAACTTTATACTGATTGAGCATCATTCCTCATTTCCCCTCCTCTCCCTTGGTACCTGGCCATCAGCATTCTGCTATTTCTACATTGTTTGTACATTGCAACATTGTTCACAATAGTAGTCCTAATACTATTCACAATAATAAAGACTGGGTAACAATTTAATGTTCTTTGACAGGTAAGTGAATAAACAAATATAGCATAGACATACAGTGAAATATTATTCAATCTTAAAAAGGAAGGAAATCCTTCCATATATAACAAAATAGATCGACATGAAAGACATAATGCTAAATGAAATAAGCTAGATAAAGAAGGACAAGTATTGCATTATTCCACTTATATGTGGTACGTAAAATCAAAATTAAGTTACATTTTGGGGGCCTTTCAAACTCATGCAATGTGTACTTATTTTAATATTTTCTTGTTTTGAGTGGTATAGGACAGAAACAATTTTTTTAAAAATATAATAAAAGTCAATTTCTAACTATTTTCAACCTGAAAAAGATATAGATGAAAATAAATCCTGTAAGAAAGTACTTCATTTTGACATTTTTCTTCTTTCTTTTTCTCTGAACAGAAGTCAAGGAAAACACTTGGCTATTGGAATGCCAATAGGTATTTACTGATTGAGTAGTAAAGTCAATTTTCAGTAAGTACCATTAGCACTAAGCATATTACCCCTACAGAAGGAGAGGTGTATTCAAACTGATACACACAGAATCCAAACATCTGAGTTATGCCTTTTTGTAGTATAACATAGCTTACCTCTATATGGGTCCAGATGTTATATGAGTCTATCCATGAAAGAAGGAAAGAAAAGAAAACAGAACAGAATGTTGTGTTCAGTGAGTACAGTATTAAACTCTTGGGCACCTGTGACAGTTTGTCTGTGCTGAGCGCTGGAAGACATGCTAAATGTTTCAAACTTGAGTTGAGGGTGTATTCACATATTTCTTTAGCATTCAGAAGTGGGCTAACAGCAAGATTTCCTCCTTATAAAACCAGCACATCCTTGGGCATTAATCCATTCAGATCACATTTACTGACGACTTAAGAAGTACCATGAATGATGATAGGCCTGGGAATGTAACACTGGACAGTGCTTTGTTCACGGAGCTTATAGCTCCATGTGGAAAAAGAGAAGAGAACTCCAGACAAGCATAAGTTTCATGAAGAAGTAAAACACAATAATGAGACATAGAATTGGTTGTCAAGACATTTTTGTGGAATGAAAGAAGGAAAATAGTTCTTCCACAAATGTCACTTGGCAATTGCTCCAGGCAACACAGATGCCCTCTTCCTAAGGTTACTGTTGGTAAATTTTCTTCCTTGCCAACTATGCAAAAAATAATCTGTAAGAGAGAGTTTCCTATCATTTTCTCTGATCCATCTCTCTACAAATAAGTTTCATCAGAAAAGTCAGTTTAGCTATTCTTGGGAAAACTCTCACTTGAGTTCTTCAGTCTGAATAGAGATCAAAATCTTTAGTGTTTTATGTAATCTAGGTTCTGTCTCCTAAATGATACATCTTTGTTATAATTCAGCACACATTATATATACTATATATATATAAAACACACATATTTACAAAATGGTATAGTATATAGAAATAAGTAACTTAACTAAATGTCATACATTTGCTAAGAAGCAATGTGATATTTAAACCAAGACAATTTGACTTCAGAGGCTGAGTTCTTTCCTAGTCTCATGGAGCCATAATAATAAGGTAAATGTATTTTTCTTCTCACCTGTCCCTTAAACATGTATACATACTGTCTAACAAATTTCTGAATGCACAGTTTTGTTTATTTGCAAGAACTGAGAGTTATCATGGAAGATATTTTCATCCTACCTATGAGGGAGACATTCTTCAGTTTAACATGCCTGTATCTCTCAACGTGCTTCCTTTAGATAACCAAACTGACTCGACTTCATAATGTCTAGCACCCGTGGACTCAAGAAAAGAGTGGCATTATCATTGGGAATATGAGAATTTGCCCGGGAAATGATGATCTTATCTGTTCTCTCTCATACTAAACCATAAACAGCTAGAGGACAAGATCTATGTCTTGGTTAGCATTTTATAACCAGCATTTAGCAAAGTTCCAGATACATAAGATTATTCCTTAAGTGCTTATGGAATGAATGAATAAATGAATAAGAAGATTCCAACTCCAAATCTGTATATAATTGACCTCTTGATTAATTTCCACAGTAGACTAGTCATTTTTACAGAGAGCAATGTGTGTGCAGTAAAATGCTGCTGTTCTCAATTGGACCATCAATGTCAGTAACAAAAATTAAGAGAATGAAAATAATTGTTACTTTGAACCCTTCACAGCCGAGGAACCTTTATTTAGATCCTCTTCTAAAATAATTATCTTTTTATAAACATGCATTTGATCTCATCCACTCTTTCACAAGTTATTCCTGTGTTTGGTGCTCTGTTTTGACTCCAAGCTACCTTCTGGGCCCCCATCTGTCAATAGAAAAGTGTTACAATTATGACTTCCCCTCAGTCAAATCTGCTAGGTTTTTCATACTCAGTTGCTATAGCACTTCAGCCTCCCTCTAAAGATCCTTGTTTTTAATACTGCACATTTTTCTCTACTATTCATTTACTTACACCCTTTCACAGATTTTTGTCGACATGCTACTGACTTTGACACTTGACAGTTTTCTGAAGCTTTTGCTAAGTAAATTGAAAATTGGGATGGTACAACAGGAATCCAGCCTTTATCAGTACACGCTGCACTTCTATTTCACATCATCTGAAATCCAATTGCAGTCACCTCTTTCATGTAGAACTGAAGATCTATCTTCATTTGGTATGAGTTTGCCATATTTGTTTAATATGGCTAATGTTAGAACTTTCAATTATAGATATTTGAAAACCAGTTGAACTTAAAATTAAAAATAAATAACTAGATAGTGGGGAAAATATTTGAAAGTCATGTATCTGACAAGATTTATATCCAGAATATATAAAGTACTCCTACAAATCTACAATAAAAAGACATGTAGCCAATTTAAAAATGGGAAAGCATTTGAATAAACATCTTTCCAAAGGAAAGATATATATGGCTGGGAGCCACATGAAAATATGATCCATGTTAGTCATAATTATGGAAATGCAAATAAAAGTCACAATATACAACTTCACAGGGGCCAGCATGGCTAATCGAGAATGAAGACAACAATATTGTTAAAGTGTGAAGAAATTGGAGGACTCAAATATTCCTGATGGTCATGCAAAATAGTGGTGCCACTTGGAGAACACCTTTTATTTCCTTAAAAGGTTAGGCAGAGCTGCCTATGACCCAGCAATTCCATTTCTAGGTCTATGTCCATGAAAATAAAAACATGTCCTCACAAACACTGATGCTCACGGTGGCGTGAATCTTAACAGCTTAAAGCAGAAACAACCCAAATGTCCTTCAAGTTTAAGTGGATAAGCCAAACATAGTCTATCCATAAATGGAATTTTACTCCATAGAAAGAAATGAAAAGTGCTCATCAGAGGAATATATATATATGTACGTATTATACATATATGTTTTGTATTTTCTTTCATAATAAAGAATACATTTCATTGAATAGTATTTTTATGTTTAAGACATCTACATTTCTTGAAGAGAACATGAAAAAATTTAATCACTAGTTTCAATTTGAAATAACATAAAAGGACAAATCAATAAAAGAAATGAGTTTTTCTCTTTTTTTGAACTCTTTGTACCTGGAGGATTATAAGGGTATAATTCACAACTGATAAGAGTTTATAGATTTTGTTTAGATTTGTAGATTTTGACCTAATTCACTTTATGTCAGACTTGGAGGGTCATCATTGATGAGCAAAGATTATATTCCTGTTATGTTTTGTCAACCCCTATACCTGTAGATTTTCCTAGCAGAAAGCTCCCTCTAAAATAATAAGGTCTCAAGAGATAACAACAGGAACCTCATTTATACTGTCATGTGCACTGCCAATGAGTGCATGGATTTTGGTGCATATTTTTTCTCTCTCATTCTGTGTGTGTGTGTTTATATTCCTAAAGATTTAAGACCTCATTTCAAATTATTAAATTGCTTAAGAAGATATTATATATCAAAATATTAATTCTCTTTATAATGAAGAAGTGAAACTAGTGTATTTAATTTGGGAATCATATTTTAGTGAGAGAAACCTGATTTCTATTGACTCAGTAGATTCTTGTCATATCTAATTTATTGTAGTAGATTTTTGTGGAGACAAACATATATAAATATATAAGTTTCACATATAATTGGAATACATAGATAAAAATAATTTGACATTGAAATTTATATTTAAGAAATGGTGCACTTCGCCACAATCAATTTTTCATTATGCTGGTAAGATCAATAGCTACAAATAAGATATAAAAACTCTATTATTGATAGGGCACATGTCAGTATAAAATGTATAGTTTTCTATAGCATTTCAGAGGTAGAAAATTGTATTATACAGTTTCCAATGATATTCATATCACTCTGTAGAGAATGCCTATTAAAATCAATGTACAGTAAGTCAAAATGGGGATATCTTATAACACTGAGAATGAGCAGAGTACACATAAAAAAGACACTATTGTTTTGTAAATATTACTTTAAATTCTGTCAGGGTTGTTTTTGATTGCTGAAATAATGAGGTTCCATGAGATTTTTACCATTTGAAAACCAGCCTATCTTGATATTAGCAAATCCTATTACCTCAGAAAGTTGTTTGCCTTGTGACTATTATTAAATAAAATATATCCACCCTTTCTTCCCTCTAAATACTTCACACCAGGAAACATGATGTAGGATAATTACAGAGCATTCATTTAAGGACAAACTAATGCATGCAGGAAATCTTTGGACTCTGAAGAAATATTTTACCACTGATATTGTTCTTGGTACTTCAGCTCCTAACAGTGTGCTCCCAAGTCCTGTAATCCCTTTCACTTAGAAAATAAACACGATCTCCTGGGTTTATTTTGGTTTAGTATTTTCTGTTTCTATGTTTTGATCTCTATATCACACTTAGTAGAGAAACCATATGATATCCAGTATTTGTCTCCATTGAGTCTACCAAAAGAGAAATCTAGGAGATAGGAGGAGGAGAGATGTCCCAATGAACTATTGTGGATGATGGGTGCTTTGGTAATGAGTGGGATGAAGTAGCATATATCCAAAGAGCTGTAAATGTCTAAGTTATATACTGTGTTGGAAAGTGTTACCTCAATTAAAAATTTTAAAAAAGAAATGTGATCTTAAAGGTGAAAAAAATTTAGATGTTTTTGTGTTGGATAGCTTAGAATGGTAGGCTTGGCTAAGAATTGTTTATTATAAAAAATCTTGATTATTTTTGGTTAAATTAAAGGTGTTTTTTTTTTATATAAATTTGTAGAGAATTGTTTCTGGCCTCCTTGGAGGCACAAGGGGTTGAGTGGTGCACTGTGGGGCTTCCGCAGCTACTGGAACACCAGTTCCATCCACAGTCACAGAGGGGACCCACATGGCCAGCAGACCTCTCCTGCCTCAACTTCTGCTCCCCTCAGCAGTATATTTCCATAGATCTGCCTGTTCTGGTAGCCACTCTGTCTCTGGTGAGTTCTCTCACCCTCTGCACCTCTGGCCTGTACCACACCTCTTGTATGGATAAATAAATAATAGTAATAAAAAAAGAATTGTATCTGCCTGCCCTGTTTAAAATTATGTCAGTTTTACATTCCTTCCTTGTCATTGAAATAAGACCTTTTTAAAATAAATGATTATACAATGAGAACAGTTTCAAAAGATTCATATTAAGTTTATAGCCAAATGATATTTATTCAGACAAACAGTTTTCTGTGGGGCACTTGTACCTACTTTTAAAGCATAAGGGGAGATAAAACTCATATGAACATATTGATATTCAGATTTTGACATGTATGTATCTCCAAAATAGAGAATAATTTCTTTTCAAGTAATGTGATTATTAGTAGTACTACTTTCAAGAATAAAGGAGAAAAATATGAGACCAGTGTGTCTATATATGTGTATGAGTGTAAACTAGTCATCATTGATAAAATTGTTTCTTTTTACAAATAATTATTAAACTATATTCCTAGTATCCTGGGATATTCAAACACTGTATACTAAGAAACTTTTAATTTTATAGGGTAAATGTACTCATCTTTTAGGGATATACATAACAAATAGTGCAGAATGAATGACAGTGACAGAACCTTAATTTTTTTTAATACCTCAGGCTAAAAGCTTAAAATCAATAAATGAACATAGAAGTATACAACTCCTTGCAATTACTGTTTTTGTCATTATTAGTTAGACACCTAAGGAGTGAAATTTCTGGGTCCCCTGTAGATCTACTTTTAGTACTTTGAGAAAGCTCCAAACTGTTTTTCATAGATGATGTACCAGTCTACATTCTCACCAATAGTAAATGAGTGTTCCTTTGCAGCCACACCTTCACCAACATTTGCTGTTTCTGATCTCACTGCGAGATGGGCTCTCACTGTGGTTTTGATTTGTATTTCTCTGAAGATAATTGATGATGAGTGTTTTTTTCATATGTCTGTTGACCATCTGTATGTGTTCTTTGGAGAAGTGCCTAAAACTCTTCTGATCACTTTTGAGTTATTTATTTTCTTATTATTGAGTTGAATGAGATCTTTGAAGATCTCATGTGTATTAGTTCATTGTTGGATGTGTGTTGAGCAGAATGTTTCACATTCAGTTGGATGTCATTTTATTTTAGTGCTAGTTTCCTAAACTGTACAGAAACTCTCTAGTTTCACATAGTCCCATTTGCTTAATTCTGCTTTTGTTTCCATTGCCTCTGGAGTCCAGTCCCCAAAAACTCTAGTATACTGGAGTGTTTTGCCTATGTTTTCCTCTATATTTTTCATGGTTTCATGTCTAACATTCAAGTTATTCAACAGTTTTGAGTGAATTTTTGTTTAAGGTATGTTTTGTTTAAGGTAACTTTCATTCTTTTGTGAGTGGCTGTCCAGTTTTCCCAGCACTGTTTGTTGAAGAGATTTTTCTTTCTCATTGGCTCCATTAAATCATATTAACTGTCTGTATAAGTTTTTGAAATTTCCTTTCTATTCCATTAATCTGTGTCTGTTTTTTTTCCAATGCCATACTAATGACTATGTGATGATTTGATGTTGAACCATCTTTACATCCACAGAATAGATCCCACTTGGTCTTTGAGCTGATTTTGCTACACAAAATCAGAAAAAGAAAGACAATCATCAAATAGTTTCTTTCATGTGTGAAATGTAAATAACCAAAGCAAATGAATTTGAAAATTACTACAAAATAACTCTTAGATTCTGAGAAAAATATAGTGGTTATTAGAAGGAAAGGAGAAGGCAAGAGAAGGAGAAGGCATAGACCTGATACTTGTATAGTTTTTTAAATCAAATAAAATTTTATTCATAAAAGGAAATCTCATTAGTATAACATCATAAATAATAAAATACTTAGGAAAAAGTTAAGAAGAAAGTAAAAGAATTATACACTGTAAACTATATTGAGGAAGAAATCTAGGACAACAAATACATGCAAATATAGTCCATCTTTGTGGATAGAAATGATGAATATTGTTATAATGCCTATACTGTCAAAGAAATCTACATTTTAAAGCAATCTATCAAAATTTCATGGACATATTTATCAAAAATAGAAGTAGCAATCCTCAAATCTGTGTGAAACAAAATTCTGAATAATCAAAACAATCTATAAAGACAAACAAAGCTTGAGGCATAACACATACCAGTTTAGAAATATATTATAAAAGTGTAATAATCAAAGCAGTATGGTCTTTGAATAAAAGTAAATAGTTCCAATGGAACAGAATAGAAAGTCCATATATAAGTTAATGCATGTATAGTCAAATTTTGACACATGTGCCAACAGTACACATAAAAGAATGGAAAATCACATGTAGGAGTATAAAATTGGATCTCATCTTACACTACACATACAAAAATATATAAAAATGGATTAGAAACTTAAATATAAGGTCTGAAAACCTTAAAAGTCCTAGGGGAAACATTAGAGGAAGATTCCTTGACATTGCTTTTGGCAATTAGATATTTTTTTATTGTGACACCAAAAGTTATACAAAAAAATAAAATTAAAATAAAAAAAAATGTGGCTATATCAAGTTAAAATTCTTTTGCACAGCAAATGAAACAATCAACAAAATCAAGAAACAAAGAATGGAATGAGAGAAAATATTTGCAAACTGTACATCTGATAATGGATTTATATTTAAAGCATTTTCAAAACATATAATTCAATGGTAAAATGAGAATTAAGTCAATTTGCCAAATAGGCAGAAAAACAATATAGACATTTTTTCCAAAGAAGACATACAAATAGCCAATATGTACATTAAAGAATGATTAACATAACTAATCATCAGGGAAATGTAAATCAGTCCCATAAGGAGATATCACACCTCACATTTTTAAGATGGCTTGGACTTATAGAAAAGGAAATCAAAAAAAAAAAGAAGAAAAAGAAGGAGGAGGAGGGAGAGGAGGAGGAGAAGAAGAAAGAAAGAAAAGGAAGAGGAAATCCTTCTACAATGTTGGTAAGAATGGATATTATAGCAATCATTATGAAAAACTGTATGGAATGCTCTTCAAATTATTAAAAATAAAACCAACAATAGCACTTCTGGGTATATATACAAAGGAAATAAGATCGGTGTCAGAAAGACATCTACATTCATATATTCACTACAGCAGTATTTATAAAAGTCAAGATACTGAAATAACCTATAAACATTTTGGATTGATAGATAAATGTTTAATTAATATATATGAATTATATAAATATATACAATTCAGCCATGACAAAAAATATTGTCATTACCACATGATAAACCCAGATATCAATATAAACCATTATGCAAATTGAAATCAAAGATAGATATTGTATGATCTCATTTACATGTGGAATCTTAAAAAAGAAAATGAATAGGGAATAGAGACAGATTGATGATTACCAGGAGCTCAGATCTGGGTGAGATGGGAAAATGATGGTCAAAGTGTACAAACCTTCAGATATAAGAGAAAGAGCTTCGAGGAACTAATATACAACATTGTGACTACAATCAGTAATAATGTCCACTTGGAATCTGCTGAGAGTAATCTTAAGTATTATCACCCCTTCTCCATCTTGACTATGGGAGGTGATAAATGTGCTAACTAACCTGATTGTGGTTGTCATTTCCAAATTAAGCAAAGATCAAATCATCATATTCACACCTAAAATATGTATAATTTTATTTGTCCATTCTACTTCAATAAAACTGAAAAATTCCAATGATTAAATGATCAGCTGCAAAATAATTCAATACAATCTTTTTTAAAAGTATAAGAAATATTTTAACCCAGAGAATGACAGAGGACTGAAATAAGATTTCATTATTTTCCCTTTTTCAATTTACAAACTATTATTACCAATTAAGGAAGGAAATAAATAAGAAACAATAATCTCTGCTATTGTCTTATGAAGTTGAAGGACATCTACAAATTGACTCTGACTGTTCTTCAGTTTTCTAATGTGTTATGTGCTGGCCCATCAATCATTGGACCACAGACTTTTTTAGATGAAAGAGACCAGAGAAATTATTTCTTACATTTTTTTTTTTAATCTCCTCCAGCAATTTGTAGAGATGTCAGCTTCCTCGTATTTGAATTAACATTCTAAAACAAATGCTCATGGGCAGAACACATCATTTAGTATTACTATTACTGTAAGCAAATTACAAACACGTAGCTGACTGCAGCATTAGAAGCTGAGACTCAGCGGCACTATGAAATATTCTAACTTTACCTGGACTATAGGCTTAATGTATTTTGAACATTTCTATTAAATTTGTCATTCAATCATTATTGATTGCTTAGTATGTGTTAGACACTAATGCCAGAAAAACTGAATAATCTACAGCTCTGTTGCTCAATCCAAACATAATTTGATGTTGAATACAGATGACTAAAGTGATAGTAATCATACTGTGTGATGATACTAGTGTGTGATAATAGAGACCCACACAAGTTTCAGCATTTGTGACACTCACTTGTTGCTGACTGCACAGCAGACACTGCTCTAACTCCATATGTATTCATAAGTCAGTCCTTTCTTCAACACTAGGAGGTAGATCCAATATTTTACCTTTACTTTTTAGATAAAGATGTTGAGGGGCAAAAAAGTCAAGTGCCCAAGGTCATTCATCATCAAGTAAGTAGTAGAAAAAATCATTCAAACTTATCAAACTCTTTAAGTCTTGCTCAAAAACTTGTTGGGAAGATCCAAAGGAATATGTAAGCCAGTATGAAACATGAATGAAACATGCCTTCCATTAGGAGGGCCTACAGACGGTAGGCAGGACATTCCAGGTAGAAAGTGAAGCTTAGAGGAACGCTGGCATTGATACCAATTGTGGGTGTGGTGAGAGGAGTACAATTCAGTATTGCTGGGTGAAGTGCAAAGTGCAGGGCAAGGTGGGTGGAAGAGAGGATAGTGGAGAGAGGAGTGTGATTGCCTTGCTAGTACATGTTCCCTTTGACCTAAAATGTAGTCTCCCAAGTATCATCCCTAGTAGTTGATTGATACAAGGACTCAAAAATGAAAAAACGCTGGCAAACTGTGAATTTACTAAGGTTCTATTCATCTGGATTTAGCAGAATCCTTAAAATATTTGATTGCATTGTGAAATCCTTGAGACAATTTCTTGTCTTCCCCAACTTTGGGAAAAATTAAACATTTTTGTTATGCAGAATTTCCTGTGACTGTTACTGTTCTTCAGAAAGCACTGTTGAGAATGCACTGTAGGTGATGGGGACTTGCTCACTAAACTGATCAGAGAAATATGATAGTCAAGTCAGCATTTGTGTCTGGCAAGGTTTGATTTGGGTATGAACAAGTCAAAGCAAGGTACAGAGATTACTTAGAGTTGTGCCCTTGCTAAGAAAAATTCTGATTAATGCATTGCACCTCCTTTTTATAAGTTTTATTTTTACCCCTCTCTTGTAGCTTCCTCTGTCCCTTTTCAAATTCAGCACAATTATTTTTGTCTTTTTCTATTATTTCCAGCTAAGTTATGAGTAATATTTAGCACTATGTCTGAAATATGCAGAATTAGAATATTACTTTGCAGATAACCTACAGGATGGAGCAGATTTCTGGATATTTATTTTAATAGAAACTATTGAAGAACAAAATAACTTCTAGTTCCAAGAGAATGTTGCAGTGTTATAATTGCAGTTGTATAAAGGTAGGTAAAGGAGTTGATACCTTGGATAAATAGAAATCATATAATACCAGATGCACAAACATTTGTTGAACTTAGTGATCAGGCTATTCCTTGCTGTGTATAAACTTCAATACAATTGGATAAGACTCATAAAGATTCTATATCTTTATATGGTACATGCACACGATGGAATACTATTCAGCAATCAAAAAAGATAAACTAGAGCCATTCATAGAAACATGGACGGAGCTAGAAGGGATTATGCTCAGAAAAATAAGTCAGAAGACAAAAGAAAAATACTGGATGGTTTCACACCTAGGAGGAATATAAGGGAAATAAATAAGTGACCAAGGAAAATAATAATAATAATAAAACACAACAAAAACAAAAAGACAAGGACAAATTGGGGACACTTTGTGGGGAGGAGGGAGGGAATGGCTTGAGGGAAGAAAGAGCACAAGGGACTGAGGTGATGGTGCACTGGTGAAATGGTGGTGGGAAATCCATGGGGACCACAATTGACGTCAAATATATATAAATAAAGGGAAAAAAAAAGATTCCACATCTTTAACATTGTACATTGTGGGATATCAGAGTTACAGCAAATGTTGTAGGGTCAGTAACTTGGCCTTGGGACAATATTCTGCATGGCACTAGAGCAAGTGAAAAAATAGAAACTAAATATCAGAGTTAGAGTTAGGGGAAAAATGTCTTTATAGACCTTGTGGGTGTTATATTATGAAATAAGGTAGCCATTCAAATTTTCACTTGGTTCTTGAGAGTCAAGATAACAGTACGCATAGTAAATTCATGTATCTTTGAATGACAGCAAATATATATTAGGACAAGAAACTACAAAAATTTCGAATATAAGTAGGAATCCCTGGGCCAATATTTGTATTTGCATAATTGTATGTACACATAAATAGAGCACAGTAAAGCATCTATAAACACCACACCAAAAAAAAAATCTGAAAAATTAGTTTCCTTCATTTTATATGACAATTTTTAAGGAAAACTTAATATTTCCTGAAAGGGAAATCATGTGCGTTTTTACTGCAGCAGGTAGCTTATTCCTGCAGTTTGGAGCTACAACCCAGAAAGATTTTCTTCCGCTGTCAGATTTGGCTTTAGGCATTTCAAAATTAATAGACTGGGTCGAGTGAAGGGCAAATTTGCAGCCTGTGTTGGATAAAGTGAACATAAATATGCTGCTACCAAATGACTATGAGAAAACATTTATAAAGAGATGAAATTAAAAAGAAATCCTGGGACAATAAAGTAATTGGATTCAATCAGAGAGAATATACACTGCCTCTTATTTGTAGTCTATAACAGGTTTTATTTTATTTTTATTTTATATTACATGGTTTTATTCTTGGGCTCACCACATGCAATGCTCGCTTTGCTGTGTGGCTCTAAGCAATACTATTCGTGCAACGACACTCCAGCTACAAGAGTCCTCCCAATGGCTTATATTAATTTGTGTATGAGAGCATAAATGCATCCGATAGATATTATCAAGGAACAATTATTTTGACGACTTTTGAAAATTGCTGGTTGTAGTGGAAAATTGATCTGAACAAAAAGGGATAAAGAGCAGTGCTTGGCAACATGAATACTGACAGGTTTTTCCACATAAAGCTCTAACTGGTTTGAAAAACCTCGTGGTATCTGAACAATTTGTAGAGATAAGTGTCATAAACATTGTTCTTCCATCATACCATCCACAAACAATTGATGTCTTTAAATTTATTTCTGTGTATTTTAATAGTGGAGAAATTTGAGAAACTTAAAATAGCCAACATAAATCCCCAAATCCATCTTAGTAAAGAATATTATTTTGTTTTGTTTGTTGTGGTTATTTCTCAAAACATGAAGAGAAACATGTGAACTCATAAAAGTAGTCAAAACAACACATAATTCTTTGCATCAGAAGCAGAACCCTGTGGGAACAGTAAAGTCACACAGGACCCCACATTAAGGGGACCCCCCCACTTGTTCCATGGACACCATCTTGAAATTCTTAGCAACTGTATTTTTGAATTTGTGCTTTCTTATGCGGAGTAGAACAATGCAACATGCACTGGGGGTTGGAGTCTTCAGTCTTGTGTGGTCTCATCTCCCCAGGATGGTTTCTCAGCTGCCTACCCCTCTGCCCCCACACAGAGCCCATCTCCCCAGCAGATGGAAGGTAGGACCCCAAGCAGTGATGTGGGCCTGCTCTTGCCCTACAATATCCCTGTGACCAAGGTAGAGTGACCTGAAAAATTTAATGAGAGAGAGAGAGAGAGAAAGAGAGAGAGAGAGAGAGATTTATTATGTAAGTCAGAAAAATTATTCTTTTTTGAACAAGGGGCCAAGTATATTCATTTTGCACTTTAACATTACAACTATTATGGCTGGCTCTGGATTTTGGAAGTTATCTATATGAACAAATTATGTCGATATTACTTGTGGATATATGAATGCCCCTGATAGCCCACTCATCATCAATATATTTGGGCTAAATGAGTGACACTGAGTAACTGATGACCGTGACTTGGGCGATAGTTTGGCACTCATAGAAAGTGGATGGAGAGGAAGAAGGACATAGAATATGATGACTTCAGCTAGACTTTGAGATTTTTTGTGCATGCAGGAACCTGAGCTCCCTGTCCCTCAGATAGAGTAAGTCAGTTTTCCTGAAGCCACTCTGGGCTTGGGTTCCCTGGTAGATTCCAGGGTGACTGCGATTGGTGGTAGGGAGGGGTAATGAATCTCCTGTACCTACCAAACAAGCTTTCAATAGTCCAAGAGTGATGAGGGAGGTGATGGGGAGGGACAACAAAGTCTAGTCTCTTTCTCAATTCTCAATATTTAAAATGAGTTTATTTTTCTTCTGAACCCTTTGACACTGACTCTGAATGCAGGATGCAGAACCACCATCATGTGTTGTAGGGATTCAGTTGGTTCCAGCCATATGGTCTTCCCTGTCACTCCCTGTGTGGGTGATTTTAGGGTGGTGGGTTCTCTGTTTTGTTTCCTACTAGTACTCATTCTGTCTTGTGTCTTCTAAACCTTTCTGTCAACACAGAAGGTGATCAACCCTTTTCAATCTCCTTTACTTTTCCATTTCTCATTGTTTCCTTTTGCTCTTTTCTTCATTTGGGGCGATTTTCCTATATTTCAGAGACTTCAGTATGATTTGGCTAAAGGATACAGTGAAAGCAATGTGATCGTTAACCTACATAGCACTCTCACTTGTGATTTAATCTGATATTTTAATAGAGCACTAAAAAAAGAGCAACAATATGTATGGATTTCTCTTTTCAAAGCAAATCTTTTAAATATTTCTAGTTATAGGGATCTGTTTCTCTAAGTTTTCTGGAAGAAAGAGAGCTGCTATTTTTAATAGTCTGCAGTTTTGTTAATATTAATGTTAAGTATTTATGGTCCCCAGTATTTTACTTCAGTGGAATTTCTTTGAAAACAGCAAAATCATAGCCATTAATGGGGTGACTCTTCTATGATTTCAATTCACTTCCCATTCTTGGGCCATATGGCCCCGATAGGCAGAGGACAAAGCTTCACCATATCATTCTTAAACCAGCATGAATAATCCAGGCTGCCTCCCTGCAGGATTGCTCACTGATTAACCTCAATTCAGTGATCTGCAGGGAAACAGGGTCACCCAACCTTAAATTCTGATCAAATTCAGCAACATAATGTCCTTGAACTGCTATACTTAGAGAAAAATAAAAATAATTAAGAAGCTCCTCCTCTTATCTCCCTTGACCTGCCCATTTTACCCCATCCCATTCACTGAAAGGCAGGATGATATCCTAATTCAGGAAGTATTGGTTCTGATTTCATGTTTCTATCCATTGAACCAGTTCTGCTGTAATTCCCTGTGCATTATGGGGAGTTGTTACTGTGTCTCCAGAAGTCTACATCCTGGACCTACAGCACAAGCCCAGCAACAATGAGAATCCTGAGGGAAATGCAAGTCTGTGTGTATTGTTACAATGAACCCTGGGCTCTGTGTTGGACAATACAGCTAAATATTTACAGAAGTGCTTTTACAGTTACCTAATTTACTTACATATTTCATGTAATTTTATGAAAATTACGCATAATTTAATTTTAAAAAGCATATTTCCAAGCTGCAAAAATCCTCTTCTGGAAATTCATCTTGTTCTCCTCTTTATCACTTTTTCTATACAAATTATAACATCTTGCACAATACCTGTGACTTGTGCAAACACTTTACATCTTAAAAGCCTTGTAATTATACCTTTGGTTGGGAATCTGAATGTATCTATCGCATAGAATACCCATTCCCTTTATAAATTGCTGGTTGCATTTGCTTTTCAGTTTGGGGAGAAATCTATTCTTTGTAGAAAATTCCCACACATGTCTGTGTCTATTTCTCAGAGCAGTGCCACAAAGGATATGACCCTTTTGCTCCCAGTCACCTTTCATGGTGCTGAATCGCCTTGGACATTGGTGCCAGTCAGCACGATTTGATTTGCTATGGTAAGAATAAGATTATATCTAACAGGCGATGTCATTTCCAGGTTCAATAGGCACAGATTTAAAACTAGTCCTCTCTTTGACCCTTTGGGTTCTCTTGAACTCTTGCACCTTCTTTGACAGTGTTTGTGAATGAGAGAATTCATGAAAATTCAAGGTTATTTTAATGATAATAGCACTGCAGTGACAAAGGAAGAAGGAAGGACTGGTGTCCCTTCTCGGAGCTCCTTCATGGTCGTGACTTCCTTCTTGACAGACTGACTGCAGAGTGAATTCCTGCGGATGGTCAAAAGCTGAGAGCAGTTGTGTGTCTGCAACGGTGCTGCTGCTACTGATCTGTGAACATGACATGCCTGAGAATATCGCATTGCCATGGCAACAACAAACATGGGGCTAAATTCCATTAGCTGCACTGACTGAGTCAAACAGATAATGTGCTGGGCCTGGCCAACTGCCCACAAAGGCGCATGCGAAAGTTGTGATGAATTAACTTGGGCTTGCTAGGACTACTTTGGTGTAATTTCTCTTTTTGGTTTCTGAGCCCTTATATGTATAGAATGTGTTTAAAAAATATTAAAAAATGTCAAATAATTTACTCTTAGCATGCACATCTGGGATTACTTTCTGCTGAATTTAAAAGATGTATCCTTCTCATCGCTACATCTTCTATCATTGTTCCAGATTAGTTGTTAAAATCTCACTCTTTAAAAATTAGTTTGACAGAGAGTAAAAACAAATTACGTTGTATTTATCTTCACGTGATTGTCTTTGAAATATCTAGAAAGAGTTTAAGTTGATTATATTCTCTATGGAGGACAATGATGTCAGGTTTTTCTAAGGAGACAATTGAGGAATCATCAGATGTAGATTAATGAATGTAAACATTTTCAGAAGTACTTTGAAGTAGGAAATTAATAGTGTTAAATGATCTTACATTAATGCACCTATCTCCTAATATCCTAAATTCAAAAAGCTATGACCTTCTTTCAATAAAAATCTGATTAAGTAAATAACTTGCCTCTTATTTTATGAGTAATTAGTATTAGGGGTTAAAAAAATATATAAGTCATCAACAGATGCCATCCTGCCTTTTATTCACAGACTTAGGTGTTCTTTATCTTTTCTTGCTTTATCTTTTCTTGCTTATCTTTCACTTTTGTCTGTAACTAACATTCCTTTTGCTACTTCCACACAACATTACCAAATAAAACACAAGCATATATTAGATAAGAAGCATCATAAATATAAGGATTATGGTTGACCAGAAGAGAACTCAAGATAGTTTCTGCTACAAAAGGTTTTAGCTGATGAACCTCAGGAAGAATCAACTTTTATAATTTAAAAAAAATGTAGAGGATCAACCTGCTAGTTAACTTTCCCTGACTGTGCCCACAATCTGCCTTAGAACAGTGAACAAGATAATAATAAACATGAGATATTTCTGTAATTATAAACACATGTAGTAAGAGTTTATCTCCAGAAACCCTTTAATGAACTAAATCAGATCACACAGTTTTCCTCTCATAGCCAAAGATAATACTTCTTAGTGTTCTTTATTCTTTTTTCCAACAAAACAATAGAGATTATTTGAGAGATTGTGAAATCTCATATTTTATACTGCTTCTCCATCCAATATCAATGCATCTTCCTTTTAAGCATAAAGTTATGTATGTGTGATTGTGTGTATCTGTGTGTATATGTTTGTCTGTCTTTAGGTAAGCATATGTTATGGAAGTAAGGGGAATATCATGGTAAAGGCACCCTCCTGGAATGTGTGAAGTGTGTTGGGGACAGGGCCCAGTTTATACAGGGCTGACTCTATATGTGGATTAAGGAACTGAGACACTGGAAGATTTTAGTGTAGGACAGTGATACGACAAAGGTAATGTTTGAAGATAATTTAGGAATGGGGCCCAAAAGATCAATTCAATAATTTCAACAGTAAAATCATGAGATACTATGGTTTAATGTAACTGATACAATGGGAGGTAACTGATGCAAGACAAATTGTGAATTAAATATTTAGTTTGCATTACTGTTATTGTTATGGTTAAACATTGGTGGGCTTATTCTTCATGCAAGTAATAATATGGATTTTTTTGTATCTGTTTAAAATATCAGAATGCAACCATCCTGCCAAGGAATCCAACATGCTTGAAAACACCAGAACATATTCTTTGGAAAGATCTAACTTAATAAGATAAATAATGAACACTTCATAGCTTCTGGTTATTTTAAAGCATTGAATACAAACCCTATATCTACTGGACTCTTTCTTTGAGTTTTCTTTTAGAAAAATAAGACTAACATTAACTACTTTATCTATTGTAAGCTCCCCCACTTATGAGACTGCAAAACTCAAAAAAAATGTAGAACTTATGAACTAGTTCTCACATAAATGGTAAAATCATATTATCTTACGCCAATTAAGTATTTTGATATAACATTGAATTAGTATAAATCAACATTATTTTCAAACCCTTTATATCCTTTCAAAATAGGCAGCATTTATTTTTCCCCATTGAGATTATTGCATAGAAAGCTTGGTAATAAGTAGTTATAAGACAGGATGCTTGGCAATACGTGGTTAAAAGTGTATGTAGTCAGCATAGATGTTTTTTGAATGAGAATGAGTGCAAAGTGTTTAAGGATCTTTGAAAAGTTTTCCTCTTAAATTTGTTAAGTATTTCCTTCATTCATATGCTCATCATTAAGAGTTGACAGGTAACTCTCTGCCCACGTCTCCTGCCTGTATATTTTGAATTCCAAGTAAGATTTTTTCCATTGACAAGATTTTCCATGCTGAAAATAATCAATGTCTATTCATATACATAAACTTTTATTATCTAAGGTCACTTGTAATTTTCCCATCTTCACAAGCTCTAAGACTTTGCTACAGGGTGCGGTTTTCAGGACAGTCCCTTAGTAACAGAGGTCAATCCTTTTCAATATAGTATATTTAATAAGCCTTGAGCCCCAGTCTTTTAATTCCTTTTGTCGGAGTTTTAAAGGTGAGCAAGGTGAACTCTTGTCGTCGCCAATTTGTTGCTCGTCTCCATGTGCATGTGCGCCTCAAACCAGCTTTGCAATAACTCTAATGGGTCAAAATGTAAGCCGCCTATGCCCTGTATTACTGTACAGCAGGTGTGTTTTTAGCTTTTCCTCAACTCTCTTATGTGCCCCTGTTACTTTTTATTATTGCCAACCTCTTTGATATATCCAAGCCTGCCCTCTCATCAGTCTCAATGTCAACATATACACCAGGTGACAGCATTATCAGCAAGTTCAGCATCAGCACCCCTCCACTATTGTGTCAGCAGCTGACCCTTTGCTGGTTCACAGCACGATTTTAAATTCAAATTCATTTATTTCGTGCTGGGATTTTACTGATATTTAGAGGAAAATGATCCACTCAAGGTAAAAGGGAGAAGTGGACATCTTTTCATTTTTTGAGGATTACATCAACTAAAGAAAAAACACAAGGGTGACACCCTTGTTCTTTAAAGAGGCTATATGTAATCCTGATGTTTTCTGTCATGGCTTCTTCTAACCTATCAGGTTGTCTCTTCTCCCAGGAATTACTTTTCTAGCTTTATTTCAAATAAAGCATACAATGTGTAGGTGAGGTTGTCCTTTAAGATGACCAAAAAACGGTATTAAAAGACAAAAGTTGTGGATCTTAAAAAGCTGCTGCACCAAACTTTTAAATGGATTGGTCATCTACTTCCCATTTTTTGCTGATAATGCTATGGACTAAAATTATGAGGCTCTTAATACCATGAGGTGACCTTCTTGTATATGGATAACTTGAAACTTCTTTTGTGATATTTCTTAGTACAGTAACAGGAAGTTCACAAATCAAAGACACTTCAATAGAGACCATTTTATTTGGGGCATAAGGACCCCTGCCTTTCAATAATGTCACTCTGAAACATTCCCATGCACTCCTACCTAGCCCTCTTACTCCTCCCCATATCTTCCCTCCTTACTGCTATAGTAGGTTTTTTCATGAGACCCTATAGTAGGTTTCCTACAATTCTGGCAAAGGGAAAGGTAGTAGGAGATGTACATTTGCTTCTCCCTATTCATTAGTAGAAACTGTATCCACATTTCTATTCCATCTGCTCATTCATTCATTAAACAATATTTACTGATGATCTCATATGGGCCTGTTGCTAAGAGAGGTTATCAGACATTTTTATATTTCCAGAACACACTTTGCAGAAAATTTCCAGAATTTTTTGTATTTCCAGAAATATTAACCTAGGGCATCTCTGGTGGCCTAGGACCTCATCACTAAGTCTCAGGATTATCACTGCTACAGCCTGAGTTTGATCTGCAGCCAGGGAGCTGACCCACATGGCACAACAGACCTCTCCTATCTTACCTGCTGCTCCCCTCAGCAGTGAATTTCAGTCAATCCTCCTGTTATACACCCCACTTTCTGTCTCTGGTGAATCCTCTCTCCCCCTGCACCTCTGATCTACACTCTAGTTCTTCTACACACACACACACACACACGATAAATAGTAAAAAAGAAAAAATATTAATTGTCAGTGAAAGGTGAGAAAGGATGAGGATGTTTGTACCATTTTAGCACATTTTCAACATTTAGAACAATGCAGATGTTCCAGTGTCAAAAGTCAAAGATAGCAAAGGAAACATTTTCAAGATAAAAATGAAAATCACTTGCAGAAAAAGCTGTTCATAAAGATTAGACTACAGCTATCAGCTACTGGTACAAGTTTACTGAACAACAACAAAAATCTTTTCTAAGAATATCTTGGTTACTGACCTAGACTGGACAATTAATTTTCTTTGAATGGAATGTACTTGGTAAGTATTTGAATCAGTCATTTTCAAAAATGTTAAGATTGCTTACTATGCTCCAGACCCTCAGAACGGAAGTACAAATTCAAAGGGCTTTCATCCAAGAAGTATACCACCTAAAGGAGAGACAGATGCGGACAGACACAAATCTGCACAATCCACTGAAGCCAGTGCCGTGAAGCACAATGATAACCAGACCAACGATGCCGGGAAGGTCGGGCAGGCAGAGCCACAGGCGAGCACTTGGGATTGGAGTTCTTTGGCAAGTAAAGAAGGCAAGATCTGGCAAGAGAACTTTTAAACCAGAGATGCTGAAGTTAGGCTGGAAGCCCGCTGAGAAAGTGTTATTTTATTCTGAAAGACCTTGGACATGAGAGAAACAAGATCAAATTTGCATTTTAGAAAGGGCACTGTGGCAGAAGTGTGAAAGATAAACTGGAGCAAGGAGAGACTAGAGATAAAGTGAGAAAGAGAGAGATAATGAGGGCATGAACTTGGAGAGCTGTACTTCAGTAGTGCCTTCTAAAATTGGCATTTTGCCCTCTTTAATCTCTCTCTCTCTCTCTAAAACATACATACACACATACATGAATTGCAAAATATTTACTTTTAATCAGTCATCTGCATAAATAAAATCTCATACAAATACATTACTTGAGAATATAGTGTAATTCACAAATATATTTTATAAAACATCTTCCAATATTATACCCAAAATGTATTTCACTGTGCTTGACAAATACTATAGTATGAATGCAAGCAAACAAATAATAGATCAGGTTTTGATTAAGAATTTTATGATATTTAAATTAAAAAAAACAATCTGTAGAATAATCAATACTAATATGGATCATGACTAGTATTTGGATGCTGAGTTTTTCAGAAAAAGGAAATAGAAGTTATGAGATTTATACTCATGGAGTTTCTGATTTGCTTGAAGGACCAGAATATGGAGAAAGGGCTGACAGGTTTCAGTATCACAAGATTTTATGAATCTTCCTGGCACAAAGATGCTTGGCATTCCCTTTGGACAGCACACCTTAAGATACATGTGCATTACTTCATCATTTCTTTTTTTTCTTCCCGACTACTTCCCCACAAATAAATGAGAACCTTGAGTTCAAGAGCTCTAACATGGGAAAAAAATCAAGCCAGAGGATTTTTTTTAATGACTTCTTCAGAGATTATAATTATTATTCTAAGCATCAGCCAACAACAAATCATCTCATGTTAAAAGGTGCCTGGTGTAGATCGTTCAAGAAAATTGTCCTCAGACGTTTGATGACCACATTGTGGGCTTCGTACTTACAAATCAATGATAGTATATACAATGATAGTATATACACATAGGAATGTATTGTAATTGTTGGGTATACATGCCACTATACTGAATACTTGTCACACAGTTATAATAATATTGTGTCTGACTTATAGTTTCTTGAAGATTCATGAAAATTAGAGCATGAATTAGAGATGGATATTGAAAAGGTGCAAAGTATAAATCTCATCAAAGATATTGAGTTGTTTATGTTCAATAAAATAGCACTATGCAATATTGCAGGTTTTCAAAGATGTAATATGAGTCCTTAGATGAAAAGTGAACAGAAATAGATGATTAGAGCTGCCTTACCAGCTGTAACTAGCAGATATGGGATATGTTCCTAGAGATGAGTATGCTAAGTGAAATAAGTCAGGTGGGAAAAACAATTATGATTTCTTTTATATGTGGAAGAGAAATAAAACAAGTAAACAAGCCAAATAATATACAAAATGCTTTGATTCAAAAACTAGAATGGTGATTACCAGAAAGGAAGTGGATTACTGTGGGGGAAAGGATGAGATGGGTGATAAAAAAAATAGATAAGGTATGGTTATAGATGGACCTTAAACTTTTAGAGGAGCTATAACCCTGGGAACTTAAAATGTTTATAATCTAATTGATCAGTATCACATCAATTTAAAAATTCTATAAAAGCTCAAAGAAATGAAGAATGAAGCATATAGCTGTCTTGAAGGTGTTTTAAAAACAAGTTTAGAAAATTGTTTCATGTGGGGCTCTATGACCATGCTAATTTACCTTTTCAGTTTTTTTCCATTCACATTTCAAGTTGTGCATGCATTTAAAAATAAGTGCTGTTTAATCAGTCTGCTACTTTTCTTAACCTTTATCCCTTAAAATGACATTTAGGTTGCCAACATAATTAAAAATGATAACTAAATTAAAAGAATCTAGAGCTAACATATTTTCATGTCTAATAAAATCTTCCTTTTCCTGACTGAAAGAATTTCCCTTTTTTATATATTTGTGTTTGTGTGGGGTGATACAGTTTTATTGACTCCTAAAGTTAATGTTAAAAATCACTTTAAAAAATCATGATGGTGTTAACTTTGCCTTGAAATGTACCTGAGGAGAAGTTGTGCATGTAATAAAAACAAATAAATTATTATGTGATAGGCTGCATATTACTTCAGTAACCTTCATATTCAAGATGATAAAATAATCGAGATCATTAAGTTATGTGTTCATGATATTGCACTGTGGAGTTTGGATAAATATGGTCATATATCTTTAAATTATGTTGAATATATCAGTAATAAATGTGGAGAAATAGCTTACTCAAATGAAAATGTATTTAAAAATTACATAATGCCATTATTTCAATGAATATGTAAAATAGAGTAATAGTTAAACAAATATTGTTTTACAATATCAATGATGTTACCGTTTAAGCGAAGAGTAATTGTAATGCAGTCTTCAAAATTTGGTGATTTATTTTAAAGTTAAGCAAAATAAAAAATAGCAAGATACTGCACACATGAAAATAAAATCTATTATGGATCTTTTCTGTATAGAAATTTTCCAAACTTTTTGAAATAGAGATATTTTAGATCTATATGTAATTTAGGAGATCTTAGCTTTAAATATTTAATGAAATAATTTTTATTAAACTAGCATCCTTTATTTTAAACTTATAGACTTAAAAACTCTGACACTTTTCATTTTTATTAAATAATTTGCTGATTATGATAATTTTATACAAATTTTACTAACAATGTATGACTATCAACTCTTTAAGAATTATATTGTGTTTGTGATCTTTATTGCAGCAGTTATTAAAATGTATATTTATTATCATTTGCATATATGTGAACAAATTAATAAAATGCATGTAGAATTTATAACAGATGAGGCTAAAGCTTACTGAAGGAAAGGAAAAGATTCCCTGTCAGGGAGTGCATTTCTGCAGGTCCAGCTTTATCTCTCTCACACACACAAATAAGGAACGTAAACTGTGTGCACTTTAATTTGTACTGCATTTCCCCATTATCTGTATTTTCTTCCTTTTTAAATCATCAGTAGATGAGTCATTTATTTCAGTCATTAAGTATCAGGAAATTTGTTTTAATTATACTTTACAACATGTCTTTAACTTGAATACTCATTTTCTCTTAAAATATCAGTAGAAAGTAACTTACATTTCCACATCTTCAATACTAAATGACTAAGAAAAAAGCTGACTTTTTATCAAGTGCATGTGTGTGTTAAAGAATATGGTTGAATCCCCCTCCTGTGTATCTGCTTTATGACTCCCATAGAGTATTTCACTTCTGGTCGCCAAAGATATGTTGGTCACCCCCTCCACACACAACAAGCAATTCTCTTAATGTCTGACAGTATATTTCATTTCTGACATTCTGTACCTGTTGATAGTGTCAGATCCCATAGGTCGAGGACTCCGTCCCATAAGACTTCCCTACTTCAGATGCCAATCACCGTGATGGAAAATGACTAGATGCTTTCAGATGACACAAAAATGAGCATCTAATTCAAACCTGAGTAATTTTGAAGGTGTTCTGCAAGGTAGAGGCTTCTAAAGTCATATTGGTTAGACAAGAAATAGTCATGTGCAGAGAGATAGGTATGATCCAGGGGTGATCATAGACTGTGAGGACTGAAGAGAGGGAGTTTAGTGAGATGTTGGTGGAGGATAATTAGAATTTTGGTGGTAGATATAGTGTGATATTATACATCTAAGATGTGTGAGGTTGTACTCTGAAAACTTAGAGTATTGTACAGCAATATTATTTCAAAAATTGAATCAATAAATTGATTTAAAAAAAGAAAGTCCAAAGCCATATAACTACTATGATGCCTTTTTGGGAAACAACAGTTATTTGGTGCAACTGTTTTTCTAATCTATTTAGATTTTCTAGAAAAATAAGCAAATAAGCAATAGCAAAAACCGACTGCCTCACTGTGTACAAATTTTGAGGAACTAAAGCCAGGTAGTCTGTGATTATTGTCGGCCCTTTACTTATGAATGGAGCGCATCGTCCTAATGAAATATATACTAACTTGAGTGGATAAGAATCTAAGGAAAAAAATAAACAAAACTAGTATTTCAAAGTAGTACCTGAGGTATATGCTATCTATATACTATCTATCTCAGAAGAGTGATAACAATATGAAAAGTCAGGCATATACAGAACCCATTAGGAAATGCCTGGATAACAAGCTAGAACCTCATTAATATGTTGTCCATGTTCTTCCTCCTAATAAATTTTCTGTGTTCTTGGAGCTTTAGAACTGTGCTGTAACCATAGACACCAGACGCAAAGAAATTCCATTCTGTAGGCTATGCTCATCCCCATCCCACACCCTGCACTTTTCTATACTGGAACACACTTCCTGCAGAGACATTGGCTGAACCTTGGCTTTTTCTAGACTCAGGCTGGACAAGGCCTCTAAGATGTGCCAAGGGCTCCTGGCTGAAGAGTGGAAACTGCAGCTGTGGCACTGAAAATGAGCCAACAATGAGATAAAGGCCAGAGCTGCTTCCTGAGGTGGTAAGTAATGGAGGTGAAAGAGGATAGCTGAGGCTGCTTGACTTAAAAATGAGTGCTTTGGCAAAGGCGGGCAAAAGAACATTCAGCTATGTGGTGATAAAGAAGCCATCTCATAATGAATCAGGGTTTTTAGAGCAAGCCCTGGGTCCTGAGACCCCAGCTGGGTTCTTTCTCAGTTTTTGCATTTAGCAAGGTAAGAATTCAATGTCAAGACCAGAAAGCAAGAAGTTTATTGATAAATAGGAAGAAGAATTGGAAAGCTCTGCAAATGGAGAGGGTTCTCAAGTGTGTGGCCAATAAGATGGGGAGAAGTAGGTGCTTACATGGGTGCTGTGGGCAAGGAGTGAGGGTGAGTTGTTGGGTGTCTCTTACTAACTGGCTGGGCCTATGGAGTTTCCTAAGCTACCAAGGTCCATTGAGCTTTTCCATATTACCTGGCTTGCCTTCCTGAAACTAGCTCTAGCCCATTGTACTAGCTTTGTGTTACTCTGTGGGTTTTCTGAACATTCCACTCTTTACTGGCTTGAAAGGCGTACCCTACTGGCCCAGGATTGTTCTCCAGTCAGACTGATAAATGGACCTAGGCCTTGGCAAGGGAGTGAGCACTCCTCTTTTTCCAAGTGAGTGTTTCTTAATCAGGCTAGTAAGTGGGCTTTGGGGCTTGGGGCACCCTGTTCCAAACGGATTGCCTGTACCCATTTCTTAACTTCCTTCTTCAATAGGTATTGTCTGAAGCAAAGGGACTGGACCTCCTGCAGTGCAATAACATGGGAATTCAAACTTTAAAGGACAACTGAATGAAAATAGAACAGAAAGGAAAGAAAGACTGCTAGCCATGATTTGGGTCAAGGAACATAAAAATCTTAAGTAATTTTAAGGATGGCACTTTACATTCCCATTTGAAGTTTGCATGCTGAAGGTAAAATTAATGAGTGGTGTCTGATGTATTCCTCCATTTGTTAAGATTTGGCTGAGAACTGACAGGATTGTGTATGTGTAATTTGCTCTTTGCCTAGCCTGGCAAGAGGCCATGAACAGATATACACAGATACGTATGGTTTGATGATTGTGCAGATGGTTAGTCTTTACATATCAGAAAAGAGTAAGGATGTACAATTCCACTGAGACTTTAAACTGGGAATATGAACTTTCATTAGATGTGGAAATAGTTAGCTAAGTGATGTTAAAGTCTTTCCAAACATTAGAAATAAGGTTACTATGATTCTAGATTCTAACTTACGACTTGTTATACAAACACTTTTTCATCATTTAGTCCTCTCTCTTTTTTTTTTCTTGGTGGGACAATGAAAAAGCCACCAGGTCTAGGAATGACAATCCTCTGAAGACATGCCAAATGTTATTTGTGTTTCTACACTGAAAATTAGGAACATAGCCACAAAAAGCCAGAATGAATCAATCCAACGCAAACCCAGTGTGTGCAAGCCAAGTGAAGTGATGAAAAGGGCATAAAGTGTGGGAAAGCTTTCTCAGCAGGATAGACATAAGAATGTTCCAGAAATTTGAAATATTTGACTATGGTTATGGCAATGAATGAAAAGGAGAAACAGGAATGGGCTACTTCATGGGAAATTTTCTAGACCATGCTCAGTATTGCACTCTTCATCCTGCGGAAGGTGAAGAACTATAGGAGGGGTGGCGTTAACCATTTAGGAGGCCAGTCAGCTATGTCAGTACTTATTATTTCTTTATAACAATCTCAGGTCTACATCTGCTTAAGTATCCACAATGTGTGGGAGTTGAAACTGATTTATTTTGCCCATTAAAAAAATGACCATAAAATTACATAATACAAAACACACAGATGTGTCATTTTATACATTAGGTGATATTAATTGGGTTTGAAGCACAAAACAGTAAAAATAAGAATTTCATTCAATAATCAGCAATAAGATGACTAACGATAGCGATGCATTATTTCTATAGTCTCTGATAATTGGAAATTCACAGTAAATATTATACATTACAATGGAAAAATAAAACAATCTAAAACTTAAGGAAAGAATATGCAAGATGTCAGAAAGAGTTTATTAAATAAAACTACATTTATAATTGAAATATTTCCAATATTTATGACAGCTAAGCAAATTCCAAACTGTAAGTGATCTCTTGCAAAGATTTTTAATGAATGGCATATAAAATTGTACTAAAAATTTAGATGTTGGTTTGGCAAATACATGTGATCTTTTCAGCTGGACAAAGTGGGTCACATTTATTATAAAAATGAGTAGTTTTATAGTTAAACTTGTAAGACTTTTTTTAAAAAAATAAAGAACACGTAAGACCTATTTTAAAAGATTTTATAAAATTCTATTTTGGAGGAATTTTCAGTTGACTATTCTTACACTTTAGTAGATATACTTATTTAAAAAAACATCAATGAACACAATTACAGAGTATCGTGAAACAGTTATCTTATACTTAGTATTCTAATACTTCATTATTTAGATTAATCGTGTATATATTTAAATTTGTCTGTTAAGGTAAGCTACCATCATGTTGTTTATTTTAATCATTTATAATTATGTGATCTATCACTTATCTTTATATTAGCTTTATTTAAGTCTATATATATTTATATGCACATATATATACATTCACATATAAAACACACCTATAATTTAATCAATAATATATCATAGGTCAAAGATTTGATTTTGTACTTTTTTCATTCTAATAATGTAAGTACATGCAACTGATATTATTTAAATTTCTGTTTGGGATGAGACAATATAAACTGACTTTAGGTTTCTCAAGACAATGTTCACGTTTATTGTCTCACATAATAAAAAAATTTAATATTCCAAATTTATACATTTTCTAGAAGTTATCTTCTGAAATAATAAATGTCAATATTAGTAGACCTTTAGTATTTTTCCCAAGACATTTGCTAATGTATATAATCAACTCGAATAATAATTCAACAAAGAAAACTCAGTACAGAGATGCCCTCTAAAGCATCATTCTCCTTTCCCTTTAAAACCTATAGTAAAAATCTATATATACAAATGGATGTAAGCACTCTCACAACATAGAGACTAGAAAATTGTAAAAAGTGTGTCAAGAAGGTATAAATATAGAGTGAGTTAATTTTTTTCAACTATAGTAGTAGAAATTTCAAATAGGTTTGTCACAAGAAAGTCAACTGGGGAAAGGGAAAAAAAATTCTGAAGAATTATAGTATAATGTTTAGAGATCAAAAAAATTGATACAAATATTCAACTCTAATTTTGCCTCTCCCTTCCAGTAAGGAAATAGCTTTCTAAATACAAAGAATGAAAAATTGTAAGAGGAGTGTTTCCTTCTAGGTTTGAGGGAGGGAGTTAACAGGTAACCATTTTATTCTCTTGTGTTAACAATTAAAATATGTTAAAAATATATGAAAAAATAGCGTTCAATCATTTGACAAAGGCAGAATATGACAATGAACCCTGAAAGCAAGGAAACAAGCAGTGATCGCTGGGATCAACTCTCAGTGTGCAAAGAGAGAAGGCCAGAGTTCAGGGCAGGGATGGGTACTCAAACAGAGACTGATGTACTCCAAAAGTTGAAATGACACAGACCAGATTACAGGCAACCAACATAGTCAAGATGTGCAGGACAAATTACCAGTGAAAAGAGTATTTCAAATAGCAAAAGCTCTAGAGATTTGCAGGGTATTTCTGTCCTAAATATATACAATATGAGGACACATGTCCACAACAAGATGTATACAAATGTTCAGAGCAGCTTTTTCTTCCTTGGTAGGCATAAATTGGAAACAACCCAAATGCCCATCAAAAGATAAATGAATAAATAGATTATTTTTCATCTATTCAATAAAATATTACAAAGCAACAGTGTCAAGTAACTATGAACACCATATATATACATATTCATATATATTCATATACATTCATATATATGTATATATTCGCATACATGTCTATATGTATGTATATATATGTATATATGAATGGTGTAACCCACTAAAAAAATTAAAACAGACAGAGATACTCATCTCTTATCCTCCTGATCCTTGGGAACATAACCTTATTTGGAAGAAAGGACTGTGCAACTATAATTAAAATAGAAATCTTGAGGTGAGATCATCCAGATCATCTGAAAAAGACTTTAATCCTATAACAAGTGTCCTTAAAAGAGATTGAAGAAGAGAAGACATGGACACATAGAGTAAAAGATGATATAAAAATAGAGACAGAGATTGGCGTTTTCCAGTCCCAACCCAAGAAAAGCTTGGAGCTTCATGAAACTATGTGTCTCCCCAGCTGAGACAGCCAAAACTTTCTTTTTTAACAATCCTTCAGTCTTCCAATATTCCAAGTCTCTTACCATTAAACATTAAATGTGATGTGTCAGGAGGTGTGGTTCTGCAGCTCTTCTGCAGGAAAAGTGCATGGTCAGTCACCTGCTGCAAACTTCTCTTCCCACTGTCCTTTGGAGTCACTTTAAGGTTTTCAAACCTTCCTGATTCCAGTTGCATGGGTGAGAATCAGGGGCACAGTTTCTAAGAATGTTAATCACCTTTTCAGGAAATTTACTTCTATTGTCAGGACCCACTGAGGATAGTTCTATTTATATATTTTCTATTCATAATAGATATTATAAATGAGTGGTGGGCACATCTACCACTAAAACTAGGAAGGTAAAAACAGTGAAGAAAATCTCCGGTCACATGGTCTTCTCGTAGAGTGTCAAGTAATTAATATTTGCAAGTGCCATTCAGCAAACCAGGAATTCTTTCTTTAGAAAGAAATGGTTATCTTTCAAGGACATTGTGGTTTTCCTACATCAATATCAAACTGATTCTTCTGGGTCATATTGGCAAATTACATAAATGGTTGAACTAAAGAAATAAAAGGGATTCTATTCTTGGGCCACATTCAAAGTTTGCACTCGTCTGCATTACTCTATAAATGCATCTAGCACAATTAATGAAGCATAATTCACATCCAAAATTCATAGACCTACCATGTTATTTCCATAAGTAGAGTATGCAATACAACTTTTTATCTCTTGCCCAGACTCTGGACCTTTAAATACTACCTTTTCAGGATGTATATCTCCTATATTCTTACAATCACTTATATTTCTTACCAAAATAGCTAAATAACTTGTATTCCTCACCACTTCCTATAATCATGAGTACATCAAATAATCTCTCCAAGTGTCCAGTAATAATCACTGTGAGATGCTGTGGCAAGTTGAGATGATTGCGAAGTTTAATTATTATACCAAGATGGAGAATTGACTCAGCCCGGAGTTAAAGTAATAAAGATGTATAACTCTTCATTCCTGGTAAAAGAAACTTTTTCTGATATTCTGTTTTTAATGAATAGATAAAAACCAATTATCAGAATGATAGCTCCAATATAGGGTTTATTTTCTCAAAAAAGAGATTACAGCATGAATAATAAGTGAAATTTGAGCCATTAATTGTTTTTATACAAGCCCCATCTGTTCTTAGCTCTGGAGCAACACAGTTAAAAATCAATGTTAGAGAAATTTCCAACCCTACATAAAAAGGTCTATGATTGTACGTACTAAGTCATAAATATCCCAAGACATAAAGTATTATTTTAATGTACACCACTGGTAGAGGTGTTTTAAGAGGCTTCATATTGACACTTTCTACTTTAATGACTGTTCCTTCGATGTGTCAGGGAAACAAGATAGCATTTTTATTAAATGCTAGAACTATATATTTAAAATACATATGCAAAAACTAGGGCCAGTCTTTATAAGGGATTTGGATCAAAACTGTGCCACCTGATCTCCTTAAGTTCCTATAATGATCAGTGTACCACAGAGACTTCCTGAGTACCTTTCCTCCTGAGGATAGAGCAAAATCTGCAAACCATGGAATCCTGCAATACTGAGAGTGGGACCTAGGAAGAAGGCTCCACATGTGCCTGCCCACCAGACTATGAATACTTTGTGTGTCCTCACCACCAAAGACTATGAATACTTTTTCAAGTTATTTGGGCTCCCACCTCGCTGCAGTTCTCCTCCCACCATCTTGATAAACAAGGAGAATCCCAAAACTAAAGTCATAGCACCACCTACTGGGGGGCAAAGAGCACACAAAAGAAGGCTCAGCTTAAGCAACACAGTAAGGAAAAAGATAATGGAACCGAATTCATGACTTAAGACTGAGAATTGAAGGATCAAACAAAGAGTTCAGAAAAGCAACAAAGTTTAAGACTCTCAAAGCAGAAAGGTGAGTTTAGAAGATCAGAAAAATTATTCAGTAAGAAAAAATATCAATCCATTAAAAGAAGCAAGTAGGAATTAAAAATATGAGGAATACAATGAAAGATCTGAAAACAGACATGGAAAATTTAGTTACTAGACTTAATAATGATGAAGAAGAAATTTTTACAATAGAACATAAAATGGACAAATAACTCAAGTGGAAGAAGTGAGGAATAAGAGTTAGGATAAATGAAAAACTCTACAAGAAATACTAGATTCCATTAGAAAAGGAAACAATGATAATAGGTATTCCTATAAAGAGAGAAGGGAAGAGAGATCTTATTCAAGGAAACAATAATTGAGAATGTTCCAAATGTAAGGAAAGAATAAAGTATAGATGTCTAATAATACACAAACTACCAAATTTCTAAATACATAGTGACCTACACCAAGACACGGTATTATTAAATTATCGAAAGTCAATGATAAAAATACAAAGACTGATGAGGGGGAAGAAGTGTGTTATTTGTAAAGGGAACTTGATCAGGTTCTCTTCATAATTTTTAGCAGAAATTCTATAATACTGTAAGAGAGACAAATGACAAAGTCACATTTCTAAAAATATGTAAAAAAGAAAAAAACCCATCCAAGGATACTCTGTCCTGTAAAACCACCATTCAAATATTCTGGGTAAATGAAGGCATTTCCAAAAAAACAAAAATTAATTGTTTATCAATATTAGACATCCTCTGGAGGAAATGCTGAAAAAAGTTTTACATAGAGAATAAATAAAAGAACGCAAACTTTGATCAAGATGATAAATAGAAGCACAAAATATGAAAAAAAATAAACAAGAGCAATATGGGATAAAAACAAAACACTTAATGGGAGGAATAAAAGGACAGAATTTGTATAGTCAAATGACAATGAGTTGATACCAGCACTTTCTAGATATACTGATAAAAAGTTTAATACAAATCTCTTGGTAAATATAAAACCAAAATTGGGTGGTGGAGGAGATGGACCAAGAGAGCATCAGCAAGAAGTCCCTTGCTTTGTTTGCAGTCTTGTAACAATCACAGAAACACTTTAACCAGAGAGTGCTTTGGCTTGTGGCAAAACCAGTACACCCCTTCGATATCACAGATCAATACAGCCTGTGACAGAAGACAGATAAAAGAGTCAGGCTTCGTTTACAAGAAACAACAGAAGGCTGTGATCAGGATGGGGGGGGGGGGGTGTGCACTGGCAGGTTACTAGTTTATTCAGGGAACCTGAGGAGGGCAGATCCAGTTGACTTATGTGAAGCATGTGTGGAAGAACTTTGTTGCTCCCTCACAGGATGGGTCTCCAATTAAGAGGGAGGGATAAAGGGGAGAGAGCGCATGAGCCTGGTTAAATTATAACTCCCCCACCCATCAGGACTGGTGAAGTACTGACAGCACACAAACTACAGTCATGGGTCTGGAACTTGAAGGTTATTGGTAATGCAACTAACATAAGCCAGTTCTCTTCCCAGAATACAGAATACATACACTAGCAGTTGAACCCTTAAGGCCCTTTCCCTACCTTTGCATTCAACAATTGCAAGATAAATGCTCCAGACCTACAGACTCCACCTAAGGCCAAAACAAACCACTGTATCACTACCTGGAGAAGAAAATGTATTTGACCCTGAGTACTTAGGGTCTTATTTTAAAAACTGACCTAAAAATTGACTTATTTAAAAATTGGGGAAATCAGAACAGCAAAATGGACAGCTAAAAAACAAACATATGGAACACCTCGAAATTTAAGAGAATATTATTATAAGTGAAGGAGAGACTAGTACTCCAGGATCCAAAAAAAAATAGTTGGAAGGAAATATCTTCCTATCAGATAGCATCCATAATTGCAACAATAAAGAAAATCAAAGACATGGAAATAAAGGAACAGAAAATCAAAGTTATATAAGAAAAGGTGATCAAAGAGAAACAACAAAACTCAGAAAAATAGAAAAAAGAAACTAAAGCTTTAAATAAGAAAATAAATATTCAGTATATGAAAAGATGAGATAAATTGCATCGCAAAAGTATACTGGTTGGGCCTCCCTAGTGGTGCAAGGGGTTAAGTCTCAGCACTGTGAAACTAACTGCAGCATGTGTTGGATCCCCGGCCAGGGAAGTGACCCACATGGCACAGCAGATCTCTCCTGTCCCATCCACTGCTCCCCTCAGCAGTGTATTTCAGCCAGTCTGCCTGCTCTGTTTCCCACTCTGTATGTGTTGGATCCTCTCACTCCCTACACCTCTGCCCTACACCCCAGCTCTTGTATGCATAAATAAAAAACTTTAAAAATATATGTATACTGGTTACAAGAGGGGAAGAGGGAGGCAGGAGGGAAGTAGGGAAAGGAATGATGTAGGACATTGGCACTAGAGTTTTGTACAGGGTGAATGAAGCATGTACACGTATGGAGAGGTGAACTTGTACTTCCCAAATGATACATTAATAGTTATGTATACAATCGACATACCAATAAAAGTCCAGAAAAAAATGTACTAACTGGATGCACTACAAAAATCAAACAATTGATTTTTATTGTGGGTTGTTATGTTACTGTAGTTATTGTTATCGGTAGGTTTTTAATGCATGACAGAACCCAATTTGAATATGGGTTTCTCATCAACCCTTGTAGTTTTTCTGAGTCTCCTTTTTTATCTCTACAATCTGCTCATTTTCAATTCTAGTTAGTGTCTCTGCATTCCAGGGGGAGGCAAGAGTGGGGTGGTGTAACAGAGCTAGTCAGGTACTGAATGGGGTATACTTGTTCTAACTTCCTCTTTTATTCTTTTTCTTTTTTTTTTTTCAAAATGTTCTTTCACTTGATTATCAATATTCCTCTCTTTGAATTGACTGATGACATCCTTTTAAGAGAAAAAGATCTATCACTTAGGTGAATGACAGGGATCAGGTATCATTTCAACAAAAGTGTGTTTTCTGCAATCAGAAAACCTATTTATAGGAAAAGATAATATACTGACAACTTTATGAACCTTTTGGCACATGCTCAATAGCAAAATTATTCTTTCTTCTGTTTTCGATTTTAAAACTACATTTCTAAGTAACTCTCAAGTGAAATACATTAGTGACTAGGTAAAAATTACTTTCCTCCACTTGGTATAGCAACTCCTAGCAGGTTTTAGATAGCATTAATGACATTAAAAGTTATGTACTTTGGAAAAAATATTGCTCTGTCTTGAAGATTTTATTGTCACTCATTTTAGGGTGGATTTTTGTTGTTCTTCTTCCCTACAGTATACTTGGAGGTACATCTAAATGATCCTTAACCATATTAAGCATAATATTGTCTTTACAGAAAGCATACCTCAATTTACAATTAAATATACAGTTAAAGTATAGTTTAAGAATGGTAATCATGGGGCAGAACTCACTCTGCTAAAAAACGATAGGTATTTTTGATAAGATCAAAGTACTAGTCAGTTAAAAATTCCCTTGACCATTTATTCTATCTCAATACTCTATAAGCATTTGTTTTAAGTAGTTAGCAAATGGATAGAGTTCAATCATATATTTTTCACTTTTCATATTAAATGTTTTATAAGATTTTATCAAATATAACAGTATCACTGTAAATTAAACATTTTGAAATATATGTGGAAGTGAATGAAATAAATCACTGACATACATGCACTCACTGAAAAGAATATCACCATGAAATAAAACTAAACAAAATATGAACAGTGCCATATGCCCTGTTATAACTTAGCATTCTTATTTTCAATACAAATTTCTGGTTTCGACTTTTTGCTAATTTATGAACTATAGTTAAAAAACTATCAACTCACTATTCAATTCCCACTTACACTTATCCAACTATATTCAAACTTCTCAGCCAAGATTTTAATTGATTTTTTGTAGTAGCCAGTTGCTAATAGGATAATTTGTCAATACAATAATAAAACAATTGTCTCAATGACTCTACTTGCTCAGTTCATCAGATAACAAAGTTGAGTTTTGTTTCGTTAATTGAATGCAGGTGTAGAATTTGCTGGATGAAAGTTATAAATCCCTATGGGACTGTGGAAATCTGGGTCAAAGATCACTAAAAAATTAGTTAAGCATGATGGGTCAGCAGTCACCCAGACAGGTGTCCCAGCTTTGTTTCTCTGTGTCACTTCCTGTGATTTTTCTCAAACACTAGTCTGTTGAGTTTGGGTGTACAGGTCAACACATGTATTTTCAGTCTGTAGCAAATTAAAAGTCAGATTAGGATTCCTTACACCTATACACACATGATCCCAAACGGTCAGTATTAAACACTCAGAGTAAAAATATTTCACTTCATTTAATGATTTTGAGCAAGCTAGTGGGGATTTTTATTTTTATTTTTTTTACTTCTTAAAGATGTGTGACAATCTAAAAAAAGAATGCAAATATTTTTCCTTTCTGAAAAAATAAGGAAAAACTAAAACATAAAGCATCTTTAAATACCCAAAAAGAATATATAATTTTTGAGATGTTAGCTGAAGTACTCTCTATTTTTACCTTTCTTCCTTTTTCAAAGATTTTAATATTTTCTAATTAATCCATAGACATACCACACAACAGTTCCTTTTTTTTTCTTCTGTCATTCTATTAAACTTATAGGAAGTTGCCACTTACTGTTTTCTATACTTCTCTACTATTCTCAGTGATAACATGGAAGAGTTATTCTTTAGTTTTTACACAATAGTTACTGCAGAACCCAAACTGGATGCACAGTATTGGACATTAAGGAGAACATTATTTTAAGGTCTTCAGAAGATAAAAGTACATTAAAGAAATAAGCACATGAAGAAAGTATAGATTACTTGCAGAATTTATTTATGTACTGACTCCCTAAAACACCACCTCCCCCCCCACACACACTATGCCTTTTACTAATAAAACAAATTTTAAAAATAAGTTTAAGTGTTCTTACATCTAAAGGTAAATGAAACTTAGGGGAAAAGTTAGGACATAGGGATTTGAAGGCGGTAAAAATAAAAATGATATTTTATACAAATTAGCCAGATCTAGAAAGAAACTGAAAGAGTTATGGGAACTCTATTGAAATATTCAGACTAAATTCATTTTATAGTGTGTTGTGATAATTGTACTACAAGTTAAGAAATGTTTATATTATGTGTTAGTCTACTTTGATAGTATTTCATTGGGCAAATTTGTATTTTCCCTATTTCTTTACTTTTATAGAGTTCATGAAGCATTTTATTTTTTTACATTTTAACTTCTCTGAAATGAGGATATATTTTAAAATCCCTGCTTTATCAGGGTTAATTGCAGCATTGTTTTGTCTTTTTGTTTCCTATAAAAATGGTACATCTTACACAATGTCGACATATTAAATTTGAGGAAATATGATGCAAACTAGTTCTCATTTCTACACCAATATCTCATGTGTGCATCTTATTTTACTGTCTTCATATATAATAATATTCAATCATAGTGTAGCTAGAAAAATTGACATTGACTTCCTTAGCAGGGGAGGGAAAGTTAACCAAAATATAATGACTGGGAGTCAATGATGCTCTAAGAGTTTTACATTTGTGTGTGCATTTGACATCACTGGGTCCCAAATTGATTACTAAAACAAAGTTTTAACTGCCCCCTCTCCCCCGATGCCTCTTTGTCCAATAGTTTTTAATGAAATTAATAAAAGTCACACAACTGGTGTGCTTTTATAATAGGTTATTGAGCAAGGGAACTAGCTGAACTCACACATCTCTAATCCCTTGATGTGGAAGGCTCAAGTTCACCACGTTCAGTGGGTTAGAATTCCTTAGTCACCCCAAACATTGTGTATCAGACAGATATAAGAGTCTTTGCTTCTGAGGCTGAAGTCTGGAACTCTGAATTTTTTTTAAGGATTTATTTATTTATGCATATAAGAACTAGGGTACAGGTCAGAGTGTGCGGGATGAGAGGATTCAACAGAGACAGAATGGGGAGCAGAACAGACAGATGCACTGCTGAGGGAAGCAGCGGGCAAGGCAGGAGAGGTCTGCTGTGCCATGTGGCTCACTGCTGAGGATGCCTCAGAGTGCAGTGCTTAACCCCTCTCTCCACCAGGGAGGCCCCTGGAATACTGAATTTTGAGGATCCAAGAGGGACACAAGACTGGAGACATCCTATGATTGAAAGTATGAAGTGTCCATAAGAATATAGATTAATCAGATAAAACAAGTATAGAGAAGCGTACAGAGAGTATATAGAGTCTATCAGAAACCTGAAGGAGAATAACTAATTTAGCAGGGAAGGGATCACCCAGAGAAAAACCCTCTTTGAGAAGCCCCTTCTTGGGAAGTGAAAAAGTAAAGTCCAATGCCTATGAGCTTTATGGACGCCAATAACTATAACTGCCTGACATTTCACTTCTTGTCTTGTCATAGTCATGGTGAAGGTTGACTGAATTCAGCAGAGGGAAGGAAGAAGATTATGTGTCTTCCTGATCATTTCAGAATTGAGCAAGCAGACACCCTTCAGTAGGACCACAAAGAAAATGATCTGCAGAGGGTTTCAGCTATAAAGCAGTAAGGTTAACCCTTCTGATTGTCCCAAAATCTGGCAGAGAAAATGGGGACATAAGTACACCAACTTAAATGAAGTTGCAGAAACTCTAATGACAAGAATTCATATTTTTTAATTTCACAAATGTGCAAATGAAGTCACATAGAAGTTAAGTGTCTTGCCAAAAGTTCAGTATTTACTCAGATGTGCTAGATAAAACACATAAAATTTTCTTTTACTCCAAAGTAATCAATTTTTGCCATGAATGTTCTCCATACATTGCCAATTCAGTGTCATTGCTGGAAACCTTTGTATTTGTGTGATGCAGATTCTGCATACAAAACACAATTCCTGCAGATAATTTACTAGGAAGTTTGGGGTGGGGAAGAAAAAAAAACAGAGAAAAGTTCTCCAAATGTTTCTCTATCTGATTAATTCTTTTCAATTGAAAATGAGTTATTAAATTACAGGTCATTATTTTATTTGTTTGTTTGTTTGTTTTAGGGGAAATATCACTTTATTTATTTTTAGTGTAAATATTCATTTTCAGTTTTAAAATCCAGTTATACATTTGATAATTATTTCCCCCTAGTTTAATGAGTTATAATTGACATGGCATTGTATTAGTTTAACATGTATAACATAGCAATTTGACATATGTAAATATTGCATATGATCACCACAATAAGTTTAATCAACTTTCATCACTTCACAGTTATATATTTTTTCTTGTGATAAGATATTCAGGATGTACTGAAACCTCCATATATATAATGCAATACTGCTAACTATAGTCACCATACAGTATACTATCTTCCCAAAACTTATTTATCTCATAACTTGAAGTTTGTATTTTTTTATTTAGCTCATCCTTCTCCACCCTATCTCCACGATTGGCAGCCACCAATGTGTTCTGTTTCTACAAATCCATTTTATAAAAGTTTCACATATAAATGAAATACATTGTCTTTCATTAACTTACTTAACCTAGCACATTCTACGTATATAATGCTGTGCTAACTACTTAACACTGAACACACTCCAAAATTTTGCATTTACTCCCTTCCTTATGTTTTACATATTTTATGTGTTATTTTATATTTTTATATGACAACTAATTTCCTGAAAGATTTGCAAGATTGTTATTTTAAGGATCAGAATTTAAATATCTTAGTGGATATTTTAAATATCTTAATATATTTTAAATATCTTACTATATATCTGCTAAGGGAATTTTTATGTACATGCTTGATATGTCACTGTTAATAGTGGATGTTCAGATTTATTGCCTGATTTTTTATAATGTATTTTAAATTACATTAAAATTAGTTTTATTTTGTATATTCAGTTATTCAATGTACAAATTAAAATGGATCAGTCACATTCAGTATTCAAATTTTTATCAAGAACATACAGTTTTTACCACCAAGCACATGTGCTATTACCAAAGGCACTAGAGTGACATTATATGGGGACTATCATTGTGAAGCAGTAGATAAAACTTAGAACCTCCAGGCAAGTCTGATTCTGCTCTCTGGGTAAGTAACCCATGTCTCTTGATTCCACTTAAATTGTTAAGGTAGTTCTTAGTAATATCTGGAAGACTTAGAAGAAAAATTAGAGAGGAAAAATTGGCCTCAATTACTCAAATTGTTTAAATATAATATAAATATTTGTCAGCTAATTATAATTCTTGCTTTCATAAAATGGGAGAAGAAATATCTAGGTTGGCCTTCCAATAAGTTTCGTTTTTCTGAAGAAAAGGCCCAGCTTATAATGACTCTGCTAATCATCCTTCCTTCTAAGGCTGCTTTTCCAATATTGTGCAGAGTATGAGAGTATTTTGAAAGGTATGTTTGCTGTCTGTTCATTAAAATATAAATTAGACCAAGTTAGACTTGGTCAAGGTCTTTGAATCTAAATTCCTGGGAATTAAAAAGATAATTTCACCTTTTTGATGACAATAGCATCTTGTTACACTTTCTCTATTTTGTAAATAAATTTATTCATAAAGTTTTTTTCTAACAAATAGTTTCAGCTTTCTCATTTTCAATGCCAGGCAATATATAAATATAGGTTGAGTCCCCACAGGTTGACAGATAATCTAACCAAGAAACTCCTCTCTTAATGCCACACAAAAAATAGGTGACCTTACCTAAAGCATACAATAAGATTTGAGTTACTTTATCTACTATTAATCATTTTTGAAACCTAATTTTAAAATAAAACAAATGCCCATATATTAAAGACTCATTTTAAAAAATAAATCTTTAAATGAAACAATTTCCAGTTTTTAATAAGGAAAATAAATGACTCACAAAATTTTAAAATACCAGGTGGCCCCAATACAATTACAAAAGTGTATTACTTTTAAAACTTATATACCACTATTTGAAGTGATTTCACATTTTTATATTTTAGGGTTGGCAAATGAATATATGTCATAGTTTTCTACTGTTTAAAACTGAATAAATTCTTCATTTTGCAGGTAAGCGCTACAAAGCAAAGCCAGCCATAAATGCCAAGAGCATTCTAGACAGTGCCAGAATGTAATTTACCTTTATTCAATTAAAAAATAACTAGTTAACATTGTTTTTCAAAATTACTCAGTTATTCTCTTGAAACCCTCATTGCTAAAGTCCATCATATTCTCTTTATACTGGCACAGCAGGAGGAATGCACACTCATTCAGAATTAATAAAAATGGTTGTTTTTTTTTCTCAACAACCAGGTATTTATCCACATTTCAAGTTAAAAGGAAGACTTGCTGACAAGACATGATTTGGTAACTACTTCAGTGAAGAAAGAGCTACTCTTGGTAGCCCGCCACAGCTAAAGTATAATATAGTGACAACTGAAAAAAATATCCAGATTATCACAAATTTCTAGAACAGTCTCAGGTATATCTAAATCTAAAAAGTTTGCCTATAATTACTTTTCCCTAAATATCACTCCTTTAACCTCACTGGATGAGCTGGAAAGTGCTACAGTTATGATATTATTATAGTGAGTTCTGAAAGTAACAGTAGTGAGGGCATGCCCTTTAGACATCTATTTATTTATACTGGGAAACGGTATATCGAAAAGGTTTTTATTGAGAGAAGTAAAAACTAGGATTCAGTTTTATCAAAATTATTATTCAAGAATATTACAGACATTTTATTTTGTTTTCTTGTCATCGATAATTTAAACCACATCTAAGCTCAAAAGAATCTTTTTGTTTGACTTGCTTAACTCATTCTTTGGACTCCTGTGCTTTATCAAGTAACCTCTAATGCCCTTCCTTTTTCAGATAACAAACTCAGAGTTAAAGTAATCCAAATAGATTTGTCATTGCACACATTAAAACATTTATCCTGGGTACTTATCTTTATAAATTATTTACACAAACACTCACTTTCAAATGTTACATTTCACTAGCAAACAGAGACAGATACTCACTGTGGGTAATGTAACAGGGGGTATAGAGAAATCTGACCTGGGAATTCTCGATTAACATTTATTTTTGTTACCTAAGCAAGTTTCTTAACCTACTTATATTTTCTCATATCTTTAAAATGGGGACATAAATGACACAAAATTCAGAGAGTTCAGGTAGACTGTTTTACAGGGTTAAATAAAGCATCTAAAGTGCATGAGCAATGCTTAACACTGTTACCTCACTACTGTTACTTTCAGAACTCACTATATTAATATCATAACTGTAGCAATTTCCAGCTCATCCAGTGAGGCTAAAGGAGTGATATTTAGGGACAAATAACTATAGGCAAATCTGTGGCAATGCATAGAAAAGAAGCTTTAATTAAGATGTATTTTTAAGCTAAATGTTATGATTTTATTTGCAGTGCTTTCTCTTTTGTGATTGTATAAACGTACTAGAGGTAGAATAGTTTGTAACTGCCAGAATGATGAGAATATTTTTGCAATAAAATTTAATGAAAATTGGGGCTCTTGACATTTTCATCTCCTTTTTTTAATCAGCAACTTTTTGATGAGGGGTTCGATAAACTACAGTTGTTTTTGCATCATTTTTGTTCCTAAACCAAATATGAATTTGTGGGGTTTATCTTCAAAATCATCATAGGGGAAGAAAGTTCTTTTAAAAATTCATCTGCATTTGTGATAAACAAGTATATTTAGGTTTTGAGGAAAAATGCTTTAATATTGTTTACTTAAATATATTCACATGTGAACGGCTGAACTCTTATTAAAGCTGTAGTTGATGATACTGGAAAACAAATTTTGTGAATAACGTGGAAAAATATATATGTAAAATTGTGTTCCTCCTTTTAAGACTGCACAGGGCATACGTTGTTTTCAGGCAAGTCTCGGACTCCTACAGCTCCAGCTGTCACGTGTAATTAAACATTTGGCCTCCACAATTACTCTACAGTGTACATATGCCAGCATTTCAAGCCCGGAATATGCATTTCAAAGAAGAATAATTCCCTGGAAATCCTAAATTGACAGGAGCAAAGACAGCCTGAAGGAAAGTAGTCAGCGAAAACTGTAAGGTCGGGATCTGATGATTAAAAAAGAAACTTCAAGAAGAACTTCAACCCTTAACTAAACCAATGGGAAAAGGAACGACAGTTGGCAAGCAGATTTCTGCATAGGGATTCTGACTAGGGAACCTCTTGGGGTAATTTAATATTATCAGTGTGGTTCACCTTGCTCTATTCTGCCTTACCATTAATATTATTTAAACAGATATTTTTTCTTAAAATGCATTTGGCATCACTTATTTCTTCATGAATCTTTAAAATATTAAATTTGACGATTCATGTTGAGTCTGTCGCTGATTTATCGAAAAGCATTCTTTTCCAACCTCTATCTTCCTCCCTTAGTTTCTGCAGTACAGATGATTCTACTTACTGTAGATACTGATATCTCATAAAAAAAAAAAAAGGGAAATGCTGAGTCGACATTTTCACTTTGAATTCCTATTTGTAGCAATTTGTTTTAATTCTATTTCAAATTATCTGACAGTAAAATCAAGTTTGAATTTGTCATAAAAATTCATTTAAAAAATAAGTATTTGAATCAATATGTTGGCAAAACTGTCATTTAGTTTCAGGTTGATCTCTTATATTTAGTTAATCTTATGTTTGTTGTTATCAGGAAATACATAAAAATGAGACAGTTTGAGGTAAAATGATAGAGCTGGAAAAAAGTGAATATAATAGAACTCAGCTCTCCTCTCCATCTTCACCTGTGTAAGTACTCATACACAGTATTGCCAGAGACACTACCCATTTGGTATTGTCTTTTCAGAAGCCACCAGCCCTCCCTATGTGTTGACCAAAAGACTACAGGCATACATTTAGCTATAAATATTCTGGAAATAATTCAGAAAAATCCTCTGCTACTTTTTTTCCTAGAAACCCTATGCAAAAAATTCAGAGAAGTCCAATTGTATGGCTTATGATGCCATTTGCATACTATATTTAAAATTTTGCCTTGAATTTGATATCTGATTATATCATTTTCTCACCAGCACAGAAAAGAGTATCTTTTTACTCTTTCAATACTTAAACAAATCCACTAGGTTTGAACTGATAAAAACTTCCAATCCTGAGCTCTCTCTCCTCACCATCCCTACGCCTAGTATTAAGAGAACATCATTTACATCATCATTACTCAATGTTTGAGAAAAATGAGATATGAAGCTTATACATGTTTAACAAAATTAAAAGAGAAATTTTGTCAGTGTGAACTAACCTGTAAATTAAAAAGTAATAATTTCCAGTTTCCAATTTGGTAAAGGAAAAGGAAAAACAAACTTAAGGATCATCTAATATTTCTTATTTTCGTAAATCTTTAAATATTTGCCTAGAGTGTAATCTTATCTATATCATGATATTTATGCAAGACATATTAGATGTTGATGGTATATTTAAGCAAAGGAAGAAAAACACATTTAAGTAAAACTAAGGAAAAGGAATTTGAACCCCCCTTAAACAAAGGTGTATAAATGAAAAAAGCAAGAAACAATTTTCAGATAAACTGATAACATTCCTAAGTCATTGATCGAATTATATTTATCTGATAAAACAAATCTAAAGGTTTAGTACTTAGGTTATCTCAGATTACAGCATTTAATCTGTCCCTGTGAGCTTTTTAAATAAACAGCCTACTTCATTAAAGATGAAATAGAACACTCTCTTGACAGTTTTGAATATTCACCTTGAATGATCCATGACATTCAGCATTTTGTAATTTGCTAAAGTATATTAGAACTGCACCTACTCTGCACTGCAACTGATATGCAGAAAAAGGACCTCCGAGGGACACATAGTGTGTGTATCTTATGCATGCTGTCTTCATCTTGTGGATTATTATGGAGTATGTGTTTATGTTTTATTTCTTAAAGATTTATTTATTTATGCATACAAGCACTGGGGTACAGACTAGAGGTGTGGGGGGGGGGTGAGAGGATTCACCACAGAGAGCAGGGAGCAGAACAGACAGATCAACTGAAGTACACTGCTGAGGGGAGCAGAGGGCACAGGAGGAGAGGTCTGCCGCACCATGTGGGTCCCCTCCCTGGCCGGCAGCAGGGATCGAACTCATGCTGCAGTGGCTGCAGTCTTCTTCCTAGTGTGTTGCTTAACCCACTGCGCCACCAGGGAGGCCCAATGTTTATGCTTTAAATTGGTCTTTAAAATAACTAGAAGAATATGAAAAAAGAAGAAAATTTGATGAATAGAAGTTAAATCTTCACTTAAGGAACTTAATTGATAATTTAAAAATATTTTCAGATAACAAAATGGGAAGGCAGTAAACAAAATCATGAAAATATTTTCATATAAACTTCAGTCACTGAGAGATCATCATTTGTGAGGATGTGGACTAAGACAATATAGTTCAGGAGAAATCTGAATTTTTGGGGGGGTAGGGATGTATTACTGGTATGTTATATATATGTTCCTGACTATTGAATTTCGGTTAATGTTAAATACCAGCTAGATAAAGACATTTTTATCTTGTGAAGAATTTAAGTGAAAACAAGTAATATAGCAAGGAGTCCAGAATTGAAGTTACAGTGCACTGGTGTACATACAAGCTCCTGTGAGCACTAGCTTGTAACCATTCTATGCTAAATAGAGAAAAATCAACAAAACATCCTTGAAACTTTCATGATCTTTAAAAAAGGAATCCTATCAGGCATTGTGGTGGAACAGGTATAAGCACATATCCTGCCTCTCCCCATGTACCACCTTTGGGGGAAGACTGAGAATCAAATTATGGGAGTATCCTCAATAGGTAAGCCCATGAAGATCTCAGTGAGCCCCAGGATGGAACATGAAAGCAAACCTGCTGTGGTGGGATCCCCCAGACGCCAGTGACTCTCAGGACAGCTTCTAGTCTCAGTAGACCATGGCAATGGAGTAGACCCTGGTAAGGGCCACTGAATTGTAGGGCTCTCAAGAGGAAACTGCAGGACCTGGTTCCAACTGTTTACAACTTTTGAAGCAGTGAGCCAGAAGGACACTTTTTAGAGAGCTAGCTAACATTATTCCTTGCAATCGAGACCAGTGTGGACCTCAACAGGGTCTGACACTGAGGAGATTCGTGCTACATTGCATAGGCAGTGGATCCATAGAAGAGCCCAAGAGTCATGCTCTGGACACTAGTGGCAGGAATGTCAGCTTAGGCAGGAGTCCTTTGAAGGTAAGAACAGAGGTTGTATAGAGACACATGCCCTTGGAGGAGAGAAAGCCTTATGAAGGAGCTGGGATGCTCCACAAGGCAGAGACCTTGGTAAAGATAATAGAAGGTCAGACATTCTAATCTATGCTTTCCCTTCCCACCCCTGAGACTGTTCTTACATTTGGAGGCACATGAAGAGTACAGACAACATCAAGACTCTTATCTACAAAGTCTGAGAATGGTGGTTTTAAGGGAGCCACAAACATAAGCCAGACCCACCCCAACTTGTACACACCAAATTCTGAATCTCTCCAAGTCGTTCCCTAATGTGCTGACTCATAAATAAATAGGAATATAAAATAGGAAATAAGTAGGAAAATCTTAAGTAACAAAATGGGCAAATAAATGAATGAATAAATAATATACCTGGAAATAGGAGTCTTCAAGAGAATATGATATCACAGAACTACAACACCAAACTCCAGACATAAAGGATGGAAGATTATATTTCCCTATCACTTAGAGAACTGAGACCTGCTATAATAAACTCATGTAGAAGAAAATTCAGTAAGACAAGGCAAAGGTTTACAAGAGAACTGAGAAAAGCTAATCAAAGAGATACAACCAAATTAAAAAAAATGAGCTCAGAAATAAACAGAAGTAGAAATTGAAACTTTAAATAAGAAAATAACAAAAATTCAGGAGGTAAAAGGCTCAGCCAGAGAGAAAATAAACAAGGAAAATGAGATTTTAACTGACATATTAACTACAGCCTAGGTGAGACACGCTAAGCCAGGACCACCATGATAACTACAGCTGAATTTTGGTTTTAGACACTAAGTTTGGGATAATTTGTTGCATAACAATAGATAGCTAATTGATCAGGCACATAGTAGATTAAATGCAAGCAATTATCTATATAAAATAAATATTAAATTCAGTAAGCCTTACCGTAGAATTACTCCTAAAATATTGTAAACAGTGAATATTCTCATCCCCAAGTCAAGATTACAAAAGTAACAGACTAGCAAAAGTAAAGACTTCGTCACCAACAGACTCAGTTAGGGCCAAGGGATGAACCCCATGATGCCATCAAAATGGTGAACTAACTCCATGTCCATGCCTACCACATACACAACACTCACAAAAATCACCAAAGTATTGAAATAATAGTCTTGATGAGTGATTGGCTAGATAAATTGAAGGGTATATAACATGCAAATTGTTACTTACTGTTGCATTTTCATCTGCAATGAGAATATATCTACTGTTATTTTATGGTAAGAGTTTGAATAATTGTTTTGTTACCTGTGTGCTTGTTGCCTCTCCCATGTAGACTTGACAGCAATTCACAACTCTATTACCTATTGCTACCGATCAATGTGATCTAACAAAACCCAGATGATATAACAGGAAAAAAAGAAAAAGAAAAAGAAAAGCTTAAAGAACCGAATAGTACTTAAAACATATGAGGTTTCAATTTTATTGTTACTGAAATGAGACCTCCTGAAATGGCTTTGGAGTTTCAAAATTTTGGTGGTGGTGATCCTCATGTTGCCATCACTTGACATTTCCTGGTTAAAATAATCCCTTCAAATTGCCCCTTGGTGTTGCACACTGCAGATAGGCCTAATGGAATCACAATGAAGCCAAAGTCATATTGACTCATTGCTGACTATATCACTGAAGGAAGATGAGATTCCTAGGTGTCTCTTACAACTGCTGACCATGACCAGGCATAGAGTTAATTTGGGTTTTTCCTCTTCGCTCCTAAAATCAAAGTTTATCATGGCTTACTTGACATATCCACCATATTTTTTTTTTCAATAGACCATGAGCAGAAGAAGTGACTATGGCTCAGACTCATTAAAGCTGATTGCCAAGGCACCTGCTAAGTATGTGATATCACTATCAATGACCTTTGATGAGAATTCAATTTCTGTAACATAGGTGTTAAAGCTGAACAGTCCTATGGGCTGCAAATGATAATATTAGGGAAGAAATTCACCCATACTGATATGTGGTGGATTATTTGCCTAAAATACTTTTATTCAAATAGCAGGAGATTCACTGGGGGAATGGCAGCGCATGAACATTTGCAACAATATGCTTCAGTTGCAACATCTTGAACTGCTATTTCTGACACAAAACCAGGAGATTTGTAGGGGGAAATCATGAAAATACATTGGGGTAAGTAGAATTTATCCTTTAATGGTTGTCTATTTCCTCCCCACCCTATTATGATTCTCTATATGACTATGTATCTAAATATTTTGCTAACTGGGAGAATGTTTCAATGGAATAAATTGCACAGCTGTGCACTTGGGAAATGATTTATATATAATAATGAATAAACTCTTTTTAAAAGGTTGGTTATTTGAATTAGACAAGCCATTTAACATTTCATTACTTAGTAGAACCTTATATAAACCTTGTTATATAAATAGCCAGGCAATAACAATCACAGAGATATATTTGTTGTTACAACTAGATTGAGAGTATCACAAATAACTGGTTAGCTTCTATAGATAGATGTGTGTGTGTGAGAGAGAGAGAGAGTGTGTGTGTGAGAAAATTCACACACATAAAACAAATAGAAAGTGAAGAAATATTGAAAAGACTAATTCAAATTTCTAAAGAAGTCAAATCAAATGTACTGCTTTGCATAATTGGCTGTATTGTATTCATGAAAGTGGAGGGATGAAGGCAGGGATTATTATATCATTGCTGAAATTTTTATTGTATTAGTTGTGAAAATATTGAATACCAATGAGTCTCCTGTCTTAAACAAGGTTGCCAGATTTTAAAAAAAGGAAAAAAAAAAGTTAAATTTGACTTTCTTTTTTAAAGCACAGATTTATTATTATTATTATCAATTGCATCATTTTTACTGAAGTAACAGTGGTTTAGAAAACTGCATATGATTTAAGAAAATAGTCATGCCTTTTCAGATGTACATTACTATACCATGACCACCATGAAAGTGGCAATAATCTTCTACCTATCCAGAAGGCCTCCTCACCACTTTGCTCCCCACTCCCCATTCTCTCTCTCTGGTAGTTGCAATTCTGCAGTCAAATGTGTATGTTTATTTAGTTTCGTTTTGACTATTTCTTTGTGTTGTTTCCTTATATTTAATTTTTCTCTTGCCTGATTAGTCTACATAGGACTTCAAATTCCATTTTGAAACATAGCAATGTAAATGGACCTCCCTATCTTATATCTGATTTTAGGGGAAAAGTTTTCCATTTTTCACTATTAAATATGATGTTAACTGTGGGTTTGTCATCTGTAGCTTTAATTATGGTTTGGCATGTTACTTTTTTCCTGTATTTTGAAAGTTATTATCATACACAGAATGGAAGTATATCAAATGTTTTCTCCACATCTAATGCCATAAATCATGATTTTTTATCTTTCCTTTTTTGATGTGTTAAATTATATTAATCAACTTTTGGGTTGATCTATCTTGGCTTCATTAAGTGAGAGGTAGGGAAAGAAAAGAACCTGGAGTTTGGTCTTGGTAAGAGGCTGCCTTGCAAAACATGGTGCTGCTACATTGGGAAGTAGGGGTCTGGTGGTATATACCACTGATTCAGGGGAGATATGTGCCGATGAGTTGTATATCCCCAAGGGGCCTGGTTCCCAGTGAAAGGAACAAGATGGTGCCCTGGGCGGCATTATCTCTCCCTCACCTCTCAATATTGGAACTGACAGTGTGGATCCAATTAGCATGTGTAATCCCAAGAGACTCATGTCTGGAACCCTGAGAATATAGCTATTGGAGATACCATTGGCACAAGCCAGGGCCTTCCACCAGCACCTGGATACTTCCAGACTCTTCCCCCACACTTTGGACATATGTCTTCAGATCTACAGAAGCCTTGAAAAGCAGAGCATTCAAAATCATGTAAAGATGGTAAAAGCTATAAAAAGAAAATCACAGTGTCACCTGTTGGAAAAGTAAAAGTCCAACAAATTTGTGAGCTACAGTTGTAGTCACTTCTAAGAGAAAAAACAGAGGAATGCAAAGTAGAAAATAAGCATGCAGAAAAATATAACACACTGCACATGACACGTCAAGGTAATATGTAATCATAAGGAGAGAATAAGCTTCCAGAATCCATCAACAAAGACATGGGATACAAATATATAAAATTATTATTAACAACATAGATGGAAGACACTTCAACACCCCACTCTCATTAATGGACACATTAAGCAGGCAAAAAAATCAACCAGGAAATAATAGCCTTTAATGAAGTTTTAGAGCACACAAACTTAATAGATATTGATAGGGACTGCCTCCCCAAAAAAGCTGAGCACACATTCTTCACAAGTGCACATGGCACAGTCTCCAGAATAGCCCACACATTAGGCTACAAACAAATGCCAATAAGTTCATGAAGAATGAAATCATGTATCTTCCTTTATTATAATGGTGTGAAACTAGAACTCAACCATAAAAAGGAAGCAAACAAAACAAAACAAAACACCAAAAACCCTGTAACATGTGGAGATGAAACAGCATACTGCCCACTGACTACTGGATTAATTATGAAATCAAAGAAGAAATTTAAAATTCTATACCGAATATAAAATAATAGGATTCTATACTGAATATAGTATAATAGAAAGTCTAAGCAGTTCAAATCCTGCTGACATACTCACTGTATACATTTTGGCACATTACATAACATCTTTAATCCTCACCTAAAAACTGGGTTTTCCCTATGAATATTATGAAAACTGAATTATGTGCTAAGTATTTAATGCCTAAAAGTATGCACTGCATTAAATAGATATTAAGGTATTATAATTATTCTTATTTAGAAAACTACTTCCCAAACTGCATCATTACAAGAAAAATTTTAAGTGTGTGACTGATATAGATGTGTTTCCATTGGTGCTCTGAAAAAAAAAAGCAAGTTAAACAAAATAATCAAACTTACATCTGTTATCTTGATTAAAAAACAGTATCTTCTGTTCTTCTGATTGTTTACTACGTAAACTAGTATATTAAAGTGCCTGATGTAAATAATATTCATAATTTTGACAATACTTCCTGAAGAAGTATTTAACTACACAATTTATTCAACTTAATAATTACAAAATTTATTTAAGTACACAATTGTTGAAGGACACTTCTTCCATCTTATGAAGTACTTTTGATCAAACAGCCTGCTAAAATAATTTAAACAGAATTTTTTTAAAGATGTGTTTATTTATGTATAAAGAGCTGGGTTACAGGCCAGAGGTGTGGGGGTAAGAGGATTCACCAGAGGCAGAGTGGGGAACATAAAAGGCAGATTGATAGCTATACACTGGTGAGGGGAGCAGCTGGCTAGAGAGGAGAGAGAGGTCTGTTGTGCCATGTGGGTCACCTCTCTGGCCAGTGATTAAACTCATGCTGCAGTGGCTGTGGATAGCTTCATAGTGTTGCGACTTTAACCCCTTGTGCCACCAGGGAGGCCCAAAGACAGAGATTTTAAAAATATTTTAATATCAGTATTTTTTCTATAAGCACTGTCATAATAAAGCATATAAAGGTAATGGATGCTTTCCTCAGGCAGTTAAAATCTTTATAATTTGATAGACTATACTTTATTGTGTGCAGAAACCCTAAAGCAACTCAACCTCTTAGGAAAACAGTTTGAAATTCTGATGTAATGTAACCTTTTGCTTTAGACAAAAAATTCATCTAAATGGATATTCCCAAATGGAGGTTCACAGATACATTCTCTGAGAGGTTTTCTTTAAATATTATTATTTTCATTTTTACTGCTCTTTTAAAAAGCCAAATATCTTGAAAGAACTTCATGGTCATCTTTTCCTACAGAGTCCATGTTTACCCTTGGTGATATATGATCTCCAGTAGCATCAATTTTTAAATTCATATTTTCTCAGAATTCTGCTGGAGATGTTTCTATCTTTAAAAAAAAAAAGTCTATTCATTTTAAATCTAGGGAAGTGTTAAACACTTTAAGAAAAAAAACTTTTCCCCTTTATAATATGATAAGGTAAAAGGAGAACATATCATTTTTAAATTAGGGAAACATTAAAATGGACTGCTTTGTATTTTTCATCTTCTATTTCCCCTTAAAGTTACTCAGTTTCTTTACTCATGATATACTGGTATGCAATCTTTACCTCTTCCACATTCTTGGTACAGTCAAGAATCTGAGCTCCAAAAGTTTTTTAAGTCTAATTATTTTCTTCTTATTCCCAACATCTTCTTTGTTCAGAGTGTCTGAGAATGAAAGTGGAGTCGTGCTGAAGACACTGAGATCTGTGTTGGACAGAGAAGTACTTAGTGAAAGACTACAGGATCCTATTCTTTAATTTCATGGATCTTAAAAGTTCCATAATATAAGAGAAAGAAAAGAAAAACAAACTAAAAGTCTATATCTCTTTAGTTATTGAGATAGGAGTTACGAAGGACATAAAGGACATATATCTGATATTGTGGTTAAAAAAAAATGAGTGCAAATTTTATTCTCACAGCCATGGGAAGCTATTGGAGGAATTTTTTGCAGCTAGACAGGTAAAAGTTCTTAGAAAGTAGCTCCAGACCAAAAATAGTTCTTTACCAGACACTGAAATTATTGCAGGAATATAAACATAAGACTCTGAATGAAGTAAAGATAAGTATGGGAAGTATTATAAATAAATTAAATTTGTAGGAAAGGGAATTTCAAGAATAAAAGGCTCACGTACAAATTATCCAAATGGAAAAAGAAAGAAAAACAAGATGGGGGCGGGGCGGAGGGATGGGTAAACTCTACAAGAAATGTCACTCAATAAGAATAGGAAAGATAAGGTAGTGGGTATTCCAGATGTTAAAAAGAGAGTGAAGAAAGTAGAGACACTATTAAAAATAATAATAACTGAAAATTTCCCAAATCAAAGGATCAAAGGAAGGAAATAAACATAGATATACAGGAAGCAGAAAAAATACCCAAACTTGTAAATCTTACTAGAAACATTATTGTGAAATTATCAGGTACCAAACATGAGAAAAGAATTACACACGCAGTTAAGAAAAAGAAGGTAATGTGCAAATATATCCAAATAAGTCTATTAGATTTCACTACAGATACCATCCAGGCAAGAAGAGAGAACAATTAAGACCTCACAATCCTAAGAGACAAGAACTGCCAATGATACTCTATCCTGCAAAATCATCACTCAAATATGAAAGTGAAATAAAATATTTTCCAGACATCGGAAGCTAATGGAGTTCACCAGCACCAGCGCTGCCCAAAACAAATGTTGAAAGGAGTTATATGAATAAAAAGAAAAAAAGAAAAACACACACAAAAACCTAAACAAAGTGATAATAGGATACAAAATCAGAAGCACGAACAAGAATATTATGAGTCAACAACTAAAAACTAAATGGATGTTGGTGAGTGGACATCAGATCATAAAGGACTTTTTAAGTCACAATAAGTCTTGAATAACCCCTATAGTAACCACTGACAAAAAAAAAAAATAGATATAAGGGGCATAAAAGAAAAAAGACACTGAGAGAGAATCACTGGGGAAATAGCAGAGAGAAACAAGTCAAAAAAGAAACAACAGAAAGATAAAACTATCAAAAAAAAAAAAAAGCAACAGATTTGACAGAGAATAATCCCCCCAAATCAAGAATCACCCTAAATATGAGTGTTCTAAATTTAATCAAAGGCACAGAATGGCAAAGTGAGTTAAACAGTTTTAGCCACCTATACTTTATTTACAAGGAGCATATTTAAATTCAAAGACAAAAACAAACTTAAAATAAGAGGATGGAGCAAGGTATTTCAAATAAAGCAAAAACAAACTGAAATATAGAAAACAGATTTTGGGTAGTCAGAGGGGAAAAGCATTGCAAGGTGGGTAAAATAGGTAAAGGATGTCAGCTGTATGATGATAGATAAGTACTAGACATTTGGTAGAAATCATGACATAAATTATAATGTTATACACCAGAAACATAAAAAACTAATATAACCTCCATAAAAGTTTTAAATAGACTTTGTGAGGCAATCTGAATGCTTCCAGAACTTTTGCTTTTTTTTTTTTTTTTAATTTTTTTTAAAGATTTATGCATACAAGCACTGGGGCATAGGCCAGAGGTATGTGTGTGTGGGGGTGGGGGGCGGTGAGAGGATTCACCACAGAGAGCGGGGAGCAGAACAGGCAGATCAACAGAAGTACACTGCTGAGGGGAGCAGCGGGCACAGCAGGAGAGGTCTGCTGCACCATGTGGGTCTCCCGCCTGGCCGGCAGCAGGGATCGAACTTGTGCTGCAGTGGCTGCTGTTTGCTTCATAATGTGTTGCTTAATCCACTGCGCCACCAGGGAGGCCCGACTTTTGCTTTTTTTGTTCAATATGTTGCAATTATAAATTGTTACAAAAAAGCAGAATCTTATAAATGACCTTCATTGTGTTTTTCCACAGAGGACAATTTAATCTTCATAAAAGCATATTTCTACTTTTTTAAATCATCACATATTTTATGTTCAATTATGAGACGACAATAACAAATACAACTGGCTTAGAAATACTGGAAACAAGCACAGCTGTTCCATGTCCCCTCACTTGGCCCTGGCATCAAGGTGTGGGCATCCACTGAATAACATGGGACAAGTTGGGGATGTCTGACCGTAATCACAGAGGAGGATGGGATGTCTGTTGGTCATCTGGGGAGTCAGTAAAGAGTACTTGGTAAGATAAAGTAATAATACCAACAAATAAAATCCATGATATCCTGGAAATCATTCCTAAAGTCAAAGCTAAAGTCATTTAAATTAAAATAAAAATGTAAGTTATTTGAAAGAAAAAAAATTACCTAGATAAAGGTTAATGTGGTCAATTAATTATGCCAAAATTCATGACAGTGAAGCAATGAATTTTATATGTTCAATTTGTCTACATTTGAATATTTGAACTTATCCCTCTTATAGATCAAAGAAGTAACATAATAGAAGTTTCATATTAGTATACTTTCATCCTGATAGAAATAACCTGGTTAGAATGAAATATTAATGATGTAAGAAAAGGAGGAATTCAAAAATGGAAAGTTCTAGAAAAAAAGTAAAGGACATATTTTGTTAGAAAGATGATTATGGTGCACTTCCTGAGCTATCCCCATGTATTTCCATACACATTTTCAGGTTTCTTTATTAATGAAACAATGGATTTATATGCAATGTAAGTGGGTGTTGTTTTGTTATTTTATTGTGTGTAGTTCAGGATTGTTTTTCCATTTCCATCATCTATGTAATTCTATTTAGTCTTAAGTACTATTTTCAAATGGGAAACTTTTTTGATCTGAGTATTGCTTTTGCTTCAGTTGTGATGGGATATTCTCTAGGAATACATGTAACCCTTCCTTCTCTCTTCCATTGCCTTTTATCTCCATTTTTTATACCATTTTAACATGTCTACATATGTTTTCTTTGCAAGGTTCTCACGTGTCTTTTACATTTTTGATTCAACTTTTTACAGTTTCAAATCTGCTTATCATCCTTGCAGTATAGATACAATTTTTTTCTTACATTTTTGTTCATCCAGCTATTTTTCTATCTTATATTAACTTTTTTTCTCAGATTATGTTAACTCACAAATTTCTATTCTTTTTTTTATAGAGGGGCCCTTTTTTTTTTTAAAAGATTTATTTATTTATGCATAGTACAGGCCAGAGGTGTGG
>JAGFMF010012281.1:3545663-3556283 GCA_019455555.1 Galemys pyrenaicus | reverse complement strand
ACAGCTTCCCGATCCACTCATCTGTTTTTGGGCATTTAGGTTGTTTCTAGGTCTTCCCTATTGTAAAGAGTGCTGCTATAAACATAGGGGTGCAGGTATGCTTTTGAATCAGCACCACATACATTTTATTGTCTATTGCACTAATTTTTATCTTTAAAAGTTAAATTTTTTATATATTGTGAATATAATATGGAATATTTGCATTATAGTCATTCTTAGCTACTCTATGCTCATGGGACTTCGTTTACTTCTTTTTTAATATACAAACATAAGGAAAATTACTATCTAAAGAAAGATCTCTTGACTTCTTAAAGTTTATACCCTATTTCTAAACAAAATTATGCTGCTTTCATAGCATTTCTTTTTTAAGCTCTCCTCCACTCATTTTGCCTCTGTTCATTTATAATTGCCATTACCTTATTAGACTTACACATTTTTATTTCCATGTCTCAGAGTTGTGAATGGAAGAGGATAAGGTACAGAGTGAAAGTGTATTTAATACTGCCCAGGATGTCCGTAGTCAGAATTTGTTGGAGAGGAGAGATTTTACACTTCACCATAAAGCTTTATTAAGATATATAAATATAGATATATGATCATTATTTTATTGTGCTCAATTTTTATCCCTATGTCTATATCTTTACTTTCACTTTCTCCATGCATTGGCTCTCCTATTAAATAGTTATACTCAAAGATGTAGTATATTTCCTTTTATCTTATAGTATATTATTTCCTTCAATATCTTCTTCTTGATATGTGAAAGCATAACAAGGTACAAAATCTATTGATGTGCCACAGTGGTTAAGGGACCAGTTGACTTCTGAAAAGGCATTTTCTAGGAGTAAACATCTCTGAATCAAAAGCAAAATTGTCACTGGCAATGTAACAATGTAATATTTTATAGGTAAGCTTTATCAAAGCTGTTTATTTCAAGGGCTACACAATATATATTTGTGTTTTGTTGTTGTTTTTCAGATTCTTCCAAGACATCAAGACACCAGACTCTACCAGCCAGACTATGTTTGTATTTTTTTAAAGGATAATCCAAATCCAAAAATAGTCTCAAGGTTTGAAACAACAAGGATCGGAATATTTGGTACTTTTTTCTTCTTCAATTCTCATAATATTCATATTCCTTCCCCAGAAGGTTTAATTTATCTTGGTATGTATTTTAATGTTATGTATGTTCTCTCACAGTTCACATAAGTGATCTTATTGATATTGAAGTTTGGAAACTTATCAAGACATAGTTCTCAGCTGAGAAAATAGTGTGTGTGTAATTTAGGAAAAAAGGAAGCTCACGTTCTAAAGATCCCTGAATATCCGCCCATCCGTGAAAGCAATAAATTTCCATGGAAAAGTCTAAAAGTAATTATTTATTTTATGTTAAACTTATAATATCTACTTCCTGTGAGATGTTCTATGTCATTATATATTCAATACTCTGTTACATTGTTAGAATGTATTTCTGCTAAAAATATGCACTTTCTCAGAAAACTCATTGTTAGCATTCAATGAATAAATAAACTAGATCTTATTTTATGTCCACCAACAAGTCTTGACAATTAAATTGTCACCCATACAAACCAGGGATGAATAGCTAAGTATCACAGGAAAGACAAATATTTACTAAACTAGGTAAGAAAGGAAGCCTAGTTGTTTTTGAGTCATGTAATCTTTGTGAAGGCACACTCAATTTAAAAGGGTTTAGCTTATTTTAAGTACTCAAGAAATATTTATTTATGTGTAATATGTGAATATGTGTCAAATGAATATTAGAATATGAACATTCTAAAATATTTATATTACCATGAAGCAATTTTGGTAGAGATGTAGAAAAACCACAAAGAGGAAAGGGACTCTTAAATGAGTAACTATGACTGGCATTTACAAAATGTGTGTAGGAATAACAGAAAATCCTTGATTATGAGAAAATTTCAGTTAGGATTAAATAAAGTTCTAGGCAGATAGTATATAAATATTACACCTCATGTAAAAAAATAAGCAATTGTGGAGAGAAGAATCTGAAGTTTAATAAATGAGAATGTCCACTAGTACCATGCTCTGTGTTAAATTTGGACTCTACTATAATTATGGTAAAAACAGCAACAAAAGAAAGTGACCGTTTTGAGAATCATTGTCCAGAGAAATATTGATGAAACGGTGCAAAAGTATCAACAAAAGTTACAGTGGATTCTAAAATGGCAAGGGCAGGAATATCTTACTTGGTTGCATTTAGCTAAGACTGTCAACAATGTTTTACAGAAAAACATACATATCAAGGAAGTTGTTGTCACTGTCATTCAGACTACAGTTAAAGAACCTCTTTCTAGTGTTATAGTAACTACCTAAATAAGGTTTATAGCAGTTGATAATTTCACAAAATATTTTGGTATCAAGAGTACCTGCATCGCCTATAGATACAGAGAGAATAAATTAAACTGTTCAGAATTATGAACTTTAAAACCAGTCTATATGAATTCAAAGCCTAATTCTGTTATTTATAACCAGGATGATTTTAGGAAAGTCAATTAACTTCTCTAACTCTGTTTCCTTCTCACTAAATTGGGAAAAATATTCGATTCCCAGGGATACTAAAACATTTGTGAATTATTAAATGGAACTTAGAACAGTGTTTAACACAGGCCTAATTTTCAATGAATATTAATAATAATTTTATTATAAGTGTAGGGTACATATATAAAACCTACTAGTATGTAAAACAGGTGTGATGACAACAGGTGTACAGTATAACCAATAAGGTTTTGGAATAACTTGGAATAGATGGAATAAAGTTTTCCATTATTTAATGAGTCTTATGAAATCAAACAATACTTTAAGCATGTCAAGAAATGGATGACTACTTGTATTCTTAAGAAAAAAATCACTTCTAACACTATTTCAAATGAGTTTTCTTAATTGAACTAAACTTTTGATATTTTTAGATATGTTTAGCACCCCCGGACAGGAAGTAATAGCAACTGGATACCTTAGTTGCTGGTAAATCTCAGTTCAAATTGTATTCCAAGCATTTGTGAGGAACTCATGTTAACCTTTCTATTTGTGGTCATTGAGTCCAAATGGATTCATTGTCAATATTATAAACTCAACTTTTTAATCAGATGATAAATTAAAACCTTATACAACTAGCTCAATTTAAAGAGAAAGAAACATTCAGAGAAAACAATGAAAATAGCTGGTGAGAAGGCATTTAATGTATTAATACAGAAATGAGAACAGAAAGAAGCCAACTAATTTGAGGTTCTTTACATTACCCCATACTGCCATTAATTATTCTCATATTACTTCCACATTTTGCCATTAAAAGTGCTTCAACAGTAAATTTGATAAATATAAAATTATTATAAAATATTTTACCATCATTACTAATCTAATCACAGACTTGATATAATGATGATTCTGATGTAAATAAAAAAGGAAATGTAAATTTTAGGCTTAAGCATATGTCTTTATTTTAACAATGATTTTTGTTAAGCTTACATTGATTATTAGCATTTTAAAATGTGATTAATCAAATCATCTAATAAAAATAATAGATGGTCACTTTCAAATGCATTTAAACCAATACAAATACCAGCAGGAAGTCCCAATCAAACTGAGTTAGGATTGGGCATTAATCTTTGTTAGTTTAGTTTTATATAGTGTACTGGACATGATCATTTTGCAAAATAAAAACAAATGCTTATATTTGACCCATGACTTATGCTTTATAAAAACATACTCAATTAGGGGTGTAATTGTGCAATTTTTCAACTGCATTCTTCTAGCAATCTGTCTAAATTTCATGTTAACTTCATTTTTCTCCATACTGGGATTTATTTTCATCCACGTTATTTTCAGTAATTGTACAAACGTAAACCTTGGACTCAGCTTCATACATTTTTGTGTTACACAATCATTGTATGTTTAGAAACTATGTACCCTGTGTAGAGAACAAAAGTATGCTGTTATTTACTATCATCGGTTCTTGTATTTGAAGAGTGACTTGGATGAAAAATAATTTTAGTTTTACAACTGTCTGTGTGAGCAAACATAATGAAGAATCAAGGCCTGTGCAATCTAAGATCCTTCATACTTAAGTGATAGTCCAAACTATAAACTATTTAAACACTCTGCATTACTTTTATGTAAATCTATAAATCACAGAAAGATGTTAAGCAATTTATTATTCTTCAAGGTTGTAAGACCTGGTACTATTTATATGCTTACAGTTGGGTTTGGGTTGCTTAATTTTCAAAATAATTTCCTCAAATTTCCATTTTACTTTGCTAGAACATAGAAGAAAAAGGAGGAGGAAAAAGAGGAGGAAAGTGAAGAAGGAATAATTATATAGCATGTGTTCATAGAACAAAATAGAATTAAACTAGAAACCAATAACAAAGATAATTTGAAAATCAAAAAATATTAGATAACATAACACACTTCTAAATAACATGTGCATAACAGAAAAATTCTCAAGAGAAATTTAAAAATAGTTTGGATTCAGTGTAAATGAGAATATAGCTAATCAATATTTGCGGGACTCAGTGAAAACAGTGCTTATTTGCAAAAGACTCAGTCAACATAAATTAAAGAACAAAGTAAAGGAACTAACACTGCCCAATTTCAAAATTCCACAATTATCTAGTGTTGGCAAAAGAACAGGAAAATACACCAATGGAACAGAATAGAGAGCTCAGAAAAAGATCCTCACAAGTACAATGACTAATCGATGAAGAATGTTATTTTCAACAAATAGTCGTGGAACAACTGTACACATGCCAAAACCCAAAAACAGACACAATTAATATATGCCTCTGTGCATCAGGTAAAAGTATACAATTTCTAGAAAATACCATAAAAAATAAAAGTAAAAATAAAAGTAAACTCGATGACTATAGATACAACACATAAAGCACAATTCATGGAAAAAAAAAAACCTGATAATTTGAACTTTATTAAGCTCAAACTCTGCATTGTAAAACTACTCATAAGAAAATGAAAACACACACTACCTAATGGGAGAAAAATTTTCAAAATGCATATTTGATAGAGTTCTTATACTCTAAGTATATAAATAATGTTCCAAATTGAACAGCAAGAAAACCACCCAATTTAAACATGGGGAAAGGACATATGTGTAGTGAAGGATGTGAACTGTATTTATTGGAGCAATCACTTCACAATATATACAAATATACAGTCATGACGCTGTACACCTAAAACTAACATAATGTAAGTCAATTGTATCTCAATAAAACAATGTGGGAAAATATAGAAACACACACCTGGCAAAAAGTATGCAGACAGCAAATGTGAACATTTATACATCATTTGGGAACTGTAAATCAAACAGCAGTTAGATACCATTACACAGCTATCACACAAATTAATAAAGCTGAAATCTAAAGCAGAGTGTCAAATGCTAGTAAGGGTGTGGAACAACAGGACGTTTCATTTATTTCTTTTGGGAATGCCTCATTTTGGAAGACAGTACAACAGTTTTTTACAAAACTCAACAGAGTGGTCTCCCTGGAGGTGCAAGTGGTTGAGCGCTGCACTGTGGGCCTTCCTTAGCCACTGTTGCACTAATTCGATCCCCAGCCAACCAGGGGACCCACATGGAGCAGCAGATCTGCCCTGCCTCACAGCCTACTGCTCCCCTCAGCTGTATATTTCAGACGATCTGCCTGTTCTGCTCCCCACTCTGTTTCTGGTGAATACTCTCATCCCCTCTACCTCTGGCCTATACCCCAGCTCTTGTATGCATAAATTAAAAAAAAAAACTTTATAGAAAAAAACAGCTAAACAGAGTCTTACCATACAATCCACCTATTACACAGTTAATATGTATCCAAATGAGTTGAAATTTTATGGCAACATAAAATTCTACATATGAATGTATATAGCAATTTTATTCAGCAATGTCAAAGCAGGAAGCAACCAGGTATCTTTCAATACAATGGAATAACATTCAGCAATTAGAGACATGTAGAATCTTGAATGCATAATACTAAAGAAACCATTTCACATGATTCAGACAATTTTGATCTTCTTGAAAAGGCAAAAATATAGTCACAGAATGAAGAACAGTGGTTGCTAGGAGTTCAGAGAAGGAGGGAGGACAGGTAGTTGGAACACAGGGTGGGGGCTTAGCAGTACAACTGTCCTAAGGTTACTAATAATAGACATATAAGATTAATTATGCCTTGTGAAAGTGCATATATATGTATAAATATATATACAACATAAAGAATGAACTTAACGTGATTTAGCTAATATTTTATAAATATTATTATATTATGTGCATAAATTATAACAAATGCACACATTAACAGGATGTTAGTAATAGTGGAAACTGAGTTTAAGATGGAGGTGGAGAGTACATAGTACTGTTCTTTCTGCTCAGCTTTTCTGTGTAACAGGAAAAGTGCTCCAAAATATAAGTGTATTAATTTCAAAATTTATATTTAAAAAATAAGAACATTCTAAAGACATCTAATTCTGAAAAGTTTTATCTTCAAGAACTTGTGGTTGTTTTAATATCAAGGTTTTGGATATTTAGAAGGATACTTAATGAAGATATTAACTTTTTTAAAAAACTAAAATCAACAGTGATAGACACTCACCACTTCTGTATATTCACAGCTAGGCTGCCATATGCAAATATAGATGTATTTTCTACTCTTTAATGGTATTGTTCATTGATTCATTTTTAAGGTATAAAAATGGATTCACCTTTCATATAGTTCATATATATGTCACCAGTTTTTCACCCTCTACATAAATTGATTTAGAACATCTGTGAGAATCCTTAAATACCTCTCATGCCCCCAAGGGAGTGAATATGACTCATATATAAACAGACACTTTTTTTAATATCTAAAATCCCTATCAATTTCATGGCAACTATAAATAACCATTAATTTACAATCCTAAAACTAGTTTCTTCGATTATGCTTCATATAATTATATATATTTTAAATGCAAATATTTGTTTATAAATATTATTCAAAGAACTAATAAGCTCTTTTAAATACCAAAATATCTCACTTTCTCTAATTATGATAATTTTATAGCTGGATAAATAGCATGTCAGACTGTTTGCTCCTCCTTTATCCATTGTGATGCGCTCAAATGGGAAATCTGAAAAATAAAGTCTGTGGCAGATTTTCCAACTGCTTCTGGTTCTGAAAACAGAATGCTAAGGAAATGTGTGTTCCTTTCCACATTTACCATACACAAGTCATTTAAAATATGAGATCCATTATTCTACATTGCAACTGATATTTTTGAGGGTGCATCTATTTGTTTTATCAAACCTGGCTAACACAAAACAGATTCTAAGTCACTCCAGCCTCTGTAAAATAATAAAATAACTTTTAAATTAAAAAATACCTGTGAATGTCAACACTTAATAAAAATATTCCAAAATGGAACCTTTGTGGGAATAATACAGACATCATAAATTGTAGAAACTACAGTGCCTAGTAGAAACTAATTGCAGTAGTGCAATTCCAGAGTAAGAGGCACAAGCATAATTAAATAAACCTTGCTCAATGCTGACTGCTCTAAAGGTTGTTATACAGGCCCTCCTAGGTAGCACAGGGGTTTAAGTCTCAGTGCTATCAAGCTGTCACCAGCCACTGCAACATGAGTTTGATTTCCTTCCCAGGAAGCTAACCCACATGGTGCAGCAGACCTCTCCTGTCTCACCCACTGCTCCCCTCAGCAGTGTATTTCAGTCAGTCTGCCTGTTCTGCTCTCCACTCATTCTCTTGTGAGTCCTCTCACCCACCAGCATCTCTGGCCTACTCGTCAGTTCTTATATGCATAAATAAATAAAATAAATCTTAGGAAAAAAAGTTTACTATACAGATGTAATACTCATTGGAAATATATAGAGGGAGAAATTATACATCATACTCATACTCATACATTATACTCATACTCATACTGAATTTGAAATATTCAACCTTGGCAGGCTCTTTCCCTGGAAAGTGCCACCTTATTTACTGGTGATAGATTCCCACAATTCACTCACAATATGTTACTTTTACTTTCCAATGACATAGAGGTGGGCAAAAATCTATTTCTGAAATTAAGTTCCAGTGGCCTTTTCCCAGAGGCTTTCCCTCATCACCTTAGTCCAAGTAACCCCAAGTATAATGTAGAATTTTACCCTACTTTATATTCTTCATCAATGTGATTTATACTTTCTTGAGTCATTTTTCTTGACTAACTTTTCATTTGATCATCTGCTTTTACTCCAATTAAACTGAATTTCCTTGAGGGTACCCACTCTTCCTATCTGGTTGAGGCATGAATTTCATTCTGCAAGATAATGTACCTGCAAAAGTACACTCACGTGGTTGTTGGCTGACAGAGTAAAGTAGGTGTTTAATCTCACATTTTCAGTTTATTATTACTTTCATTAGCAATTCAATCCAACAAGTACAAATGACCTCAAAATAAATTTCTGCCTGAATGCAAGACTGAAATGGTACAATTTAAAGAATAATGGAAATCAATATATAGTGATATAAAAACAACACTCTATAACAATTTGATAGTACATCAATCAAATTTACGTATTAGAGAATATAATTTGTGATAAGACAATTGGGCATATTCTACTTACAGCCTGATCATATCCTTACATCAGTACCTTCTGGATTTTAGTTTACTGAAGCTACATAAAGTTATTGGAACAAGTGTTAGAATGTCTCACAGATATCTGATTGGATTATACAGGGTCCTTACGAATGCAAGGAGACAAAAGAATCAATCAGAGAAGTATTTGAAGATGCTGTGCTGTAGGCTTTGAAATGGAGAAAAGAACCACCAGTCAAGGAATGTGGGACAGCTTGAAAAGAAAATGGATGGTCCCTTAGATCTTCCAACAGGAACATAGCTATATTGTGATATTTTCCCAGTGAGAGCCATTTCAGATTTTGAAACTGTAGAAAGGTCTGAGGGTAGATTTCTTCTGTTTTAAGCCACAAAATTTGAAATGATTTGTTACAGCAGTAATAGGTAACTATGAGGTATTTCAACAAACTTGGCTTAGGAGAGCTGTAGTGAGATGTGGAGAAAAAGTCCTGAATGGATTTCCAAACTCTTGTAGACTCCAGTGTGTTATTATCATGTAATATCTGGAGAGGAGAGTTTCCTGCCCCACCTCCCTCACCAGTTTCCTGTTCCTTCTCCCCAGTTATTAGTTGATTAGGAGTTCTGGTTACCTTAAGCTGTCTCTTATATTACTGAGGAACGAAGGGTCTCCCTGGTGGCACAAGGGGGTAAAGCACTGCACTATGAGGCAGCCACAGCCACAGCCACTACAGTATGAGTTCAATCCTCGGCCAGGGAGGTGACCCATGGCAGACCTCTCCTGCCTCGCCCACTGCTCCCCTCAGCAGTGTATTTCAGTCAATCTGCCTGTTCTGCTCAATCCTCTCACTTCCTACACCTCTGGCCTGTACCCCAGTCCTTGTATGCATAAATAAATCTTTAAAACAATACTGAAGAATGAAGTCACATAAGAATGTTCTTTTCTTGACCCTATTTTTATGAAATACGTATATGTGTGGGCCACAGGCATGTATATCCCTGCTTAAATGAACAATATAATATATACTGTAAGTGACTAAGAACTGAAGTTGGACATGTAGAGGCAAACTTCCATTTCTTACTTTAGATGTTTTTCACGAAAAGTGGCAAAAATATGAGTAAAGTAATACAAGTACATGTATCTTTAAATTTTAAAAAGGAAAAAAAATGCAAACATTGAAATTTTACCTCTGTCTACAGATTCTTATTTTTTAGTTTTAAGCATTGTGTTTTCTGTTTAATCCATGCTTAGTCAGTTATTACACAGCAGGTGGACTGACTTGACTATGGAAGTTCAGAATAAGATGTTTTATTCTGTTGCTCAATCGTAAACAAAGAAGAAGACAAAGAAGTAGTGAGATGGGCCACAAATTACATCTTCTTCACAAGTGAAAACAAATATTAACAATTTCATATCATTCAAACTAATATGTTAGGGCAGGAATTTTGAAAGTTCATCATAGGTTATTTTATGAAGATGTGTATATGAGCACACCCACACTGGTGTAGTTCTATTATACTGGGAAAGGCACTGTCAGCTTGGTTCTTTGTTGACAAATCAATGAAGAGGTCTTTAAAGATGAGTGTAATTTCGGCAGCCAGAACCAGCATAATCAAAATGAAAAAGGACAAAAAAAAAAAAAAAAAACAACAACCGCTGAATTGGGACTTATCTATTTACTCAGAAGTTGATAAAGCCTGACAAGTTAATTAAGTCACTTTTATTAAGGTTGCAAAACCATGTGATACTTCAGTGATACTACACTTAACTGATGTGGACAATATTTAAAATAAGAAACAGGTCTGGAAAAAAATAGTAATTAAAGACTAATCCTTAAATATCATTACTTAAACCAAGTAACCTGAATTAAGTAAAATGAATGAATAAATTTTTGTCTTTAAGATGATTTTTATTTTTATTTTATTTTTTTTAAAGATTTTATTTATTTATGCATACAAGCACTGGGGTACAGGCCAGAGGTGTGGGGGGGTGAGAGGATTCACCACAGA
>JAGFMF010012281.1:3497770-3545556 GCA_019455555.1 Galemys pyrenaicus | reverse complement strand
TCCCCCCCTGGCCGGCAGCAGGGATCAAACTCGTGCTGCAGTGGTTGTGGTCTGCTTCATAGTGTGTTGCTTAACCCACTGCGCCACCAGGGAGGCCCAAGATGATTTTTAAAACATCAAATTGCTCTGGAATGATGACTAAAGATAAGAGATGGGTTAATATTCTCAAAACAGTAATGAAAATAAATATTTTATAATATAATACAAAGGTATCAATATTTAAAAGCCTTCATAATTTATAAAATTCTTAATGTAATTTATGTTTCTGAAATGATGGTATCAGGTTGATACATTTCAGGTGTTTTAGCAGATTAAGGGTATATGTTTATTATTGCAAGCCCATCTCAACCAATTTCATTCTCAGGGTCAAAAACTTTCTGAAAATAACTGCTCTGGGATGTTCATTATTAATAGTGTTCCTCTCTCGTTAATAGTTTATGGTGAGCTTCTCAGAATATTATGAGACTGTAAAAATTCTATCCCAATAAATGTGTCCATCGTAATAAATTGAATATAAGTTATAGCTTGTACATTTCACATTGATTTATGCTTGTCTTAGTGAGTAGCTGTGCGTGGTTTGTACAACCTAGCAGAGTGCAGCATATGGCTTACTATTTACAGGTGCATAAGATCCAAGAATAATCCCAATGTGGAGGAAGTAAGTATAACTTATTATTCTATTTCTAAACCAAGCTGAGTAGGAGTTCTCTCAATCAACAACTTATTTCTCCTGAATACTCTTTCATTTGCGATAAGAAACTAGAACCAATAGAAAGTGCTTCTGAAAGGGACTAGGGGTTAAAGATGACAGATATGTTACAGAGATGATCTGGTACACAAGTACTTGGTACATTTACCTATCTAATAAATTCCTGCATCTTTTCTTTTCATTGTAGTTCTGTTCTGACATAGGTTTTCATATTAAGATTGAAGGGAAATTTAAATTTTAGTTACAAATGTTGCAATGTTCCATTCTTACACAATCTCAAAATTCTGAGGATAGCAACTTGGTTCCAAATATCAGGATAAAAAATGAAGATGTCAATTAGCTTCATTGTGCTCCCAAGTGTATTAATTTTAGGTCAGTGTTTTACAATTGAAGATAAAATATCAAGATGATAGATTATTTTAACTCAAACTATCTTTGCATTAATGCAAGCTGGGTTAGTTACATTGACACAATTTACTTTTCCTCTTTCAAATACAAATAACTGAAGTTCTTTGACATTTAGCCTTGATTATTTCTAAATGAAGATATAATTTATAATCCTATGACAGTGCAAATATTTCTTTTTAGATAGTTTAACATAACTTTATGTGATATCCAAAGCGTGTAATTAGTAAGTTTAAAAGAAAACACATGTAAGTAAGGATTTATATTCTTAGCTGAACAACATATACTATTTTAAAGACCTCATATGGTTTCTCTTCTTCAATATTAGTATGTCATACTATAGTTGATACCAAGTAGAACACCTCACCCATAGGTGAGAAATGAGAAATTTTAAGGCCTATTGAACACAACATAATTTCAAAGTGGGTCAGCACAAATTATACAACACAGGTGTTTCCATAATTGGAGTCCATGGAAAAATGCACAGTATTCCATGCTCAACAATGTTCGAACATTGGTCCATCTGGGTACTTTGCTGATCTTATAATAATATGCAACTTATTGAAATGTAAAAATAATACAAGTAAACTCCAAAATTAATTATCTTCAAAAATGATGCCTTCCTGCATAAAGAATTTATTTTGGATCCCTATTATCATTAAGGTAGTATACTTTTGAATTTTCTGTATATAAATACTTAAATAAAATTTTGGTAACAAGTAATGTATAGTCTTAAAATTAAAGTGTAAATTTAATAATGCAAAGTACATTTTAAAATATATGTGAGATAATTTTGAATCTCATCAAAATCACATTTAAAAAACTAAAATAGGGCCTCCCTGGTGGCACAGTGGGTTAAGCAACACACTATGAAGCAAACTGCAGCTACTGTAGCACGAGTTTCATCCCTGCCACTGGCCAGGGGGGTGTCTCACATGGCCTAGCAGACCTCTCCTGTCTCACCCGCTGCTCTCCTCAGCAGTGTGTTTCAGTAGATCTGCCTGTTCTGCTCTCCACTCAGTCTCTGGTGAATCCTCTTACCTCCCACAACTCTGGCCTGTATCCCAGTTCTTGTATGCATAAATAAATCTTTAAAAAAAGCAATCTAAAATAACCCTTCTAGCTATTGATGAGGCTTATGCATAGCATCCTGAAACTGCTTTGTATTTTGTTTGTAATGCATTTTTATTCATCTATTCTGGTTTACGAAGAAAACTGTCCCTATTCTTTAGAATCTGATGCAATTGGCTTTTTGCCTTATTTGGAAGCATAAATTTATTAGGGTTTAAAGGGATGTTAGCACTTCTTTAAGAAAGTCAAGTTATTCATAAATCAGAGATAAGAGAGTGTTAGTTTTTTTTTTAAATCAAGGTATTTGAGCAAACAAATAAATCCCACAAATTATCAAAAAGTACAACAATGCTCCAGGTTTAGAAATCAGAATGTTTTGTTTGAACTAGGCCACCTAAGCACTGGTTGCCAAAAGAAACAAGGGAGAATTGTCCCGTCAACCAATAGATTTATTTGCTATACACAACTTATATAAAGAAATACTTGATACGATTTACTTGGTTTTAACTTCCCAGTGATGGGCTCCTTTGAGTGCTTCCCTGTGTGTGTGAGTCCAGACCTGTCTGTGTACTCAGCCCCAGATCTCAGACTTGTTCTTGTGGGTATTTCCTGACCTCGACGTACAAGCTCCCCATGGCTTTGCTCATCTTCATGATGCAGAACCATTTATCTCCCCATTTGTCAGCAAGTATGTCTCAGTAACCAGATTTTGAGTCACTAACACATTTTAAGACTTACACACACTTCCAAGATTAGTGCTCAAACTTTAAAGATAACATATACTGCATATTTTTTCAAGCACAATCATTAGAAATTGTGGTCCTTGAGCTAGAGAAGTAGTAAGCAAAGAAACATTCTTTGTTGGGGGATTTAGGAGCTGGCAGCATGCAGAGAGCTCTCCATCCCTACGCAGTCCCTTTGTGCCTTCATCTGAATCTTGCTCTGCTGCCCCTGTATTCTGATGATGGATACATCGCAAAAGGTGATTCTTCCAAGAAAGCATGATCCATTCCTGTGTCACCTCGAAAATATGCTTGTTCCTGAGGTTAAATCATTTCTACCCACTTACTTTCTCTTTATTTGTTCTTTGTCCTCCCCATCTACACTTTTTATGTTCCTTCACCAAGCTTGCTTATCTGATAAATATTCCCTTCAGAACTGGACTCTTTTAGTCAACACTTTCCAATATTTAAGCCAGCGAGTATTTTCTCCAAATCTAATTAAATTTAGGTACTGAAAATAGGAACTGTGATTTACCAGGTAACACTGGTTATACTGTGAAATGATGCTATTATCTTTATCCCTGTTAGGTCACAACAGTATGAAATAGCACATTATTTTTTTTTCCTAAGAAACATATATTTGACAAAAAAGACGCTTTTCAAATGATAGATAATAATATTAAAGGCAGTGAATCAGATGCAAAACAATGTCTCTTTGGTACCCTTTAACCACCAAGCACAAATCATAAAGCCACTATTAAGTTTTAATTTAATTTAAAGAGTCAGTGATTATTGTGGAACTGACGTAAATTTTCAACCGATACATATGACTTTTAAAAATCCTCAAAAGAGGAGTAGAGGACTTTGCAAACTTAGGAAGTATTGAAAAGATAAGAGAAATGATGCAGTAACAAGTTAAATGCTGATGTTCCTTTAAACTTAGAGTACACAACTGAGAAGATCAGAAGGTGACTTCCCTTTGTTAGTTACTAATGGGTTTCCATAATTACATAATTACACTTTCACCAATTTATTGAATAATTTCTCATTATTCTATAGATCCACTTTTAAACTCTCAGATTAACATAACTGAACCAGAATTGTTGTCTACTTTGTTGTGGGAACTGACATTGGTTCAGACCTATAGTTTACAAATGATGATTGGAATTATATGAAAAATTTGATTTGAAAATCTTCACTTGTTAATTTATTTCTTTTATAAAATAGGAATGATAACATGAGGTTTCTATATTTTCCAAGGATACTGCTGCAAAAGGTGAAAATGTACTCAACAGTTTACAATTTTTTAAATATAGCAAATTTGGTTAGTAAGAAAAAATATGAAAACTTTACAGCATGGAGAGATATCATATTTGGTATATCAAAAATTAGTTATATTTGCTTCATTGGCATGATCTAATCATTCTGTAAGGTTTTTGTATATAAATGCAAAACAGTACATATGTAAAACCTGTATCTATAAGACTCAATAAAAGGGTAAAGCTTTTGCCAAGCAATATTTTTATTTCCTTCTAATAAATCATGATAAAAAATACTTTTGAAGTGTATCATTCTTATTTTAAATTACTATTTTTTTTTTTTATTTTTCTAGCCAATCCAACTAAATCTACAGGCTACTACAAAACCTCAGATACTAAATATTTCTGTGAGTTACCAGAAAGGTAGAAGAGCCAAGTTTAGAAATAGAGTCCCAAACTCTCCCATATTGAAATTGAAGTGTGCAGTGTTTCCGAATACTATATAATCAGCAATAGGAATGCCTCAGCCACGATGGGCTTCCAGAGCCAGGTGAGAAAATAATGAATTATTGAGTTATTCCTGTCATTTCCTAAATCAGTATCTCTGAATAAATTGCTCAAATCAATCAGGCTACTGAAGCCACCTGGAAAGAAGACAAAATATCACATTTAAGTCCAATTTGACTAATCAATCACCTTAGCTGAAAACAGAAAATTCTCTATGTGTGTGGTAGCCACATCAAATAGTTGTTGAACATTTGCTATATCCGGCTATTCTTCTAGACTCTGGGAGCTCTCTTCCGGTACGATACTTATAACCCAAGTGAGCTCTCTTCCGGTACGATACTTATAACCCAGAGGAAGTGGTGGGTAGTGGTACACACTAGGACATACCAGTTCAGTTGCATTTACATACTCCCATTCAGAAGAGTGGAGATTGTTTTAATGCTTACCTAGAAGTGTTTTATAAAACTCATGACCATAATAATTGCTTACTATGGATAAGAAAGAAGTACACTTAATATTTTTTATTTTAGAAGAAATATTACTACTGCAGTCTTTTAAAATCTTCTTTATAATATACTATGGTAAATTAAAATGAATTGTGATTTTTATCACAATTTTATATTATATTATTGATTTGAACATATATTCTTACTTTGAAAAACCGGTATTGAGTACCTAAAGAGTCGATAGACAGCATCTAATATCAGTTTAGTTCTTAAAACAAACTTCTCATAAACAATGGAGTTAAATATTTCCTTTAAAAATGAACTCAGGATATAGCTTATTTATTCAGTAATACGATAAAGGCCTTTCAAATTCAAATCTTTCCATATTTGTGGGAACGGCCCTGTAGGTTTAAATATAACATATCACTGCTTTTTTGGTTCTCTTACTAATATGTGGACATATTTGAGCAACTCTAAGTCTAATTATAAGAGAGTTTAAAATAATTTGGAGGGGGAAACACCTATATTGTAGTTTCTTTCCTAAATTAGTTATTGGTGCTTGTGTGAGTGAATGAAAAAGAGACAGAGAGACACAGAGATGAAGAAATAGTAAAAGACAGAGGATGAGAGTTTTAAGAAAATAAAGAAGTCTGAAGAAAGTGGTTCTGTTTCTTTGCAATGGAAAGAAGCTTCTTTTAGAAACCAAGGTTCAGTAATACTTTACATGGGAGGTCTGTGATTCATTCTCCAAGCCTGGGTTTTTCCCCTAAATTCACAAGCAAAGATGGACCTGTGATAAGTAATATTTAAACTTGGTTTTATTTTATTGTTCCAAACAAGATTCTATGAATTCCTTAATTTCACTGTATAATCTAATTACGATTTGATTTCTCATGGGGAAAATATATTACCCTATCATCTCAAGTTACTTTTTGATTATTCTCAATGACTACTGCAGTGCTGGATTTCAGCCCAGGCATCTCTTTCACTTCAGTCCTCTCTGTATTGGACACCGAGTATTGCAGTACATTTGATCATATGGCATTTAATATTGATTATGGAGACTGACAAATGGAATGTAACACTTGTGCCTGAATGTTGTGAATACATCCACAACATGTGTTCACAATAATGCACCTTTGTTGTTAGTGTTTAAAAGCTGCAAGGAAGGTTTCACATTTAAAACTCATTGGGTTTACAACCATATGATGATTATAGAAAAACCAAATGCTCTGCATGCAATTTTTCTCTGAGACATTTCCCACATATAATTATCATTATCAAGAGGTATGGTTCAACCTTGTATGTTCTTTATTGAGTTCTACTTAGATTTGCTTTTTTTGTTGGTTTTTGACAAATCTTCTGTGCTTCCCCATGAACACTGGTCAGTTAGGTTAAGGTGGATGCTGACATAGGAAATGCATAAGTCCTCAGAGAGGAGGCCAAATCTAAGCAAAGGGATTAAAATGCAACGAAAAATATCTTGGAATGCCTTCTGTTTCTTTCTACTTTTCAGTCTCCTGGCCTTTATTTTTTCTACCTCTCAAGCCTGGATTCTGGATATGTCACTACACCTTCTTATATAAACTCAGACACATGCTTCCAGGGCACCAGAGATGAGCCACTGGAGAATGTGTGATGTTTACTTCACCCAGCCCCAGCATCATTGCATTTGCCTTCAGAACCATGCTCCAAAAGTGGTTCTGAATACTTGTGAAAGCTAAGGTTTCTGCCGGGGGAAATGCACAATTGCACTAGTGAAGCTATGATCTACCCTCTGAGTAAGAAATCTCGAGATCCGTGTGAAGGACCTGTGTGCCCCTGCCACCTGCAGACCACCACCTGTTCCCACTCTGCTGACTTCATACTATGTGGGACTGAGCCGGGGTCATGGGCCACAGGGACTTCCTGGTTTCTAAGGTTTCCAGTTACTCAAGGGTATCTTTATCATAAAGCTACTGTTTTCCTTTCTAAATTAAATTTGCTACCTTTATTTTTTAAGTTAACAGTTGGTGATCAATTTGGCTGTGCTTTTGTGCTTCAAATTGGAAGGCATTTTTTTAAGTTAAAAACATAAAACTGAACATAGATCAGTTGTAGAGATTTTAAATTAAGATTTAAAAAAGTTATCAAGTTTGAGAAACTCTTACCCATTTAAGATTTTTAAAAAATAGTCCATATTTGCACAAAACACAAACTTGATTTTTTTTTCTTACCTATTTTGCATGAACTTGGGGAGGATTCTGATTTTGATCAAATACAACAAATTTGGTGTAAATGAAGTCAACAGTGTAGAACTCAATGCATGCATTTGATAGGTGCTTTTGTACAATTTTAAATTCATTTTGAAAAGCTTTTAATCAAAAAATTATAATTTCTATATTAGTAGCTTTGAGCTGCATATGTAGATCAGTGTTAAGTTTACTTTTATTATGTTTTTCAGACAAAGTTTTAAGGAAGGGGTACAGTATACACTTTTTAAGCTGGAAGACTTCTTGAAAATTCTTTAAAAGAATTGTATCTCTGATATGAGATTTGAAGAACAGCCAATACAAGTATATAGGATGGGGGGCGGGGAGAGAGAGAGTGTGTGTGTGTGTGTGTGTGTGTGTGTGAGAGAGAGAGAGAGAGAGAGAGAGAGAGAGAGAGAGAGAGAGAGAGAGAGCTTCTAAAGCGGACCAAAGTTGATTTAGTATAACAAAACAGGTAAGAGCCCACTAGAGCTGAACATCAACTGAGGCAGCTGGCCCATCTAACACAAAGACAACTTTTTGAAGACTTATAAGTCTTCAACTTAAGGAACCCATCCTTACTCCACACTGCCTTGCTCAGTAAGTAGGACTTTGCTTTCAAAAAATTTTGGAAGCCATAGTTTCACTTTCTCTTTAAAAAAATATCCAAGGCTCCTTATCTTTTTCCACACACAGAGAGAAGCATTTTCCTTTAGTTTAACAAAATATTTGCAACCTCACAAATATAGGTATATAAATGTAATTTCTTTTCTCTATTAAGGATTTTCACTGACAACATTTGGTTTCATTGAACACATTAAATCTGTGTTAAAACACAACCACCCAATGTTAACTAAACTTGCAGCCAGGGACCTCTGATTCACAAACATATTTTTTTTTTAATCAAAGACACCTGGTTTTTTTTGAAGCTCTAACTCCTAACTCCATATGATTCAGAGTAATTTTTTTCATTCTTTTTCTTTTCCATTTTTTAAGAGGACTATTCTTTTCTATAGCTGGTACCATCAAAATGCATTCATTCCCTCCACCCCCAAATCAAAGAAGTAAACAATATTCATATTGGAAGACTGTAGCTTAAGCAATTCAGAGTATACAAACATTTATTGGTACAAAACCTGCAACCTGAGTTTTTTGTTAAATTTTAACAGTGTTTTCTCAAATCTTCAAAGCTTGCCTTGATGGTTTGCTGAAGTAATTGAACCACTCTTGAGTTGTTTTATATAGGACATCTTATCTTTCTTTCATTACCCAGGCTGTGGCTTCTTTTCTATTCCCATGAAATCCATGTACACACTTTAGAAGCCCTCCTGAACAAGCTCGCTTCTAACTTTCACAGAGCCCTTAGCACAATTTGAATACGAAAGAGATACTGAATAAAAAGCTTTAATCTCTTGTCTGTTATGCTGCTTTCTTGCGTCTCCTCATGGCCTCCTCTTCCAAGGGCTTTTCTGTGTGAGTAAAGTGAACACTTTCTGTTTAAAGTGAAGTGTAATACTCAAGAAGATGCATTTGCTAGGCTGAGATCGGAGAGCTCTCCTGTAAATCTTCTCTGTCAAAATTTAGCTACATTTGTGCTGCATTGTCTTCTGCTTAAGCCTTTGCAGGTAAAAGATTAGTAAAGAACTCTTCGTGAACAAAAATCATTCAATCAGCAGAATGTACAGGGAGTATCAAATGTGCTCTCTGCCTCAAATACTGTGGGGCTCTCTCCTCTGATACCTCTTCCCCTTGGTGAGCTGGAACTGCTTGAAAGGCTTTTCTGTTCTCTGGTCTCTTGTCAATTTGAATGCCAGGAAATGAGCCCCCTTTGTGAGATTAATTAATAGCAGGAGCGGATCGGCAGAGCCCAATCGCCACGCAACGGAGCTGTAATTGCTACTTTGTGGAAAGGAAAGAAAAAAAGTTTGGGTTGCAGTTTAAGAAGAGGGTTTAAGGAAAGTTCTTTGAACTAGAGGTCTCAGTGCACTGGATTAAGGCAAGAAGCAAGGAGGCCTTTGAAGTTTGCTAAGAGGTTTTGGAAGGGAAAAAAGTTGGGTGGCAAATGGGAGCTGGCAACATCAAAAGAGCTCGCACCGCTCCTCACCTGCGTGGCTTCGAACAGGGACCACAGGTTGGAGAGCAGCACCACAGGTCAAGTGACCAGCTGAGAAGGCGGTGGGTGGGTGTTATCTGTGCCGTGAACAGACACTGTTGCTGCAGTGGAAGACTGTACGCACGGGCACACTGAACTTAGGGGCGTTTTTCTAAGGCTTTGCACTTGACAACACAAACAGAATGAACATGCATATGGTAAAAGATCCCTAAACCGATTTCTTTATTTTTTCCCTGCCTCTCTCCCAGCTAGAATTTTCAGAGACAGTTTATGAAGTTTCTCTGCTTACCACCTAGCACCTATGTATTGATGAGGAAAAATAGATAAGACTATTAGAGAAATCTGCCTGGAAATTAGCATTAGCGTGCATCATCTATTCTCAACAGGGGCAATATCGCCCCCAAGGGGGTGAAGTTGATTCTTGGGGGGGGTGAAAATTTCTTAAACATTAGAATGGTGTGTGGTTCTTTAATTTGCTATAGTACAATACAGTACACCTTCACTAATAAAATTTCATGGTGAGGGGCACTTAAAAATAAAATACCTGTAAGGAGTCAGAGGAGGCATGTTTTTTTGTTGTTGTTGTTTGTTTTTGTTTTTAAAGAAACAACACTAAGGATCAACAGTTTAGGCACATTTTTAAAAGAAAGTATGAATTTCATTTTATATGAAAAAATATATTTTGTCAGAAAAATATGTTGCCAGTAGTTAAGTGTGTGCTTTTCTTAATTTGTGTGGATAGAACCTACTTCAAATATTTTTATACCTCCAGATCTCATGTGTTTATTTTTTGTTGTTGTTACTAGAATTGTCAGACTGATGGAATGAATGGAATGATAATATATACAAGTTTTAACTGAAAAGTTTAAGTAGATTTCAATTCTTACCATTAGTTTGTCTGACTCAGTTTAAAAAAAAAGTAATACAATTAATTTTCTCAGGATTTTATTTATGTTTTACTACCTTGTAAAATATTACAAGTTCTAAATTCAGGATTTAAAAAATGATCTCTTAGATCTATATGAATTGTAAGTAAAACTTATTCTGTCCATTCAAACTTTGTATACTTTTTTCTAAGCTAATGTGATTCAGCATTAATTTCAAATGATAAGCAGTATTTAAAAGAGGGGAATTAAATTCAAAAAAATATTTTGTCATTTTTTTCACTGGTAAGATTGTTTTAGATCTCTCGGTAATTTAAATTTAAGTATTTTGTTTTCATATTTAACTTAACTTCTGAGAAAAATATATACAAGCTTAATTTAACTAAATATGTATTTAGGAATTTGTTTTACTATGAAAAAAACATGCCTTCCTATGTTTTTAATCTGTAATAGTGCTGTATTTTTCTGCCATTCTAATGATAAGGAATATTTGAAAATCAACAACCAATCCTAATATGTGCTGAACAAACCAGAAACTTCTAGGCCTGTCTTGTAGTTAGATGCCATGCTCCTGAACATCATCAACATCCAAGGTGTTTATTCTCCACTGATATTGAGAAAGAAGTTTGGAGGCTTTGGCTTAACGGAAGTGTGACACTTAGCAATATGGATAGGCAGTCCTATCTTCTTATTCCCCAAGTCTTTGGTCTCTTATGTTCAGAAAGATAATCAGTAGAGAGATAGACCCACCAAAATATACTAGTGACATTTCAGGACTCACTCCTCATTGACAACCAATACCAATTCATGCTGCTCAAGCAGGTTGGCCTAGTCCAGCATTCAACCCACAGCGAGCAATCAATAAACATTGTTGACTGACCGCCTTGGTGCACCCAACACATCAAACCATAGACTTTGCAGCCTCATTACAGAACCATCTTTGGGGACCTGCCATTTTGAACATTTAACAAATATTTCTAATACAATGAGTGAGTGAATAAAGTAGCTCTAATTATGAGTCCATGGCCAGAATCCCCAGTCGCCAGTTCTTCCAAACTTACAGAAATATAGTTGTCTGTTTCAAATGAAACGCCATGTGTGATGGCTCACCTCACTTAGAAAGGATCTTTCCACTCCATGTACAATAAAAATTATGTACATATAGAAATATGTATGATATAAATGACTCAAAATGTGTTCCTTACAATAACGTCTTTACCCTAGTCTACTAGCTGTCAAAAAGCTGTATATAATTATGCTCATTTAGAAAAACAGGCATATATTCAATTACCTTCCTACTGCCAATGCAGGAAATAAAATAGTTTCTTTTTTTATTATATCAAATATCTTAGTTTATGCCATGCATGTTAAAGTTTACCACTCCTTGAGGCTTACAACTACAATATTTTTTCACTATCTGGAGGATTCTAATTGCGTGCACACATCAATTATGGATTGGATTCAGCATTTTCAGAAAACTTCCCAAATAACGAAGAGAGCACAATGGTCTCCAGGCATTTGCAGGCCAGTTTGATTACAGGTGTAGTATACACAGCCTTGTTAGTTCTCCAAGATGAGGACTTCCTTTCCCTGTTGGGTCTCTAGGAGAGGCACTGACCATTGCTTTACACTAACAATTTCTTCCTGTTCCCCAGAGATGACTTAATGAGCCCCTTGGACATGGCCAAAGGCAATCTTGTTCTCTGGGCCAGTGAGGTGAAAAGCCAAAGCTTTACCTACCAGGCAAGCAATAATTAATAAGGTATCTTTGATTCATCTCAATTCATTAACAAAGTTACAAGTTGGGCGCCTTAAGGAGCACAGTGCTAGTCTGTCATTTCATTTGCAAGTATTGAATGAAACACGAGTGCCAAGGTAAGTTAAAAAAATTAACTTACAACGAAAATAAATGGAAGTAGAATACTAATTGGGAGAAAGCAACTGACAGATACTGCAAAAGATTGATTTTAGGGAAAACGGAGAAATCTGTTTTCTGTTTATTTTAAGGACAGGAAATGAATACTGATTAGAAATGTATAGGCAGTTGCGTTGTGCAGCATTTGGTAATGTTTTCACTGGATATTTGATTTGTCTAAGTTTTTCCCAGATTTTAGATTGGATGCCAGTTATCAGAATTAGTTTTTGGTCTAATACTTAGTTGGACTTTCTTGGCTACATGGCTCTTAAATTGCAAGCATTTGCCATGCCTCCCTGAGGAAAAGTAATTCAAGCCCAAATGTCGCACTGCCACAGAAAGAAATGCCTACTTTAAGTAGGCAAAGACTGAGATGGGGTGGTCAAATTTCTGTCGGCCAATTTTTTCCTATGAAACTGCTGTGAGCTTAAAAAACATTATCTATTTGACTAATTCTAACTGTGTTGTCTAGATATATATTTTCCCCCTTTTTTCTGAGATAAAAACAAAAACAATCATTTTCTTATGTAAGAAATAATAGCTTTAAAAGAGTGTATCACAATGGAGTTGCTCAGAGACAGAGGAGAGTTTGGAGCATTCTGGGCTCACACAAAGCTGTTTCATATTATAGCCTCCCCCTTAGGTGGGTGGGGGGGGGGTGCATCTCATTTGCATTTGTTGTGTTAAAATCTCACTCTGGGTCTGTCTCCACAGTAAGGTGACTGGATCTGTGGAAGGCAATTTGGGGCTGGCATAAAGGCTGTAGCAGAATAAAGTTGCTCCCCTAATGAGGTTTGCTGGGACCATTACATGGCAACTTCTATGAAGAAATTTAGATAATAATATACAGTATCTCCTGGAACTGTCCTCAGTGTATATGGGCTGAAGTCCAACTATTTTAGTCCTTCATGGGAATTTTGGAAATGCAGGAGTGAGGTTGTAGTGACATCTAAAGGCAGACTTTTCAACTTGTACCGCACTTCTGAACAGCTTGCTCCTTTTTACAAATGCTTCTAATCACAGCTTCCAACAAATGTCTCCTAAAATCTGAATAAAGTAGTTTCACCATGGATCTTCTAAGGCTACCCGCTTTGGGAGTGGGAATTTTCTTTCCATCTCTGGAAGCCTCTTTTGTGTTCTATATTCCATCACTTCCATTCACGGTATAAGGGTATCTTCTCCTCTGAACCTCATAACCTTCAAAAGTTTTTAACCACATGTCTTGGGGCCAATCCTAGCTTATGCACATAAGCCATATCTTAGATATAAGCTTCCATTGCTGTGAGGACAAGAGCAGGGGATAGGTACCTGCCTTTCTGTGATTCTGTCTTTTACCTTCTCAGGGATAATGGGATGAACCAGAAGCTATGAGTTTCCCATGAAGGGCAGACAGTGGGCTAAGCCACATGCTACTATCATGAGTTGGTTATGACTACCTTGCCATTTGGGATGAGGAAAGATACATTCTTAATGTTAGCACCCACATTTGAAATGTGCTGCTCAATTTCTGTAAATGAAATAATATGTTCCTTAGCTAATTTTGTAGACTTCTTTCTGCCACCAACAGCGAGGATTTTACCTTTATACTCTGCAAAGATCACTGACCTCCCAACACAACCTTCCCAATCATCCCAGGCATAGACATTTCAGAGACTTTCTCTTTTGTTTCAGATGTGCCCTGAAGTCCCTTGTTGAACAGGTTAGTGAATCTAATTGTTGCATGCTTTGATTTGACTTTACCACCCTTAAACAATCAGATGCATTGTACTGGTATTGGTAAATGTGGACAAGAGAAAGAAATTAAACCACATATACAAGGCAACAGGATATTTTGCATGCAGGTGATTCCCAACATTAAAACCTGAATGTATTTTTTTAACTCTCCATTGAAGGGATGGGAGTTTTCCTTTCCTTTTTTCCTTCTTTTTTCATTTTCCTTTATTTTCTTTTCATTTTTTAATGGGCTCGATGAAAGACGTATAAAGTTGAATTGAATAGTTAAAAGATAATGACGCCAATGGTAAAGGTCCATGCTTTCGTCTACCACCCTGCCCCTGGCAGTAATCCTAGCTTTGGGGATCTGAAATTTCCTAAAGATGTATTAGTGTCGTATACACATGTGCCCTTGTATGCTCATAATCCTTTTCACTAGCTTCTTAGCTGCATGCTTTGTATTTAAATTTTCCTTCTGACCAAGTAAATCCCTTTGGATGAAGTGACAGGATCTTTTCAGTACCCATAGCTAGTGACAGCTGGTGGAGAGTCTCTGAAAGACTGCAAAGTGTTCCTTACTAGCTTTTCAAGACCAGTGCCAGCCACCAGCTGAGCGATTTGTTAGTTCTCCCTTCAGGCATCAGTCAGTTGAAGAGGCTCACAGTAAATGCTAAAGAAGTATAATAGATATTAATATAAAAGACAATATCTATGCTTCTGGCTTAACCATGCCTTTAATTAGGTACTTATTTATTAAATGTGAACATGAAACCTTTTCATTAATGCTGGTGTAACCCTTTATTAATACTGTATGAAATATATTCTGGCATCTGAAATGCAGTGAAAACTCAGGCTTTGAAAGCAATAATTGCCGATAACCTTTGAAAGAACAGCTCATCGGGGCCAGATGCTTGCTGTTTCCCCTTCTTCTGAAAAGTTTCCTTGTGAAAATCTAACTTGCAATACATGCTGATGTTTTAAATGAAAATTGAAAGATGTCCTTTTTGGGAGAAGGGGTTCTGGCTGGCAAGTTGCCAGCATTAGATTAAGTAATGAGGTAATGAGAAAGATTCAAACTAAGTAAGAAACTTGACTTTGAATTTATATGTGCATCAGCACTAGGTTGGTCCTCAGGTGGATTTTTTTAGGTTATGATAGTTACTTAACCAAATGGCATTTCCATATTTTCTGAACAAGGGAAAAAAATAATACTTTTTAGAGAAATAAGAGATACCTATTTGAGAGCAACATTTTGTTGTTGTAAGATTTTTTTTTTTTGTAAAATAAAATCCCTGATATACAAAGCTTCCTTCTTAAAATTAAATATTCACACATATATAATACAAAGTGAAAACTAATATACCACTTCTAAAGATGTCTGGATATAGAGTCACTTTTACATAGCTGTGATTCTGTATGTTTACCACTTTTACTTACTCTTGCCTTAAATAATTCATATATGAAGAGAAAATTGAGAGGTATTTTATCACTTGTGCCTGATAAAGAAGGAGAAGAGTGTTGTTTTTGTGATTGTATACCAAACCCATGTGGGTACCTGATAGTACACAGAGGAAGTCACAGAGATGGCTGTGAATGGTGGACACCCCAGAGCCTAGGGAAGTTCTCTTGAGACAAATAATTTGACAATGCAACATTAATAGCAAAATATATCATCACCATTCTGTTTGGGCAACTTAAATCAAGGAAAACTTCCTTTTACTTATCAGTGTGTGAATGCGTGAGTGTGTGTGTGTGTGTGTGTGTATGTGTGTAGATATCTAATATTGCTTTTGCATTTCCAATGCTTTTTTTATTTTTCTTTTGTAAATTTTTATTGATGTAAATGGCATATGCATTATGTAAGTTTCAGATGTATATATTGAAAATCATCATGTTTATGTGTTATATGTAAGTGTGTAAGACTAAAGGCCTAATTTACTCCTTTACCCCCCACAATTGTCCCTTTTATCTTGATTAACCCAGCTCCCTTCCCTGTTCAATATATGTCAAATTGACAGAATTTTACTACAAATGAATCTGGCATTCTGAGAATCACTTAATATTGTTTTGCTGCATAGTTTGAATATTGTATTGCATGCTGTGATTCAGTTTTATAACAGCTGTTGTACTTGAATATTTACTAAGAGATGAGAAAATTAATACAAAAATAGAAGGAAACAGTCACCTTACTTTACCTTATATTTTGGCATTACTAACAATATATTAGCTATAAAACAGATTCTATGCCTTTTAATGAAAGAGAATGACACAATTAGGAGTTTAAAAACTGCATTTCATTTGTCATTCTACATTTAACATTACCAAGTTTTCTTACATCTGCACCCCTGAGTGGAAGGAGAAGACGCTGCACAGAATTGGGAATAGAATGAGAGGCTTTTACAATTATAAACATGTTATTGTTAAACCCTTAAAATAGGCACTATGCAAAACATCAAATGATGCCTTTTCTGGAATATGAGAATAATTGCTAAACTCAATAATCCTCGTGTGCTACAAGGATATTAAATAAGCTGTTTAAAGAATAAAATTGATCTTAGAATCAATTAAAAGAAAATGATCTGCTAATAACAAAATTGAAATCTTAGTTTGTTGTATTATTGTTTCAACCAAAAATGCACATGAGCTTTCAAATATTCAAGTACTTCACCATCATTTTTTGTGTGTGTTTGCCTGATGAATTATTAATACAGGGCTTGTGCTGGGCTCACCAGCTAGCTATCCAGAATCCCTATTAGTAAGTCACAATTTGATGTGTCACAGTGAAGGGTGAAGGAGATGTCTAATAAGACTATAATCTATCCATCGGTGAGTGCACACTGATCTGTTTCTTGATCTACTTCATTTTTCATTGGGTAAATTATTTTCAATGGGTTTTGTGTTTTTATTTAAGAAAACACTTGTTTTTCTGCATTTGTTGGGTTTTGTTTTGGTTGTAATGGGTATGCATGCATGTTTACAAACATGTATTTTAATGGGCAGTTTTATCTGCTATAATTTTGGAGTACTTCTTTACACTAAATATCTAAATGCAAATATACTCACACATATATATGTTCTGCATACCTGTATGTGTGGTGTCTGTTTACATTTTCTGTCATGTAGTCATTAAGCACACAACGTAGACTTAAAGGATGTCAAAACTGACAGCCCCAGCATGATGGATGATGCTGTGCTAGACTGATTCTTACCAGGTGTGGTGTGATGGGAATTCAAATGCCGTTCAGAGCTCTTATTTTTGTTAGTAAAGTTTTGCTTTTCTCTTAGTTATTTTTTTGAGGGGAAGGGGAGAGGGGTGGCAAGGGCTTCTGAACTTGTAATCTTAAACCTTCTTGTAAGATGTTTTGAGTATTCTTAAGAAAAAACTATGATGGTTTCTAGTAATATGTATATCTGATAATGCTATCCATTTTTACATTTACTCTTTAACACACATCTAAGCACACCGCAGTTATGCAAAAAAATATTTTCACAGGTTTAAATTATTGATCCTGATGTCACTATTATTTGGGGTATACAGATGTCCCTACTTATGCTCTTTGTTGGGCAGAATTAATTATTGCCTGGCTCAACCCAAAATATGAATGAAAATTTCATTTGAACATTTCAACCAGCTACAAGTTTTCAGGGTATTTTCTAGCATTTACGCATACGATACCTGCTCTCTAAACCAAATCTGATAGTTCAGTTGATCCCTACAGGACCAGCACTGCAGAGGAGGTGAAATCATTCTTGCTGCTGAGATTAGTCCCTCTAAGTTGGTCTGTGGCTAACATTGCATACCCTATCTTGGCAATCCTGAATATGCTGCTGGCAGAATGAAACTCACTTGCTTTTCATTTTTGAATTCAACGACTTGAGAAAAGGGAACTTTTTCATCCTGTTTGACTATTTAAGATGGGAGTGACAGTGCTAAATAGGTGAAGTTATGCTCTGCATAATTTCACAAAACTGGACGTCCTGCCTCAGGATGCTGTCAAATGCAATCTGTCATCAACAGAGGAAAACTGGCAAGTTAAGTAATCAGTGGACCTGAGAGACAGAGCCTTAACTTCACCCTTGTCCTTATTCATCTTTCCAAATAATACCAACTTATTTCAACCTTTGGGTTTAGATGTTCTCAAAAGGTTGTGCTAAGATCTGCAAGAAAGTATGTTCCTCACCAAATTTACAAACAAAATTATAACACAGAACAACCAATTCAGTGTCTACAACCTTTACTGCTGAGATTTGTTGTCCAGATTTCAGGTAAGCACACAAATAAGAGAAAGTTGACTAGAAATTCAACCATCTTTACTCGACAGGTGCTATAACTATTTTATGGAGACTATAAAATAGATAGTCAATAGTTGAGATAAATTTTCAGTAACTGTAGTTGGGCAGTGTTCATTAACAGTCAACATAGCATTGTTCTTAAATTCTTTCTACTACATTGCTTACTCAGAGGACTTATGCATGACCAAAAAGAATTGCCTACCCACCATATGAATTTCCCATTACATATTTTCTTTATTATTTATTTTAACTCTTATCCAATAATCCCATTTCATCTCTACTACCTGATGCATAACTATCATATACAAACTATGTCTCATCCTATAACCCTGTGTACCAGATTCCCCCCTTATCTGTAAATCTGCATTCTTGTCAACATTTCCTTTTCATCATTTTGTGACACTCTGTCCCTAAGAACATGTGACTAATCACAGAGGTTTGCTTTTTTCTGGTTTTGGAGTTATCTGTTAGGCAAGGGACTTTAGCTAGTTCTTTCCACAGGCATTGGAAGTTGGTAAAGTACTCTCTAGAAGGAATTGGAAGTTTGAAAAAAGAGAAAAAGACAATTACCTTGAGTGCATACAGCATCAGTTGCCAAAATGTTGAAAGGTAGCTGGAGAAGTAGTAAACATGACTGTACATCGGGTGGTCCCCAGACACTTCAATAGTTTCAGAATATAGGGTAAGGTGGCTTAACTTCTCTGCTTCAGTCATGTATTTGATGGATTAAAGTTCCTAATAGGGGAAAAAAAAAAACCCAAACTCAGCATATACACAGTACAGGCACATTATAAAAGCTCACAGACAAAGAAAATGCTGCATACTCTCACCAAGCAGTAAAAATTGTGGAAGCTTATGATAAACTGCTCAAATATAATACATTTGGAAGGAAAGAGCTGTTACTAATAATTATGCTGGGATAACAGGTGTATCACTGGAACCACCCAAAATACCAATAATAACTATGTATTTCATTCTTCTAATATCCAAGCAGAACCTACGGTGTATTCAATTTGTGGTGTAGAGAATGGGGAGTCAGATTCAACTGATAAATACTTCTATGGAACTTACTAGAAATCTACCATCTAGGATGCCAATGAAAGCTTTTCACAGCAACCCTCTACATAACCAGCTGAGGAAACTGTGGAAAGCCCTTAGCCTTTGTGTTTTCCTAGCAACCATAGTGAAGGAGAGAGACTATGTATACCAGAGAAGCCAGTCCTTTGGGAAGCTGTGGGCATTAGAGGAGCACTGAGTAAACTTGAACCAGGAGTAGAAACCATTAATTCTTGCAATGTCTCTCCAACTCATTCTCCTTACAGAACTTAACATTGGAACAAATATTTAAAAGTTCCACTTACACCTTAATAGGCAATTAAGGAGAAATTTAGACCTAAGAGCAATACGTTAATAATATGTCTGCACAATTAGGACACACCCCATGTTCATGGCAACATTATTCATGATAATCAAGAACTGGAAACAATCTAAATGCCCATCCACATCTGAACAGTGGGTAAAGAAGGTATAGTGTATATAAACACAATGGAATACTACTTAACTATAAAAAAGATGAAATGTTGCCATTTGCAACAAATATGGTGATTCTTAAAGATATTATGTTAAGTGAAATTAGTCAAAAGGAGAAAAACAAAGAACATATGATTTTACTTGTGGAAGATAATGAAACAAATTAAAAAAAAAACAAATAAACAAAAACAAACTTTTAGACTATAACAACATAATAGTTCCTAGAGAAAAAGGAGTATTCAGGGGAAAGAGTAAAACAGGTAAAAGGGGTCAATTTTATCATGGTAGATGCAAACTGAACTTAAGGTGGTGATCATAAGTTAGAATATAATGATATCAATATAAAAAGCTGTACAATAAAAAAATTGTTATAAAAGAAAATCTGTGTTATTTCCAGTTTGGAATTACCATTAATTATGCTACTACAAGTATTCATGTACAGATTTTTGTGTGAATATAATTTTTAACTCATTTGAATAACTAGGAGTAAAGAGTGTTAAATTCTAAAGAAACTTTATGTTTAAATTTTTTAGTAAAATGGTTGTTTTTCTAATTGGCTGTATCATTTCGTAGTTCCTTCAATGATGCATGAGAGTTCCTTTTGTTCTGTATCACTAATATCATCAGCTGTTATTGCTGCTATAGTTTAGTTTTATTTTTCCATTCTTTCAGGTATAAATGGTATTAAATTGTGGTTTTAATTTCCATTTCCCAATGACTAATGATGTTGAATTTTTTTCTACATGTTTATTTGCCAACCAAATGTCTTCTTTAGAAATATGTCTTACCACAATTTTCCCCCCTGATTTTCTGTTGCTTTTGTGTGTTAAGTTTAAAGAGCTTATTATATTCTGAAGACAACCCTTTGTAGGTAAGTATTTTAAGTATTTTCTCAGAGCCTGGACATCATCTTTTCATTCTCTTATCAGTAAGATTCACAGAATATAAATTCTTAATTTTGATGAATTCTAATTTATGTGTTTTTACATTACTGATTTGTACTTTTGGTATTTCATCCAACAAAAAAATTTCAAGCCCCATCATACAGGTTTTCTCTTTTGTAACTCTCTAGAAACTTTAGAGAATCATGTTTATGCTTAGGCTTATAATTTATTTTTACTAAACTTTTGTAAAATTTTGAGATATACATTAAAGTTCACTTATTTGCATATGTCTGTCCACATGTTCCAGTACCATTAGTTGAAAAGGATATCATTTTCTCCTTAGAATTGTCTTTGTATCTTGGTCAAAATCCAGTTGATTAAACTGGTATGGCAATATTTCTGGGTTCTCTATTTTGTTCCACTGATCAATTTATCTATCTTTTTGCCAATACCATCTCATGATTGTTACGTATTTATAGTAGACCTTAAAAACAGGCAATGTGTGTCCTTCAGCTTTGTTCTTATTAATTGCTTCTAATATTGTAAGTTCTCTAAGTCTCTAAGTAATATCCAAACCTGTTAGTCAATAGCAATGATAAAATCCTGCTGAATTCTTCGGTGGGGTTGCATAGAATCTCAAACTCAAATTACAGTGAATTGAAAACTTAATTATATTAAATCTTCCAATCTATCAACATGGTATACAAATTCAGCATTTATTTAGATCATTTAAATTACTGTCATCAATATTTTGCAGTACTTAGCATATAAACTATGCATGTATTTTGTTAATATTTATCTAAGTATTTCATTATTCATTCCATTTCATTATTTTAGTGTAATTGAAATTTATTTTCCATTTAAAATTCTAATTGTTTTCCACAGTTACGCAGGAATGTGATTAAACTCCAACTATTTACCTTGTATCCAAACAACTTGCTAAACTTATTAAGCACTAGGAGCTTTTTGTAAATTTGGAGGATTTTTTTTTAAAGATTTATTTATTTATGCACACAAGAACTGGGGTAAAGGCTAGAGGTGTTGGGGGAGGTGAGAGGATTCACCAGAGACAGACCTGGGAACAAAACAGGCAGATCAACAAAAATACACTCTGGAGGGCAGCAGCAGGCAAGGCAGTAAAGGTCTGCCATGCCATGTGGATCACTTCCTTGGCCGGCAGCAGGGATCGAACTCGTGCTGCTGTGGCTGTGGTCTGCTTCATAGTGTGTTGCTTAACCCAGTGCACCACCAGGAAGGTCCTGGAAGATTTTTTTATATAAGCAAACATATTATTTGTCAATGGACACATTTACTTCTTCCTTTCAAATTGGTCTGCTCCTTTTCTTTTTATGATCTCACAAGCTAGGTTCTAGTACAAAGTTGAATAAGAGTGTGAGAACATATATCCTTCCTTCAGACTCTTATCATTTCAGGAATTCACACTATCATCATTGAGTACACTGTTAGCTATAAAGTAATATACCTTTATGAGGTTAATAAATTTCCTTTTTATTTCACTCAAGTTTTATAATGGACACATGTTTAATTTTATTCAGTGACTTTTACTCATCTGTTTATATAATCATGTTTTCTCTTAGATGTTTTTACCATCCATGTGATGAATTATACTGATAGATTTTTCAAATGTTTAAGTATAGAGAAACTAAGCAAAAAATTTAAAAAAAAATTGCAAGCTGAGCATAGACCTAAGGCATACAGCAGGGGAGGATAAACTGGAGGGGTTAAAACAGGGTAGCGAAGAGCACAACTGTCTATGGTGATGATTTATGGATGTTATGGTGGTTGTAGAACTATGGGGACTATACCCAAGGGCAGTAATCAATTACTGTATAAAAATGAACAGCTATATAAGAAAATAAATTTAGACAAAAGATAGTTTTTTATTCCTGTGGTGAATCCAAATTGGTTGTGATTACGTATTTTACTTTGCTAATATTTTAAGATTTTTTTACACCATATTATGGAAGTGTTTGGTTTATAATTTTATCTTTTTGTGATATCTTTTTCTGCCTTAGGAATGAATGGGGAGTAATCTTTCACTACATTTTTTGAATGAGAGTATAGAGAAGAGATATCATTTTATCCTCAAGTATTTAGTGTTGTTAAGCAATAAAACAATCTTGTTTTAATTATTGGTCATTTTAGTGCTGTGATTCTTTCATAAGTATAGGACTATTCAGGTTATCTGTTTCTTCTTAAAAGAGTTTTGATAATTTGTATCTTTCAGAATTGGTCTATTTCACCTAAGTTGTCAAATTTGTGGATAAAAAATTGTTCACGGTATTTTTTCCATCTTTTAATATCTATAACAACTCAAATTTACAGAACCATGCCTCCAATGCACCTGCTAGTAGTCTACAATTCTGTGTTAGCTTTTATATTCTACTTGTACAGGATCTGAAGTTAAGTCAGAAGTGAGAGATTAGTACCTTCCCAGGCCTTTTCTGGGTATATACGGAGTCATTTCATAAACGTGATCTTCTAGGTTCCCAGGAATATGGAATATGCTGTAATATTTTAATTCTTCAATAAGAAATTTTTCTTTTAAGAAATTTGTTAGCCCAAATTGTTGTTCTTTTCATCTTTGTCTTCTAGAATTATCCAATATTACTTGATTTATTACTCTTTCCTCTAATTTCAAAGTTATAATGTATCATCTTCAAAATATGTTTATCTCTCTCTCTCTTCTCTCATTCTTCTACTTATATTATCACATTTCCTTCTGATTCTTTTGCCTCCAACAGTACCCTTATGATAACAGATAATGGAAGTAAAGATAGCAAGACAGATAATTTAAGGGAACCAAAAATTAAAAGAAAAAATTGTTCATATGTGACTTTAAAAAATGACAACATATTTCATATTTTTGGAAATATAGACCATGTAGATGAATGACTGTGTATATACTCAGGAAAGAATTGAGAAGTAAATTTTTCATCTTTGGCTAACTTTGAGGCTCTGTACAAAAAAGAAACTTGCTGTAATTGTTGTATATGTTTCTCTTTAGATAATATGTCATTTTCTGGTTTTCTTGAAGGTTTTATATTTAAATTTCAGTAGTTTGAATTTATTTATTGAGCAAAGATGGGTCTATAGATACATACTGCTCAACATTTTCTGAATTTCTTGACTATGCAATTTGGGGTCTGTCATTAATTGTGAAAAATCTTGAGCATTATTTTTAAAGTACCCTTATGCTCAGAAGACAAAGGCAGGTGCGTTTTTCCACTTTTGAAAAAATCTTCTTGGAAACATAATAGAAAGAATGCTAGGAGCACTCTTTACAATAGGTAAGACCTAGAAACAACCTAAATGCCCAAAAACAGATGTGTGGATCGGGAAGCTGTGGCACATATACACGATGGAATACCATTCAGCAATCAAAAATGAAAAACTCTCATTCATAGGAACATGGATGGAACTGAAATGGATTATGCTCAGCAAAGTAAGTCAGAAGGCAAAAGAAAAATACCAGATGGTTTCTCCCCTAGGAGGAATATAAGAGAACCAAATAAAGATCAAGGAAAGGAGTAAGAACAATAATAATAACAATAACAGCAATAAAGAAACAAAAACCAAAAATGAAAAAACAAAGACAAACTGGGGACACTTGGTGGGGAGGGAAGAGGGGAAGGGTGGAGGGCAGACGGGAGCACAGAGGACTGAGGTGATGGTGCACTGGTGTTACGGTGATGGGAAATACATGGGGATTACAATTGATGTCAAATATATGTAAATTAAAAAAACTTATATTAAAAAAAAGAATGCTAGGTTTTTACTCTCTCTCTTTAAAATACAAAAAATAATCAGTCAAGAAAAGATAAGATCAGTGTTTCTAGCTCTACAAGTCAGTGTTCCTAAGTCTTACCCCCAACACCACTGGAATGTAAATATTCCAAGAAGCTAAATTTATTCATAGGCATAGATAATCTTTTAATCCTTGTATTTTAGACCAAACCCCATGATTCAGATTTCAAATATTAAAGCATGTTTAGTAATCTCAAACTGTATTTTAAAAAAGTAAGTATTTTCTCTGCTATCCCACAAAACATTTTAGTCCATTTGATACTGTTTCATAACTTTTGGATCCTTATTCTTTATTTTTACAGTATTTTTACTCTTTCAATTTTAGATTATGTAATAATATATTTCTCAAATTCTTCATCTTTATTTTCTTAACAGCAATGCAAATAATGTGTGTTCCAGTAAACTCTAGGGTCTGAACTCCCAGCAGAGTAATAGAGCAGTCTTGAGGTAAATAAGGAAGTTGTGACAGTAAGGATGACACTCATCAAATACGCCAACATTTGCCTGCATCTCTCAACTACAGTGGGGAGCCATTGATTACTTCTGTAAACTGATTATGGGTGCAAATAATGTTTGTCACTAGCACGTGTAAGTATAAACAAATAATGGTTTCTCCAATGCCTTTCCTTACCACAGCAACAAAGGATTTTTTTTTTCCCCTCAAGATCAAAATGTTAAAATGCGGCAAAAAATCTTTCATCCTACTTATCTGAATGGAAGCCTGTATTTGTACAAGGCAAGCAATATAGGTGACAGAAATGTCTGTGGTGGTAACAGAACTGGGATATGAGATGATTTTTTAACTTTTTCATGATCTAGTTTTCCTGACAAGTAAGAATATCATGAGTCATGGTATTCAAAATGTAAAGCATGCAAAACAATAGCTTTAAGTATGAGAGTGAAGACTAATATGCATATAAATAACTATATAGTAAAATATAGTAAATTTCAAAAAGCAAAAATAAATGTTTTGAGGGCATTAAGAAACTGTATAGCTCAACAGAACGAAGGAAAAACTTCACAGAAGAGTCATATCTAAGTCAAAATCAAAATACAAGATTATGCTTCATTGTACACTTGAGATGTCAGAAGTCCAGAACTGTCCCCATTCAGTTAAGTGTAGAATAAAGACTAATACTTGGCTTTTCTTATAGACTGCCTCTTAAATAGCATTTTGTATTATGGTAAGAATCTATTCATTTAAATACTTTTGATTAAACAGTTGACCTTTTGCAGTTCTTAAAGATGACAAGAAATAGGACGAAATAGCTACTTGAAGAAACATCATAAATGAATATAAAACTGGTTTCTTGACCTCTGAAATGCTGGTTTTTTGTTTTTTTTTTTTTGTTTTTTTTTTTTTTTCAGAATTTCCTAGCATTAGATATTTTTTTTTTTGATTATCCAATAGACTTCATGATTGAAGTACAAAAGAAAAGACAATAATGAATATGTAGGATATAAATATATATATGTAAGTCACTCATCAGAAAATTGAGGTAATCTTTTTTTTATATAAAAAGGATTGCTGTTCTATCCATCACTTATTATCTTGTTTTAGAAAATGTCTAAAAGGCTCAGTGCAGAAGCTCTATATTAAGCTTTAATAAATGGGCACTTGTAACTGGATCGAGTCCACAAAACTGCTCCAGTAATTTTCATTCTCCTGTATAATTGTCATTTTTGTCATAATTGTCTTGTTTGAAGTGTTTTTTTATCTGCTTAACAAAAGAGACTATCCTATGAATGAAATAAATTGGCAGCGGCTTGTGGCATTAACTACCTATGTCAGTAGAAAACTTCCCCATCTGACATTTCTGAAAATCTTTGATATGTATTTTTGAGAACACTTAGCATACTTAAAAGGTATTTTTAGTGTTAGATATAGCACAAAATTTGATGGAACATTTTAAATATTATATATATTATTAACATACAAGATGCCTTCTAAATGTATTGAAAAATCTAATTACCTTAGAGATTAAGTAGATTCAGACCTGATATTCCCAGGGAAGGCTTTAGAAATTCCTGGACTCCCTAAAGACCTTGTGGATCATATTGTATGCATGACAATCAGCATGTGAGTCCATGACAGAAGACTGTTTAGGTTGTGCTTCATAAAAAGTCATGTCACTGAGAGAGTAAGTAGAATCTGAAAGACAGCACATTCTCTGTCCAGGAAGTCTCATGTCTTGGTTAAGCTGTGTTAGGTAAGAAGAGGACCTTTATTCTGTCCAAGAAGCTCTGTTCAGTGAGTCACATCACAAAGTCTGAGTCCTAACAAGACAACAACGTTACCCTAATTTCTACCAAATTAAAAACAAACAAACAAATTGTAATTAGAAGTAGCCTATTCTGAAAACGTAGAGCGTCTACATGCTGTTTTACAAGTATAGCAGAAAATCAAATGCTGTAAACCTTTGTGTCAAAAGATAAATTAGACTAGTCTAAGATGTACCAGGAAACAAAACAAAGAAAAAAAAATTAGAGGGTAAGATGTACTTATTGCAGTTAACAGACATAAACATTAAACTCTGATTAATAAGATCAAAAAATAGAAATTTTTTACCTAGCTTACATGTCACTTTTAAATGAAACAAAATGAAAAGTGTAGAACATATAGACACAGACATATATTCAAATTGAGATATCACCTAATGAACGGAATAGCAGAATGTTTGTATATAAAGAGGGTGCAGTGAACTGGAAGACAATTTAATGGGAAATAACCATAATAAAGCACAGAGTAAAAAAGAAGACAACAGAAAAGACTAAAAAATTTCAAAAATTATAGATAGGTCATGTTGAAAAGTCAAACAAGGTTGTTACTGGATTTACAGAAGGAGTAGAGAGACTGAAGTAGAAGAAATATTTGGATACACTGACTGTTTTTTAAACAAATGCAAGACCTCAAGTTACGTTTGGCAAAAGCACTATAAACTTTAAGCAAAAAAGTAACAATCATCAGAAACAAACTTAAAATTTCTAAAAGAAAAAGAAAAGACATGTATGTACATAATTCTGAAATGGCAGAAATGCCAATGACAAGATACCAAAAGCAGCCAAGAGTGGTAGCTGACTTTTCAATATCTCAATCGACACTGCAGGTAAGGAAAAAAATTAAATTAAATAAAAAAAAAGAATTGAGGGACTAGAACTACATACCTTGTCAAATGGTACTTAAAAATAAAAGTTGTGTTGCAGATGATGGTAACAGAGGAGGTTCCCTGCTGGCTGCTGGAAAGATAATATGGATAATATGAAAATAGTTCAAAGGTGCACTGGACCCAGAAGCCCATGACTTGGGGTACTCTCCCCCACTCTCTCAGAATTAGAAGTTACCCTGTGAAGCACAACAGTGAGACCCACAACTGCAGATTGTGAGTCTGCAAATCCAGAGAGGAAAGTTTTGAGCATTACCGCAAATAGGGGCCACTCCTGTACAACATTTTTACCAGCAACACTAGGGCCCTCCAGGGCCCTCCGCCAGCCCCTGCGTCAGCATGTGCAGGTTAGTTATCCTCGATGCATAGCACCATCTTCTAGGCAAGTGGAAGTTCAGTAACCTTAGCATACTTGAAAAAATAGCAACCTAGGAAACCATTCAATACAAATGAGGAGAAAATAAAATACAACACATAACACCATGAGTCCTTAAGGGAATATTTCAGCACACAGAGAGAACTAATCTCCAGAAACTGCCACATAGATATGGTATATCTATTTTTCCTTTTACATGGAGTTCAAATATGCCATGATAAAGGAATTCAAAGAAATGAAAGAAAACAGAAAAGCTAATGAAAAGTATTCAAGAAAGCTCAGGAAAACAATTTTTTCATGAGAAGTAAAATTAACAAAAAGAAAATAAAAATTGAAGCTTTAAATAAAAAACAACAGGAATGCAAGATATAAAAATATCAAGAACGGACATAAAAAATTCTGGAGAAAGTATGAAAATAGAATAGAATGAAAGATCCAATCAAATGGAAGATCCAATTAATGAAGATGATAATGGTCAAAAAAATACTGGTTAAAAAAAAGAGGAAAAACAAAATAATAAAAAAAATGCTTTGAGAATTATCCAATTGTATAGGAAAAAGCAAAATAAGATCAATGGAAAAGCAAGAGAATGGGACAGATAACTTATTCACAGAAATACAAAACTTCAAAAACATGGAGAAGGAACTAAATATAAGTTCATAAAGCTAAAAGAACAGCTGGCCACCTGAATGCAATGAGACCTACACCAGCACACAACAGCAGTGACACTTTAAAGATTTCCAGATCAAAAAAGAGTAGACAGTCTGATAGAGGGAGAAAGGGATTCGTAGATTGAGAAGGAGAAATCTGACCAAAATGTCCATAGGAAAACAAACAGACAGACAGACTGATAGCTAGATGATAGATAGATAGATAGATAGATAGATAGATAGATAGATAGATAGATAGATAGATAGATAGATAGATAGAGACAGACAGACAGACAGACAGACAGACAGACAGACAGACAGACAGACAGACAGATAGATAGATAGATAGATAGATAGATAGATAGATAGATGTTAATAAGGATATTTTAGATAAGAGAAACCATAATATATTTTTGATGACAAAAGTGATCAGTGATACTGAGGTTATTTTTTTCAGGCAAAAAGGAAAATAAATTCAAGTGGATACAGAAGTGAAAGAATACATAGAAAACAAAAGGCTAATTATTCTGATATATCTATGTGAATACTGACTGTGCAATACAGTAATAGCAACACTGCCTCATGGAATTTAAGTAAATAGATTTGAAATACATGAAAATGCCATAATGGGCAAAATGTAATTGAATTTAAAGAGTTTGAGAGTTTTGACTTTGTTGTCTAAAAAGTGATAGAAATATTTATACAGAAAATGTAATAAATGAAAGACACATCTTTAATTTTTAGATGTAGATATTCACTAAAATAATAGTAACAATCTGTAAAAGAGGGATAAAATCACTTATAACACACATCCCTTTAAATATGAAAAATTATTACCAACTATAGAGATAAGTAAAATTATTTAAACAGATAAAAGAAAAAACAAAATAGATAAAATTCAATTGCTGCATACTTCGTAACTTAGCTATAAATAATATTTATAAAATCATAAAAAATAATTACCTCATTAATTTAATCTGTAAAGTAAAATCTATGTAATTGACACTAAAAAATCATATGATCATATCTAAAATAAAATTATTCAGGAAATACAGTATAAAAAAATCTAAAATGATAAGAACAGTATAGAAAAAGGCAGAACAATAGCAAAAATATAAGAAATATATTAAATGTTGAAAAGTAAAAAACATGAAGGCAAAAATGCTAAGAACTGCTTCTGAGATTTGTGGTAGAGACAAGATGGACAAGGAGCTGGTGATTTCTTATAGTTTCTGAAGGAAATATTTTAATTCAATGAGGTAAAATTATCAAATTAAAATTAAAAGAAGAAAAATATTTTCCCATGGATGAGTACAAAGAAAGACATAGACTTAAGTAACTCAGATAATTAAAACAAAATTCCTGTTGGGTTAGTGTAAGAAATGGAATGGTTCCCTTTTTAGGAATTTTTAAGATGATTTCAGCAAATGACAACTATTTGATTGAAATTTACTTCTCTCTTTTAATAGCATATATTTGTTTTCAAACAATGAAGCTTAAAATAATCATCATTTGAAATCTTCTTCTCTCAAGGAGGCAAAGAAGGCAAATTGTAGAAATTTCGAATGTATGATTAAGTCCCCAAAATTGTAAATAGGTAATTTGTAAACATTTTGAAAGAATTTTTATCATAAGTCAGCAAAGTAAGTTTATGAAGGACAATTGAGTATTTCTTAATTAAATTATGAAAGAATAAACTCTCTTCTGTCTAAATAGCAGTTCTTGAATTTTGCAATACATTTGACACAGCCCTGTTGTGATATGCTCGTGTGGACATTTCAGTACAGACAAAACTAGTGAAAGAGATTTGTCTATGCAATTTCAGTGCAGTGACTCTTTAAAAAGGATTTTTGTTTCTACTTCTTAATATTTACTTGAAGAAAAATTTCAATGACTATAAAGAATCTGAAGAATCAAAGATCAGAAAATTACAGTTCATGGGCTAAGTCCGGTTTACTGCTTTTATAAAGTTTTCTCAAAACAGAACCACATTTTTTGGTTTACAGACATTTTCCCCTTTAGCAATAACTCTAAGGACTTGGGACAGACGGTTTGGCATGCATAATCTAAACTAGTTAAGACTCCAGATCTTTATAGAAAAAAAATTCTGACATCTGGGTTAGATAATATTTTTAGGGCAATTAATATTTATTGAACAACCAGAATCTTTTATGCAACATTTGTAATCATGACTTGGATTGAGAGTGTCAGTTGGAAATACTTTTGACAGCAGTTACTAGTAACCCAAATGACAAAGACTCAGTTAATTATGCAGGATGTTATTTTTATGTAACCTCAGTCTTGCTGTAATAATCTAGAATTGGGAAGCTCTTTAAAGGTGTTTTCTATGGACCAGGGTCTTTAGCACTTCATGACTGACTTTGTCATTCTATAGTCATAAGATGGTAGTTGTACCCCCATAAATCACAGTCACATTCCAACATTGGTGAGAGGTTGGAAAGCAACAGGTATTCTTTGGGTAAGGTCTTGTCTTGCTACTTGGGAGAAAAAGACTTGGGAGTAAAACTTCAGACATAGTTTCCAGAGAAACTGAAGCCCAAGATAAGATTTAAAAGATGTATAGAATCAAACCTGTACTACACAAAGAAAAGCCATGATATCCCTGAGGTGAGATGAGGATAGCATATTTGGAGAAAAAAAATAAAATCTTCATTATTGTTGGAGTAGAAAATGTGTGAAAGACTTGTGGAGATAAGATGTAAGAGGCCATCAGATGATAGTCATGGAAAGTAAAATGCTGTTAAAGAGTCATCCTTTGCCTTGAAGGGCAATGAGAGAATTCTGCAGAAGGGGAGTGATTTCATATTTCCTCATAATCACTCTGCCCACAGTGTAAAAAATGAATGGAAACCTGAAACCGCTTCAGTGCAAAGATCTGGAGAACATCGCTAGGGTAATTCAGACAGAAGAATACTTGCTTCGGCAGCTGATGGAACAGAAGGATCAGCGAGAAACAGATTCAGGAGGTTCTCAGGAGAGGGGTCAAGGGGACTCAGTGATGGTGACTCTGGTACGAAGTGCAGGTATCTGTCCTGGGCAACTGGCTTTTCACTTAGATGCAAAGCACAGAATAAACATGTGCTGAGGGGGGACCATCATGAGTTTAATCTGGGATATGTGAGGTTCTGAGGGGCCTAAAACAAAATCATAATTTTTGCAGCAAATCCTGAAGTGTCAAAGACATTTTCTGGTCTTAAAAACTTTCTACATAGGGTGGCACATTTATGAGCTAAGGGTGAATGTTTCCTTAAATATCAGTAGTTTTCTCAAGATCAGAGGCTGGTCATTGTGATTATAGAAGTAGCATCACAGGCCAAGAGAACTGGGTGCAGATCTTGAGACCACCTTCCCACTCTGAGCTATTAATACTCTAAAGGCCTTAGGGTCTCTTGTGTGATGAAGCTATAGTCTTACTCCTACCTCTTAGAGTGGTTTAAGAACCAAATGAAATAACATATAAAAACTGTTATGGTGACTGGGGGGTGCTTTTCAACATCATGTCACCGGGTCCCCATTAGGGATAACAACAGGGAGGCAGATAATATTATGCAATGGTAAAAACTGGCAGTATGAGGACTATCCTTTGAAGTCTTTGCTGGGAGCAAGGATGTGCTTTTCTGCCATTCTTCCTAAGCCTTGAGTAGGTTTGGCCTTTGTCCAAGAGATGCAGCAGCTTTAGACGGAGGCTTAGTAACAAAGGGAAGGAGATATTGCAGGAAGATGGTACATGTGGTGCGGCCTCTTTTCCTCCCTCCTGTCTTCCCCACCCCCATCTCTCCAGGGTGCCTCTCCTTCACTGTGAGCTCAGATCCCCTGCCAGTACAACAGTGACAATATGAGATATCGCATCTGAAGAAGCACAGCCAAATATTTGATTTGGACGATTACACTGAAGATGCCTCATCACAACTGTGGGTGCCCAGATTACCAACTCCTTGCTCTTGGCTTCCGTACATTTTGCAGTGAGTACAAACTGCATAGAAGAGCTCATTACAACACTGATGGAAGGGATCCCAAATGGCTGATGTGGAGTGTCTTGTTTGGGGAAGAGTTCACTGATGAGGAATAAGCTGAGGAGGCAAGATGCTGTTGTTTTTCCTGTCAAGGCAAATGGTACTAAGAACATGGCAAACGTTTTTTGATTTTTTTTCCCTTTCTAAATTGGATTCAGAAATTCTTGGCGATGATAAAGCGATTCCTTCTGGGGGAGATTATAGAGGAAGAGTCACAATGACTTTTTTCTTTCTCTCCTTAACATATGATTGTCTCCATTCCGCTTAGCATCAGTGATGAAAAATCACAGATCTGGGAAGAAACTAGTGTCAGCTGTTTCTTCCCCCCTACCCCCCCCTTCCTCACCCTCCCTGCTCCCCCACCTGACTTCACTGTTTCTAACACCCTCTTCTGTTCATGTTTCAAGTTGATCGAAACATAAATAAAACCATTGTGCATCACTGGCACCAAATGATGTCTTCTTTCTATTTTGTTCCCCAAAGGATAATATCTTTCCAACTTTAGACAGAAACCCTGTACTTTCGTAACACAGAACACCTAGAACTTCAACTTTTCTCACATCTACTTGAGAATTTAAAGGTGTACCATATATTGATTTGATAGGTATAAAAGTAAATTTTTTGTAAAGTATCTGCCATCAGTCATCAGTGTTTCAGTGATAATTAGGAGGTTCACTGAAAGGCAAGACTAACCATTACACACGTACAGACACATACCACACACACACTCATTAGTTATGTGAGAACATGCAAAATTATGATGAGGTCCACATTTTGTATCTGTGGTGTGTGAACATATGCACTCACACATACATGCACACTGCCTATAAAGACAAGTATTGCACATGCCAACTTGTATATAGACCCAATTCAAAGTCCTTAGAGTGACCTAGAAAAAGAATTAAAGTGCAATAGTAGATTTCCCTTCTTGATTTATATAGTCTGCCCTTAAAAGATGAGAGGAATCTGCATAATATGATTCTTCCATCCCTGTTTATTTTTTCCACATTATATGATTACTTCTTTCAGGTGAGGTCACCATAGTTTCCCCACCACCATGTGCCCACAACCTTCCACCACCTTCTACCACTCTCCTCCCCACTCTTCTCTATTTCTCTATTTTCCCCGACACTTCATTCACCCAGTCTAAGCCTTGATCTCCCACTTGTAAAATTGGAATAATGCATTTTTCTTATAATGTTACAGAATTACTCTGGCCTGTAACTCAGGCTATAGGAGGATAAACCAGGCGGTACTCAAGGATTTCTGGAGACCAGGCACTTTATTCCAGATTCATATGCATATGGACTCAGAAATGAACCTTTCTCCGAAAATCTGGGCCCCAAACAAAGGCTGGGAGCTCCTTTTATACTTTACTATCTCTACATTTCTACATGGGTAAAAAAATATACAAACCATATGTGTGAAGAGTAGTTCCCAGAGGAAAGGGGGAGTTTTGCAGGGAGGTAATTGTCCAAGGACACAGACCAGCCTGACCTGTTATCTGCAGCTCTGTTTAGGAGTGCTGAGATTGGGCCATGAATCTTACTTGCTAACTGTGCCTGAGTTGGTATGTTAATTGCGCTTAGGCTAAACTCTGTGACTGGGGAGGCATCTCCAGCCCATTGTCAGCAATATTTCTTCCACAATAGCACTGCTGTGGAGACTAAACGAGAACAAACATGACAGTTTCAAATGGTACCCAAGTACTTAAAAAATATGGACAGCTGAGGGCAGAGACTGGGACAAGGTGGAAGTGGTATAATAGTCAGGGAACTAAGTTATGTTAAATGAATCATATACATTCCATCTCATGATCACAATTCTAGCAAATTTAAAATCCAGGATAAAGAATTTGAGGAATTTGGTCCCTACAAATTTAAAGTTAACGGAACAGTATCTAGCTTACGTCCTTGATTATTATTTGAGAGATTAGCAAAATGGATTATGTGACTTAAAGTCCAATTACATACTTTGTGAAAGAGGAAAAATCAACATATATTAACTCAAAAACATATATGCTACTTGTCAAATAATATATGTACATTATATAAATATATGTAAATCAGAAAATTAAGTAACTGCTTCACATGCATTTCTATCTTAACGCCACTTTTTTACTGCATTTTTTTCACTTTTATAATTTTACTGAAGCTTACAGAAGAAATTTTGGTAGATTATGAAGCCTGATTTAATTATTTTTTCTAACATCCCTAATCATCATAATTATGTTAAGACCATAAACAAGAAACTAGCTTGTGAGCCCACATGTTTTCCAGATAGAGTCTGTAATTTGCCTACTTGATAATTTACCTAGTATCCTTACAACAGGCTCTAGAATGAGGTTGTTTGGGATGTACCGTCTTATTCTTTCCTAATGCATAATTTCTTCTCAGTATTGGTTTGTGTTTCTTCTTTAGATTAATTTTCCCATATGTTTCTAATTTATTCTCCAGAGAAATCAAGATCACGTATAAACAAAACATTAACTTGTTAAAACACAGGAAAAAAAAGCCAATCACTTGCCATCATTTCTCCTTTATATTTATTACTCCCACCCAGATAATCATTTAAATGAATGCAACTTGTACTACTGAAATGGTTCATTTTGTGATTAACTGCAACATTACATAAATCTTAAAGAAAATAAATCCTCTTATAGAACCTGTACCATCCATCTACAGCCATTTGGAATAAATTCTTTCTAGCACGTACTAGGATCTTCTCCCAGAAAACTTTCCAGAAAATTGTTGCCTTCAAAACCATCAATCCAAATTAAAATTAGTGTGCATATTACAGATTTATTTATTTTACATCTACATATAGTTATATCATTGTCTATACAGATTTGTCCCTCTTCATATTCCTTTCCTATAATTTTCACTGAAATTATATTTCACTATAAAATTCACCTGAATTTTTGTTAATTAATCCTTTATCTTCTTATACCAAAATAAAATTTGAAAGTTTAAAAAAAAGAATGTCTTCAGTTATTGTACCTTTAATAAAAGCAAATAATAAATTTTTGTTTTAATTACCTTCATAACCTATATTAAAGTATCATAATGTTTAAATCAGGACACAGACTACAATTATGAAAGGATAATAACTGCATTGAACCCAAAAATATCATCCTTACACTGCTAATAAATATAATTAGCATTCAGCTGTAGATGTAGACAAGCAAAAATTTCCAAATAGGTTCATCTGCATTTTTAATAGTAGGAAGGAAATAAATTAAACTACTATGAGATGTTGTTTATTGAGATGCTGGTTTTCTCTCCTAGGAGTTTTCCTCATAGTTTAACAAGGTCTACTGGAAAGAACATCTGGAACACAGATTTACACTGACCACAGCAGAGAGCAAGAACAATGCATCTTGAGGTAAAGAGGGGCAGATTTCTCCATTCTTACTTATGCTGCCATGAAATCTGCCAAAGCTTAGTTAAGACAGGCTGTAGACATCTCCACTCAGTAGTTGCCTTCTGAATGCACTAAGGAAACAACTAACTCAAAACAGAGCCCTGTTCCAGTAGCTTGTCCACAAAGGATGCTTGAGAATTTGAAGGATATCATCCTTGTATCACAGAATCTTACAGAATGCCCTCCCCCTGCCTTCTTTTGTTAGGGGACCATAATTTCATTGCACTCTTACCCAGCTAGCTTCCATATGATCCTTAACTATGGTACATTAGGAGTGTGTGGATATACCAAGAGACTATTTGATAAAGAGCCATATGATACTAATTTGGGGCAGAATGAGAAGAAATCCAATACAAATCCATGCCAATCCCATTGGTACAGTTTGGTTCATGAACTAATGTTATGAAACAGGGTAATTATCTGCAGCAACCATGGCCTATATACTTTTCAAATTTTGTAAAAGATGTATTTATTTATGCATACAAGAACTGAGCTACAGGCCAGAGGTGAGGGTGGTAAAAGGTGTCACCAGAAATAAAGTGGGAAATGGAACAGACAAATTGACTGAAATACACTGCTAAGGGGAGTAGTGGGCTAGACAGGAGAAGTCTGCTGTACCATGTGGGTCAGCTCCCTGGCCTGGGATTGAATTGATTGAATTGGTGCTGCAGTGGCTGTGGATAGCTTCATAGTGCTGAGACTTAACACCTTGTGCCACCAGGGAGGGCCTACATTTTAATTTTTAATCCACAAAGTTGCTCATGAAAAAAAGGAATAAATAAAAAGTAGATGGATAAATAAATAGCATTTATTAGTGAATATTAATCCAAGTGAGAACATAAAGCTACATGAATTGCAAAAAAAAAAAAAGTTACTCTTAAGATTTAATGACTGTTGGAAGTATATTCTAAGTACTCAGAGAGAGAAAGTATTATAGAAGTCAAGAGCTGCTGAGGAGATGTTTTCTGCATCATCAGTGGCTGAAGTGGCTTCTTATGGTCTTCCCTGCTATACAGTACCTACTACATTGTGATGCTAGATAAATATTTATGGAAGATGAAAAATTCATGAAGAGACAGACAGGAGCTTATTTGCCAGAGGTAAGGAGATTGAGAACTCAAAACGCTTTCACTCCCATTTTAAGCTGGGTAAATACAAGGAGTTGGAGGAGCTTGAGGAAATCCTCAAAATGGAAAGGATAGAAATGGGATGGGACAGGAAACTCAGAATGGTTTTTGATTATTCTAAACCTGCTTATTTCCACGTTGTTTTTAAAAGAGCTTCATAATGACTTATCCCTTTCAACAATGTTCAGAACAGAGGGAATAAGACATTAAAACTAACAGAAGGTAAAAATTGGGAAGAGTAAAAAGTTCGGTTTTGGGGAAAAATGTAACTAATAAAAAAAATGAAAATGCATGAAATATTTAAGCATGATAAACAAATTTGAAATGCAAAATCACAGAAGGAAAAGAACATGAACAAGGAAACAGATTTGCATTTAGTATTCGTTATGATTTTTAAATGGCTATTAACGACCATGCTTAATGAGATTTTTGGTTGGAAAGGAAAAATGTTTACTAATTTTTCAAGCAAAAAAGAGGGTATACAAGGGTTGCTATTTCCTGCAACCAGATCATCATATCACTTGTTGGATTTCTGACACTCAGGGTGTCTGGAGTTTGCATGCTGATGTTGAAGCAAACAAGAAAGAAGTTACTGGAATTACAATTTTTTCATTAAGGGAATTGTATCTGCATATTAGTACAAGTTTCATGGCCAGTGCCTTTCTTTAGAACCTCACATTTATGAGCATATTTGTTTGTTATTAATAAGATTTTTGACCTAGTGTCATTGGGCATTTAAAATTGGGAGAAAAAGAGAGAACAAGCAGATATTTTTCAAAGTATATCAATGAATTTCTTATTTTGGTAATACATTTATTGGGGTGCTGATAGCAGTAATAATATCATTGTTTAAATAGTTTGTCTAATATTGTTAAAATTGTTTAAATTCTTAATAAGACCTCATATGTTCAATAAGAACTATTACCCTAATCTTACATGTATCATGTACATTTAAAAAATCCACTTTAGACTTAATTATCTTTAATTAAATGACATAAATGAGAACTATGATGACTTTTTTTTTGTAAATAATAATGTCTATAATAAACATTTTAGTAACCGAAAGTAAAATTGTTAGGTCAAAGAATACAGAATTGTTAATAATAGGATAATGGGATATGTCAGCATATTTCTTTAATGTCAAAAATACTCTCCGAGGCAGCTTTATAAAAAATGAAAACTACATGTTTCCAGAAAAACACACCTTCCCAAGTCTCCAAATAATACTGTCGGGCACGTATGGATATGGCTAACATGCTGAAGTTGAATGGGGAAGCATCAGGCATAAGATCTTTGGTGATCTTACTGGCTGTTTATGCTACCCTGAATTTTTCCTACCACTTGAGTTTTTTTTTTTGTTTTTTTTGTTTTATCTATTTTCACTCTCCAAGTTCAAGAATATTGTCTAAGCAATCCCAACACACTCCTGATAATTTATCCTGAGATGGCTAAAAGATGGTCAGCTTCCCATGACTGTCAGGTCCAGTTTTTAGATATATTGATTTTTTTTCTTAAAGCACTATGCATATTTTAATTTATTTAAAGAGATTTTAAGGAGTAGCTATTTAACATATAACCAAATAAATCTGATAATATTCAATATTAGTATCAAATAAAATATGATATATAATCTGATATATCTATGACATTACAAGAAATAAGTGAAAATTCCAATCCAAAGGAATCCAAAAATTGGGAAACTGAAAATCTAAGTGATAAGTGGGCACTGATGCTTTAATAATCATAATGGCATTTACTTGTCTTATAATATTATAATGACTATTATGTCTTCACTATTAAGTGAAGGAACTCAGTGACCTAAAATTGGATCTGAGTTTCCCTTTAATATAAAGGTACATAGGGAAGAAATAATCTATATAATAATCTATAAGATGAGTGAACGAATGAAGCTTGTCATGGTCTGGACTTTGCCTGGAAAAAATAACTGCCCTCTAAGAATTCATAACCATAACACTATCTTCGCTTGGGCTTGGGGTTTGAATTTACACTATGAAAGGTCCAGGAAACACTAAATAGAGAAGTTATCATGAAAGTTGTCCCAGACTGTAAAAAAGCAAAGAAACACAGAAACCTTTCCCCATGAAGTTCAGTTCATGAAATGATATATCATATATTCTAAAATAACTGTTTCAAATAAGATAGTCAGATTCAAAACTTGAGAAAGGAACACATGTTAAAAAAGTAAACATATTTGAAAAGGAGCCAAAGCAAACTTTTATGAATATAAATGTACATTTCATTAAATTTAAGTATTTAACAGGTGAGTTAAACAGCACATTAGACAAAGACCAAGGGAAAATTGGTATACAAGGGATATATTTTTACGGCGACACAATGGTCTGAGAAAATTTTAAAAAACTCTTGAAAGAACAAGTTAGAGGACTTTCCCTCACACTTAAGAAAATCTATTTCATGAAGTAGAATGATGTTGGCTAAGAAATAAACAGTGCAATGGGTGGAGGGTAGGGTTTGGGGTGGAATTTAATATTCATAAACACACTCATGCAAAACAGGCAAATATGATATATAATATGGTAAACCAATGGGGTAAAGATGGACACACTAGTAAGTTTTGGGCAATTGATCACACCTGGAGAAAAAAAGAAAAAAAACTAGTTCTCCACTTCAAACCATACATGGAAATCAATGTCAGTTTCTCCTCTTGCCTCTTCTCATCTTCTGCTCCCACCTCCCCCTTGTATGAAAGTACAATTTTAAGGAGTATTTGTTTTGACCTATAAATTTTGCTAAAAGTACATACATATTTAACATAAACAAACATGTATATATTCACTTTTATATGTAATATATAATATATTAATATGTGTTATATTCACTGGCATATAGAGGCTGTGTGTATAGACATACTGCTTTTTAAAAAAAATTAAAGGCTTATGGCAATGCTATGTCAAGTCATTCTGTGTCTGTCTAAAACAAGATGTATTACTGTGTGCTATTTTGTTCTGTGAAACTATTTCATAATTATTATTTGAAATCATTGCTCTTTGCTCTATTGTAATCGCTTTGGTGCCATGAATTGTGCTCAATAAGAGAGTGAATTTAATCACTGAATGTTTTGTGTTTTGACTGTTCCACAAGTTGCTGTTCCCCCTATTTTTCCCCTTGTCCTCATTCCTTGAAATATAACAATATTCATATTACTAGGCCAAATAATAACATAAAAATGGTATATAAGTGTTCAAGTGAAAGGAAGAGTTATACATTTCTCACTTTGAAGCAAAAGCTAGAAATGATTAAGCTTAAGAATGAAGGCATATCAAAAGTTGAGAAAGACCAAAAATTAAGTTTCCTGTGCCAAATTTTAATCAGAAAGTTTTTGAAGAAAATCATGAACATATTCATGAGTTATAAGAAAGCAAAATAGCATTATTGCTGAAACAGACAGTTTTAGTGGTCTAGATTTAAAGACAAACCAGCCATAATATTACTTCAAGTCAAAGCCTAATCCAGAGCAAGGCCCTAACTCTAGTCAGTTTTATGAAGACTGATAGAGGTAAGGACGCTAAAGGAAAAAAAAAGTTTAAGACTAAAATGAGTTGTTTCATAAGGCTTAAAAAAAGAAGACATCTCCCTAACATAAAAGTGCAAGGTGAAGCTGATGTAGAAACTGTAGCAAATTATCTATTTTTATGTAGCTAAGGTAGTTGATGAAGGTGACTATACTGAATAATAGATTTTTCAGTTTATATCAAACAGTCTTATTTGTATTTGAAGAAGATGCTACTACAGACTTTCACAGCTAGAAAAGAAAAGTCAATGTTTGGCTTCAAAACTTTAAAGGACAGGGTAATTATCTTGTTAGGTCTAATGTCAGTTAAAGCCAATGCTCAATAAACATTCCATAAATCTTAGGGCCTTTAAGAATGATGCTAAATCTACTTTCCCCGTGACTCTACAAATGGAACATTAAAAAAAAAAAGGATGACAGCACATATGTTTATAATGTGGTTTACTGAACATTTGAAGTCCACTGTTGAGACCTAGTACTTATCAAAAAAAAAAAAAAAAAAAAAGATTCCTTCCAAAATATAACTGCTCATGACAAGCCACCTGGACATGCAAGATCAGATGCTATACAAAGAGATGAATGTTTTCATGTCTGCTAACACAAAATTTATTATGCGGCCCTTGGATCAAAGAGTAATTTCAACTTTTAAGTGTTACTTAAAAAATAAATTGTAAAAGACTATAACTTACCATAGACAATGATTCCTCTGATGGTTCAAGGAGAAGTCAATTGAAAATTTTCTGGAAAGGATTCAACCATCTACATTTCACTAAGAACATTCATGATTCATGGGAAGAGATCAAAAGGCAATATTAGCAAAAGTTTGGAAGAATTTGATTCCAGTTCTCATGAATGACATTGACAAGCAAGACTTTGGTGGAGGAAATAACAAGTGTGATGGAATAGCAAGAGAACCAGTGACTCTAAGGGAAGCCACCTTGTGCTCAGTCACAGAGACACTAGCAGTGAACAGAAGAGAGTGGAGCGCTATCTCCCTACTCACTTGCAATGATCTAAGTGGGTGAGTCGCAGGACCTTGCAGCACGGGTATCTTTTCTAGCAGTGGCAATAGCACCATGGTAGCGGAAGCAAGGGGCATCACTAGGCAACACAGCCATACAGTCCTCTGTATGCACTCCTATGCCTGGGAGTGCAAGGTCAACAGAGTCCTGTGGCTCACATTCTGCAGACCACACCTAGCCCTCCTCGCTAGGTGACTCGATTTAGTGAAGCATGACTCACTGCAGAACGAAGTAGCAAAGAAACAGGCCAGGAATTTAGGGCCCCTGAGCTCCTGAATATAGAGCCTGCTTTGGAGAGAGAGGACAGGATAATACAAACATGATCTATTGGCCAAACCTCATTAGGATTGAAGAGTATTTAAGTCCCAATCTCTATCTCTGCTTCTACCTGCAATCAAGGTAAATAATTAATAAAATAGGCCAAAAAATAAACTCATAATGTTCCATCAATGAAAAAGCAAATTAGATAATATATATGTTTAGGAAGCAAGAAACATCCCAGCATAAGATAAAAAAACAGAAGTAAAAGAATAGACATCCAGAAACCTATATAAGGATACAAAATGGAAGCTCTAATATTTAATAGTTTTAAAATATTATTTCTAAAATACAAAATGAGATACTGGAAGATCAAATTTTGACAAGCATTATAAGATCTCAAAAGGAGATCCAGGGACATAAAGAATTCTTCACTAGAGAGACTGAAGGTATTAAAAGAACACAAAAAGGAACTTTGAAAGAAATTAGAACAAGCATGGAAAGCATTTAAATGCAGTATAAGAGAGAATTTCAGAAATAGAAGACTCAAATGTACAAATCACCCAAGTGGAAAAAGAGACAAACAAGATTTAGGGAAAACGAAGAAATTCTATGAGAATTATGAGACTCAATGAGAAGAGGAAACATAAGGATAATAGATAGGTAACCCAAAAGGTGAACAGAGAAAAAAGGGTACAGAAAATCTATTCAGATAAATAATAGCTGAGGAATATCAAACATAAGGAGAAAAATAAGCATGGATATCTAGGAAGCAGACTGAATTCCCAAGATTCTAAATGCAAAATTCTTTCACAAAGACATGTCATTGTTCAATTATGCAAAGTTAATTGATTTATTAAAAGTCACTTAAAATAGTAAAGACTGCTAAAGAAAAAATAACCAAGATAAAGTACAAAGTCATCCTGTTCAGCTGTCATAGGTTTCATACCAGCTAATATCCATATATGAAAAGAATGGAATCAAGTGTTGATAATCCTAAAAGATAAAAACTGCCACCCCAAAATACTCCATCTTGCAAAATTGTCATTCAAATATGAAGGTGAAATAGACTTTCCCAGACAAATAGAAACTAACAAAGTTGGCTACTACCAGCCCTGCCCAAAAGAAATGTTGAAAGGCGTTCTTCTACAAGAAAACACAAAACATTGAGCAAAGTGACAACAGAAATTCAAAATCAGAAATATGACCAAGAATTTTATGAGTTAACAACCAAACACTAAAGCAGAGTGTGAAAAGTTACATTGAAATAGTGGCGAGGTGGCATCAGTTCATAAAGGCTTTTTTAAGACATAGTAAATTCAATGTAAACTTTGTGGTGATCGCTAAGCAGAAATATAAAATAGAGGCACATAGAAAAGGAAATGAAGAAACTAAGAAAACCACCAGGGGAACTCATCCTGAATGAGCACAGGATGCTCACTGAAATGAAACCTGGTTTGGCAGAACAATCCTGCTTTGTTTCCAGGTTGACTGTCTGAACTCCTTGTCTAAGTGGTTTGTCAACGTCTTCAACAATAATTTTGCTTTTTCAATATTTTTTTTAGGTCTACTATAGAGAGACTGAAGGTATTAAAAGAACACAAAAGGGAACAAGTTTCTGTATATAACAAGTTGCTCCTGTTTTAAACTATTAAGGACAGTTACATTTACTTGATGATTTTTTCCCCTTGATCGTCTTTGTTCCTGATTATCTTTTTTCACTGAAAGTCTAATTTATAGATATGAGAATAACAATTTCTGTCAGTTACTGGCTCACAGTACATTCCTCTGGTCTTTCACTTTTGTGTTTGTTCTTAGGTTTTAAATGGGTTTCTTATAAGAAAAGTATAGATGGGTTGAAAATTAGGAATGAGATTTGGTATAGCTTCTATGAAAAATGATATGGAAAAAAAATAAAAATGGAAATTCCATATGATTTCATGATACCACTGCTAGGTATTTACCAAAGCCTATGAAAACACTAATACAGAAAGATTTATACACTCCCATGTTCATAGAGCACCATTCACAATTGCAAAATCTTGGAACCAAACTAAGTGTCCAATAACAGAGATTTGGATAAAGAAATGACAGAACATATACTCAACAGAATACTTCCAAGCTATTAAAATGATCAAATAGTGCCTTTTGGAACAAAATGGATAGATGTGATCATTATGTTAAGTGAACTAAGTCAAAAGAAATGGCTGTTTGCATTCATCTGTGTAATATATATAAACAAAAAACATGCTGACAAAGCATAGCAAAATATTATCTGTGAATATATATATATATATATATATATATATATATATACTGGCAATGAGAGGGAACTAGGGGGCAGAGGATGAAGGGATTAGGGAAGGAAGGGAATAGGATATTGGCAAGGGAGTTTTGCTAAAAGGTGAGTGAAGCATGAACACATATGGAGGTGCAAAAATATAACCTCAAAGTTATATGGATATGCAAGTGTCTGAAATCTAATTTAAAAAAGGGAGAAAATATTAGGTATCTACAGACCTTAATCTAAAAAAAACAGAAAAACTGTATCTAGAGAATGGAAAGTTGTGGAGAGATTGGATGCCTTCTTAGGGGACCGAGGTAGGGGTTGTTGATCACATTTAATGGGAGAAATTGAATAATTTCTGAGTAGAAAAATGACCTAAAAACAAGTTTTCATTAAAACATTGTCACCTGGGCCTCCCTGGTGGCACAGGGGTTAAAGTCTCAGCACTATCAATCTAACTCCAGCCACTGCAGCATAAGTTCTATCCCCAGCCAGGAAGTTGACCCTCATGGCACAGCAGACCTCTCCTGTCTCACCTGCTGCTCCCCACAGCATTGTATTTCAGTCAGTTAGCCTGTTCTGCTCCCCACTCTGTCTCTGGAGAATCCTCTCACACATACACCCCTCTCCATCTCTGGCATACACCCCAGTTCTTGTATGCATAAATATATAAAAAAAAACATTGTCACCAATTTGTGTTGTTTCCCACCCCAGCTGTAATAGTATTTACATGGTAAATTACAGAATTTTAAGAGGTTTCTATTTCTTGCCATTATATAAGATAATGACAGTCAAGGACATTAAAATATTTTAGCATAAAATTCCAAATTACATATACATATCTTATTTTACAAAAATGTAAGTCTCTTAAATGATTGATATATTATGGTATCATTTTTAAAGTTTTATTTTCTAGTGGCTTTTAATATTCTGATATAAGTGAAATTTTCCTAACTTTGTCTAAAATAAAAAAATGTACAGTTTATATGAAATGGCATCTATTTTATATACTATGATAGCTTACTTAATAAAAAGTAATGATCATATACATCATTATATACTAACCAAGTTTAAGTACAATTTTAAACCCCTTTGCTCCCCACAAAAGTGCATGATCAGACACACTAATTTCTGGGGTTCCTGGGCGCATGCGCACTCCAAAATTGTGAATATTTACTACCTAGTTCTTCAAAGGTGAAAATGGAGGGTCTACTGCTGCCCTCACATTACTGTTGAAGAAACTCAGATATAGAGACACTGGGTGATTTGCTTACATTTATTTAGCATAGTATTGTAGAGACTAGGAAGAAATTCAATTACCCCAACTCCCAATTCAGTGCTCAATAGACTTTTGTGGCTCTAACCATCATTCTTGAGTGAATTGTATCAAACAAATATAGGGATGAGGTCACCTTTGATTGCACAGAAGATTTTTACTCTTTCTTAAGAAAAAAAAAAATTTAAAAATAGACATCATTGACTGATGTCACTCTTGCTGTGTCTCTAACTATTTTTGTGAAAACTGTCTGATAGAGTGTCACTGCTTGACAGCTGAAAGGCCTGTTGTGTGGGATTGAAAGAAAAAGATAACCAGGTGACTACACACTATGTCAATGGCAAGAAAAACTGTATCTCTTTTACCTCTAAAGCCTGGTAGCCCTTTGAACACTGGGGCTAGGATCTCCTAAGAGGAATCTATTTTCCACAGAATGGTGTGAATTTCCCACACTGAAAGTAAATATTCATGACTTTATGCAAGTGCTGATTTCCCAGGAAAAAGATAAATTCTAAGTCCATTTTATACATTTTGGACAAGCTAGTATTTGACATACTCTATATGTTCTGAATAGTATTATAATTTCAAATAAATCTGAACTGACATCACTTCAGTAATGTCATAGCCTTAAAAAACATCTGATAGGTGAAGTGCCCTTTGCAGGGATTAACCAAATACATGGATGAGGAAGGATGTAGAAGAGAGGACAAAAAAGCAGAGCAATGGGGCCACTTCCTCTCATTTTTTTTGCTGAGATTGTCCCTCATGGGGCAGTTTCCTTTCTTTCTAAATAGCTCATAAAGACCTGTGTAACTTCTTTATGGCTCAATGCCTGGGGCATTTCTCAACAGAGCTGATACATAGTAGAAAAAGCTGTTCTTGCTCTCTCAAGAAAAATATTAAGCAAAGCATATTGTAGTAGGCTGTCTCCTGGAAAAACTGAATCAGATAGGAAAATCAGATATGGATTACGAAAGCAAATGATTTTATCAAATTTTCCAAAACTCATTTAGGATATTGTTATTATGTGAAGAACCTCTTTGTAGCTTCTCCCTCCTCTATCTTTCTAAGGAATCTGTCTTTTTTGCTACTCACTTTAAAAATACTCTGATTTTGATAGATATGGTATAAAACTGACTACAATGTAAAAATATCATGTTTGATGGGTAGTTATATATATGGATGTGGCTGTGTCTTTGATTCTATAATTGAAAAATAACATTGACCTATCTAAGAAAAAAAGAAGATTTTTAATTTTAAATAGCACTACCTCTGAAATTTGGAGATGGGAAGAACCAACAAATCCGACTGTTGTGCTTAATTAACTCTGCTCAACATTCAGAAATCTCTCAATAAAGTAAACATTCTCTTAATATACCTCTTTTATATTTAATCTTTCTTTTTTAAAAAAGAAGGTATTCGTTTTTTCATATGCCTGTTGGACATTTGCATTTCCTCTTTGTAGAAATGTCTTTTTAGCTCTTCTGCCCAGTTTTTGACTGGATTGTTTACTTTGTTTTTGATTAGTCTAGTCAGCTTTTTGTGAATCTTTGTGATATATACCCAAAAGACATAAAAACACTGATTCAAAAGAATACCTGCACCTCTATGTTTATTGCAGCACTATTTACAGCAGGTAAGACCTGGAAACAACAAAAGTGCCCAAAAACAGATGATTGGATCAAGAAGATGTGATACATATACAATGGAATACTATTCAGCAATCAAAAAAGATAAACTGGAATCATTCATAGAAACATGGATGGAGAGCTAGAAGGGATTATGCTCAGAGAAATAAGTCAGATGGCAAAAGAAAAATACCAGATGGTTTCACCCTTAGGAGGAATATAAAGGAACAAAATGACCAAGGAAAAGATTAATAATAATTAAAACAAGAAAAACAAAAAGACAAAGACAAATAGGGGACACTTTGTGGGGTGTCAGGGAATGGGTTGAGGGCAGAAAGAGCACAAGGGACTAAGGTGATGGTACACTGGTGATATGGTGGTGGGAAATCCATGGGGACCACAATTGATGTCAAATATATAAATATATATATATATATATATATATAGAGAGAGAGAGAGAGAGAGAGAAAGAGAAGGAAGG
>JAGFMF010012281.1:3411708-3497720 GCA_019455555.1 Galemys pyrenaicus | reverse complement strand
GAGGGAGGAAGGAAGGAAGGAAGGAAGGAAGGAAGGAAGGAAGGAAGGAAGGAAGGAAGGAAGGAAGGAAGGAAGGAAGGAAGGAAGGAAGGAAGAGAGAGAGAAAGAGAGAGGAGGCATTCAAAGAGAAAGGAGGCATTCAAACTTTTTGGTTCCCTACAAAACAATCTGTGCATAGGATCTAGTCAATGATCATCATGAACAAAATCAGTCCCTCGTTACAAATTAGAAGATGATAAGGGACAGAAATGAGAAAATGGAGTTTTCTCTAATCCTTACTTATCAGATGAATGGTTTACCTACTTTCTTGCACAACGTTTGAACTTTGAAGTTTCAACATAGTGAAAGGATGGAAAATCAGCCATCCTACCCTGGTTCTGGTACTGGGAGCTCATGCTCTGTGTAAGACCCAGGGACTTCCCAGTTCAGAAAAATGAAATTCTTCCCACTGTTGCAGATTTCCCTTACATGGCCCTCTCATAGCTCCCAGATAGATTTTTTTCATCTTCAGTCCTTCATTTTTCCTTAATTTTCACCTTCCCAATCTTCCAAAGTAGTCAATATTATCTCTAAAATCATGATCCATCTAATCTAAGATTACATTACATCTCACACTTTTTTTTTTAATGTAGGGGCACTAGTGTTTAAATCCTAAATATCCAAGTTAAGTGACCACATAGAAATTTTAGAAAACAAAATAATTATTTGATCAGGAGTTGAGAGAGGTGAACAAGGAATCATTCATTCCATGTTACAATTACCTTTTCTCTATGAAAATTAGAATTCATTTTTCTTTTAAAGATTTATTTTCACTTATTTATGCATACAAGAACTGGGGGCTAGGCCAGAGGTCGGTAGAGTGGTGGTTGGTGGTGAAAGGGTTCACCAGAGACAGAGTAGTAGGGAGCAAAACAGGCAGATCTACTGAAATGTATTGCTGAGGGGAGCAGCAGGTGAGACAGGAGAGGTCTGTTACACCATATAGGTCACTTCCCTGGCTAAAATCAAACTCATGATGCAATGGTTGTGAATAGTTTCATAGTGCAGTGACTTTAACCCCTGCACTACCAGGGAGGCCCCTCGAATTAGAATTCAATTCAGTTCTTTATATCAAATACAGAAGGATAGTTTCCCTTAAATACTTCTCTTTTAAAAAAAAATATGTATTTATGCATTTAAGAGCTAGGGTACAGGCCCAAGTTGTGAGGGGTGAGAGGATTCACCAGAGACAGAGTGGGGAGCAGAACAGGCAGATTGACTAAAATACACTGGTGAGGGGAGCAGCAGGTGAGACAGGAGAAGTCTGCCATGCCATGTGGGCCATCTCCCTGCCTGTGGATCGAACTTGTGCTGCAATGGCTGTGGATGCTTCATAGTGCAGTGCTTAACCCCATGTGCCACCAGGGAGGCCCCTCCTTTAAATAATTCTTATCTGGTTATGATATAATTGCAACTTGCTCCTCAAATTATAACACCTTCTTCAAGGAACATATTAAAGAATGGGTGCTTTCCTTAATACCTTTTTCATAATTTCTAAATTTCATCCTGAAAAACATGACAGTCAGTTTTGTAAAGAAAGTCATGCATGGGGCACTTACATTACTGAATTTTCAGATTCTGATTCTGGAGTTATTATATGGATGATAACTAAATTTAGAGGAGCAGACTAGGTTATCTTCTTTATCCCCTCTCCACTGGACTGTAGAATGAGAAAGAGTCTCCCCAAACAGAATATTGAAAAGGATACCATATAAAAGACTTAGGGAAGACTCATGTTATAGCCAGGGAGATAAGACACGTCCCAGAACATTGCAGCATCAGAGACATCAAGGAGGAGGAGGAGGACCTAAGCTTGCTCTTCGGACTTAGTAATAAAAGATATTTGGGAAGCTTCACTGAAAGCAAAGGTGGGAGTGTAGGTAAGTGACAGATTATAATGAATTGAAGAATGAACAGAGGGACTTCATTTCTAGAAATATGATGAATTAAATCCCCTTAAAGATCATCCTTAATGAAGTAATTAATAAAGCAAGTAAAAACAAAACAAAAATGGAGAAAAAACTCCCAGCTCTCTGACTGTATTGCCGAACTCACCTAGTATTAAAGAATTTTCATGTTACAAAAAGAAATGAAAATTAGGAGCTCTAGCATATAGACAGTCTAACTCCAGCTTGAGGGCTACTATCAGATCCTGAAATCTTGAGCTCCCAACTGAAAGTTACATGAGTAATTGAGGCAGATGATAAGCCTATGACAGTTCAGACAGAAAGAGATCTAATAAAAGATTAGGAATTTCAAGCTTTTGCCCTCAGGAAAAACAGAAGTAAAAGAGAAAGGTAAAGAAAGATAAAGAGAAGGGAAACTTGCTCTTTTAAACATTTTGAAATTGGAAGGGCATATTCTGATTGGAAGAAGAGTACATTTGTCTATAGAATCTAGAACTATAGGTAGGCCCTCAGTTCAAAGAATCTCTCATCCTGAATTAGTACTACATATGAAGTCCAAATTTTAATTTAAATCAAATTCAGATTACTAGTTTATTAAACATCCATCAGAACCAAAAACAAATCCTCTCTAAGATCTCACAGAATTCAGACCTGGAACATTGCTCTAACAGGGATGACTCATTTTTAAAAATAATATACATGCAAGGAAACAAGCCACCATAACAAGAACCTCCAGGAAAATAAAAAAACATGTATGACCTTATGTGTCTCAGGGGCCACAGGAATGGTTAAATTTTGAAGATCTGTCAAATTCTGGGGGAGTTGTTAGCCTATTCATGATTTCAGTATTATAGAGCAACATTAGCTCATGCTCCATTCCTTTCAATGATATTATATCTTTGAGAATTGCTATGATAACAACAAAAGTATTATTTGAACATTGACATGAAATGATAAAAGAGATCAGATCAATCTTCTTCCATGGATTAAGAAGTTGCAAACAGGGCCTCCCTAGTGGCGCAATGGGTTAAGCAACGCACTATGAAGCAAACTAAGCCACTGCAGCACAAGTTCGATCCCTGCCCCCTGGGGAGATGACCCACATGGTGCAACAGACCTCTCCTGCCTTGCCCACTGCTCCCCTCAGCAGTGTGTTTCAGTTGATCTGCCTATTCTGTTCCCCACTCTGTCTCTGGTGACTCCTCTCACCTCCCATGCCTCTTTCAAAAAAAAGTATAAACAACATAATAGGCACATAACTATCATTAGTAAACAGTTGCAGTAATTAATTTTAGAACATTATAAATTTTTTCTTTTAATTTATGTGTACCACCTTTTGAAATAGCAATAGTTCAAAGGTTTTTGGAGGATACATAGCTCTCTCATATATATATATACACACACACACACACATCTTCACTTAGTGATTTGCACATACCTATTGGTAGACATTTCTTTTGGCCTAGACATTGTATGATTAATCACAAGTGTGAATTTGAGTTCCCTGGTAAATAGATACTACCACATAGTGGGACTATATGTGGCATATTGGGGCTAACACAGTGAAAGAAAAAGGGGCAAGGAAGTTGAGCAGGCAGGAATAGACTTTGGATTACAATGCAGGCCTAGTAATTCTGGTATAGGGAGAACGAGGAAGGATTGTCCACAATTGCTTCACCTTGCAGAACTGAGACAGTCTCCCTCAACCCAATGAGAAGGAACTCAAACATAAGAATTGCTGGTAGAGGAGATGACAAGCCCTGGTTCCCCACCATGTTCAGTTACTAATGGACATTCATGTTCCCATGAAGATGTGATTTGACAGAAAGTAGGTACAGGCACTGTAGCTGAAGGCCACAAGATCTCTGAGCTTGGGCCTCTCTGGTGGCACAAGGGGTTAAGGCGCAGTACTATGAAGCCACCTACAGCCACTGCAGCACAAGTTTGATCCTCGGCCAGGGAGGTAACCCATATGGCACAGCAGATCTATCCTGTCTTGCCCATTACTCCCCTCAGCAGTGTATTTCTGTCGATCCGCCTATTCTGTTCCCCTCACAATCTCTGGTGACTCCTCTCACTCCCACACCTCTGGCCTAAACCCAGGTCCTTGTGTGTGTACATAAATCTTTAATTTTTTTTTTCTCTGTCCTCGTCACAAATCTGTGTTTTTTCAGGGACATCTGAATAGTGCCTCCTACCCCTCAAGCATCAGGATGTATGGAAAATATCAGAAAGGAGCACCTCAAAGATTCCATTCTTTGGCAAAATTTAGAAGAGGAAGGTTCGGAAGGTTCTTAAGAGCAATTATATCCCACCCCCTCACCCCCACCATTATATTACTCTTGGGGCTACAACTTGTAATCATTGTCTTTACATTCAACTCCCTTTCTGAATTCCCCTCATCCTTAGCTGTGACCTTTTAGTGGGCTTAGTGGCTAGAAGGACCCTCTCTCTCATGGTTGGGGGACGATAACTAGACACTCACATATATTTCTCGTGCCTCACTGGCTGAACTTTTCCATTCCGTTACCATCAGCATAGGGATACTAAAATGTGCCCAGGGGCATCTGCTCCCTATGTTGATTTCTATGATATGAAGGCAGCCTCATGGTCACTACAGATTATTCAAGGAATAAGGAATGTTTCCCCAAAGATAACAGATGTTAAACAAATGAAATAAAGAAATCAAACAAAAACTCCCATGAAAAAAATAAAAATCACAGACTAAATACTAAATGATAAGTTAAAAATAAATCTAAACAAAATGGTAAACACAGTAAATATGACTGGATTAAATCAATAGCTAAAAGATAAAGATTTGAGCCTGCAAAAAATATAAAGAAAATAAAAATAGGAATAAAAAAATAAGAAACAAACATCTTGATTTTTATAAGAGAAAAGTCTTGATAAAGGCAATAAAATCTGAATTTAGGGTAACAGATACAGGAGGTACATAATAAAGCAAAGAAAGCAAATGTAGCCACAGGAATTTTAGATTAAACATTCTTCAATACATAAAGCACAAACAAACCTAAAAGGCTTAATGCATGAAGGAAATACAGCAATTCTAAACTAAAAATGTAGCAAAATAATCTCAGCTATGTATAAACTATAAATTCAGACTTCAGAGACCTAAGAGAAAAATGAATTTATCTGCCTCTTTACTGGGAACATTTAACACACATTTTTCAAGAGGTAACTGAGCACAGTGACAACATTAGATAATCGAACAAAATATAAATACCAACAATAAAGATATTTCTGGTTATTTCACCCTATGGCAAGGATTTTTTTTCTAAAGTTTGGGATTATACCCAACTTAATTAAAAATAGGCAGTGGTACTGAATGCTTATTTTCCCCCAAGAAGTTATTCAAATGGTCAACAAGTTCATGAAAAGCAGCTCAGAAATACTACACATCAGGAAAATGCAAATCTAAAGACTTCACAACTGGTTGAATGGTAATTATCAAAAACACAAGTATATCACAAATTGGCAGGCATGTAGAGAGATGGGTAACTGTCGGGTTCCAGTTTTGGTGGCAATATAAATCGATGTAGCCACTATGGAAAAAAGTATGGAGATTCCTGAAGAAGTTAAAAAAAAATAGAACTAACATATCATCCCACAATTCCAGTTCTAGGTATTTATGTAAAGGAAATAAAATTGCTATCTCAAAGATATATCTGTACTCTGATGTTAATTATATCATTCTTCACAACAGCCAAGACATGGAAACAGCCCAGTTGTCCAATGGAGGATGAGTGTAAAAGGAAATCCTGCCATGTATGACAACATAGGTGGATCTTCAGGGCACTAATTTATGTCAAATGGGTAAGAAAGAAAAAGACAAACCTATACAATCTCACTGATATGTGAAACCTCAAGCATCAAAGTCATAGAAGCAGTGAGTAGAATGGCTGCCAGAGACTGAGGGCTAGAGAAATTGGGAGATATTAGTCAAAGGCTACAAATTTCCAGGTATAAGTAAGTCATTTGTAATCACTAGAGAAAGTATTCTTTTTTAAATGATGCATTTGTATCACAGCTCAAGTATTTATTCTGTGAGTCACTTTCCACTGCTCCTATAACCTTTATCTCATTCACTCTTCTCTCTTTGCTTTCAAAATGGTCTCATTGGTACATTGAGCTTGCCTTTGCTCTCTGGATATTTGCTCTGTTGATATTTGACAAGGAGAGTGAAATTATGAGATAGGTATTATGTTATTTTCTGGAAAAATATAAGAAAGAACTACCAACACAAATACTGGACTTTCAAGTGTCCATTTGTCTGTATACATATTTCATTGTGAGTTAATGTTATAAAAGTTTTGTGATGAGTGGGGAAGGTGACCCTACGAGATTCTGAGGCAGATGCCACAGTAACATCCCCCATTATATTTGCATCAGCAATGTTACCTCTAGAATACAGACCAGTATTTTTCTGGCAAGTTCCACTTCCATGAGCACAACTTGCATCATCTCTGTCTTGTCAGTTCTCTTTGGCTTGAGATATCTGTTCTCTGTTTCATTCATGCATTCATAGAAAATCTAGAACCAAGGGGTTAAAAGATTGCTAAAGTACCTATCACAGAAATAACTAAGGAAAAGACCCTGGGTTACTCAAATGAATTAGAAATTTTGATTACTACTGCTTGAGGCCAGCAATATTTGTGGTGTTTCAGGCCCAAGGGTGCCAGGCTGACTGTGGAAAAGACAAAATTAATTAATGTTTTCTGAGATTAATTAGAAAATTAAATAGAAGTATAATGAAAACCAGCATGGTTTAGCTCACTGGATTTACAGCTTTGTGCCACTAAATTGCAGACTTGTTCAAAATTTCTATGTATTATTTGAATAAAACTGTAGTAAAATGGGCTGTAATCAACTAGTTTGTCAACTCTAGCACCCAGTTACAAGCAGAACCACTAGGAAAGGCACAAGTATTACAAAGCATAGAACCACCTGATCGTCTTGGTCTGAGTTAATGTTCTTTCTATTACCTTTATCTGGTATGAATTAAAATACTACAGCTTTTTTGGTGGCATTTTGGAAGGTTGCCACAGATTATTTTGTTTGCCTCACTACTGGATAGTCCCTCTGGATTCTGTGGGCCTTTTGCCAGCTGAAACATTTTTGATCAGTGCATGACTTCTATCAACCAGAGGAAGTGTGAGAAAACAGGGTAAGAAATGCCAGTGGAAATGTAGAAAAAGCCATGAGAGTCTAACTTGAAATCTGCGGCATGGAAGTTTGGCGAAAGATAGCTTCACCTTTTTTTTTAGATCCTGAGCCTTGTTTTCTGTAAAATTGCTGAATAGGTGTTTTTTTTTAAATATTTCCCTCATGTCCATATTGAGCTGTTAGATAATTGAAATGAAACAGGAGTTAGCCAATTATCATGGCTAATGCAGCAATGAATTGTATGATGCAGTTACATCAGTGGAGATTTTATTAGCTTAATATGACTGGAATTTAGGGTGTCCAGTAAATGAAGATGTGAAAATAGTTTTTATGTGTATGCAGTTCTGAGTAAATGCGATTTTTCTAAATTTTAGATGTATGTTGTGTCTCTCATATTCAGTATTAAGATTCTTGTTTAAATTTTATCACTGTCCTTTTAAAAATCCAGCTTCTCTGAGTCTGTTTATTATTTATTCACAGTCTTTTTTTTATTTTTTGCTATTCTCACTATATTGCTTGTAGGTTTAGCTGCCATATCATACAATGTACATTGGGATGAACAGAAGAGCAAACAAACTCATCTTCTTGATATCAGGCAATTATACCAAAACAAATCTAATATGATTCCTAATAAGTCATTTTATTATTACACAAAGAAACACAAAGTTAGTTTTGCAGTAGTTGCCACACTTTGGAAGAGTCAGCATCATCTGAAGATTCTCACCCATTTCCTCTCCTATATCCATTTTTCTGGTCTCCATGCTTTTCATGAAACCTCCAGTTAAGTTCAAAAATCACCATATTTAAAAAAGTTCTTTACTCTAAATATAGGTGTTGTTCTCATTTTATTCTATAGTTTTCATTTCCCATGCCACCTTGTATCCTTACATAAATACACTCAAAACATAAGACAAAAAAAAATAGTTGAAAAAATTTTAACCTATTGCAGAAAAGAAATTCTATATTCTAGAAGTCGGTGGGCAGAAGGAAGGCTCCCTGGGACGTCCAAATCTGTCCTCTCCAGGTGGGTTCTGCCATATTCATATAAAGAAAAAATATATTCTACTGTGTAAGACCTTCAGTAGAGAGCAACTTTAATACAATTAGTATGTGTCAGAGAGAAGAGAAGAGAAAGAATATAGTTTAAGTTTCCAATTAAATACCCAAAGTTACGCATCTCCTGGTGACTAAATGCCTAGCCAAATAGGGTTGGCCCAAAGCAGGGCCATTGAGGCCCAAAAGACTGCCACTTACTGGTGGGGACTCTTAGGAAAGGGACAGAAGGGGCCAGGCAAGTCTGGAAGAATAGAAGCATGATCAAAATCAAGACAAAGGCCTCTACTGTCTGCCTACACATGGGTCTCTCACTCACATGCTTCAAATGTCTCCTTTCATGTCCCCAAGTCTCTAGTATAAGTTCAAGGCCAAGAAGCAAGCGAAGCTTCTTCACAGTCTGTCTGTTCCATGTGCCTCCTCCAGTCCTCTTCCAGTACCCTCTTTTTTTCACTTCTTCTCCCTTCTAGCTTCTCCTCCCTGCTCATCTCCACCTTTTCTTGGATGGGTCAGGGAACCTAAAAACCTCCTCTTTCCATGGCTATCACACTGTTACATTGAGGGCAAAGATTTTGCTTGTGCAGGAGTCAGTTATTGATTTAACAGGAACTTGGTCTCACTTATAAAACTCCTCCTCTCCCTGTTCCACTAATGACACAATTTGATGTATGAATGCTCTGTTCTATTGACATTTTGTTTCAGTAACTCCTAGAATGATTAGATATTCATGTCCTCTGTACTCAATCTTAATTCCAGTTCAGAGATCTAATAACCATAGTGGGAATAGGCAACGTATTCAAGCTTTAGAGATGAGCTAGACTCAAGGACAGAATAGGAGGAAAGCAAACCAAGGCTGGACTAGCAGGAAGGCACAGGAGAGGAAGAGGCAAAAGTTAGCATTTAGGGGTCTGAGAAAGGGTTCAGGGACGAGGACAACTAATTTAAACCTCACCAAAATGAAGTCAAAGCAGTTAAACTGAAATTTTGGTTAAGATAAAGAATTGCAGTTCTTTGTTGTAACTGTTATACACATCTAGTTTAGTTCAGTATTAATCTAAACTAGATCTTGTCACTCCCTTACATTTCCTCTGCCCAAGGAGAGAGCTTTCGTGCCCTCATATTCCTTGCTAAAAGGCAATCTCCCAACTCCCCATAGTGCCTGAAGCTTTCATAAGGCCTTCATTTCAGTTTAGAGGGAAATAAAGCAGCCTGGTGAGCATGAAAACCACTTAGACTGGAAACAACTTTACCAGTTTTGCTGAGAAGTCCCTGCCTTTATAAAAGCAGACACATAGGATCCTACACTCAAAAAACATTTTTTTTTTAAACCAACCCTTCTAGTTTGATGTAAAATATAAGAACAACAAAAAAAGTTGCTACTGCTTTCAATTTATAATGTGCTCTTGAAGTTACAGGTCAGTTACACCCAAATAAGGGATTAAATTTTTTTCCTTCCCCTCCCTAACCCCTGGGGTGCTCCCTAGCAGTGACTTCTATTTTATTATTGTTCAGGTAGCACTGTGGATGAAGACCTCAGGAAAAAAAATACCAGTGCCCATGACACTTTGATGGCCCTTTCACTGTGTAATTATACTTACTCTTGATAACACTAAAGGCATGCCTTATTGGCAGTGGCACAAACGCCTCCTTTTTCACAGGGAGATGGATTGTTTCTGTGGGCCTGGATGGTCTTCAAATTATCTGAACACAGAAAAGAGAACAGAGTGAATTTTATTTTAACTCATTTTATTTCTGAATTTATTTCCCAGTAGCAAGGAGGTGGTGACTGCCCCAGCAGACGAGTCAATTGTTATCTGTGGGACTTGATTATGTTTGGACCCAGTCGCTCATTTTGAGCAAGACACAGTTAATGAGGAGAGAAATGAAAAGTGCATTGAGTCACAGTGTGTTTGTGGTAATTTGTGACACATTTACTCCACTCAGTTCTTTGTTTATTCCTCCCCCCTCTGCGCAGGTTCTGTAGAAAAAGGAGCAGATAAGCGAATTCACTGGTAGACAGTTAAGGGTGTTGAAGGTAATGAATCTCTCTCTCTATCTCCGTCTCCATTGTTGGCAGTAATTGGGGCACTGTTCATCTCTACAGTAAAATGCCAGGAAAGCTCATCTTAACGAAACATCTTTTTTTCCTTATTATTTCACAACATTTTTTCCCTTGACACTGCTAGTTTTTATTTTCACGATGTCTATTTTTTTTTGGTGTGCTCTTTGCCACTTTTCTAAATAATAGTCCATTAAACAGTTCACAGTGTGTGTTCTGTAGAAATGTAAAAAAGTGATTGGATGATACTAATTAAGGAGAGATTTTGTTTCCACTTACTGCAGATCAATGGTGGGTTACATTAAAGCTGCATTTTGTGATGAGTTTAACACAAAAGAACAGCTGTGCTAAATACATATTTCAAGACATACAGGTAGGTCAAATAACCGTTTCTTTCTTTGAAAAGCCTGTATGTTATAACTATAAATTCTACTTGCAGAACTGGAGGAGACACAAAGGCTAATTATTCACTACAATCATTAGTAGGAGTTTTAGTAGAAACTGTTAAGGATAGAATTGGGGTAATGTTCAGTTACTTCGAGTTCTTACTTTAACGTGGGTCCTTGAATGTATTGGCTTTACTGAACTATTTTCCTGATTTTCAACAAAATTTCCAATTGAATCAGATTTTCCTTTTTCTTTTGTTATAATAATTTTGAATGAAGGGGAAATGTCAATGTATTTTTTATGGCTTAAGGATAACTGTCCTTGTGATTATCTTTATCTTCTACATGGTAAGCTTTACTTGTTCCTCAGGAATATGAATTACCGTGATACCAGTTTGAGGCAGTAGGGCCAGTTCTGTTATTTATAATCAACAGTCTTTAAGAGTGATCATAAACTCTGAGGGACACAGATACTCTACTAGAATTATAGAAAAAGGAAAAGAAACTATCTACATTGTTCCAGTTACTTAGTTTCAGAGTGTATGGATGCAACCTATATTTATACATATTTCTTTCAGTAATTTTTATAGCTGTAATATTTCTGTGCTTACTTTTTTCAGACAGTTATAAAAGGATGAATGCATAGATGATAGATACTTAGGCAGACAGACAGACAGATAGATAGATAGATGGACAGACAGATAGACATTATAACAGCATTCATCTTGGCCCACAGTTTTACCTGCCTACCAAATTGTACATTACAATCATGGGTCTGCATAGTCACAGATACTCTCACAGAAGAAATTTTGCCATACTATTAATGCATATTTTCTGCTTAGATTAATGCACGCTTTCTGCTTAAATATAAACATTCAAGTTTATACATTTTAATTGAATGAGATTAGTTAAAAGGCTTGCAAAGGAGGACACCAGCATGACACGCCTGATTCCATTCCTGCCTTGGACTACCTGCTGGGGCTAGCCATTCTGGCCACCTTTCTAGTCATCTGTAGTCTCTTCATGGTAATGAGTTACCCTGGAGTATCAATGTGAAACTGACTTCAAAGGGATCACTTTGCTCGAGGGGATAGAAGTCAGAGTTTAAAGGTAGGGATCAGGCTATAAAAGAACAAATCTCATTCAACATAGGACCAAAGTTTGAGCTTGGGAGGCTATGGTGAGTTCATTTTTTAGGAACTCAAGAATAACAAGATGAGACAAATGAAATTTACTAGTATAATTTAAATGAACATGTTATTAACACAGATATATCTGTGTGAATTTTTATATATTTTCCCCACATCTATTTTGTTGTATCTTTCCTCTTCCAGATATGGAAATTGCACATTGAAATAAATCATCTATAAAATTGGAATGATAATCATCTGACATCAGACTCCTTAGCCGGCTTAAAAAAACAAATGGGAGGAGTCTCCCTGGTGACACCAGCGGTTGCAATACCATGAAGCAATCTGTAGCCACTGCAGCAGGAGTTCTATCCCAGGTCAAGGAGGTGACCCACATGGGGCAGCAGACCTCTGCTGTCTCTCCCGCTGCTCCTCTCAGCAGTGCCCCAGCTCTTGTATGCATAAATGAAATAAAATCTAAAGATTTATTTATGCATATAAGAACTGGGGTACAGACCAGATGTGCCTCAGATGAGAGGATTCATCTGAGCAGAACAGGCAGATGTATTGAAATACTCTGCTGAGGGGAGCAGCAGGTGAGATAGGAGAGGTCTGCTGTGTCATGTGGGTCCCCTCCCTGGCTGGGGATAAAACTTGTGCTACAGTGACTGCAGATAGCTTTAATAGTCTTGTGACTCAAACCCTTGTGCATCAGGGAGGCCCTAAAATAAAATCTTAAAAAAATGTGAAACACTCTTATAATATATATATAAGTATTGTTAAATTATCAGTTCATCATAGCATGGTTATGGTGGCAACAGGCACTGCCTACCCATACAGTAGTTGAACTGGCTTTAGTTGCATTTTTCAAATACATATTAAGCATTACTACATGTCAGGCAATGCTTTTGACTCTGAGAATACAGAAAACAAACAAAGTAAATAAAATTTCCTGCCCCCATGGGTTTGATACTGGAACACAATATCCCTACTCTCATGGTCAGATGTGTGCTAGTTTTTGTTATATTTTCTTTTTGTAAACTCTGCAATCTTTACATATTAGCCTTTAAACCTTTACTTTTTTAAAATCACTACACAGATTTGTACCAGAGTTCGGTGTGTGTTTTCCTTACTTAAAAAGGGAATAAGCACTAGAAAAGCTCTCTATTTATTAAACCCTATCTAAGATTTGAGTCAGTGCTAATAAATGAAATGAATATGGAATCATGTCAGAAATTCTGTAGTCCAGAATTACATTTGCTTTTAGTCTTTATAAGGGGTTCTCATACACCTCATACTGTTACAGGGCAAGGAGAGGGGCACTTTAGAACTCCCAAACCTGTCCTCTTTGAATGGGTTTTCCATCCGCTGCGTTAAGATAAATATATAAGGTTTTTAATGGAAAGGAATTTTAATACAATTGGGTTATAATATAGAAAAGGCAAAGAAGATAGTTATTAAGTTAAGCATTTAAAGTTACCCATCTCCTTGAGGGTAAAAGTTTAGCTAAATAGGATTGGTTTAAAGTAGGGTCTAAAAGCTTGCCATAAGTTTAAGTAGAGACTTATAGAAAAGGGTTAGAAAGAGATAAATTTGGGAGGAAAAGAGCAAAATTAAAATTAAGATGAAAGCTGCCATTATTAGGCTCCCCACGGGTCTTTTACTTACATTTGTTTTAACCAGTTTAAGACCAAAATGCAAGTGCAGATTTTTTACATGTCCCTCTGCTCCACGTGTTTTTTTTATGCTTTTTTTGCTGCTCTCCATCCTGCTTCCTTCTTCCTCCCTTCCTTCTGTCCTTTTGGGTTTTTTGCAGAATTTTTTTATCCCTGCTCAGCTCCACCCACTTAGGTTGGAACCAGGATTTTGGAACTTTTCCCTTTCTTGGGGACCACCCTGTTACAATATGCTGAGGCATACACTACGTGGCTCAGAGTTTTTGACCTGGACGTATACAGAGAAGTGGGTGTGCTTTCTTAGGGGCTAGCATAAGAGATTTGGGTAACTCTTGCCTGATGCTCAGAGGTTGAATGTAAATAATGGTACCAGATTATATGCTCAAAATAGCTGATTTTTTCAGATTGGGAGTTCAGACTGAGATGGGATTGTGGGAACAAGTGAATCTAGGAAACCTGGAGCAGGTTTCTCTGTGGGAAACAGAGACAGAAATCAACATTACCCAGGTCACACTGTACCCACTGGTTGACTGATATGATAAAGGTTTAGGCCCATCAAATGATTAAAGATCTCCACAAAAGAGATGAGAATTAGGGACTCCCTGGTGGCACAGTGGGTTAAGCAATGCACTATGAAGCAAACTGCAGCCACTGCAGCACGAGTTCGATCCCTGCCACTGGCCAGGGAGGGACCCACATGGTGTGGCAGACCTCTCCTGCTGTGCCCACTGCTCCCCTCAGCAGTGTACTTCTGTTGATCTGCCTGTTCTGCTCCCCGCTCTCTGTGGTGAATCTTCTCACCCCCCACACCTCTGGCCTGTACCCCAGTGCTTGTATGCATAAATAAATAAATCTTTAAAAAAAATGAGAATTAGAAATATATGGAAACTAAAATAGCCATAAATGTTAAATGGAAAAATTTAGCATTGCGTATAAGTTATAATACTGCAATTTGAATTACTTGACAGGTTATTTAAAAATGTGAATTTTGTCATCTTTATCTTCAGGAAAAGGGTGGAAATGTGAAACCCTTACAACTGTTGCTATAGGCTAGAATGTTTGTGCGCCCCCTCCCCCTTTTCTTGCATTTCACACAACTCCCGGTTTAGTGGTATTTGGTGGCAGTGGGTCTTTGGGAGCTGGTTAGGTCAGGAGAGTGGCACCCTCTTGGCTGGGATTAGTACTTTTACAAAAGAAATCTTGGACTCTCCTGATCCCTTCAGCTATGTGAGGGCCAGCCACTGACTCTGTTGGCACGTTGGTTTTATGAATATCTTTCCTCCAAACCTTAGTTATTGTTTCAAAGTGTTCCTTCTTTTCTAGAATAAACCCATTTGCTTTTTAAACATCCCAATAAACTGTTTTATCCTTCTACATAGTGATAAAATATGAAAAATACATATTCCAGACCCATGTATATTTGTGAATATTTATTTCAAGTGCATATGAAAAGGTTAACTGAAGACCTGCCCCACGTTTTGTACCCAATAATTTGGTCAGATCCCTCATGCAACTACATGACTACTCTATTGATGTTGGTCCTACAGTTTTGGACTCTAGGATAATTTTCTTTTTCTTTTTTTAGATTTATTTATTTATGCATACAAGAACTGGGGTGCAGGGCAGAGGTGCAGGGGGTGAGAGGATTCACCAGAGATAGAGTGGGGAGCAGTACAGGTGGATCAACTGAAATACACTGCTGAGGGAAGCAGTGGGTGAAATAGGAGAGGTCTGCTGCGCCATGTGCGTCCCCTCTCTGGCCAGGGATCTAACTCGTGCTGCAGTGGCTGCGGAAGCCCCATAGTACGAAGCTCAACCCCTTGCGCCACCAGGGAAGCCCGGTTTCTAGAATAATTTTCTTACTTCTTTTTCCTCTAGAAGGTACTCTGGAGGTACCACAGTGATGAAATTAGATAAGACCTTTGCTTGCTTTTAAGAAGTTCTCCAGAGTATATGGTTCTCAAGGATAGGAATTGCAACTTTCATCAAGGTTCTACCTCAGTGCCAGAACATGATGTTCAACAATCTCTGTTCAATGAATGAAATGGAAAGTCATATATGTGGGCTCTTTTTTGTTTGGTTGGTTTTTTGTAGTTTTTCTTCTTTATAGAAACTTTATTTTGTGGCTTTAACTTATACAAAGTATTCAAAAATTAAGGAAATACTGGGGTATAAAGTAAGCTTCCATGGAAATAAGATTTTTTAAATACTAATGAAACAGTGACTCATCATTCATAAACATTAATAGACTATTAAGAATCATGTTATTAACATGCTAATAATGAACCACTTAGAAAATGAATTCAAATATTAAAAGCATAAGGTATGCGATTCTTAGGATGTTAACTTAAAAAGAACTTTGGAATTGCAATGAATTACTGTTACAAACACAATGCTCTAAACCTGTAGAAAATATAACTCTTTTTTATATTGATGGCTATTCTGTTTGAGGGTTAGTTATTTCCTTACTTTCCACATTTTTATAAAATTAGAAATTTAAAGCAGTTAAAAAAGCAGAATTTCCAGTGTTACTGATGCAAGGAACTGATGCCATGTGGGGCTTGATATTATCAGAGATATAGTGGAAACATTTCTTATGAGTGGTGATGTGACAAAATGACTGATAAAATCTTTAACTTTAAGATTATTTTAAAGTTCATGTAAGACCAGATATTCATGATCAACCAGCCTTCAGAGAAAGATATTTCCTGTTTTCATTTTCAGTGCAGTCATTTATTTTATGAAAAATAGTTCACATCTATTGACCACCTATTATTGACTACCTGAGCCACAAACCTACTAGAATCTTCATATACATAAGTCTATTCACTAGAACATTTATTTTTATTTTTTTACAGATCAGAAATGTCTGTGATTCAGGCCTTTTCCAATGTTTTTTAAACTTTTTTTCAAATTGTATTATTTTTCATTGAGATAGTATTGATAGTTAGAACATTGTATATGATTTAAAGATTCACACTTCAAATGTTGTCACATCTGATACCAAAGCATCTTTCCTTAGCACTCTAGCTGTGTCCATTAGACCTCCTTCCTCCTTTGCTTCTTTCACAGCTCTACTATCTCCCTCTGACAATCTCAATTCTGCAATCATATTTCTATGGATTGTTTTGTTTTAGTTTCACCTCTTCCCTTGTTTTGCTTCTTCATATTCCACTAATAGTAAAATCAGTCAGTGTTTGTCTTTCTGCTTCTTACTTGTCTCTTGCAGTTCCACTGATGTTGTCACAAATGGCAAGATTTCATCTTTATTTAACAGCTGAGTATTATTCCATTGCAAATATGTATAGAGATGTATTTTAATAATTAATAGAAATTGATGCAAATATTAAATAGCTAATTGAACTTTCAAATCATTCTAAAATTTACATATACATTATCTGCATTCATCTACATAGTATCTCTTACTTTAACCACAAAGTGAATCAAATACAGACAGATTCACTTGAATAGAGTGTGGCCAAGTGTGTAGTAATAAATAACTGGAGGATAAAAATCAACATGCAATTGAAATCTAACATCACCATCATACTATAAGACATAAGAATAAATATAAATCTTCAAAAAAAATTTTTGCAGTTTGACTATAAATATAGTCACTGAATTTGAAATTGGCATCATAGACAGGAACAAACATTTCAGACATTCAACTTTATGATCATGTAATTTTATTTGGTTTGATCATTTAGTTTTTACTTTAATTTATTTTAAAAATATTTATCTTTAATTGAGGGAGGTAATGGTTTCCAACACTTTTATATGATTTAGGGGTGTAAGTTTCATTTCTTCAGATGTATGTTACCACATCATGCCCTCTATTAAAGCACCAATAAACCTCCACCATAGTGCATCGGATCCCCTTCTCTCTTTGCTCCCCATTTCCTTCCCTACCCCTCAAAAAAATATACAGATGGACAATAGACAAAAAAAAAAAAAATCCTAACTTCTCATCAAAGAAATGCAAATCAAAACTGCAATGGACCACCACCTCAGTTCTGCAAATGTGGTCTAGAATCAGGTGACCCTGAGCAGAGAACCAACCCACTATACTTGGAATATACAGAAACTATATAATAAATGCTGTTGTAAGTCACAAAGTTTGTAGTTATTTATTCCACAACATTGAAAGCTAGTATAATATCCTGATATTCACATTGAAAAGATTTCCTTCTCAGCACAGATTAGCAAGCAAGAAGAGAATGGGCTCAATAACAAGAACCATAAGGACACATTAGCAAGCAATTAGCAAGTGGGTTCAGTAACAAGAACCGGAAGTGCAGATTAGCAAGCAATTAGCTGGTGGTCTCAATTAAAAAAAAAAAAAAGATTTCCTCCCTAGATATAGTCAATATGTACACAGACCATAGATACCAGGCATGCTCCCTGGTAGGAATATATGTCCTTTTTCCTACTTGGAGACCAAAATCTTGAGGTCCAGTGGCCTACTCATTGTCCTCAAGGTCACATCACTGTTTCTTTCAAAAGAAAGAAAAAGTGGGCCTCCCTGGTGGCGGTGGCGCAGTGGGTTAAGCAACACACTATGAAGCAAACGGCAGAGTTCGATCCCTGCTGCAGGCCAGGGAGGGGACCCACATGGTGTGGCAGACCTCTCCTGCTGTGCCCGCTGCTCCCCTCAGCAGTGTACTTCTGTTGATCTGCCTGTTCTGCTCCCCGCTCTCTGTGATGAATCCTCTCACCAACCCCCCACACCTCTGGCCTGTACCCCAGTGCTTGTATGCATAAATAAATAAATCTTTAAAAAAAGAGAGAGAGAGAGAGAGAAAGAAAAAGTATTTATCTTGATGGCCAGTCCAGTTTGTCAGATTAACTGTCTCTCCTGTACAAAAGCAATAGGTATGTTTTGGAATTTTGATCCATAAAAGAGAATTGAACATAATTGTGACAGTATCATCATCATCAAACCCATCACACACATGATACGTACACCAAGTGAGGTCCAGTGTTTATGGAGATAAATTATAAACTTTCTCCCTTTCCTTAACCCTAAGCCAAAGAAGGAGACTGGCATGGATTTTTATTGTCTGCTAATATTCCCTGAACTTCCTTGTCAGAGCAGTCTGCTACAATTTGAATAAAGGACACTTTTGAAATACTTCCCAATTTAACATTTTCAAGGGTAATATTTCCTTTTCAGTTGACAGACAAAGCCTTCATCTGACAAATGAGTGTACTCAAGAGATTATATCAATGGCTAATCCAATTAAAAATCTTTGATATGTTCAGTTATCTCTACTGTGAATTTGATGAGCTGCAGATTGTGGAAAACTGAAGTTATATTTACTTTTCACTTAAACCTTTATTAATCATTTTTGTATTTAACTTGAGGGAAATTATAATTACTAATTATTTTTCCTTATCTTTGGGATAAAAGAAGCTAATAATAAATGAGTAACCCTATGCCAAATCTGCCTCTTTTTAGTTTAGTTTTACCCTGGTTATCATCTAAAGCTTAAATAAACATAGATTACTAAATCAGTGGATAAAAACAAAAAAAAAAACACTTGAGTAGAGCCAACACAGTGTTGTGTTTCTACGTGTGTGTTTAGTTTGATTAAAGATCTATCTCACAGTAAACCATTAATTCATCATATTGACCTAATTTCCAATTATTTTGTCTTTTGACAAAGCTACAAAATATGCAGTCTATATAACATAACTTTAGACTTTCAGAAACATTGAATGAAAACAGTCAATGGTTATTTTGGATGAAAAATAGTATTTGAAAACCTTTTATAAGTGAAGTCATTAATACACAGCAGGAGGATTGTGAAGGCAAAGATCATTTCCACTTGTTCCTTTACACAGTGGGATTACTTGCTTATTACTAAGTGATTATTTCTGTGTGAAAGGGAGAGGCAAAGTAATTTTTATTTTATTTTATGCTATTCTCTTATATTTCATTCATAGTTGGTGTGGGGAATGCCAATCCTCAGATATGTGACTCACTTGCTTTCCTACAAGAGTTATATTTTTCTGATTTGCAAGATGTTTCAAACTATCTCCCAAATCATTCCAATAAATACTGAAGTGGGAATATGAATACATTCTGTGGACTTTGGAAGTCTTAGGAATATCTGGACATCTCCTCTTGTTACTGCTCCTTGCCTGGGCATTTCTGATCTAGATTACTTTACCAAGTAGAGGAGCAAAGTCAGAGTCAGTTAAAGGAAAGGTGTTGCTGTAGGAGAATTTTCATGATAACCTTCTCCTGCTACCTCAAACTATTTTCATTCTACCTTATAAAATGTTATAACCAGAAAATATGTTTCAGTGAACACATTTTTCTTTATTAAGTGCTTCCTCTATGAAGAGAACATGGCCACAATGAGAATTCTTTTATCCCAGTCATTTGGCTATCAGAAACTTGGCCTTCCTCTCCTTTTCATCCCTAAAGCTTTGCATGTGTGATTATCATAGCTCCCTTTTCTGTGGGATTATGTGTAATTAAGTTTTCAATCAATTTGACTAATTAAATGGAAGCACTGTCTGTGGGCTAGATCAGGAGACTAGAAATCTGGGTTTTGAATATTACCACTAATTCACTAGGTGAATACAGCCTGTTATTTAACTTCCAGTTTTCTTATAAAGGGAGTAAAGTGAAAACATTATGTTCAGGTCTACATGTCCTGGTTTTCTAAGAACCCTAAAAGTCTATCTCTACCAAATTGTGCTGTTTTGAATCTCAACTTCAATTTTCCAACTCCCTTTTCTTGAAGCAGAGGAAAAAACCTTACTCAGTCCATCTGAGAATCAGTCAAAAATAACTAGATAATCACAACACCCCAGTTAAAGGCACCCAGAACAGTCATTGCCTGGGGTTTGTATGTTTCCCTGCTCAAATGATGGTAAAAACAGGGAGGAGACGATATTCAATCATTAGTAGTGATTTTTACATTCTTTTTGTTTTATTCTGTAGTTATGACTTAAACATTCTGCTGGGGAAAAAAGCCTTTGCTATGTCAATATTTCTGGTTTTAGAATAAATACAAAATAATAGGAAATAATTTCTGGACAGTGCCTTCAAGACTCCCTAACCTACCTCTTTATATTCTATAGGGAACCTGAGGCCTATGAAAGATGAGTATTTGCCTATCTTAGTAGGAACTAGAATACTTCCCAATGCTCTCATCAAATATTTCCCACTACCACATGCCAGGTCTGCATGTTATTGACAGACACAACTGTGCACACCACTAAGATAAAATGAGGAGATAAACATGACTCATCAAGAACAAGGGGCCTCCCTGGTGGCACAGTGGGTTAAGCAACACACTATGAAGCAAACCGCAGCCACTGCAGCACGGGTTCGATCCCTGCCACCAACCAGGGAGGGAACCCACATGACATAGTTGACCTCCCTTGCCTCAGCCACTACACTAGGCAATGTGTTTCAGTCAGTCTGCCTGTTCTGCTCCCCACTCTGTCTCTGGTGAATCCTCTCACCTCCCGCGACTCCGGTCTGTACCCCAGCTCTTGTATGCATAAATAAATAAATCTTAAAAAAAAAGAACAAGTTAGTGGTCAGCATGTAGGATCTCAGGTATCCAGATAAACAGCAAGATGAGTGCAGCAGATCTGCTGCATGCCCCCTGCACCTGTGTTTTTCCCTTGGGCACATCCTCCTGTCACTGTGTGGAGTAAATGAGAATTGCAGGAACAACCCTCATAAAAGACTCAGTGAATTCCAGAAAAACCAGCAACCACATAAATGAAAGAGGAGAAACATTATAAATACCTTTAAGGTGTCAGTGTCAAAAAGCCAACATTCTGAGAGGAAGAACCATCTGTCCCGGTTCCTGTTATTCTCTCTATTGGGCCTTTCCTCAGGTCCACCCCACAACTTACATTCAACCTGCATCACTTCATTTGACTCACTCTAAATATATATTTTCCTTCAAGGACTACCTTAGTACCAACGTAAATTTCTTTCCTTGCTAGCCACAGCACAAGGTAAAGTCTCCCTGTCTTTAAATTCTTCAGTATTTATTTAAATATTCTGTTCTGTGCTATCATGCATTATTAATAGGTTGTCTGGGATATGTTCTTTAGTTATTTCCTCTGTGTTTTTTGCATCACCCTGCACAATTACAAGTTCCTGGAGGGGAAAGGCTGTGACTTCTTTGGCCTTTCTAACAGAACTTACCACTTAATAAGCATGCATTGAGTTTACATAAATCTCCATGAAGATTTGAGAAAAGCTAGGGTTTGTTTGTTTGTTTGTTTACAGCCACTCTTTCAATATCCTTGTCATGGTTAAACAAGAAAATAAATGACATTGGCCTCTAGTGAGTTAAAGCTGGCTCAGCTTCCAGGCTCAGATTCATCAAAAGGATTTATAGTTTGAAAATATAAAGCAATTTTTAAGTGTTCAATTGTATTTAATTGTATATTATATTTTGAAACTGAAATATTTAAAAGTTAATCTAGATAGATGGATAATAAATAGCATTTTATAGCTGGAATTAAAATGACCCTTGAATCAATAGTTGTGATCTAGAAACATATGTCTACAGTAGATATGAAACAACTTTGCTTTTCCCTGCTAAACTAATTCTTATTCTGTTATGCTTATTGCTCACAAATGTTTCAGGGAATAATATGTACTAAAGCTCTTAGGGACAGGTCTGCAATGTTAAGTAGCAGCAAGTCAAAGATGACAAGTCTTGTCATTTAATGAGTCAAAGATCAGATACTAATATTGTATTAAAACTAAATGATGTGCACTCATAGTCTGCTAGTCTCTTTGCTTGTGAAATGTCAGCAGAGAAGCAACAGGAAATAGCAAAATGTAGAAGACAAAAGTTGCCCATACTTCAAGGATGGTAATGAAACAAAATGAAGTTTGCTTAATTGAAACAATGAATTGTTTAATTAAAAGAAATTCATATCACCCATTCATTAAGATATGCATCATCAGGATTCATTTTAGAACAAAAATCTAATATCTGCTTTGTAATTTCAGTGATATTTTCACATACTTTTATTTTCCAGAATAATACTGGCTAGTGGAGGAGGAGGGAAAAAATTTACATTTATGTTTGCTTAAGTACAAAGCATATATCATTGTCTCAAAGAAAATGAACAGTTCTAAAGAAATACAACGGAAATTATGATTAATCTAGAGATATAAAGGGTAGGTGAGGAGGAAAATGATTCAGAGCACTTTGTAAGTGCTAAGATGTCTCTAAAAATTTACATTCATATCCAGTGAATTGTGACAGATCAAGGCATTTCTAGGAAACTCTGAAGGTAGCAGGCACCTTGAATATTGCCTTGTTATGAGGACATTTAGACAAGTAGAGTAAAAAAATCTCTATTAAAAATAAAATTGACCATGGGAGGATAGCTACAAATTCCAGAATATGAAATTCACACAACCATGCTTTATTCAATACTATACTGGTTGAAGAGATCTTACCTCTTGGATCCTGATGAAGGACTATCAAATTATGTGGAGTGACATCTGTCTGCTTTAAATAGTGTAATTTCCCAGAGAGAAACAAGACTTTCAGCACAACAATAGGAGACTTGCCAGCTGACAGCAAAGAATAGTCCCTGACCTGACCATTGTTGATGGGACTCTGATGAGTTTTCCCAGGAGTGGATGGTCTAAAGCATTGATTCATTAGTCTGTTTAATCTTCATGCTTGCTAAAAAAGAGACCCTCCTTGATTTAAAGGCTGTCAGATTGTCATCTCAAGAGGTTCCTCTCTTGTCATTCCCTCCAACCACAATCAAAGAAAATGACTCCTAGCCCTGTTACAAAGAATTAGCATAAAGAAGAAAGCAACTTAGAAACAGAACCTTAAATTTTCAACTAGGGAAATCTACATTTCTATCTCTACCTATTTCGACTCCCACAGTAATTTTCAATAAGTCGGATAGATATTTTCTATCTTAAGATATATGATGTCATTTTTTAATATCCCTGTTGAAAATATACTTCATGATATGGTTAATGTTGGGTTGCAAATTATAGCTCTAATACAAACCCAAGATTGTATCATGAAGTTATCATTTAGAGTTAAGATTTTGATACAAGGACTCAGATATATTGCAAGGAAAGATGATAAAAAAAATAGCCTTTGTTGATTGAAGGAATAAAGAAGTGATAAAGTCCAATAATATTAACTATTAAAGTGCCCCAAACTGATACATTTAATATATACCATGTTGAATTGGATGGCAATTCATAATAGTTTTTATTTTGCTCTGAAGTTCCCAGAAACTTTTTTTTAACCTGTTCTTAATAAGGAATTCATGAAGAGTCAAAGATTAAATCTACATGTCTGGTAGCTGAATTAAAGTTAGGGGAATAGTTTGTATTTTTAATATCAAATGCAAAGTTAATCTAGAATTATAAGTGGCAGGTACCCAATGTTTAAAAACAATCATATTTATATGTTTACCTTTAGTTATCATCCAAATCATTTGGAATAATTCTGGTTCAGATTTGTTCTATTTATCAGTTTCCAGGTCCTGATACATTGAATTTTCTGACATAATCACCTCTGATTATTGATGCTACATACTGAAATGTGTTATAATGTTATTGCAGCTATCATTAGATAGAGACACTAAGGACTAAATAAATGTTCAAGCATTTTTGTGACGTATGCATAGTTTTACATTTTTTGACCTATTTCACAATAAAATATTCATCAAAGTACCATTGGTGGTACACACTCCATTCTCCCTTTTATAAGCCCAGGCTTATTTGTGATTTCATATTCAACTGCATTCTGTAGACTGTGGACTGGGCCTTTGGCTCTGTTCTAGCACATCCCAAAGCAGCTTCATTTTATCTACTTGGTTTCCATAGTCACCAGTACCCAAGTGCCGAAATGGGTGGTGGTAGTCATGCTTTTCTGAGCTTCATTTTCTAAATGGGGGAACTATCTGCTGGGTCACTACAACACTTGCCCCCATAGCTCCTGTGGCTAGATCCATAGCAATCAATTTTACCACCACCACCACCCCTGCTCCTGGTACAGGTATGTACTGTGGTTTCTGCCCTCGTAGTTGTCTCTTCACTACTTTTCTGTTTAGCGCAGGTTTGAATTCCCTCTTCACCTCTTTTGTTGTATATAGATAAGGTTGCTCCCTGGTGATCGTGGGGTCTTCTGGCTTCACCCTACATACTGGATCCTTTATCTCTTGTCTATCTTGACTTTTCTGTTTATTCTCTCCATTAAAGCAGACAACTCCCTATGATGCTATCTTTTTGGTATGTATTGACTCAATTTTGAAGAAATGGAAGTATATTACTTTTAAAAAATGAATGCTCCCATTATATTTTGACAAGTACATCACACATGAACTTCTTTGTCTGTAGGGCGAGAGGTTCTATTTTGGAGAAAAGCCAAAAGCTTGTGGCATGAAAAAGGAGCATGCTTCTATCAACATGAAAAGCAATATGTTAAGAACACTTCTAGGTTGAAATTATGATTACTCAATACCTGACCAAAAACTAAATTGTCATTGCATTGGGGTGTTGTTGAAGAGGAGATATTAATTAAAATGTATAAAGACTTAATATTAGACCTCTGAGCATGATTTCCTCCTAAAACATTTTGTTTACGTAATTAGAAATATATTTCCTAGCTTCAGAATATTCAAGAATGATGGTAGCGTGATATTAGTAGCTGATATCATATAGCTATCCCTGAACTGGATGAAGAAAGTGAGATAATTCAGATTCCCTTGGAACATTCCCAATCTTTGTTGACTATAAGAGCTAATGAAGGCAACCCAGTGGGTAGGCAAATTATGGAATGTGGTCCTTCAAGGCTGGGTTACCTGGAAAGCAGTGAAACAGCTGGCCAGTGTGTGAAGATTGGACGAAAGAGAGAGACAGGAAGGAAGAGAGATTTTTCAATAGTCACCTTTTGTGAAAAACTAAAGTTTTTTTTTTTTTCTTTTTTACTTATAACATTTTATTTTTAGGGACATCATTAAGGAGCACTAGTCAACCTAGTTTTAAAGGGATATTAACACTATCTATAATGTAGTGATGGTAATTAAACTGGGAAAAGAAACCTAGGTTATATAGCCCTAGAAGGAATTCATGGTAAACATGACCACAGGCCTGTAACAAGGAAAAGTAGATCTTTAGAATCTTGACACTTTTCACCCTTGAGTATCTAAGGACTTTGTAGTCCCTGCTTTCATTCCTTCTCTTAGAACCTGATTTTAGCCATTTGCTTCAACCAACAAAAAATGACAGGCAACAGCTTAAGGTGTCATCCTTTCCATGGATATCTTTATTTTAACAAGAGATTATTCTTGGAGCTTAAGTGCCTTCAATGATATTTTGAACAATCTCTCAAAAATGTGGTAACATTGTAGAGACACTAGGGCTTTGATTTGATATCTAAAATTTTCTCCTAGCTGACTGCACAGAAAACTAAGATAGTCTTGCTAAATAGAATATCTTACCTTAGCTATATTGTTTGAAGGAGGTGCTACATTTTACAAGTTAAAAAACAACTCTTTTTCTGAGGTTAATTAGCTTAAGAGCTCTTTAAAGTTACTTGGCTCCTTTAACTGTCTTGTTCACTTCATTATCCATCACTTATAACTCATCTCCTTTATGATGCACATTATTTGTACTGAATTCAAAAGGAAAATAAAGGTTGAGTATGTCCAATTGTCACTAATAGTTTGCTCACTTCCAAACATTTCATTTTAGATAGAAAATAAATATATTTAATTGAACCTTGTAAAACTGGAACATTTTATGGTTTTAAAAAGCAGTAAATAGGAGGAAATGCCTTTTTCAATTCCTTTCATAGGATTTTAGCGAAGAAGGATAGCTCACCAATTATTCACAGCAAGGTATGATGATTATAGCATTCAGGGTTATGGCAAAGTTTGAAACTATAATCTACCGAGGATTCAAAATATTGAGCTATAATATTGATACTAACTCATATCAATAATAATAGAAACTATAATAAAAATAGAAATAGAGCTTTATAAAGCTAAATAAAATAATAATGGATCTATAATAATAGAAGCTAAAATATCATTGCAAGTATGTATAGGATTAGAGCAAGAAACAAACAACCCTTGTGAAGCTGACCATCCCTGGAACTTCAGTAATTTCTGGTGCAGTGTGAGAATGAGATAGGCTGATTTAAATAGTTCTGAACATCATGCTCAATTCTCCATATTTTTTTAAATAAATGCAGGAAAATTGTATAACAAACATTAGTGACAAAAACTTGAATATGTGTCTAATACACTTGCGGAATGAATGGATTTTTAATTTTTTCCTATTTTACTGTGAAGAAATATAGTAAAAGTCATACTCTCTCAATTTATAAGTGGATAGAACATCAGCCCATACCAGAAACTCTGCTCTTAAAACGCAAAATTAACTGTTTCTCCAATGGTGAAATTTTCTCCTCTGGTATAATTGGCAAATGCTTTTAAATAAATCATGTTTCAAGTTCATCTTCTAATACTTCCTTTAGCGTTCCTAAATAACAATCTTTATTTTTGGTACAATTTTTATTTTTTATATTTTGTGCCTTAATTAACCTAGATTTGACTAAAAGAAAACTGATATGAAAATGATGTAATTTACTTTAAGTTAGTGTATAGCAACATTGAAAATATGTATTGTGAATATATTACTGTCGAAGATGAGAGTAAACAAGATTTATATCGGCACTGGTAATGAATTTACACTCCCTCTATTAGGTCACGCTGCTAGGTCTTCCTGTCCTCTAGCATGACAAAATAGTTCACTTCAATAGTCACTCTGGGCTCAACATCGTTTATGTTCACTATTAAGTCACCACAAATCCCACGTTCTCTTCATATCTCAGACTTAACACATTCATTCAATAATAAGGGGTAGTCAACTAACTGATTTTCTTATTTTTAATGAAAAACATTTTAAGCCATTAGAATCCACCCTTTTCAAATTTAAGTAACTGAAGTGTTCTGCATGTGTGTCCATCGATAGAAAACCTATTCATTTTTTCCTGGACATTAGTTTATTAGTAATCAGGTTTTTAGTAAAAATCATGTTAAAGCACAGCAGGTAAGGGTAAGGAGAGGGGGTGTATGATAGAGTGACTTCATAACTCACATCAACATGCAAGACTTCATTATTAAGCTGCTTTCATCTTATACACAAAATGAACTTCACCTTTAAAATATTCAGTATCATTGATTCTGGAAATAGTGTGAAGGCCTGATGCTAAATGTTTGTGTATATTTAATTAGAGAATGGTACCTTATTCTCTATGTCTAAAGGCAGAAAATGAGCTTTATAAAACTATGGTTGTCAATTTTTCCTATGTTGGAGTCATCTGATCTAATACTGTAGCTGGTCTTTTATTTGAAGTTGGCAATCTCCCAATAACAAACAAAAGCACAAAAGAAAATAAGAATTTATATCTGTGTATACAAATAAAGTGACCTTATTCTCAAAGCTTCAAATTTGCAAATATCCACATCTCAATTTTCATAAACATCTCACCTCTGAAACTAAAATTATTTCTTCAGCACAAATCTAAGGCCTCTATTTCTTGCAGATGAGAAATTCCAAGTTCCCTATTGCCATCAAAATTTATTTTTCATCATTTTGTATTACCTGCTCAGATTTACTTAAAGATTGTTTTCCAAAATAAAACCCAAATGCATCCTGAGGTAAATTCACAGTAGAAAGATTCAATCTAAAGCTAAATCATTTTTAGTGATTTATCCTTGTGGAGATGAATGGATTATTCTAGCCAACAACTTTCTGAAATCCTTTGGGTTAAAGTTTGATGACAGTGCTCAAAGCAAGATTTCTAAAAATGCTAATTCCCAATGAAACTGCATTGAAATATGTTCAAAAAATACAAAATGCTAGTTTTGGATTTATTTTCAGGTCTCCCTCTAAAAAAGTAGCTGAGAATATTTGCTGAGGTAAGAATTCTTTAAGACTTTCATCACCAATTCAAAAGAACCCTTTCTAGAATGAAGAAATATGGAACTTAAAACTCAATAAAAATGTTCCCATGAAATTTCTGTCATATTCTTTAGTTAATAAATAGACTGAATTGTGTTATAGTAACTCAAATGACTTTCCTATGAGTCAAGATGACTGGATTTAAAAATACAAAACCCTGTATTCATAAAATCCAGACCTAAATACCCAGATGTAAGTGGCCATAGGTAGTAGGTCAAGGAAGTATAAACAAGCTTAGGATGATTTGAGGATAGGATTAGAGAAGCTAGATTAATTACCAGATGGCTGTAAATTTCTATTAAAATCAGAATTTTTATTATACATTCTGAAAATTAAAAAATATTTTAAAGCTACAGAATATTCCAGAACATTCACTATAAGAGCAATGACTCAAAATGCATTGGAAAATTTCTAAGACCCTAAAAGGGTCAGTTTTCCTCATGCTTCAGTTAAGAGTATCTCTAGATCTTAAGCAATATGAATCCATAGGATTCATTCTAAAACTTGTGAAAGTCCTTGATAGTCATATAAGGTATGACCCTCATAACCCAAGTACTTCATACTGAGTTAAGTCGTCCACAAGTTTTCTCATATCACTTTACAGTTTAGTTAATAGTAACATTGGGTAGCCAAATAAGTTATACAATTAATAAAAATAGATGTGATTTCCAGGAGAATGACAGCAAAATTGGAAAAACAAAATGAAAGTGGAACTTATAGAGTGAGATAAAATATTTATAAGCCATATACTAGATAAGGGATTAACATGCAAACTACATAAGAAACTCATATAGAACTCAGTAACAAAGAAACCAAACAATTGATTTAAAAGTGAACAGAGAGGGCCCTCCCTGGTGGCACAGTAGGTTAAGCAACACACTATGAAACAAACTTCAGTCACTGTAGCACAAATTCGATTCCTGCTGCTGGCTGAGGAGGTGATCCTCATGGCACAGGCACCTCTCCTTCCTCGCCCGCTGCTCCCCTCAGCAGTGTATTTCAGTAGATCTGCCTGTTCTGCTCCCCACTCTGTCTGGTGGATTCTCTTACCCCCACACCTCTGGTCTGTACCCCAGCTCTTGTATGCATAAATAAATAAATCTTTTTTTAAAAAAGTGAACAGAAGAATATAATGGACTATAATTTTGTACTGAAATATGCAAATTGACTACAGGTATATGGGAAAAAAAATGTTCAATGTCACTAATTCTTAGGGAAATGGAAACCAAACCCACAAGATATAACCTCATGTCTGTTAGAATGGCTATAACCAAGAAAATAAGACATACCAAATATTGGTGGAGCAAAGGGAACCCTATGCACTGTTAGTGGGAATATAAATTTGTGCAGCCGTTATGGAGAACAGTGTTGATTAAAAAATAGAACTACTATATGACCCAGCATTCCTCTTCTGGGTCTCTATCCAATGGAAATGATGACATGTTAGTGAGAGAGATCTTTACTCCTCAAAGTTCATTACAGCATTATATATAATAAACAAAAGTTGAAACAATTTAGGTATCTGCTAATGGAGGAACAGAAAAGAAGTGGTGAGATACAGATAAGAGATATACAGACAGATGGATGGATGGACTGATGGACAGAGGGATAGATAGGTAGGTAGGTAGGTAGATAGATACCACAGACACATATCATATATCACAAATATATACATTTAATTGAGCAGTGAATTGAAAAGAAAAAAAAAATTTCCACTTGTGATAAGATGGCTGAACTGTGGACTTTGAGGATATTATGCTCCGTGAGATAACCCATAGAGAAAAAGAAAAATATTGCATAGCACTGTTACAGGGCAGGGAGAGGAGCACCCCAGAACTTTTAAGCTTTCCCTTTCTGAATGGGTTTTGCCATTTGCTGCAGTAAGACAAACATATAAAACTTTTAATGGAAAGGAACTTTAATACAATTAGGGTATAATACAGAAAGGACAAAGAACATAGTTACTAAGTTAAGCATTTACAGTTACTTATTTTTTTGAGGGTAAAAGTTTAACTAAATAGGATTGGCCCAAAAGCCTGCCACACATCTAATGGACCTTTTAGTAGAGACTCATAGAAAAGGGTCAGAAAGAATTAGACAAATCCGGGAGGAAAAGAGCATAATTAAAATTACGCTGATTGGAACATCTGTTCCAATCAGTCCAAGACCAAAGAGCAAGCACAGTTTTTTCACACGTCCCTCTGCTCCACGTGCCTCCTCCAGGTCTTGCTGCTCTCCATCCTGCTTCCTTCTTCCTCCCTTCCTTCTGTCCTCTCTGCAGAATCTTTTTTCCTTGCTCAGCTCCACCCACTTAGGGTGGAACCAGGATTCTGGAACTTCCCCCTTTCCTGGGGATGACCCTGTTACAGCACTTATATTTGAAATCCAAAAAAAAGGGAGACTTTGTAGACACAGAGTGCTTAGATAAAGCTGCAATTGTAGTCATAAGTGGGTGTATCAAGTCAACACATTGTACACCCTATTCTTACACAATGTTATCTGCCAATTATATCTCAATTAATAAAACAACCAAACAAAAGACGATTATTAGAAAAAAGAGTCAGAAAAACCTAGTTTCAAAGTTTGACATTGTTACTCTTAAATGTAAAACATTTAATCTTTAACTATTTTCATCAAGTTTCTTTGTATGCCAAATTATTATACCCATACTTGTTATATGGAATTACTAAAAAATAGAGTGAAGACATTTATGTGAGTAACTCCTTGGAATATAAATATACAATTGCAGAGTGATACTTATTATGTGATATCAGGCTGTCCAAATTATAATTGCATTACTCTGTATATATTGTTAATATATATAGGAACACTAGGGGCACCAGATCTGACAAGTTGGATATGTTGTCATGTATACAATGTATACATTGTCAGAGAGGAAGAATGACCACCACAAAAACTATGGAGCATCTCAGGAGGTGTTAGAAAGGTCACAAAATTAGTATGCAAAATGGTGTTAGATGATGTAGGGAGGTGACTGGGCTTATCTCACTGAGTATAATATCCTCAAAGTCCACAATTCAGCCATATTACATATCACAAATGGTAATTTTTTTCTTTTCAATTCACTGCTCAATTAACATTGTATATATTTGTGAGATATATGTGGGTGTGTGGTATCTATCTACCTATCTTTCTATCTATCTATCTATCTATCTATCTATCTATCTATCTATCTATCTATCTATCTATCTATCTATCTTACCTATATCTCACAGCTGCTTTTCTGTTCCTCCATTAACAGATACCTAAGTTTCTTTCCAGTTTTATTATATATAATGCTGTAATGAACTTGGGAGGAGTACAGATCTCTCTCAATAACATGTCATCATTTCCATTACATTTAGATCCAGCAGATGATATAGAAGGCAGCTGGGCTTTCTGGATTGTGTGTGTCAAGAACCAATTCTGTAACTGGTTATCTTAATCTACAAGGAGGGAAGGATAAGAGAAGCTATTTTAATTGCTCAAGAATAAGTAGTCACTTATATGAGCCATAATAAGATATTGGCCAGTCATTTACATGGTTTATACAATGTTTATGAGATTGTCTATGTTCATTCAAGATTATGTAGTGGGCTTATTTTTGTCTTAATCTATCCCAGATTGTTTTTTTCTGAGGTAGATGTACTACGAAATTGTTTATGCTCTACAGGAAAATGCCAAAGACTGCCTATGAGTGCCAGACCTGGTCCTGGAGACATTGGGGGCTGCTTTTCTTACTCCTGATGTAAATTGTGGGTGTGTGTGTGCATTCAAATATATATATTTAGAAACTCAGTGTCAAATTAAAGCGATGTAAAACAGTAACTTAAATTCTCAACATGTTTTCATTAAAGAGAGGAAATCCTTTCCATTTAAGCAACCAAACCAACTCTTTGTAATTTATATTATATATATATATATATATTTCCTTTATTTCACTAATTTAGATTTATGGTTAAAACTCTAAACTTGAACCAAAAAAAAAAAAAAAGATGTTTCAGATAGCACCACAGAGTATAACAAATATAACCAAGTGTTAAAAAAAATGGGCAAAAGGGAGAAAATTCAAAGCTTCACTTAGTTTAAAAAAATAAATAATTAAAATTTATGTAGATTTTTTTCTGAATTCTAGGTTTGATTGTATCTTGAGCTACCCTGCTTCCCAATGCCAAAAAAAAAAAAAAAGAAAAAGAAAAGAAAAATTATATTTGTGGAGTGGAAAAGAAATAATTATTATTTCCAAAACATATTTACCACAATATGTAGCACTGAAAGATGCTGCTTAGACAACCCAACAAATCATCCTCATTCTCAACCATGCTTGCATTTTGCATGGCACTATCTATGCCAAATGGTCATTTTTCTCACATTTATTATGCTAACAGGATAAATGCCAACATTTGTCAACATCTTGTAAATGATGAGTCTTAATGAGGCAAGCTACTGTTTCACTCCTCTGAGGAATTTCATAGCAGAATAAGCAAAATATCAGGTTAAAGCAAGTGGGAGGGAATCCCAGAGAGCAAACCTTTTCTATGAACGTATATTTCTTGAGGTTTTGCTTAGAGTGTGTTCTAGGATCCGGGCCAATTTGGCCTAAACCTTTATACAACATTTTAATTATATTTTTAACAAATCCTACAAAATGAGGTTCACATGTTGATTCAGCCAAAAAAAAGAAAGAAAGAAAGAAAGAAAAAAAGCAGTATCTACAAGCTGAACAGAATGCAAGAGAGGGGAGTGATTTAGAGATGTTGCCAAAAACCAATGAATACAAGTGTTTTTATGGCCTGTTTTACCAGGCCATGTTCCACTCGCATTGGGGTAGGTATAAAGACTGGAAGAAAAGATATTCTTTCTGAAGAATAAGTGCACCAATAAGTTTTTATTTAACATGTGTGCCAGACTTAGAAGTTGAAATTGTGCATTTACAAAAAACATTGTTTACAACATGAGGATATAAGCAAGACAAATGTTCAACAAGATAATGCCTACGTTTGCCAATGTTTTTTGGGACAAACTGGGAAGTCAATAGAGAATTGTGGCTACCACCATTGGTTCTAGCATCAAAAATATTAAATTTCTATATTTAAGATCTAACTCCAGTAATTTCAAACTAAATACACTTAAACCATTGTACAGTCTTTACTCTCAGTTTCCTTATCTGTAGAATGGAAGTAGTGCCTACTTTATGAGATTGTCACATTAATTAAATGTGATAATATACCTAGAACAGTGCAAAATAAAACAACAATTATTGCCACAATTGTGTCTGCTACCAAATTAGAAGATTGCTAATCCCTGATACTAGAAGTAAATTGTTAGTGGCAGATTATCATGTTATATAACATAAATGTACCTTCATTTTCTGTGTGTTTGTTAGGAGCACAGAGAGTTCTTGTGTGAAACCTAGAATCCTTTAAAGAGTAATGTGGAGAGATTCCAACACCTTTATCAACTAATCAACTCTTGGAAGTATTTGCTAGACAATATTCCTGTTTTGCTGATGACAGCAATGATGGCATTAGCAATTGGCAATGATGACAATTGCTCTGGGAATCAATTCTCAGGGACTCAAGATGGCTGCTGAGCTCCAAGCATTTTATTCATATCCCAAGCAAAAAGCAGAAACATTCACCTATATAAGGAAAAAATACGTAAGCATAGTTCTACTTATATATCATATACATCGCATTGCCACCCTTAATGTTTGTTTTCTTTTAATTTGAACATTTTACAACTACCAAAGAAACTATGGCTTTGTTTGTAAGGAAATGAAAGATTGATTATCTGAAGGATAATTAGCCAAGCTGAAATACATGCAATGGATGAGTGGTGGAAAGAAGGCTGTGGAAGGGAGTCTAGAGGCAAATCTATAGTGAGTCCCAGAATAAAAAAAAAATTGGTATTTGCAAATATCATTATGGCTAGAAGATTAAAAAAAAGTGGGGAGAGGGAGTTAGAATCTAGAGGTATTGACATAATTTAAATTTTTATCCTAAGATTTACTGGGAAATACAGGAATAACATAAGTAGATTTATACTTTAGCAATATTACTCTCCCTGCAATGTGAAAAATTGGACTAGGAAGGCCAGTGAAAAATGAGGCATTCTATTCACTAGAATGACTGAAGGAAAAAGTTAAGGGAGATCATGGGTGAAGTTCTGGGCATATAAAACATGAATGTCTTTTTAAATTATCCAAAAGAAGATTAAAAAAAAAAAAGAGTTTGGTTTAAAACATCCAAAGACCAGGAAGAAGATTTGAACTGTTTGTTGACAAAGATTTGGCAATATTCAACATAAACATAGCCAAAGTCATGAGCATAGAGAAGACTGGCTAGGAAGAGAATTAATTCCTTAAGATGAGTGGAACAAAGATAGTAACAGGAGTGGTAGGGGATCCTATCAACCTTGAGTTAATTTCTGGAAGGGAAGGGAAGAGGAAAAAAGGCCTTAAAATTTCAATGACATTCTTCAATGAAATAGAAAAAAATATTATAAAATTTGTATAGAGACACAGAGACACTGAATTGCCAAAACAATACTTAGAGAAAAGAGGAAGATGGAAGTATCACACAGTGATACTACTGCACAGTGATAGATATCAAAGAAGTACAATATTGGAAAAAAGACAGAAATACAACAGAGAATTCAGAAATAAAACTACACAGCCATGAGCAGTTAATCTTTGACAAAGAAGCCATGACCACATAATGGAGAAAGGAAAGTTCTTCAACAAATGGTGTTGAGAAACATGGAAAGTCACATGCCAAAAAAAACCAAAAAAATACAAACAAACCTGAAAACTGATCATTACTTAGCTTTACACACAAAAGTAATAGATTAAAAACTTAGACATAAGGCCTGAAAATATAAAGTTCATAAAATAAAACAGGCAATAGAGATCAATTGCCTCAGTTAAGATGCATCAGTTGGGAATTTGTTAAGATGCATCAGTTAGGAATCCATCTCCACAAGCAAGGGAAATAAAAGCAGTATCAAATTTAAAAACTTTGTGTTTTTAAAAGAAACTGTAACAAAAACAAAAATCACCATATAGACAAGAAGAAGAGATGTGTACATCATACTTATGACAGAGCGCTAATTTCCAAAAAATATATAAAGTACTCATACAACTCAACAACCAAAAAACAAGTGAATTAAAAATGGGTAAAAGACCTAAATAGACACATCTCCAAAGACACTCAGCCTATAGGCACATGAAAAAATGCTTAATATCACTTGTTATAAGGGAAAGTTATATTAAAACTAAAATATTACCTCACCACCATGAGGAACAAAGGAAAATAGTATGGAGAGTCCTTGAAAAAAATGGAAATACCATAAATTAAGCAATACCATGTGTAGGTATTTACACAAAAATCTGAAGATTCCAATACAAAAAGATTTTGCACTTCTATGTTCATAGCAGCACTGTTCCTAATATCAAGTCATGGAACCAAGTTAATTGTCCATTGACAGTTGACTGGATAAAGAAATTTTGGAATATATACTCAATGGAAATATACTCAGTTATTTAAAGAAATAAAATAGGGTCTTTTGAGACAAAATGAATGGATCTCGAGGTGATCATGCTAAGTGAAATATATCAGAAAGTAAAAGACATTTACCAAATGGTGTCATTCATTTGTGTAACATAAATAATCAAAGAGAACCAACTGGTAGAACCTCAAGAATAATTCCTCAATAACCAGAGGGAATGGGGAGGAGTAAAGGAGGGCAAATGATGGGGTTGTAGCCCTGGCAAGTTGGAGGAGGGTGGGTGAGGCATGAAAGTGTGAACCTGTAAGCCAAAATTATATAGTGATGCAGGGAAATTTATTTTATTTATTTTTTTAAAGATTTATTTATTTATGCATACAAGTACTGGGGTACAGAGGTGCGGGGGTAGGGGGAAGAGCATTCACCACAGAGAGCGGGGAGCAGAACAGGCAGATCAACAGAAGTACACTGCTGAGGGGAGCAGCGGGCACAGAGGAGAGGTCTGCTGCGCCATGTGGGTCCCCTCCCTGGCCGGCAGCAGGGATTGAACTCATGCTGCAGTGGCTACGGCTTGCTTCATAGTGCGTTGCTTAACCCACTACGCTACCAGGGAGGCCCAATGCAGGGAAATTTAATAAAATTTGAAAATAAATCCTTAAGGAAACTATGAGGGGAATAATGAATAATGGAGAAGTCCGAAAAGGATGGTGTCAAGAAAGATAAGAGGAAAGCCAGGAGGGACATTTATTATCCATAGTTTGAGTTATAATATTACAAAAATATTTATTATATTATAATTATTATATTATAATAATGTTTTTAAGTGATTAATATATATCAGGCATTATTCTTAGCCAGGGTTCAGCAGACCTTTTCATATAAGACCAGACAGTAAATAATTTATACATTGTGGGACATTTGGTCTCTGTCACAAATCGTCAACTGTCCTTATAGTGCAAAAGCAGCCAAGGCAGGGCCTCCCTAGTGGCATAAGGGGTTAAATCGCAGCACTGTGAAGTTATCAGCAGTCTGTCTCATCCACTGCTTCCCTCAGCAGTGTATTTCAGTGGATCTGCCTGTTCTGCTCTGTCTCTGGTGAATCCTTTCACCCCCACACCTCTGGCCTGTATCCCAGTTCTTGTGTGCATAAATAAATAAATCTTAGAACAAAACAAAGCAAAAGCCACCATACCAACACATAAAAGAGTCAATGAAGTTTCAATAAAAGTTCATTTATAAGAACAGACAATGGGTAGGCAAAAGTGTTGTTGTTTCCTGTTCTAATTAAACCTTACACAAATCAATTCAGTCATGTTCAGAATAATCCGATGAGGTAATTTTATGCCCATTTTATAGATCTGGACACTAAGGCATAAAGATAAAATAACACTTCCAAGATCACAGAGCTAGACAATTAAATTCAAGACAAGATTTAGTCCCATGTACCTGCTCCACAGCCTGTGCTTTGAAGCTGTGGCCCTTTATTGAACTGGGTTAGAGTAATTTTTAGGCAATGGTCAGTGGAAATTATTGTGGCAGGGAGTGAGGTGCAGGTAGGAAGTGAGAAAGGGGAAACCATAAGCAAGACAACTATGAAGAAGAAGAAAGGGAAGCAGGAACTAAACAAGACTTTTTTTAAGATAAGAAAGACAATTTGTATTTGTTTAAATCATAATGGGAAGAAGAGAAAGAATAATGTTAGGTTTCTGGGGACACATTAAAGGAGAGATTCAGAGATCAGGTACTTAGAAAGCAATCAATACACTTCTCTGTAGCAACAAGAGGGACAGAAAGATAATCTATGTGAGTGCAATTAATTTTGCAAGTTATTTAAGTGGGAATTTTGAAATTTCTGTGTAAGACTTTTCCCTGTGACTTGGAAGATCATCTTGTCAGTGGGTAAGAGATATTTGAAAATCATGGAGAGATTTGAATTACTTACTTTGTTAAAAAAAAGTTGCTATAATCTTAATAAAGTAATATATTAATGCACTGCTTACCTAATATGCCAGATACCTAACAAAACCTTTTACACGTATAGTTTCATTGCAAACTTAGGGATTATCTGTGAGATGCATAAGATTTGGGAAGGAGACTGAAGCTCATTTAGAAGAAATTTTCACAACAGGGGCCTCCCTGGTGCCACAGTGGTTAAGTCAAAGCACTATAAAGCTATCAGCTGCCAATGCAGCATGGTCCCCGGCCAGGGAGCTGACCCACACGGCCAGGGAGCTGACCCCACATGGTGCAGCAGACTTCTCCTGTCTCACTCACTGCTCCCCTTAGCAGTGTATTTCAGTAGATCTGCTTGTTCTGCCGCCCACTCTGTCTCTGGTGAATCTTCTCTCCCCCAATACCTCTGGCCTGCACCCCAGTTCTTGTATGCATAAGTAAATAAATCTTAAAAAAATAAAAAAGAAACCTGCTGATCAGTAAGTAATGTATCAAATATCTAAGCTATAGGTATGCTTTACTTCAAAGGTAGTACTTTATTTGTTATTCTATGGTTTCCCTAGGATATAAAGTAAGGGAGAGCTGACCAGGGGAAGATAGATGGTTATAACCATCAATCGGAAACCATGAAGTTAGAACATAAAATTCTGCCTATTTGCTTCTTAGTTCCCCTAACGTAGCACATGATTAATTATACAGTGAATGGTGAAGACATCAAGTGCTTTAAAAGATCTGGGGTGTAAGAGGTATTTCCCTATAGTCAATTAGTCAACAGATTCTATTTGTTTTCCTTCAGAACGGTTGCAGTATTCAGGAGGGAAAGTATATTGACCCATTTCTTTTCTGTTCCTTTAAGAGTAGGCTTAGTGTCTAAAAGTCAGATAGTTCAGCAAAGAAACTAATGGGGCCCTTGTAGGATGGGAAACATGAAAATGGCTGTTCGAGGTTATCACACTGAGTGACTGAGAAGTGGATTGAGGAACCCAGGCCAAGATTTGGAGCCAGAGTCAGGAAAGCAAAAGGTTAAGAGTCACACAATATGTTCATTCATTTGCTCATTCAGATGAAATCACGACCTATGGTGCACAAGGCGACGGGCCATGATGAGAGTAAACTGATAGTCAGTAGATAGGAACTTTTCTCACAGAACCTGTACCATTAGAGAGGTGAAGGTCATGCACCATGTCTAAGCATCATGAATGACCTGATAAGATGCCCTCCTAGAGAATATATTAAGTAGCCATAGCCACCTCACCACATATTTCCAACCGCTAACTTTATTCACATACACACAAAGAATTCAAAAGGTTGACTTGTTATCCATGGATAAAAACTCACTATTTTGTTCCGTTTTACATCCCTTATTTAAAATCATCTTAATTCTTAGATCTAATCTGTCACATTTGATTACTCAGACACCCACCTTGATCCCTATGCATGGAAGTAAAAGCTGCTTCTGGCCTGTGTGAGGATACTCAAAGGAATGTACTTTGGCTCTAGCCTCAAATTTTGAAAGCATCCTTGATCTTCCAAGGTAAACGTTTTGGAACAGATAACGGTTACTCAATGTCAACACGAATTACTTATTTTGTAAACTGGTCATGTGATTTTTATATTATTTTGACAGAGAGTACACAACCCTTGTAGCAATGGATTATCATGTTTCCTTTATTGAAATTCTCATGATTACTACAACAGGAACAGGAAGACAGTCAATAGGATTCCTCTGAGTAGGAAGGGAAGGAAAAGGAGGGAAGAAGAATGATGTGGGGCTGGGCTGGAAATGCAGCGGCCCTTAAAGAAGAGAGCAGAAGAGCAGATCTCCAGGAGAAATTTCAGCGGGTCTCTGAATCATTTTCCCATTGGCATTATTTTTTAAAAATGACATTACTCAAGAGCCTGCTCAATTTTTTTTTTTTTTTTTGTGAAAGAGAGGTTTGAACTACAAAACTTAAGAAAATGCTCAGAAGTCCAATTTTAGTGTGAAGTTGGGAAATTACAAAATGCAAAAATAGAAAGAAATAAATATAGTGTTATAAAGGATATTTGTTTAAAGCATATATCAATGTGCCTAAGTAAATATTATTATGTAGTGATTACAAGCATACTTACTATGATACAGATTCCCTCATACAAACTGCTTAAGCATCCTATTTCTTTTTTCAATATATAAATTACTATCCCTAAAAGTTGCCTCTCCCCAGCACTTGGATTTCTTTCCGGAGTTCCCTCATGACAACATATATTCTTTCTCTTTGATTACTTAGTTACTATCTCAATCTTAAATTCCATCAGTAAAAAATATTAGAAATGAAAAATTTTCACTGTTACCACCTCGCAAAACCCACTGGTTGAAAAGCAAATGCTTATCCCAAAGACCCATGTGAATAAAGAAAAAGGAGAATAGGTAACTCAAGCATGATTTTAATCCTTCTCCCTCAGGGCATCAGACAGTTTCATTAAATATCTCTGGGACAGGGGTTCAGAGATAACAAATTTTCTTTAACAATCTTTCAAGAATCTTTTTAAAAGCTATGTATTGAATTTGTTATCTAATGGAAAGAAAGCCTAATAAACCCTGATTATTCCCATGGGACAAAAATGAATTTGGACTTTGCTTGTTTTCCTATTTTTTCAAGAAATATTAGTTCTACTCATGGCTGGCACTATATTTTATTGTATGTGCTGCCGAAGAGAGCACTGGCATTATAAGGCATAGCAAGACACTTTCAGGATGAAAGCGTTAAACACAGAGCAAAAGAAAGACCCATACTGGTTAAAAGAAGTAGGAGTGGTTTGATGTGAAAGAAAGAGATACTGAAGTATTAAAAACAAAACAACAACAACAAAAAAAACCAGTAAGTCTGACAATATCAAGCATTAGTGACATTGTTGAGACTCAAGGCCCTCAAATGTGAGTAGTAGAATAATGATTTAGTACAGTGTTTTGGCAAAATAGAGCTTAAGTAAAATAGTACATGTCTAGAGTACTAGAATTCCAAGAGGAAGAGCCCTCTCGGACATGCCAGGATAACCAGGTTAGATATACACAAGGGTTGCAGTCTTGGCTACAAAGGTAGATCCAAGTTTTTATCCTGACTCTGGCATTTGATTCATTACTGTTTGTCCTTGTGTAAATTATCTATTTTTTGTCTTAGTTTCCTCATCTGCAAAATGTCAGCAATAGCAGTATATCTATCCCATAGACTTATTAAAGGGACTATTTAGGAAAATTTGTGAAAAGCATTTATCAAAGTACTTAACACAGAATAAAGACTCAGCAAATACAGTTGGATAGCTACCGTAATTATGATTATTCTACACAGGCATCCTCAAAGAAGTCAGTTGAGTATATGCCTACTTATTGTTTTCAACAACATAACCTATGGTCCCTAGGAAGCAAAACAATCCCCAGAGCAAGGCAAGATGCAGAGGGAAGCATATCAGCTTCTCAGAATCCTTAGAGAAGCATCCTTGGTCACATAGAGCGACAGTACCCTTAGTTGAAAATTGGAAATTCTCACAGTGCTGGTAAAGCTAGCAATTGTGTTTGGATGTTAGTCTATTAGATACCCACAGGGAAAAGAAAAGATTACAAAGTTTCTCCTTTGTATACAACTCCTTAAAGAGGAGTCTAGATTCCCTCAACAGGAAAATGAAGATGATGATGGCATTATGATGGTGATCATAGTGTTAATAACTATAGATCTGATAATGTGCCAAGCATTGGTCCCAAGACTTGGTTCCCTCATTTAATCCTACAATAATCTTAGCAGGTAGGTACTATCAACCCCATTTTGGAAATGGGACAGTTGAGGGACACGGCGGAGAAATATCTTTCTCAAAATGATGTAGCAAATGGTAGTCAGGTGATAAATTTATGTCATCTGATTCCAGGTTCCCATGCTCTTAATCCCAGCTATAGATCAAAAATGCAAGAATATGAATACAGCTAAATCCATGACCTCTGTGCTGAATCAACTATTCCACCTGCTAGGCCTATCCTGGAAACAGCAGTTAAAACCTGGAATTTATATGGAAAAAACTGGTTACGATGAATTTAATTTGCGTTTGTATGAGGCCACTGTTTATGTATTATATATTCAACTTATTTGTGCAAACATATAAACATATGTTCTACTAGTGTATACTCAAGCTTTGACAGGAAAAATTTCTGCTCTCTGGAAGAGAATAGGTTGCTTTATTATTTTAAATACACAAAATAAAAATTATTTTATAAACTTAAGTTTGCAAAAGCTAAATAGCTAGCTAATTTCTTTTAGGTAATCATTTTAAGCAGACTCTTGAAAACTACTCAGAAGAGGGGAGGTGCTAACACATTGATATTATTGATAATGAGCTTGTATGTTCTGGACTGATTTGTTGTATGTGCCCCTCTGCTGCTATAAGCATGCAATTTCTATTGACTTCACGAAATTGCAACCAAGTTGGTTTCCTGGTAGTAGAGAAGAAAAAGACCAGAAACAGATCCTTTCCTGACATAGGAAGGAAGATAATGCTAGAAATGAGTTCATAATAAGTCTTTTTTGGATGCAACTGTTCAAAAATGGAAGCTAGCAATATTAGAGAAGTACTTAATAGGACACATCAAGTAACTCAAAGCTACTTTCTACAGAGAACGACATATAATATTATCTGATGAGACAAATTCATCATTCCGTTTGTCCAGTGCCTGGCAATTTAGGCAGAATTGAAGGATTTAGAAGGATTTAGAAGTACAGGGAATTACTGAGATGAAAGCTAAATAGCACCAAGAAAGTGGTAACTGCACAATTCCAAAGATTAGGATGTAAAATCTTTGGCCAAAAGTAGATTGCCTCATAATTGTGTGTATTTTCAAGAGAAAGAATGGTTGTCCATTAGTCAGTAAGAGTGACCCTAACAATATATTTAAAGATAAATAAAAAGCTTATTTAAATGAATTGATAATATTTGTGAAGTGAAACACTTAGAAAATCACCTTAGATTATGTGAAATAGAGCAAATAAAATTCCTGTGTCATATTTCTAAACACTTTTTTTTTTCGATCTGTGCAGGAAAACCTAAAACTGACACCCTGATATTTAGACGGTCAGGACTGAGGAGGAAGTCACTCATCAACTGCGGGTCAGATGGAAGATATGCGAAACCAGTAGGATATTGAACATGAATACACCAAGTTGTCACTCAAGTGAAGTAAAGAGGGTATTCATGTTCAATTACTGGTTCATATACTTTGTTCCCCCAATATTGTTTATTGACCTACTAAAGAGAAGAGTTAGTCTTTATTTATATGTGTCATGAATATTGCCCAATTATTTTTTTAGTTAACACTCGTATATGACATGGTATATAATTTAGAGATATAGGATCATACCTTTCTGGTGTATGTTACCTCAACACATTCACCACGAAGGCACTAAAGTCTTCTACCATAGTCTACACTGTCCCCTCCTTTTGCTCTTCTGTTTTGTTTCTCTGTGTTCCACATATAAATGACACCATCTAGTATTTTCCTTTCTCCTTCTTACTCTTTTCACTAGCATAATCCCTTCTAGTTCCATCCAAGTTGTTGCAATTGGCAAGAGTTTATATAGTTGAAGAGCATTCCTTTGTGTATTAATACCACATCTTTCTAATCTACTCATTTGTTTTGGGGTACTTAGATTATTTCCATAGCATGACTGGTGTAAATAGTGCTGTGGTGAACATAGATAATTCTATGTACTTTAGGGTAGATATCTAGGAATGGAATTGCTGGATCATGATATGGCCCAGTTTTAAATTTGTCATTAAATTGCCTAATAAAGGTTTAGGTATAAACAGTAAATAATTTAACCCAGTACGTTAAAATTATCTCATTGATTTCCATCATCACCTTTATCCTAGGAGATTACTTTCTCATTCTAGTCTCAGTTAAATTATCATATTTTTCTTATTATTTTAAATTCTGATATATTGATGGTGGTGCTTTCATTTTTATTTGAAATTCTTTAATTTATCTGAAATTCTGTCTTCAACCATGCATTTAAAACTAAAATATTTACAACAATATTTTAAAATATACTTGTGTAACTCAGTTATGACGTTTATTCATCCATATTTTCAACAATGATCATCATAATAATCTTCAACGCAGATGCTTCTTTTATTTTTAAACACAATCTGCACCTGCACATACCTGGGAGAGCCTTTAACCTTTCCAGGCATTCCCTAAGAAAACCAATCTATTTTAAGCCCCAGAGAAATCTCCCTCACCCCTATAGCTAATATTACACAAAGAAATAAGCATGTGCTTTGTTCTGGACAAGGATTGAAAAAGCAAGGGGAAAAGATGACAGAGGGTTAAAGCAGCATTGGACTTACCCATGCTCAAAGTGAAGGTCTCAATAACAATTTTTTTATGTTAAACTACCCCTTTTTCATAGAAGGAGAAATACATGTTTCAGTGAGAACAGACGTTTGAATTACAGAAAATCACCATCATTTCCTCAATAATTTTCATTCAGAAAATTTTCATTCTAAAACATGGCTCACTCACTTTCACATGAAACCCCTAATAAATACTGGATGTAACTTTTCTGTTGAGGCAAGTAAACTAAGCCCACATTGTCTAAAATTACACCCTAGAATATGATGCTATGTTTTAAATCCGTCTGAATAAAAAGTAGTTAAATGAAAATAACCTGATATTGTCAGACATGTAATCCACATACAGGAATCAAGGTTTATATACAGATGTTTCACATACAACATCCAGGGTTATATCTACTTATTGATGCTAATTTCTTATTTTACCTAGTTTACAAATTAAGCTTTATATATCTATGTACATAAAAACACTAAGAGAGAGAGAGAGAGAAAGAGAGAGAGAGAGAGTGTGTGTGTGTGTAGGGTTTGGTCATATCTACAATATCAAGAATTTGCTGGAGGTTTTAATTATATATATATTCTTAATTATGTGTTTTCACATCTTAAATATTATATGTTGGAATATACCCAATTCTAGTATTGATTTATGTATTCTTGATAAATAAATTCTCAATAAATTATCCAATGTCATTGCTTTTACAAAAAAAAATGAAACTGGTGAGTATTACTATAAAACCAGGATCAATTACTATATGTGTTAATCTCTGGACTTAAAGATATCCATTTGTTTAATGCCAAGAGATTTCCTAAAGAAAATAGGCGTGTAGCTTTCCTTATATGATACTTCCATTACAATGTTCATTGCTTATGAATGTGAAAAACATGTTGTTTGTCTTCTCATTTTCTTTGAAAATATGTGACTAGTGTGTGAATGAGTTATCAGACCTCAGATATTAGCTACCTGTGCTTGCATTACATTAGGCTGCCAATCCTGGAATTAAGGTGTTTTCTAAAAGCCCTTTGAGGCCAGTTACTTTGTGAAAGAGGTGAATGGCTATGGAAGATGATGTGACAATAGCACATAATATCAGCAGGAAGTTCAGTATGGAACTGTTCTCACATGAAATAGCCATTGAAGAGATTCATTTGTCTCCCTTGTCATTCATGCTTGGAGGCACACAGCTGAGGAGATTGCCACACACCGTTAGCAGGAGAAGGAAAACAGGACTTAGTTTACATCTCTTCCATAGACTTTTTCCCCCAAAGATACTCAGTGGTACAGAAATGGATTCACAGATGGGAAGACACACAAAAGCATTGCAAGATTTGGTCTCCCTATGTGAATGGGTTGTGGTTTGGATCTGGAAAACCCCGAATAAGGAGGAAGATGTGGATAAAGACAGTCTGTAGATATGCTGGCTGGAACGCAATGGTCTGGAGAGCTTAGCCACCTTGTACTGCAGTTCTCTTTAAGTATGATGAACATGGTCTCCTTGACCAAATGCTATACAGGCTCTTCGGGACTGTCTTCTCAAGTCAGTCCTAATTTGGGGACTGTTGTGATCTTCTATGCATTTTCCACTTTGAGCCACAATCCCATGTAGCCAGTTATCTAGAACCTCCCCTTACATGCTGTCTGATCAAGTTTCTCATCCTCCACCATCAGGTTTAACCAGAATCCCCCCTGGCCCTGAAGCTTCCTTTCAGTAATTTCCACCTACTGACCCTGTTCCCTAGTCTTTGACCATAAATGCCCACTTTTACTTGTATTTGTAGTTAAACCCCATCTTTCTCCCCTATTATAAAAACTCATTCCAGTGTCCTCTTCATCTGTCATGATAGTTTCCATGAAGTAAAGCTGCTGACAAGTCTTTCCAGGACATTGTCTCAAGAAGGGAAGGTATTTTACAAAATCAACCAAATTACTATAAACATGATAAAAGGACTTTCTGAAATGGTTCATGCAAAGACATCAGTGAAGCCTCTGCAGCTTTCAGACAGGTTTTCAAGTGACTGGAAGATACCTAATTGAGATCATAGTCTCACCTTAGCCCAATAAATAAACACTCTCATGTATATAGTATTATATATACATTTGTATGTGCATATATCTAAAACAACCCTGAACCCCCTAAACTGAACTTTTTTAAAGAAGTTGAACAGTTTTTCCCTATGTGTTTTCTTCATATTGTTGCTACTAGAAATATATATATATATATATATATATCAACACCAACAAAGTCTAAATCATCCTTTGCCTGTTGGTGCCATTTGAGTACAGAAATTAGAATAATCTTCATAAACTTCAACCATAGATTTGATTGGCTAATGTCACACAGAAGCAAAGGAATTTGAGAAGGTGGGTGATCATCAAGTAGGGACAAGTGACTTATTTATTCACTAGGGTTCTAGAAAGATTTCTGGGCCAGTGCAAATAACCAAAGATTGGTTAACTAACATGTTCTTGAAACTACAGATGACCTGACAGTTTGCATGCAGTGAATGCTAATGTGTTCTGTAATTAAAAGCACATAAAACATTTGTTGCCAATCACTTCTCTCAAAAGTCACTATTCATTCAAAGAGAGATTAAGTGTGGGGCGATTTAGTGCTACTAGCTGCATACATGACATGGCGTAAGGTGTAATCTATGAAAGATCAGTCTTGAGGAAGATTTAACTATGGACTGGAATGAAGCTTGTTGCAGGAGGACCCCAAAATGAACACTGCAATAGAAATGGAAACAAAAGACACACCTAAGAAGAAGAAACCTCATCCTAAGGTATTGGGGCCAGGGAGAGAGAGAGGGGTGAGGTTGAAACTGTAGGTTGATATAGACCATAGGTTTTGGAGTTAATGAGCACTTATCAGCCTTGTCCAATCTTCAGAGAATTAGTCAACCTCCTTGGGAGTCAGTGCACCTATCCATAAAATAAAATACTGTCAATTCATAAATTTCCTTTAAATATTAAATATAACACATATGATATATTTTGCATAGTTCCTACATCATAGCAAATGTCCCACCAATAAGTGTTATTATTTTCTAATTAGAAAGGATGCTACCATTTGAAGTATCACTGCTACCTAACTTCATTTCATAAATCTTAAAAATTTCTTGATGCTGTTTGCTCTATCTGGAGAATTTAATGAAACATTCTATGTAAAATACAATTTGCATTGAACATAGGAAACCCAGTGAAATCTGAGCATTATACTATTATTAACTAATATTTATCCCTTTAAGTCAGGATGTTTTTCTCTTTTTAGTACTAGAACTAAAATATTCTTATCAAAACAAAAATTTTAAAAAAGTATTTCCCTTCAAATATCTACAGCCAGGACATAAAGAATAAGCAGAAATTAGGAAAAAAAAAGTAGAGGAAATTTCTAATGTTTAATATTGAGGTGTACTAAATGAGTGTGGTACATTAACTATTTACATCTGAGGTGGGAATCCTCTACTTCCAAAACACTAAATATGGATGTAAGCCAATTTAAAAAAACAATAAAATAGGGCCTCCTGGTGGTGCAGCAGGTTGAGCGTCACACTGTGAAGCATCTGCTGCACAGCAGTGCAAGTTCGATCCCCAGCCAGGGAGGAGATCCACATGGCCTGGTAGACCTCTCCTACCTCACCCGCTCTGCTCCCCGCTCTGCCTTCTGCGACTCTGGCTTCTACCCAGCTTGTGTATGCATAAAAATAAAATAAAAATCTTAAAAAAAAACAATAAAATAGAGTGCTGTATAATAGAATGCATATGGAGAGTACATAAAATGTGAGTCTTGAGTCAAAAATATTGGAGTCTAGTTCTACAAATCCAATCCACTGGCCAATACTATGAGTACTCTCTGAACAATTCGTCCACACGTATAGCAACTCACCTCCCCACCCCTTTGTACCCTTTATCCAGTTTCTCCCTGTAGTAACATTGCAAAACCATAGCACAACAATACAATCATAAAGTTGACATCAATACAGTATATTTCTACCAACACAAGATTCTCAGAATCTCTGTGTTGCTCTTTTATAGCCACATCAACTCTCTTCCCCAACTTCTCTTTTTGTATCCATCTTTGTAACTTAGTTATTTAAAGCAATAGCAACCTTCACCCCAGCACTTAGGGCTCCCAGTCCCCTCCTATTCTGGGGTCCATTGCAATAATCAGCATTAGGAATCATGTGTTCTTATTCATCTAATGTTTGTCTACTGTACTAGAGCAAGAGCAAGGACTTTGTATCTGTTTTATCCTCTCAATAATATCAGTTCAATGAATAAATAAATGAGATAAAAATGGCCTTTTCTATTTTCAAATTAAGAATGGAAGTATAGAGAAATTAATTGACCTGCATGTGATTAGTTTCTTAGAGGACTAACATAGCCCTGCACACATGAAAAAGAGGATACCACCCTGATTACTGCTTAGTGAAATCAGCCAACTGACCTGACAATTATAAGCTAAGTGTGTTTAAAATGTTGCTCTGACAACTGTGCAGGGTGTGCAAGAATAGAATGCCAGTCTGTGACTTTCACCAACGGCAAAAGTCCATCTAGAATACAATCTATACAAGCTGTCCTAGAGAGTAAAAACATTTTTCCTGGGGAAATTCACACCATTTCTGAGACACGTGTTTGACTGTTCAATGTCAATACTCAAGGATCTAAGTGCTACATAATCTTCATTACTTTATAATTATATTTCAATTTCAAAAGTGTTCCTTCTATTTGTTTTCAGGGATTCTCTTTTGAAACTTGTCAAATAATTAGTTGATCAGCTTACCTTTCAGCATCAAGTGGTATTTTATCTTAATCTAAGATGTCTTTAATAACAAGGTATCAGTGATGTGATAATTCAATTCAGAAGCCTACAGAGACTGACTTACATTATATTTGTCATACAAAAGCAGAGACTTACTCAAGTGGAATGTGAGTATCTGTGTTCAGTTATATTTAGCACTGTTAATAAACTATGAATTGAAGGCATAACAAGTTACATCTAAGTATAATATATACAAATTGTAAAAATAAAACGTAATGTTTATCAAAATTGATAGTGCATTTATTGTACGATATAGTTTCCCTTTTTACCTTAGGTTTTAGAGATCTACAGTCGAATTTAATTTAAAAGGTATAGTTATCAGTTTACTTAGGATATCTGCAAGAACCACATTTCTGAACATTTTAATATGGTTTTATTCTCTCTCTGTCTCTCTCACCTCAAAGCTGAAACTCATAAAACATCTTAAGACAGCTAAAATCTTACTGTCTTCACTTTCTCTAGAGTATCATTTTAGTATATAATCTGCTTACAATATTTTTTACCAAGTTTCATAAATTAATTTTAATAATAACTCTTAAGCAACCTGGTACCTTTACAGAAATGTAGCTGGATTTTGCAGTTTTTAAAAACTGAATGGATTCTCCCACACTTACATTAGTACGAGGGCTACTTAGATATGCAAATATCTGACAAGACGTCCCTTCTATTTTATGGAGCTTGCTCAGACTTGCAATATATATTAAAATATAATGATTCCTTAGTTTTCTCCATCCAAAATATATGAGATATTCTCTCACTACCCTGAATCATTCAGTAAGAAGGGTATAGGAAAATACTTGAATGGGTATTAGCTATTTGGTTCTAATCCCCTACCATTATTAAAATGTGGGATTTGAAATATTATTGGTAGCACTAGAAGTACTTCATGCAATGCTCACAGGCAGAAAAGCCTGAGGACAGATGGTAAAACTAGAATGCCTAGGTTCAATCCCCAGGACCCTCACTTAACACATTGAGACATTGACAAGTTACTTATCTCAGCGAAGTCTTTAAGTAGAAAATGAAAATCAAGATTAGCACCTATTTCACAGGACTGGCATAGATTTAAATATGCTCAACTTCAAAAAGTATTTGGAACAATGCCTGGCACATAAGTGAGGTCTATTATTATTTCTGAGGGTAAGCTGAAATTATAATGGACCATGGGCCAGGAGACCATGGTCACATTGGCTACAATGCCTCTCTGGTGGCACAATAGAAGAAGAATCAAAAAACCTAACTGAAGCGCCTCCCTGGTGGCACAGCACTATGAAGCTTAAGCGGTTAAGGCACAGCACAATGAAGCTATCTGCAGCCACTGCAGTACCAGTTCAATCCCCAGCCAGGGAGGTGACCCACATGGAAAAGAAAACCTCTCCTATCTTTGCCCACTGCTCCCCTCAGCAGTGTATTTCAGTAGATCTGCCTGCTCTGTTCCCCACTCTGTCTCTGATGAATCCTCTTACCTCCCCCTACCCCTCCCCCACACACTTCTGGCCTGTACCCTAGTTCTTGTATGCAAAAATAAATGCAACTTTAAGAAAAAAAAACCTAACTGAGTTAATCCTGAATCTGTGTCCTGCCATTCCTTTTTAGACTCTTATCAGGATCATTGGTATTCATTCAAAACATATTTATCTCATTGCACTAAGGTATGCAGGAAAATCCAAAATGTAATAGATTCTACCTTTAAAGACTTATCTAGTATATATTATAGGAAACTAGAAATTATCTCTCTCCCTCTCCATCTCTATTTATTTCCATCTGTCTATTATCTATTAGCACAACCTACTTATTGCTATTTATCAAGAAGTTCTTAGGAATAACCGCTTATATTTTTGTAAATGATCCATCAATTTTAACCTTTGATATTTCTAATTATCTTTTTATATTTAGGTAAAACTCCTGAGCTGTTTGCATCTCAGTGGAAATATATCCCTAAATCGATCCTCTATTTCTGACCAGCTATGTGGAGCAGGCCTGTCTTTGCTTGGCAAACACTCAAATACACTGCACACCCTCACAGTGCAGTTTGATTGCTCTGGGATTAGCCGTAGAGGCCCCCCACAGCCACCCAAATTGCACACATGCACCCTGTCCCAATTTCAACCCTCCTCAGTTTCAGAGGCAGTGACTAGGTGGCTAATTCCCTTATCACTAAAGGCCTTAGTTACCAATTCATACATTAGATATCCCGGCTAGCTGAGACTTCTCATGTATTGGGTGGGTGAGATAGGAGAAGAGGCCTGTGCCAATGGGTATAGTTGCTATTTTTGTACAGTGCTCAAATAGAAGAAAATTCCCTTACAATTTCCTCCCCACACAGCTCTCTCTTCGCCCTTATGTCCATGTCCCTTTTATTTCCTTGCCCAGGCTTCCCGCCCTGTGTGTGTCCCAGTTGGTCGGGTACTGTCTCCAGCTCAAATGAAACCCCCCAGGGCTTGGCAAAGGGCACAACAAGGCAATGGGTTGCTTTTCTTTCTTTCTTTCTTTGTAACTCTTAATGATCTTTTCTTTACAATTCCCATCTCCAATTATGTTCTCAAAAGGCAAAGTCTATGCATATGTACACAACTGAGAGATTGTCTTCTCCTTGTTTTTCTTATGATTGTGCCTTTGAATAAAACCCTGAAATTATCAATTGGATAATAGGCCAATGTAGCTTGTCCAAATGGTTGGGTTAAATTGGCTGTGGTTTCAAGTGGTATTATCATTAATAATAATAACCCTTCTACCAGTCAAGCGTTCATTCACACATAGTAGCATGCAAGCCCCCTACTCTGCAGAAATCCACGGAGTAGCAATCTGGACAGAATCTCCCAGATAAAAAGAAGAGGGTGCCTGCATGGACCCACCATGGCTGGCTGCTATTGGCTTTCTGAACAACTCTGGTATTTGACCGGGCTCCATGCACAGCACTATGTTTCCCTGGTAGTTCAAGCCCTAATGACCACACATCTTTTTGACAAAGCTTATTATCTCTGACACTCATTTATCACTTTGCAAAGCTGCCTCAGACTGATGTTGATATTATAATGTGTATCTAGTCCTTATGATTGTGTCTTTCTGCTTTGCCCAGTTCCTTTTTTCTAAAACATTCAAGTTTATCAGAGATGACTACTATCTCTCAAACTTCTTAAAGCATCTTCATTAACTCAGAATTCCCTTTGTACCTCCAGATCCATATATAAGAAAGACTTTGATGCAGTTTTCCAGTCTTGCTGACACTACTAACAACATGATCAGCACTAACTGACTCTTTGCCACGTGACTTGCTGAGTTCTCACACAGCAGTATCTGATTAATCCTCCCTGTGCTATTGCTCCTTGTTAATTCTATGAGATGGGTACTATTTTTCCATAATGCAGATATGGTAACTAAAAATCAAACAGGTTAAATAAATTCCTCAATGTCAACCTCCCAGTAATTCTCAGAGCTGGTCCAAATCCAAGTCCATGACTCCTGACCACCATGTTATTCTGATGATAATGACGAAAGGAGGTGGAGATACATTTTCTCCTGACAACTGCTATCATATGTCACACGATTCTATCCACTAACACTGGAAAGAGGAAAACAGGGCAGCTATGAAGGGAAAAACTGACCATGTAGTTCAAGGAATTAGAAACAACTCTAGGATACATTAAGCTTCAAGACACCACTGCTCTATGGCCCACCATCACCGCAGAGGCTGTTTGAAGGACTGTGAAAGAAAAACAAGTGATCCTCTTTTTATGATGTTTAATTCAGTAGGTGAAAGGCCTTCCATTCACAGTGTTGCCCTGGCCCTGTACTGAATAGAGTCGGCTGAGAAAGGAGCAGAATTATCTTTTCCTTCCCATGGCACAGTTTCTTTTATTCATCTATTGAGGCTGGCACAGCCCTTGCTGCTGAACTTGTTTCCACACTGACATGGAAATTCTCTTAAGTCCTAGTAAAATACTTCAAGTCAAAGTATTTCATTAAAGAATATTTAGCTTGGTCTTATTATAGAAATACTTTCTATCTGTTATGCCTCATAGGCATATCATAAAATGTTTAGAAGCTTATTAAACTGTAATTTCTCTCTGTAGAGTCTAGTTATCAGAATTCCAGTAAATTCTATTGTTATGGGTCCTTAGATGTAGATGTTTCCCTGATATTTATCGCAGCACTTTCCTGAATTCTTAAAACCCTTTGTTTCCTGTTACCTTCAGCTGTGCCTCACTGTCACTTGATTGCACATATTGCATTTGTTTGGGGCCTATTGTTTAATGACGAGGGAATTGATCCTTTAGCAATTACCCACTTATTGGGGCCAACCAAGGTCAGGGTTATTGCTGGAAATTTTTTAATGCTGGTAAAACTGAACCAATAAGAATTCTCATCATCATTTTTTCTTAGATATTAAATGATTGAAATTAAATAAAATATGATTGTGCCATTTTTGGTGATTGACAATACTTTCCTCTAATTCCTCATTACTTCTCTATTGTTTTGTCAGGTCTTCCTTTGTTATTTTGGCATTACTGGTGTTCACAGCTTGGTTGTAGTATCTGTTTTGCTAAGATTTCTCTTTGCTTCTCATCCACAGACTACTCCATCATGCAGCCAGGGGAGACTGACGTGACTTACCTTTCACATTTTCTACTTTCCCTGGTGATGGGGGATTTGTTGACATTTTCTGCAAACCCTGTTGCTATTATGAATCAGAAACAGGATTTCAAGCTCCAGCACACACAGAGTTAAGCCACATTGAAAAGGTGGAAATGAAATAAATGGGAAAAATTTAAAGATCTGGAATAAGAGACCATTTGTAACAATAGAACAATTCTATTCCCCAAACACAACCTTTTAAATGTTTCACCTACCAGTTCTACTATGAGGTTTATCTCCTGTCAGAACTTCCTAACCTATTAATTATGAGTTCAGTTAATAAATATATTGCTATTATATTATGAACATCACTGCAATTAACATATATTTCTTTCAACTCTAAAGAAAGTCCTTGAAAATAGCCAAATATGTCTCCTAAATTTTAAAAATCAGTTTTGAAACAAAAGTGAAACCAGTTACTTAGAATTCTTTGTGTGTCTGATCAATAGCCAAGTTTTACAATTTGGAGGATTAGACGATCTTTAAAGAATTATCTAAAGTTAAAGTCTAAGTTACATTCTAAGTTGACATGTCTTTAGTCTTGGTGAAAAGATTTAGCCATGTTATCCTTATGTGACCTGTACAAATGCATGTTATGTAGAGAGCAAAGTAAATGTAGATGCTAAATGAGAACCTTTATTTTCATAAATGGGTATGAACATAAATAAACTGTATGATTCTATATTCTTGTAACACACACACACACACACTAATGCTGCTCATGATTGGTTTTGCCTGTTTTCTGCCACTGAATTTAAGGATAGTTTCAGACTTGTCCAAACGTTTGATTTTTGTAATTATTGTTGGGATTTTTTTTTTATCTTGCTCTACATGGAAAATAAAATTGTGATTTAGATAGTTTGGTCCCAGCGGTCCTGTCTGCACTCAGCAAATGGTTCCATGTCACTCCCTGCATCACAATATGGGAGCCACCGAGCTTGGCGGCAGCTAATCCTCTGAGCCTGTTAATAAGCTTAGGAGCACGTTCATTGAAGGCTGACGCGTTAGACACAAACAGGGAAAAAATATCTACTGGGGGAAGCTGAATTGGTTTTAATCATCTGCTAATCACCAGTAATGAGACCTACTCTGGGGAAGAAAAGAAAAACAGATAGTCGGAGGGAGGTTTTGTTCTTCACAGCAGAGTAACAGGGAATGAGAGGGCAGCTGTTATTAGGGGGGAAAGGATAGAAAGAAAGAAGGGATTTGGCCGGAGCAGATGAAGCGTTCTCTGCAGCGCTCTGTTTTGTTAGCTGAGTGTTTCTTTCATTTAGTCTCTGAAACTTCAGATTTTGCAGGGTCTCTGACAGCCCACCTCTAAGATATTGCTTCTTGAAGAAAGGAACCTCTCCCTCTCATCTTGCCCATGGCATTCGCTCCTCTAGCATTCTGCCATGCACTTCTCTTGGAGAGGGAAACTCTTGATTGGTACCAACATTTTAAAAAGTGTGTGGGGGATGGGAATGGGGGTGCATGGGGTTTGCCAGAAAAGTAGGTGAGAGCATTGTAAACACAAGGGGTGGCCTGACACAGAATACAGAAATGAAGACTCAGTTGCAAAATAGTCAGTGGTCCTAACTAAATTGGACAGATAGTCTCTTTAAGTCCTAGGCTCAGTGTTTCAGGAAACACAAGTGCAATTAGGACTTTGCTACCATTTTGAATATGCTATTTACAGACCCTTCCTTCAAAAGTTCAAACTCTTACTAATAATCTCTAAAATGGTGAATTTGGAATTCTGTGTTACATTGGACTAGTATTCCTAATGAGAAATTGACAAAATAATCTTTTGAGTATTTCTAGAATAAACTGTATATATGCATATGTACACAACTCTCTCTCTCTCTCTCTCTCTCTCTCATATATATATATATGACTGAATTATGGCAATAGTTTCCCTGTCCACACTTGGCTTTTCTTTCTCCAAACATATATGAATATAGTTTCAAGGTGAAAACCCAAAAACACAGCATCTGTGGTTCCGTCAACTCTGCTGTTCCCGGCTCAAAAATCTCCCTCAGCTCCCTCCATTACCTTCATATTAAAATTTAAGTCCTTTGTCTCTGGATTCCAGTTTTATCACAGGCTGACCCATTCTCTCCTTCTAGTGTCATGGTATAGACATCTGGCTGTGTGCTCTCTACTTCTGCCTGTGCAAGGGCTCACTACTTCCCCACTGGATGGCCATCCCCATGGCTTTGTAAGTGCTGTGTGCTCTTGGTGGATCCTTATTATTTATTTCAGTGGTGGTCATTTTTAACAGTTTATAAGGAAGACTGTTCCTCTAGCGTAAATAATTAACCCCCTTCTTTCTGAATTCTCATGGAAGTTTGCTTCCAGGTATCCAATATATCACATTCTCTACAATCATAACAATTTCTATACAGTCTCTTCAATGCCAAGGGAAGTACTGTTCTTCTTTGCAAACCCCATACCATCTAAAACTGGCATTACAGATTATATTCTCCATTTGTAGAAATAACCTTAATTTTTAGAATTTAAGCAGAAGAAATCAAGTCAAGATTTTGGCATTTTGTAAATGTGTATTTAAATTGTTAGTTGGGAACTCAGGGTGCAAGAATCCAGACAAATTTTAATGTTCATATTTATTTTTATTTGTTAGTAATTTATACTCATTTTGCCAGCTATCAGCAATAAACTGGGAATGGGGTGCAGCACAGCAAAACTAGAAAGTATATTTTGGAGAAAAATGGTAAACTGTAAAGCTCATAGAGAACATCTGTGTTATCATTTTATAACACTCTAAGCATAGTACTAAGTGCTGTGCCCTTGCCAGCCCAGGGAATATACCATCTTTATCTTGGGGGACATCATAGTTGTAGAAGGGAAGAAGAACCCATAAACAGAGAGGGAGTGATTCAGTGCTGCAACATTGCATGAAGCTCCAAATGCCGTGGGAGCACTAAGGAGACTCATTCTGTCTGAGGATGAGTCCTTAGGAGAAACTTAAGAAAAGAGGTAGATGTGCAATGCTGGAGATGAAGAGATTTCCAGTACATATCTAGGAGTCTTAAAAAGAGAAAAGCTAAAGTATCAGGAAATCAAGGAAATCAATGTGCGTGTTAGGAAAGTGCTAAAGAGTCTTGTGAGAGTAGAGGCATTTGCAAGGTCATCATCAAGAAAACAGATGTTGGACATGATATTAAATTCTAAATCTGAGCCTTTGGTGAACAAAGCAAGTGAGGGGAAGATATACAGGCAAGTGCACCTTCTGTTCTCATCCCTGGTCATGTTTACTAGTGTAGGTTCTGTGTTCTATGAATGGAAATCCATTTGGATATCAAAGGGCATGACCATGGTCCTTTGAAAGTATATGACACAGGACACAGACCTTGGCACATAATGAACACTCAATGTTTCTGTGATTGCTATCATCACTTCCAACACTAAGAAAAGTCAAAAAGGCAATTAATTAAAGTGTTTTTTTAAAAAGGAACAAATTATGGTCCAAAGAGAGGAAGTGACTTATCAAAGATGAACAGTTAATTAGTGTGATAGCTTTTACTAATATAAGACATTTCAAAAGGTTTTGATATCTATTGTCTCTGATATAGACAGTGTGAAGGAGGGAGTGGAGTTCGCATTTTTCTCAAGGGAAGTACTGTTCTTTGCAAACCCCATACCATCTAAAACTGGCATTACAGATTATATTCTCCATTTGTTGAAATAACCTTAATTTTCAGAATTTAAGCAGAAGAAATCAAGTCAAGATTTTGGCATTTTGTAAATGTATATTTAAATTGTTAGTCGGGAACTCAAGTGCGTGATGTGCTCAATACTTACTGCTAATCACAGGTAGAGACAGAATTCAAACACGGATCTTCTCTGGTCACCACAGTTCCCTGAGTCAATAGATCTGCCTCCCATGTGGCAATTGAAAGATGAGTCCTATACACAGCAGCCTTATTTCAACTATTGAAGAGTGCTAGGTTACTTATAAAACCGACTATTTAAAAATTCTTGGTAGATGGGTGATATTCCACTGTTGTGAAACAATGGATTGACCAGCATACTTGTTCTAGAGCTAATTTCTTTTTTAGTGGCGTTTTAGAATGTTAGGGAAAGAAAGGCTCTCCAAGCTCATATGGTATCTCCTAGCTCGATCATATTTGTAAATTCACTTGAGAACTGAATTTAGGGACAAGAAGTAACTTTCCCAGTCACACAGCAAATATTTGGAGGAGTTGACACAAGTTTTCCCCTTTATACTGTACCACCTTGCTTGCATAGGTGGTAAAGGAACAGAGAGGATGCCAGTTCTTGAGAGAGCTGTACTGTTTACTAGAGCAATTAAGTTATACAAGAAATAAATATAGCCTTCTTTCTGCAGGAAGAGTATCTTCAATGAAAGAAAAGGGGAAATGTCTATAGCACCAACAAATTTTAAGGTGAAAGGAATGTGTGGAAAAACATGGGATTGTGAAGTAAGGGTGTTGATTTAGCTCTTATATAAGCCAGTTTTCTTAGATGTCCCAAGTCTCATTTCCGTAAGATGTCAATATCAGTAACATCTGCCCTGCCTATTTGGCTGGGTTGTTTCAAGGCTGTGATTGAATCCCATAAAGAACATCCTAAAAGTATATCTGAAGAAGAGGCAAGAAAGACTTGAGGTGATACCGGAGCCAAAGACCTGAAATGTGACCAGCAGTGAACTGGGAAGAAGAGGTAGTGGATCCCTGTCCACAGCAAAAAGACCTTGCGAAGACCCTTGAGGAAACAACAGAAATGTGCCTGGAGAGAGCTGTTACCAGGCCCTTAGTCAGAGACCAAGCACAGGGCAAAAAGGCTGGATCTGCCAAGGGCTCAGCCTTTATCCTAGAGGTTATGAAGGCTTGTGAGGACACTTACAGTCACATTAGGTCTTTACTTTAAGAACAACCTTTTAGGAAATAATGTCAGCAATGATTTTGACAGAGACACTTAAAAGCAAAGCAATAGTTAAAAGGCTTGATGGAGGGTTTTACTGAGGCAATGCTTATGGAAATGGATGGAAACTGGCAAAGTTGAGAGCTACTAAGGAGTATGAATCTACAGCACTTCTGAGTGATGGAAGTGAAGGACTCAGCTTTATGGTTAATATAACTGGCTGGATAAATCTACTGAACTGAGTGATTTTGGTAGAGTGTTCTGGAGATGAGTAGAATTCCACTTTGAACATCTTGATGGAGTCTAGATCGAGTTCAAGAAGGTATGGATTCCTATATTGTCTTCTGCACTTTTGGCATTTACACAAATGAGGAAAACCTGGCATATAAGCAGTGCCACAAAATGTAGGTATAGAATGATAATGGTGCTGGTGGTGGCAGAGATCACAGGTACAAAATCATCCAAGTAAGCATTCTAGAAGGAGAGTGATGCAATCTGAGTACATCAGAGTGCATTCAGCACATAGATAGCCATAACCATGTGGAAAAGAATTGCATTACCATGGGTACTGTACATAAGTAGGAGAAAAAAATTGAGGAATACACAGCCCTGAAGGACAGAAATATTTAAAAGATGGGCGGAAGACAAGAGACTCATCTTGAGACAAGGTGATATTGGTATAAGAACTAATTATTGAGCAAAAGATAATAAACAGCAGTTTCCCCTTCAAGTGTACACTCTAGAAGGCAAAGAACATGTTTTGATTAGTTTTTGTCTTGCCAGTCACAGTACAATGTCTGAATTAGTGTAGTTACAAAATAAAATTGTATTAAGTAAATAACTTAAAGACCATATCTTGTAGACTTTGGGTCACCTTAATGACCTTCTCACATCTCCGTTTTTCTAGTGTCAGTGTTCCTGTATCCAGGAAATAGAACTTTTAATTCAGTGATTCTCAAAGCTTAGTATCATATATTCTATTCTACGACTTATGGGACCCTTCACAGCACTAAGCCTGTGTGCACATGTGTCAGGAGGCATGTGAATGTGTGGGTGTCTATGTATGTGGACAACATTTATAAAACTGGAATCATTTCCATATTTTAGAGAGAGAGAAATACCATCATTCCTGTGCTTTATTTTCTTGATTAATGACTAATTGCTTTACTGCTTACACAGTCAACATCAAAAAAGTAAAAAGTTATTTGAAAAAATGATGTTAAGAAAAATATGTGCAAATAAAGGTACTTTCAGAAAATCTCAAGGTTTATCAAGAAACTAATATTAATAGAGTGTGGAAGACATGAGGGGAGGTCCATCTAAGTAACTATGGGCTCTGCAACTTCAGAAAGAAGTTCTTCCTTGGGAAGCTTAAATTCTTTGGGGTGTTTATCCAAACACCTCTGCAAACTCTCCTTGGCTGATTGAAATCCTACTTTGAGACACTGTACTTTTGGGATATCCCTGAAGAGGACCATTATTGTAATATGTCTTTCTGGACTAAACACAGAATTATGAACTTAAGGGTTTATAAAAGTGTGAGCATATAATTCTGTTTCTAAGGTACCAAATATGACCTAAGGTATAAAATAGGCTCCAATATACCTTTATGGGGAGGACAGTTGATGTAAAAAAAAGAACATATTTTTTTTTAATTTTATTTTTTAGCCAAGTACATGAAATTCCAGTAAGTTGACTATTTGTCATCAGACAAGTTGTTTATTCTCTCTGAACTTCATTTCCCTCTATTTAACAAATGTTGAAATGTCAGTGTCTAATCTCTTTTTCTTTTTTCTAAGAGTCCAAAGTGAAATGGCTTGTGTAAAGCACTTTACAGTGTTTACCATTGAGGATGTGTTTAGTCATTTCCCCTTTATTTTCCTACCTGCTCTAGGAATAGTAAGGTCTATGCCATTCAGTTACTAAAAATTATTAGGTCTGTTTTTCTGTAACACCTAGTTAGAAAAGGATCTGGTCCTACTGCAGTAATGAAATCAATGACTGAACATAAGAGTTCATTTTTTGCTCCTAGTACATGTTTAATTGTGTCAGTTCTACCAGGGTGCTAAAGGACCCAGCATGTTGGAGATTCCTCATCTGGTAGCTGAGCCATCTGAATTCTAGTTTGTGCATTCACCTCAGCAGAAGAGAAAGCTGGAAGGGACACACCAGCTCTTAAATGTGCTCGTTCAGAAATCAAATATACCATTTCCACACACCCATCTATGTAGTCCCATTTTACCATAAGAAGACTTGAAATATGGAGGAGTCTATGAATATTGGGTGAACAACAAATATCTCTTCCAGAATTAGAGTATATGGCATTCAGTTGGAACTGCATGACACAATTAGATCTGAACCTGAAATTAGGGCATTTTATGTACTCCCCACCCTATTCCCTTTCTCATAAATGGAAATCCTATTCCAATCACGTTCACCTCACAGCAAAAGGAGATTTCTGGGACATATGCTGATGTGCTCACTCACTTTTCTGGGCTTAGAATAAAAAGAGTGACTTGTTTCTGAGGCTCTACCTAGTTCAGCATCTTCTGAGGCTACTTTGAAAGAACACCCCCTAGAGCAGGCAATGGTCATTGACCATCGTGCCCTTCACTTCCCCTCACTGGCCCCTTTCTTTGCATCTTTTCCCTGCTAGTGCATCTGCCTCGGCATTTTATCTTTCTGTCTGTCATACTGATTAGCATACTTTGACAGATTAAAAGGCTAAGGTCAAACCAACAACCCCCTAAAGAAATACTCCTAATTATTGTCATATGTTTTTTAAATACTTTGCTCTTCAAAGAATTTAACAAGGAATCAAAATCAACTTTGTATCCCAAGGGTGGTTTTCATATGATACAAAAAAATATCCCTTCACTGTCTGTGTTCTGGGTTGTAGTGGAGGCATGAAGTGATGCTGAGGGTCTTCACTTCCAGTGATTTCCTCTCTAAAGTCACAGACAAAATGACAACAGTCTTGTGAAAAGACAATAAGACAGTCTAAGGAGATGAGATGCTGTAACGTCCACATCATCTGCCCACTGTTAACATCAAGATGGGAAGTGTAGTTACCACCCCAGGAGGTGGCCTATACAGACTCTGTTGCTGCCATGCCTGGGTTGGAATCTCAGTGCCACCTTCTGAGAACAGTGAGATGTTGGGCTTGTTATGCATACTCTCTATGACTTAGTTTCCTGATATGTAAAATGAGGATTTGGGAATACAGTACCTATCTCATCAGGTTGCCATGTAGATAAAGATGAATGAATTTGGGAAAGTGTCTGAAGCTACAGAATTGTTCAATGCCAGTACTTCCTTCTCTTGGAATTCCCACCTTTGTTTTACCACAGAGTGGTTGACTTCTTTGATGCTCAGTGGCAAAAATTATATATTTTTAGATTTTTAAAGTTTTAGTCATTTGATTGGGTGGTATGCAAAGGTAGCATTGCCAAACCTGATTTGCTGCAGGTAAGTCATCCCCTGGGTCAGAGAGATCATTAGGAGCATTGTCAGGCATGTTCCTGCCTGCCAAGTGCAGTGCTGGGATAACAGGGTCAGGAAGGAGATGTTCCATCTCTCCTCGCCCATCGGGTTTCTAAAAATCAATTTAGAAAATGATAATTGAGTTGGGTGGACTGTGCTGTCCCTCAAACAGACTTGGAGAGGAGTTATGGCTTGTTACTACTCAGTGACTTATGGCAGGAGACATGAGCTGGGGCTCAGGAGGAGTCTGGAGAGGGTAAGCTGGGGCGGGGTGGGGAGGTTGAGAGAAGAGTGAGGAAAGTGGAAGGAATAGAAGCACTAAACTCAAAAGCTAATTATTCAACATACTTTGAAAGACAAGAACAGGATAGCCTTCAAGTAAGAGGCATCTAATAGCTCAAGAAAATCTCCAGTGAAGTTGTTCACTACAGGTGAAAGGCCAAATTACCAGATCAAGTGGCTACATTATCAAAAATTATTCTATTGATTTCAGTGAGGTGTGTTTTCCCTGAGATGATTACTGCCATCTAAAATCTCCTTTCCCGCTGATTTGGAGCATGCAAGACAGTCTCCGAGCTTCAAGTTGTTCAAGATGTGTAAACGTGTGGGGGTAAGTGCATTTGACCTGCTGTGAGAGTCAAGTCAGCACTGGTTCAGAAAAGCAGGCGGCCACTGAGGCTCCTGGCAAGTGTCTTCACCACCATTAAGATATTTGGTGTGACAAGTGTTATGTGCACAGGGAATGTTCTCAGTTCTGGATTTTCTCTGCCATTTTCTATCAGGGACCTTATGTTGAGAAACTGTCCCCATGAATCACTGGGGTCTCCTGAATTCATCTGGTTGCAACTGGAAAGCAGAAATTTAAAGCATGTATGTTTATACCTTATGGGTCCCTTAAAGATCCTTTGAAGCAAAACTGGAGAAAGGTAGGAAGGGAGTGGGGAATAGAAGTGCCTCTAATTTCATCTAGATTATCAACTGCTCTCTTCATGAGACAGCAAGAACATTTTAAAAACCAAGATATAGCTGACATATCACACTACATTGGTTTTAGATGTACAACATAGTGACGAGATTTATGTATATATTATGAAAGGACTACCACAACAAATGTAGTTCCCCTCCAGAGAAAAAGAACATTTAATAGAATAAGGATCCATGTAAGTAAGCAAACACTGGACTTGCCTAGAAGTGCGACTACTTTTTAGAGAATAAAATTTTCTCCCTACCAGACTGAATGGAATGCTGTCATAGGAGTTCAGCTTGATGGTTCACCAAGAATGATTTCACTGGGGTACAGAAACAGGGGCAGACAATCTCCCCTTACCAGTGGATAAAAACTGCAATGAATTAAGCGCATATTGTCCCTCCTCACTCAACACTCTTCTCCCAATTTCCTGGCTACTGTTCTTGGGTTCACAGTTGGTTAATGTAAAACCAGGCTGATACAGGGCGTCTTGCAGTTTATGTTTGAACCAGAGCCAAGAGAAAGCGTCTTTCTGGTGTTGGTGAACTTCCACCTCACATGGGTCCTGAGAGTGCTATTGTGTCCGTGAATAAAAGCACCAGGGCGGTGCTACAGTTGAACTTTAAGCCAATTATCCCTGCATTTGCTCTCCACCAGACGCCTCCTCCTTCCTGGGACTCCTCCGGCTGATGCTGAACATATTCAAATCTTCCCCTAAAAGGTTTAGTCTAGGTTGCTTCTTCAGTACTGTTTGAACATTAAATATGCAAATAATCATCATTACACTTCCAACAATTACACATGTTTGCGAGCACCGTGTCAAGTGCTGGCAGCAGAGCAATCATTTGTAAAGACAAATATTCCATTCCAAGAGATGTCATGCTGCTTAGAAGATTCTTTTTTGTATTAGTAGCCACACTGCTGCTTCCTAAAGTGTGCAAATGAACGCGACGGTGCTGCCAATAGCTGCCAGGCCCTTCCCCTCAGCAGAGCAGGTGCCAATCACCCATCCCAAGCAGCCAGGGCCTGGGAGCAGCAGACACGAACATGTCCAACGTGGATGGAGGCGGCCTGACTCCCTTCTCCCTCCTGCAGCTCCTCCCCTGCCATCCTTCCTCTCAGAGGGGGCCTCAGGCCTTCAGAATATTTTAATTCCTGATTTCTGACTATATTATCATGTGTTTGTAACAGATGAATTGTCATTTGTAGCTGGGAGGTGATGTGAAAAGCTGCCTGAAACCACAGGCCGCATGTCACAGCAGGGCCTGCCTTCTTTTCTTTGCATTTTTATCTCTCTTCCCTTTTTCCTTCCCTCCCCTCCCTTCCCTTTGCTCTCTGTTTGTCCCCTCCTGCTTCTTCACATAGTTATGGATAATTGTCACCATTTACTTTTATCGCATCCAAAGTGGCAGCTTAGGGGGCCTGGACTTGAGTCAGGACTAATCTTGCCTTCTCCCAAAGTCGGAAAATCCCAAGTCTTGCAGGGCCCAATTGATAACCCTTGTGCTTCTTTTCCATGAAAGACGGATGGCTCTGGCAAGCTTGGGAGACTGCAGATAATGGGATTGACTTGGTACTTAAATCTCAGTGAACCAGGACAGCATAAGTAATTAGTGAATTGGATCCATCCTGGGGAGCTAATGATGGCTAAGTCTGCCCCCGCGCCATTCTGAAAACGGCAAGAGGCACATCCATCTCACACAGATAAAAACCAAAGGGACACTGCTCACAGACACCATTTATTCCTTCTTTGGTGCACAATTTATCCTAGAAGGGGAAAAAAAATCTAATTTTCCTCAAGTGATACCCAGAAGACCAAGTGACCACACTCCCACCAGAGTTCATTTTGATCACAGTACTGCTGCTGTTTTTAATTAAGAAAGGCTAATTAAGAGAAACTCTACATTTATCTTCTTATCTACTTGTCGGCAGAGACTCTCAGACATTACCCATATTTATTTACATTTTGGGTACTGGCTTTCTATCAGTGAGCTAGTGAGGATGCTTCCTTTATATTGAGATTGGTATGTTAGAAGGATTTCGAAGTGTTAAGAGTTGAATATCTAACTACAGGGATAAGTTTAGGCCTAGAAATCACAGTCGACGTACAAACACATATTTTTATATGTTTACAGAAAGACATAAAAGTTTGCACATAGAGCTTACATATATTCACAAACAAAAATCGGTTATATGATCATATTTTTTATCAGTTAATCTAAGTGTAAGGCATTTGTGTACAGACTAGCCTTCCCTGTCATTTTTCTTTTTACACAGAGTGAAGGCACTTTATGAAGATAATTTAGATAAATGTCTTTTCCTGGAGTTCACTTATCTTTCCAGCTAACATGATCGACAAAGAGGCACAAAAGATGAACGACATTGCATTTTGATCAAACACATGTTCTGTCAGTGGAGAAAACTTTAAGGTGGGCATCTTCCTTCCTTTTGTTTTCCATCTGATTTGGTCAATGTTCCAATAGCTAACATGTCCATGAAATACACACTTGTGGAAATGCACTTTTGTGGAGATGACCAGGGACTTTTAAGAATTCTAAGTGAAAATGTGAAGAAAATGCATCTAAGCTCAAAGGTTAGCAGCGACCAAAGGTGTCAGCTTGACAATTCTTATGTGGATTGAGCAGAACTAAAAGTGACATATTGTGAGCCTCCGTGCTTCAGCTCTGACGTGGCAAAGGGCCTGAAGCTAACAACAAACTGTGCCTCTTTGGTCAATTTTAGTTCATCTCTTCAGTGGTGATTGCCTTTCCACGAGCCTTTCACTTGGGGGCCAACTGAGTAAGAACAGATCACCAAATAAACCAGAATAATTGATGAGTGAGAAACTTGCTTGCAACTCATTTTCCTCTCCACCCAATCCACCAACCCAATCCTTTTTTATTTTAATGTGCTTCTTCGTTTCACAGTGACTGGCTTTTCCAAAGATATGTTTGTGTACGTGCAAGGAACATACACATCATGTCAATGACTGATTTCCCTGAAACCTTTTTTACTGTTTAATGTTGGAGGAGAAAGCTGATTAGTTGAGCACGCCATGTCACTCACAATTTGTCATTGATTAGGAGGTATTTAAAATAACAGCAGAAGAAAGGGAGCAGGTCTCACTTCAAAGAGAATGGATAAAGAAATTTGATTTCTTCCTAGCATCCAGTTCTGATTTGAAAATGTTTTCTAGAAATGGATTTTTGTGAATTTCATTAACATAAAATTTGGCTTTTTTGTTCAAACTGGCCCAGTGTGCATTAGTATTGATGGTTCATATAATGCATGTCTGCCATGAGAAAAGGCAGTTTGTGTTTATTTGTTCAGAAATGACGTCAAGTATGTGACTGAGTATTTGCTTGAGTATGGCTTATGAGAGTCTTTTCAGTAATAACAGTTTGTTTTTTGGTTTTTTTTTCTTCTATCAATCCACCTCCTTTATCAAGGAATAATTTAGACTTCTTTTTTGAAATCTATTCATTTTCCCAACATCATCCCTCATGTTAACAAACAGTTCTAACAGTCATTGTCCTACTAAACAAAAGCTAACTATATATCTTACAACAACTTTGGGGAAAATAGTGACACATTAAAATGTCATTTTAAAATTCGAAATGGTGCTATTTACTAAATGTACTTAAATTGAGAAAAGCATACTTGTCTTTTCTGGGAAACATGGTACTTCTATAGGGTATTTTTTAGGATACCACATGTTCAGTTAGCTAAGAAAGCTTTTAAAAAACATTCCTAGATATTAAAAGTAAATGCATATTTACATATTATGGCAAACGGGGGTGAGAAGGGGGTCCTGATAGTGGTTGTTGCCATCACCCCCACACCATCAGTCACCTGGGTGTGAATCCTGGGTGTGAATCACTCACTAGTGGTGTCTTCTTGGGCAAGTTCCATCTCTTCTATGTAATTCAATTTCTTTTTCTATAATGGGGAAAATAATAGCACCCACATCCTTGGGTTATTGTAATATTAAATCAGTTTATTCACATAAAGCTTGAATGTCACTTAGCACATAGAAAGCAGGAAAAACCAGTCTGCTGTTTTTGAGAAAGCTGTAACTTATTAATAAGTTATTTTTCCTATGCCTAAATGACTTTATGCTTCCACTAAACATTCTGGTGACTTCTGAGGTTTTCCACTTGCTTACGAAAGAAAAACCATCTAACAGTAATTTATGCCACTAGACTGCTGTTGGCATTTTCAAAGCATGATCCCTTTAAGGAAAATGGGTATCCTGAAAGTTCAGAGCAGGTGATGGTCAGCCCTACATCCTCTATCTCTCTGGTATGCTTTGCTAATAATGTTCATGTAAGTTCTACTCAGTGGAGAATTCTATTCTAGGCCAAAATGTCTCCTCCATTGACTAAAACAATAACTAATAAAACAGTAACTAACTTGTGCAGGCCATGAAATTTGCTTAAAAACACACACACATACAGAACTAAATCAGAAAGTAGGACTCCCCTTTACATAGCACTTATTTTGAATGAATTATCTGATTTCATATGGTCCTAATTGTGGGATTTTGTTTGAGATAAATTTAGGGTTGTATTAATATCACATTATAGCAATTGAAAATTAATGGTGAAATGGAAGGCAAGGTTTTATGTCTGATTCCAGTTTTTGTATTTTAAATTATATATATTTCTTTTTCTTTTTGGTCTCTAAATAATGGCCATCAAAAATGATCCTTACTTACTTTTCAAGGATTAACTTGCATAACAATAAAATTTTAACTATTTTGAAATTTTAAGAAAAATTGTCAGCTGTTTATTTTAAAATTATTAATTTTAATATGTTTGAGTAAGATGACTGCTTTACTACCACAATTCATTATTTTTCCGTTTTGATATTCATTATGGAAAAGTTTCCAGTTGCATGATTGTAATATAGAGATGATTTTGTTGCTGATTGAATGTCCCTAGCCATAAAGGGGAGACTTCCTTTATTTTCATGAGAAAATGGAGTCTTTAAATGGAATCCTGGCAGGTGGAATAGCCACTTTTTCTGAGGAATAAGGTTACATGGACAACTTAGATGAGATCTATGAGGTATTCTTTCTGTGAAAAAGACCAAGAGAATGGGAGAGAGGGAAAATGTGAATGAATGATTAAATGAACTTCAGGAACATTTTCATCTGGGAGACAAGTGTGAAAGGAAGAATAACAAATGACTCCCTGCCTTTCTAGAAAACGATTGGTATCCATTGTCTATTCTGGAAGCTATCTGATAGCCCATGCCATCTACCAATGGGCATAGAAAAGTTTACATAAAAGAAAAGGGGTCAGCTAAGTAGAGAAAAGAGACTTAGCCAAAACAAACTGAAATGCTTCATTTCACTAACATTTGATTAATGGGATATTAGACACCTAAGACCGTTAAGACAAGAGCTAACTAGCCTTTAGCAAACTGTGCTGTGAATCACACTTCACACATCTAGATGTGAGGTAATGAGATTCTCAAAAAGTACTACATTTAGAAACAACCCCTTAAACTCGAACACACAATCCCCAACTCCTGCCAGTTGCTGGCACATTTTCACGGGTGAAATTGGAAAGAAAACTCATCGTTTTCTTTCGGGGTACTTTTTGTTTGTTTGTTCCTGACCACTGATAGCATGAGCTAGCAGCTGGTGTGAGAATAAAGGAAAATATGTGTGTATTGGCAGCAGACAATTTATAACATGGTGTGATTATTCTCTCAGAGTCTTAAACATCAGAATTTATGGCTTAAAAAAATAATAATTCTCATGGACAACTTTACAACTGTGCGTGGAAGCTTATTTGTGATGGTATGATGTGGGATTTTAAAAATTTTTTCCACCCCCCAAAAAAAAGATTAGTGTGAATTTGTGATCTACAACGTGATTCATAATTGATCAATTTTGAATATTTTAAATTTTTGCTAGGGATTTCACAGTCATCACAGGCCTTTTTATAGCCAGAGACTGGGTGCTTAGTAAACCTACATCTCCACCTAGTGGTGCCAGGGAACAGTTAATTACTTTCCACTACAAGGAAAGTGAGATTTAGTCAAACTTGACACCCAGCATGAAAGTCCCTGGTCGCTCTGTCCTGTTGTTGAAGCATAATATTTAAACATAGCACTTTAATCTCAGAATATTTTTACTTCATCTCATCTTCCCCCATATTTTCCTTCTCCTCAACCTTAAAAGCAGACATTATTAGATTGCAAATAGCTGAAAAATATTCCTCCCATTCTATTTTTTATTCTTATACTGTGCTCAAAGACTTTGACCAAAAACTCATTTGAGTAAAAAAAAGGATTATCTTTCAAGGTTTCTCCGCCCTTCTCTGCTTTCTTATTCTTTGCCAGCTCTCTCTTTGGCAGTCAGTTCCTTCGGCAGGTCGGCCAAACAGAGATTTCTATATAGATGTCTCGAAGCTTCTCCTCAGTCTGCTAGAAAAATTACTTATGATGCTCTCTCACCCTTCAAGTTAATGAAGGTGCCACCTCTGCTCGCCCCACCTCAGACCACCCCAAACAGAGAAGTGATAGCAAACTCATTTTCCTGAAGAAGCTCAGCACATTGCTTTCCCATTAAGTCTTGATGCCCATGCTTTGAAAGAAGCAGTTTAACCACACTAATATATCTCAGTTCACATATGATTTGAATAATCAATAAACAATTAAGAATGTTTTGCTTCTTTAATACCAAAAGGACATTTGAATCTGGTCACAGTTAAAAGGAAAGTGTTTGTTTTATTTTTAATTTGATTTGCAAGATTACAGAGCACCTACTGCTCAGAGATGTGATTTCAGCCAATTGTATAGATTCTTCTATGGTTGTTCCTTCTCACTACTGGATTCATCTTTGATATCATCTGCACTGCAGTGAAATATAAGAACCAGGACTTTTAGGTTTTTAATGTAAGAAAAATTAAAGCTAACAAAGAGTGTCACTGCTTGCTAATCCCTGTAATTAAATACTACTTGTAGGAGGGTATGCTACACTGATTGAAGCTGTTGCCACTGTATTGGACCCCAAAATATTTAATAATCCTACCCTGCAATGCTGATTTTTTTAGTACCTATTAATTAACACCCATTAATTTATATAGAAGGCAGAAAAAAGTAAGTGTATTAATTGTCAGTTTGCTTCTTTTCTAACCTATTTTTCCTTTAAGTCTGGTATTTTGGTATACGATTCCTTAAATCAGAAAAGTTCCATATGTAGGAAATATATATGGAAATAAGTTTAGATAATTGAATTCTTAAAGCATTTTTAAGTTTCTCCACATCTAGAACAAAATGTACAAGATACTTTGCTCAGACCTTTGAATTCATTAGTTATCACCTATGTGGCTGTCATCACAGACCAATCACCCAGGGCCTTTTGCTGCATAATCCTTCACTTGTATGTATTTAGGACAATAAATGTATTGACAAATAGGGGAAATTTCATTTGGTTTGGTTTAATGTATCTTCAACATTATGCTCGTTTAGAACTGTAGTTTACCATCATTTTGCCAGATTTGTCACATTACATGAAAATAATCAACACAATGTCACTCCCTATACCGTCTTTGAATGGTCCAGTAGTTTAACGTAAGTGAAAAGGGAGCAGAATGTGAAGCATTCAAACTAATGACACTTTACACTTCCAAATAGTACCATTCCAGAATGAAGGAGCAAAGAACCAAATACTCTCGAAGATAGGTTTTAGGGATCGTGATAGGACAGTGTCTTGTTTGGAGTGACTACATGCCACTGTGTGCTTCTTCACGTCAGGCAGGGAGGCCTTGAAGTGCAGACTTTGCCCAAGTCTGTCTCTCCTGAGCCAGCCTGTCATAGTGTAAGCATCCACAGGATGAATAAGGACAATCTGATGATAGGGGGCATAAGCCAGTTTCCAATAGTGCCTGCAATGAAATAAACTCAGCCACACACACACACACACACACACACACACACACACACACACACGCTACCTCCTTTAATCCATCAGCCTAAAGTTCAGTGACTCCCAAAATTAATGTGAACCCTGAATTTTTTCACTATTTATTTAAGTAAGTGTTGTAAATGTTATCCAGTAGCAATTTATAAACCTGGACCCAGGAGGTTGCTTCTGGAATCTTACTGCCCAGCACCTAGTGATGTAAGTGGGGGAGGGGAGGAGGGTAAAGCTAAAGTTCTGTATTCAAATCAAGCTATTACCAACAGTGCTATCAGAGGGGAAAAGATGTAGAAGGAAGTTTGCTAATAATATTTGAGACTCCAACATTAATCATTTCCATGATTAAAATCATTCTGGTTGTACTCACTATTTTGGTTTCGGTGACAATAATCACACTCCATCCCTTGCCACAAATTATCAGCTCTTCACTTTTACTCATGGACCCCCAGACATCTAGTGAGCACTTGTTTGTTATTGCTCAGATGTCTTCCCCGCTCACACCCCTACCTGTGTTGCCAGTGCCCTTACCCAGCATTGGACTCTGAGGATACAGCTCTTTTAGATCCACTACAGGATCTGAACACAAGGCAGCGCTAAATAATGAACAAAGGGGTTTCCAACTGTAGCCCGGCGCCCCACCTCCACCCTTATGAGACTTTGGGACTCTTTCGCCAACACAAAGTTTCCCCTTCACATTTCAGGGGACATGTATCCCCCACTCAGGGCTGCCCTACCCCAGGAGTCCCCTTCTTCCCCAAACTGCACATATTAAGGGATGTTAGAAAGGTTAAGGCTTCACCAACCAGAAAGTTCCTAACCTTCTCTAGGTACAAGAAGTATACCCTCCCTATTTATATAACAAAGAAGAGGTTTTCATCCTAATTCAAAGAAGGGAATCCCCTCCTAGATGAGTGGCAAGATTCTTAAAATTTCTTATCTTAAATCCTCTCTGCCAACAGTTGGGAACCAACTGGAAAAACACCAGTTTGTTAAAACCCATCTTATTCTCTGTTCTTGTTCAAAGAGCCTCCATACTTACACTCTTAAGCAGCAGCTTGGTGCTTTCATTTTCTGTGATGGAAATAAGATACCAAGAATGAGTTTCTCCCTGTCACATTTCGGAAAGCTGCCTAAAGCCCAAGATGTGCATATTCCCAGTTCTAAGACTGGCAAACTCTGTCCAAAAAGAACTTCAGGCCAGTTCCAGAGCAGGGAGAGCAAGATCCTGTCACAATTCCACACCAACGAGCAAATTCTGTTATCAACACAGGGACACACAGGAAAACCCAGCACACCAAGGTAAGCTTTCCTCCTTATCAGTTGTTCCTATTTTATTTTTAATTTTACAAGTCTTTATTATGCAGAAATGTATACATCCATAAAGGAATGTCAAATGTAAATTGAAAGGATCAACCACACAATGAACTCACAGCTTTGAAAAGAAAAATTCTATTCCAGGGCATGCTATCGAGTTCCCACATTTCCCACATGACAGTAGGAATCCCAAACTGGAAGTTCCACAGAAAGTACCAGAAGAATGAATGAGAGATTTAATGGAGCTAAAAGGGAAGAAGCTGATTTTTCTTTTTTCTTTTCAGTACTGAAGCAGTCTAAGAAGCAAAGGGTTACTGCACCAAAATATACTTGTCAAAAGTGTATAAAAGCTTCCCACTTGACAAAATCAGGGATTTGTTCCTAAAATCCTGCATTGATTTAAGTATGTCAATGGTAGGGGAAAAATGTTCTTTTCTAAAGTCAAGTATCTTTCTGTAAAGATGGACCCTAAACAGAATGAATTTTCCATCCACTACACATGCAGCTCTAGGGGAGCTGAGTGGAGTGGTTTAGAAAAATTAAATAAGATAGTCACCTCCTTCTCTTCATTCCCAAAGTAGTCCTTCAGCTGCCTACAGAATTTAAAACTGTAATATGTTTGGAATGACTGGATGAAGAGCATGAGAGAGAAGTCCAAATTTTGTAATCCCTATCTAAAGCAAACTGTATAAGCAAACACTTGGCTTCCATTTCTGGCCACTTTCTCAGCTCCCTCACAGAAATGCTACTGCGCCTTCCTCAGAGGTGCCAAGAGTACTTCATAAGTAGTTCTCCAGTGATCACTTTCAAATCCCAGTGCTGAAATGATAGATGTTACTAGGCCTTGGGAAATACTGTCACTAGTCCCAAATTAAATCACAGAGTCTAGAAGTGGGAGATGGGAAGAAATACAACACACACCTATACATTTGGCTGAATTCTGTATAGTGAGTATTTGAGCTATAACCCTCTCAGCCTTCCTTGTTAATGCTTTGTAGTTGCTTATGGCAAATATCAATGCATGCTGTTCATTTACCTCCTAGTCTACATTTTGATTTAGTTAAAAGCAACAGTCACTACTCTGGTACCCCCTGCAGTTACTACAATGTGTGATTTGGGATAGCTATTCAGCAAGTATATGTTGCATTAATTGTCCTTAATGAAAATCAGATCTCAACAGCAATGGCTCTTCTTAACTCCTGAAATGTGCTACTTCATTGCATTATTTCTTATGTGTATATCTGTGTGAATGTATGCAAATATATGTGTTAAGTATTTTAAGAATTCTTTGTTGGTCTTCTTAGCATTGAATAGGGTGATTTAAATGGAGCATTGGTAGAAGAGAGGCAAATATGAATATATTCTCAAAATCCAAGAATTTTATCCATCACTGCCCACATATAATTATTCCAAGAAGTCTAAAATTATCTGAATCAATAGAAGTAGCATTAGTGAAATCTGTGCTTGACACAATGTTCACTCATGCTAAAACTTCATAGAAAAGGACTCCAAGAAAGTGTCAAGTTAAGGAGTCACCCTCAGCACACTGAACTTTCAACACAACCGCAGGTCATTGTGGGAACCCAATATCTCAGAACATGCTAACTCAACTCGGAACTATCCAAGTTTACATAAACCCTTATCACCCTCATCCAAGATGAAACAGTAATGAAATGCTAATGTCTTTGAAGTTGCCTTTCATTATGGTATGTTTACTTGTTTCATATTACTAGATAACTTTATTCACCTTCAAGGTCCATATATCCCTCCCATCTCAAGCATTCTTCCTCAGCACACTAGCAAAGCTAAAGTTAGAGAGCAGTTCAGGGGCCATCATATGCCTTCCCTTTCAACCATCCACTTTGTAGAAAGGCTTTTCCCCCAAATTTTCCAAATCAAAATGAAAGAAAGTATGCTGCCATATTGTGCATGAGCCCTTTCTTTTTTTCACCTTGTAGTTATGATAGATATTGCAAAGTATGGGGAATGCAGAAAAAATGAGTATCCAGGGTTCAGAATAATAGAAAAGGGTGGTTAAGACAGAGGCAGAGATGCAGGGTATAGGAGAACTCCCAGAGCAGTTTGCAGCTTATAGGTTCCCTCCCCTAGACGCCTTGCCTTTAAAATAAGAAATAAAATGAAAATTGCACTTGCAACTCAACTGTTCAAGATTAAATGAAATGATGCATGTGAAGCACCTAGTTAGACTCTGAGCTGACAATAGTAGCCAAGAGGACATCAGTACTCTGGCTGTGGATGACTTAAGACTCCTCAATTGTTGCAAGTTATTAGAATTCCTCCTCCCTCCTATTCTGCCCTCCTTTCTTTCCAACTATCTCTTTCGCTCCCCTGTCCTTCTCTCTCCTCTTGTCATTTTTTCCAGATCTTTGTTGATTCCCTCCTCTGTCTCAACTTCTGACTCAGTTTTTTAAGGACTATATATAAAAGTAATATATGTTTTCACTTAAAAAGCACCCCATGTTTTCAATTAAAAAGAAGCATGGTCATGTTTGAGCAGTGATTTAAATCTACCCCTAATAATTTCTCTGTCTAAATCCCTAAATATGAGCAGACTTGGAGGAACAACACTTACTGCAGTTGCCTAGAGGGAACTGTTTCTTTTAGGATGTCTAGCTAGAAAGCAGCAAATGCTTTTACCAATACTAAAATTGCATGCATATATTTACAAGATTCCAGACCACTATTCTCTATGCAAGATCATTTCAGCATATAAGAGCACATGGTGCCTCAGTTACCCCTCACATTAAGGTGGTGAGTTCAGTGCCACCTGAAGTTCAGGACACTGAGAATCAAGGTCAATTCTCATACAAATGCACCAAGCCTACCCAAGTCAGAGCTGAGAGTCAGAAAAGGTCTGTTTGACTCTTAGACCCAAACTTTTCCCATGTCTTTTGAATAAAAAATGAACATTTCAAGGAAAAAATGTTCTATATCATTTTCTCCACACCTGAGTATAAATTTCTTTCCCTGCATCTGACAACGTTCCAGTGATGTGGTGTAAACATGACATCTTGATTTTAACTTGATGGAGCAACATTTTAACCCTGTCTCTTGATAAGTTCTGACTGGAAAAGCTAAACATGACTGACCATAAATTGTCCTTAACTACAGTGGACTCATATCGAAGTGACATTTGTGTTGCCCACACAAAAATAGTAGGACTTTGACTACTCACATGACTGTTTCTCAGTGTGCTTCTCTTGAACATCTTTTACTCTCAGTTCAACCAATTCCCACCATCATCCTATTCTTCCGGGGCTTGCCTTTCATGGATATTTCTGCAATCTTTTGACTATAACTCTTTCCTTCCTTAATTGTGGCTTGGAAACACAACACTGAGCCATGGTTCATGTTGCAACTGTGATTCATTAGCACTGGGAGGTTGTGGGAATAGTCCTCACCTCTCATCAGCAATTGGAATGTGGGTTTGCTTGCTATTTAGTTTTCCACGATCTTTATGAAGTGAAATGCAATATTAGTTTCTAAGGCTTTCCCAAGCAACTGTCTTCTAAGGGGAACACTTGAACAAAAAATATGCATCGCATGCCAAATAACAACCTCACGCTCATAAATATTTATATTTTAGGCAGAGTTGAAACATCATTTGTAAGATAGATGTGCTTCTTTGGATTTCCAACAAGAAAATGTCTCATGAGCTGAATCCATTTCTACTGCTAATAGACACAAAAACTTTGGTCATGGATGGGGAGTGAGGAAGGGGAAGGGGGCAGTAAACAAAATCACTAGGTGATCCAGAAAGAGATCATCTGAGAAGGGCTTCTTCAATATCTTTCTCTTTCCATTAAAGTAGAAGATGACAACATCAGGACAAATGTTGGGGAATATGGTTTGGAAGATTCTCAAGCTGCTGTTTTGAGGCAGTGCATAACTTGGAGAGGTTAGCATAGTGCAGTGACTGGTTCTCAATCTGGTCCTCATGCCAGTGCATCAGCATCTCCTGGGAACTTGTTAGAAATGCACATTCTCACACTACACCACAGACCTGCCGAGTCAGAAAATTGAGTGAGAGTTTGGAAGAGAAGTGGTGTTTTGTGTGTACCGAGTCCTCCAGGTGATTATGATGCACACTACAATCTTGATAAGTACACTGATTTATGACCTTACAGTAGAAAAATATTAGTTTGAATTATGACTCCAATTCCACCTGTGTTCCCTAAGTACATGATTTACCTCTTTGTGTCTCTTCATTCCATCAATGAAAAGGGGTTAATGTTACGTATCTCGGGAGGTTGCTGCAAGAGTCATTGAAAAAAAATATAAATGTTGCTTATAGCAATGTCTGGCACAAAACAAATATATGATATGATGTATGTTATATATCATTACTATTTTAACTAATTTAATGTAATTATATTAAATAATCGAGATATAGATATACTACAAAACATGAAGGAACATGAAGAATGACATTTTCAAATGAAATAATCACAAAAGTTCAAGCCACTTGATTAAACCAGATCATTAAGATAGGTGTATGTGAAACTCAGTGTTTGCTCTCCTATCAAAATTTATTTTTAGGAATTGGCCAGTATGAGGACCAACACATGGGCATCACTATATATCCTTGGAGCCCTTCTTGAGAACACTTCTGAGAAGATGTCTGCCAGCTTTGCAGGATGCGGTGGTAAGCACTGCCCTGTCTGCTCTCGGACTTCTCAGGGGATTTGGGAGGGGACACAAGGAGTAGGCACTGCTCAGCACTCACTGATGTGCACGGGAATACAGTAGAATCAACGACCATGCAGTCACTGTAAACTGAGGGAAGACACTGAGCAGTGTTAACTCGGTCGCTCCTCCTTCCATTTGCCAGAATGGCAATCATGAGAGGCATTTCAAAAGACCCTTATAAAGATGAGGTATCAAATCATTAAGAGAGTCTTCAGTGTGATTCCTGCCTTCTCAGCTACAGTCCCCACACTTCCTATCTGCCTGCTCCCCAAAATAAACCATTTGCTTCTAAAACTCTGTTTGGGAGCCTAGGCTAAGACAACCAACTTCAGCTGAAAGGAATAGTGACGTCAATGATTTTTTTTTAACTTTGCTCAATAATTTTGGCTATAGAACAAGAATATATAAGCTGAGATGTATGCATGGGCTTCAGATAGTTCCATAAAGCAACTGAAATTTTATGCAAATTTCATGTTCAATTACATGCATGTACTTTTTCTATACAGTATCTGCAATGGCAGATATTCAAAGGGGCTTATGACTAAACAAAATTAAATTTAGTGCTGCAGGTGTGTCAAAGGACAAATTCTACTGTGATACATTTGACTAACTCCTTCCGTTCTTTAGGTATATTCAAATTTTAAAATATTAAAGATCATTTGACGTGAATGGAATATTAGGCAGTTTTTATTTCTTGCTTGAATGATTATTTCCCCAAGAATTTGACCCACTTATAATGTTACACACTTATCCAAATCTTGTCTTAACCAGCATGGCCTTTGCCCCTGCTCTGTTCCTTCTCTAACGTCATGCCCTCTCAAAATTTTTCTCATAAATTTACGGAGGTTAGAAGTCTAAAATGAGCCTCAGGAATCTGTTATCTCCGACCATATGCCTTATTCTATGTGGAGGCTCAGAAGGGAGAACCCATCTCTTGTCTTTTTCACAGGAAGCCACCTGAATTCCTTGGCTTGTGGTTCCTGCCACATGTCATTCCAACCTTTTGCTTATGTCATTACATACCCTAATATTAATTCTGACACCCCATTCTCCCTCTTCCAAGGACCCTTGATATGACTTTGAATCCCTGTGACTTAACATAGACATAAGTTACAGAGATTAGAACATGGATATATTTGTGGGCAATCATTCAGCAGCCAAAACATTCTTTGATCATGTAGAGAACATACTCACCATGGGAGATTTGAATTCACAATTTTTGCTCCCTGATCTGCTCCCACACAAATAATTTGCTCAGCCAGTACTCTCTCTTATTTCAGGTGACTCACATGCCACCTCCTCACAGAAACCACAACAACCTTTACCCAGAATCCTCTCTCCCAGCTGTCAGCACTCATGATGCTTTCATTCCACTTTAGTTTTCTTCAAACCACTTGTATTAAGTGGTGATATATTATATAGTCACTTATCAGTGTTTAAGAAGCTCATGACCCAGTAAAGATTTTTTTTTAAGAAAATCAAGACAATGTGGCTAAGAAAAAAAAAAAAAAAGAATAAATCAGCTTCTATCTAAGGATGGCCTAAAGAGGTACAGGCAATCTGAGAGAAGCTTGAAAAGTTTTCTTTGAAAAATGTCACATTGGTTGGAATAGAGAAGAAAGGGAAAGACTTAGAATTCAGCTGTGCTGGGATATTAACATAGACAGGGCTACACTGATCAAGCTGCTTCCCACGTGCCTGCAACAACTGTCTCCCATAAGTCCTCCATCTATCTGTAGATCCGGTGGCAGAGGGAGTAGTTCTACTACTCCCACATTAGGCCTAACGATTCTTTGTACTATACCCTGGTGCATTATTTAACCACACAGAGCTGTATTTATTCATGTAGATGGCTTAAATTAAGGAGGTACACACTATTCGATAAGGAAACATTCAGTGTAGTATGTATGTAACATTCAGTGGAGACTAAGCAGGGTCTTTCTGGAATATATGCTTTAGACCTAAGATTTAACTTCGATGCAGCCTCTGGCAAGCCCATCTACCACACCTAGTTAGTAGTTTTGTGTTTGCAAGTGTGAGTCTTTCTAAGTGTATCCCTAACTATTGTGCTCCTAAAAGAAGCAATGAAGGAAAGGCAATATATGTACTAGAAAAAAATAATGGCATCCAGTTACAATAATGAAAGTAAAACACATTGCATAGTGCATATTATTGGAACTGGTGGCCATATTTTGGACACTGGTTTCTCCATTGGTCGACAGCTTGGTAATTTTTTAAATATAAGATTCACTTGGATGTCGGCATTTTCTTGCTGTAAATTAGGTCAGTCTTTAGATTAGAGAAAAATATATTTGGAGCTGGATGCAGTATTTGGGAGTCAGTTCCAGGTGCAGTAACAATATTGTATGTGTATATATGTGTACAGTCTGTTTTCCTGGTTGTAAGGGGAAAGTATTAAAGTATGAAAAGAGGGGATTGGTTATTACATGATCCTTTAAGGAGGGAGCATAAGCTTGCTTTGGGTAGGCACTGCCTCAGTTGACCCTCAATTCTCCACCTTCTAGGAGAAGAGCCAGTCCACATGGCAATTAATTAGTGACATCATTTGTATCTTGGTCTATTTGACCTGCAACAACCAAATCCCATAGACTGGGTGACTAGTAACCAATAGAGTCTTACCTCACAGTTCTGGAGGCTAGTTCAAGGTCAAGGTACCAATAAATTCAGTGTCTGGTGAAAACCTGCCTCCTGATTCATGGATAGCTATCTTCTCACTATTTCCTCACCTGATGGAAGGAAATAGGGCTTTCTCTGGGGGTCACTTTTATAAGGGAACTAATCCTATTCCTGAAGTCTTTGCCCTTATTACCTGATCAATTCTCAGATATGCCATCTGCTAATACCATCACATTGTGGGGTAGAGTCTAAACATAAGAATTTGGAGGAACACAATCTCTATAATAAAATGTATATAGAATTCTACAAATACTCCTTTACATATTCTTAAATCAGTCAGATACATGATAGTCCTTTATAGTTAAACTCATGGAAATTGTATCTGATCACCATCCCTACCAGATTTTAAATAAGGGAATGGTGAAATAAGATGACTTTTAGTTAAATCAGACTCATCAGACTTCATCAAACTTGGCCTCCATAAACCATAGACAGCAAATATATCCAGTGGAGAAACAGGGGAAGCCAAAATATCACCAATAGGCTCTACTGTCCCTGAAACTGAAAGAACAGTTCATTGCAGAGCTCTTCATTCTCACAGAGGAGATGTCTTTGTGTCTTCCTATATTTCCTTCATCGCTCTGGGAAACTATTATAGAATCAGTATTTGGGTTTAATGCAGAACCTCAATTGCATATTTATAGCATACACAAAAAAGTAGTCCTTTTCTATGCCCTCTCCTCCAAACTTCATCTTCCTCCTTCATATGTAGAGGGTGGTAATGATTTTTTTTATTTGATGATGTGTTCATGGTGATTTTGCTTTAGCAATGATTCCAACTGTATACTGGGTGGTGGTGTCATCTGTGATGGGCACTCACTGATGCTTCTTTATCTACCTCAACGAAATAACTTTCCAAATAATTTCAATTACTTTAAAATTAATGGAAAATCTTACATAAATTATGATGTTTGTGATGTTTCATCAAATTATATGATGTCTTCTCGAAATGGAAGGGGCCACTCCTTTGCCCTCTAAGATAAAACATAGTTGTGGTGGTGTTTCCACTCTTTTCCATTATTCATCCAGGGTGCAGGTATGGGTGCAGCACTAGTGGGTGTGCCCAGGCAGCAGATGAAACAAAGCAAGCACTTTCCATTGGGGGATTACAGTGTAAATGCCCGGACACAGAAGACAAGGAAAGCTGATAAAACAAGATGCAACAAGAGCAATATCAAGAAGTGCATGGTTATTGTAAGTGAAATGCTTTGGAGAACAGATGGTCTTTAAGGAATTTTATGATAAAAGAACATGGAGGGGGTTGGTGTACAGTAATAGGAGGCCGCTGTGGGATTCTGAGGAGAAGAGAAAAATGTGGGAACTGGGATGAAACTATCCACCCCACCCAGAGCCTATTGAGTCTCCCTTGCTTCCCTGTTATCCATATTTCATAACTAAAGAGAGGGCACCTGCCCAGCAGATACATTTCTTCTAAATAAAAGAGAAAGGGAACAAATATTGGCTAGGGAAAGAAGAGACAGAGTGCAGGGGCGAATAGTCCGAGGACTGGGATTAGACAGACCTGGGGTCAAATTCTGGCAGCTGGGTTTCCTTGAGCAAGGAACTTCACAAATTTCAGTTTGCTGGAGTTTTTTGATTATTACAGGTCTATAAGCCCTTGGAGCCAGATGTATTTTGGAATTCATAATAATTCAGAGTTTACATTGGTAATATGATATGTATGCTGCATTTTACATACCATCTTGGCAAGAACTAAGGTAATAAAACACAGACATAATTTTATGGCAAAAATATTCAAAGCAAGTGAAATAAACAAAGACTATAAGTAGCCTAAAGTCAGTTCAGTCCAGGTTTTTCTGCCAAATGAATGTGTGTTATATTTTCATGGGTTGGTCACACCATATCTTTCTGTGATGAAAATGGAAGCCCAGCACATGAGTGTGTGATAGAGCAGTTCAGTTTTAAGGAGCAGAAACAGAATCAATAAATGATGATTCTCATTGCTATTTTGCCTGATTCTTCACCAGATCAAGCTGACCTTACTATCTCTGTCATCCTCCTTCCATCTGTACCATGAACACACAGTCCAAGTTATCAACTTCCCATGGCCAACCCACAACAGCTACCTTCCTAATCTTTCACTTATCAAGAATGACCACTCAAAAAAGTTGTGTCCCCACAAATTATTCTCCATTTTAGAGCCCTGGATGATTCAAAATGCAAATCAGATCCTGCCATTCCCTGGCAGAAATTCTTTATTGAAGCCCCAGGCAGAGGACCAAGTCTTTGGCTTCATCTACAAGAGCAGACCCCTTTCTAGAACTTCCCTATGCCCCCTACACACACACACACACACACACACACACACACTCCTAAATTAATTTCCCTGTCTCAGGTCTGTGTATTTGCTACTCTCTCTGCCCTAGCATTTTCTCCTCTCCTTATTCTCCCAATACTGTTGGTCTCTTACTGTACAGGTTTGAGCTTACAAGTTGATCTGTGCTGCCTATACCTGGCCATGGTGTTATTTGCACTACCATCATCCAACATTTTCTTTCACAAAGAATCTACCCAGTGTTGCAACTGTATGTATATATGTATGTATGTATATGTGTCTCTGTGTTTGTATATATGTATACATTCAGGGGATATATATATATATATATATATATATATATATGTTGGTTCTAGGAAGTCAGGGGCTGTGCCTGTTCTGCTCTCTCTTGGATCACAGGGTCTGGCACAATGCTTGGCACACAGTATGTTTTACTCTCTCTATATAGAGATTTATTAAATTTATGAAAGACAATGAATATCTACAAAATACCTACTATGAAGCGAACACAAGATGAGGTAATTTTTTTTCATACTCTTTTAATTCCTGTCATAAAAACTTAATAAAATCTGTTCTAAATCCCTTATAAACCTAGATTTAATCCTGCCAAACAGATGCTCCTATCACTATCTTGTGTATACAACTAAGTTTGAGCGAAGTCAAGTAATTTGCCCAAAATTAAAGGGCAAATAGAATGTGAGTTCAGGATTAGGGCAAAGGCCTGCCTGCTCCCATGCCCACAGCTTTCCTTTTACCACACTGCCAGCATTTGTTGCCAGGGGAAGAGTGGAAATGGAATACTAACCCACACAGATGAAGTCCAAGATGAAATGCATCACTATTTACCTTTCAAATTAAAGTGAAGAATTGGCTTAAGACTACTCTGGAGAGAAAAATACATAGAACAATTATTTATAATTAAAGTATTCTACTTGCAGGTAACTGATCTCAGGGTAGGAAAGGCTGGTTGGTCACCTGTGCCCAAGGCTATTGGTGATATCTGCTCCCTGTATGGCTGCAGGGGTGCAGAGACACAGAGGAGCAGCCTCTAGAAGAACAGGGGATATAGTTCTCTGCTAGGAGCACCTTCACCCCAAAATATTCTCCCTCCCAATATACAAAGTCTGCTTCATCTTGATGGTAACAATGCCACACCCTCGGCTATTCTGTTGACCTTAAAACAAGTCTGCAAAGTTTATCTTTAAGGGAACCGCCTACTGAGTGATGTGTGAAGTTCTTTATTTAAATGAGCTCACTGAATATTTCCATTTCCCAGTGAAGTAATAGTTAAAAACTGTCATTGCTCTCTAATAGAGGCATTTTAATAATTATGAGTTTCTTTACCAAACTTGTAAATGCCATCACTTTTCTCATGTGCAAATAATAATAGATAAAAAGTTAGACTTGTTTATTGGACCAACCTATGAAAAATCTTTCAAGAAGCACATTTTTGAATAATTATCAGACTTCTATGGAAAAGTACTATGTTTTATATCTTTAAACAAAAAGCAAACACTACATATTACCTCTTTTGCTATGGCCATATAATAATTGAATGACCATGTACACATTTTAAGAAAACCTAAGCACTAAGAATATCGTATCTTGAGGTAAACAAATATATCAGATGGCTACCACTTGTTTAAAGATATGAACGACAGAAGAGATGAAAATAGACAAATATCTTAGGAAGCAGTACTGGAAAAAGCAAAGCAAATTTTCATCTGTTTCTAATGGTAGCATAGGGCCAAACAAATAAGTTAGATTAACCCTGAAATGAAATCTTGGGATATTGAAATGATTAAGAAAGATGACCCTGAATTTAGAACAAATGTTATGGAAATTTAAAAAGTGTATATATTTCTAAATGAGGACTATGCTACAGTCGTTCTTCCTGGGCAATTTGTGGCTTTGGTTGTGGAGCCAACATCAACTGACTCAGTAAGTCTCAGAAGAGCAGCTTCCTTCCTTGTAGACTGAGGATGACCGGGCTATTGTCAGAATTAAATGAGATCACTCTCGCATTCGGTCACTAAGAAAGTGATATAATTATTCCCTCACAGAATTTCCTGTAACTTCATCCATTAGATAATTGAGGGACTTTCCTAATAAAATAAATTCTTACCACTTCATGAACTTCGGTTCCTTTCCAGATACAGTGTGAAAGATGGTGATTGCTAAGGTCAACTGACCATGACCTTTCCCATCAGGCTTTGTAGGAATGATCTCTTCCCCCTCACCACCTATTCTCACAGTTAAATTAAAACTGTGCTATTGCGTGTTGGTCTTACTCCCTCATCCCAGCCCATCGATCCAGGGGTGGGCAACTGAGTCTGACTGGGCCAATGAGAACTCTGCCCAGAATTTGTGGATAAGGAATCAGTGAAGCATAATTGAAGTCTCTCCCCTAGGGGGCTGAAATAATAAAATGTAAAAAAAAAAAAAAAAAACCTGAGGAGCTAAGGAGGGCCATGCTCCAGCCAGCTGGGATGCTTTTATAGTGAGGCTGCAGGGCAGAGGGGAGGTAGGAGGGGTCGAGTCCCTGTCACTTACAGCCACAGGGGCCCTAAAAGTCTTCAGCAAACTGTGGTCCCAGAAGAATCATTCCCAGCTGAAGGATAAATGAATTAAGACTACTGATGAGACTTTTAGGATGTGAAGACACTACGATTCATGTAGTTTGGTTATCTCATGTTTGTGTATATAAAAAAATTGAGCTTCCAAGAGATTAAAACAGTTGTTTTGAGAAACATCAGGAAACATTGTTAATACCCTGAGGTAAAAAATAAATACTAGAAAACAGATAAATAGTATGAAATTCTTCTTGTTTACAATTACATTTGTTGATATTAAAGATGAACTAAAGGAGCATTTATTCTTTAACTACTTCCTTTCCTGATCTTAGTTATTAAATTCTCTTTTTTTTTTCTAATAAAGACTTTATACTCAATAAGCCACATCTAAAGGGAGGCACTTAGAAAATATCAAGTCATACAGAATTGTTTGTGGCAAAAAATGAGTACAGTGAGCCTGGTAGTATGTTCCATGCTGTTATTTAATTTAGACCTAAAGTAGAGCTTATTTATGGGGATAAATACAATGAAATAATTTTGAGTTATGTATCCAGAATTAAAAGCAAAGCACATAATATGGCAAAGGTTAATTATATCAATATATAGCTCCAAATGAAATGGAGTGTACTTATTATAGCGAAATACACAGGGAGTTTGTGTGGTGATAAAAGAGTCTATATATCTTTAGTTGCTGAAATCCATTAGGCTCTTCAACTATAATAACAGCCACACTATCACACCACTATTTAAATGGCACTTAAAAAAGGACATCACAAATTTTACATCATACTATTTTGCATTTATGTGGGCATTTATGGTGAACAGACTACTTCCTCACATATCACCTCATGTGGCTGTCACCTGAGGGCCTGTGAAGTAGGCAGGATGGCCTCCTTGGTGGCCAAGTCTCAGCACTACCTCAGTGAAGGCCCACCTGGAAAGCCTGTGTTCAATTACTGGCCAAGGAGCTAATTCACATAGCAGCAAAACCCTCCTGCTTGACCCATTGCTCTCCCTGAAGTAGGGCAGACAGAGATGATCCTGTAAGAAAGACCAGGTGCCACTGCTCTTCAATATAACACTGGAAGTCCTGGCCAGGGCAATAAGGCAAGAAAAAGGTACACAAGGTATCCAAATAGGGAAAGAAGAAGTAAAATTATCACTGTTTGCAGACGATATGATAATATACATAGAGAACCCTAAAAGCTCTACAGAAAATCTAATCAAGCTAATTGGCCAGTTTAGCAAAGTAGCAGGATAAAATCAGTAGCCTTCCTCTACACAAACAACCAAGCTGAAGAAGAGGAAATAAAGAAAACTACCCCCTTTATAATTGAAACTAAAAAATTTAAATATTTGGGAATAAATCTAACAAAAGAGGTGAAGGACCTCTACAAAGAAAACTACAAAACATTGCTA